>OY728126.1:1161357712-1162607712 GCA_963277665.1 Viscum album
ATATATGTGGAGTAGTACGAGAGGTCGGTTAACCTCACTGAGTAATGTGCTATTGTCATGATGCCCTGCTGTAGATGAAGTAGCTCCTGTATCCGCACTACGCAGAGAGTGGCTGGGACAAACTCTGCCCGGAACAGGCTCTCGAAGTCTGCCCAGAGTAGCGTCGCCTCATTATGCACTTGGAGCATCAGGCTCCACCATCTGCCTGCTGATTCCTGAAGGAGGCTGGAATCAAGGATCACCATGAAGTCGGCTGGTGTCCCGACAAGTCTGGAGACTCTCACCACAACCTCCATCCAATACTCTGCCACCTGTGGGTCTGTCTCTCCCCTGAACCTGGGTGGCCTCTGGCGCTGGAACTTATGCAACGCGCTCAAGTGGTGTGCATCGTCTACTGCTGGGGCTGGTGGCATTGGTGGCCCAACGGGGAGTAGTACCACTGGTGCCTCCACTGGAAAAGGTCCCTACACTGAGGCCTCGTCACTCGGTGGGTTGTCAGTACGTACGAATCTCAGGGCTCTAACTAGTCATCCACAGGGAGGCAACTTGAAAGAAATAGATGTGACACAGTCAAAAGACTAAACCTAGTGAGCTGACGTGGTTGAGCTGACATAAAGAAATTTTTTGGAAACACGCATGCAATCAGCGTTTTCGTGCAGTGAGTTGGAAATCAGAAGTCAGGTTCCTGATGTATGGATACGTCGGCCGCCCACACCAACATTGGACTCCCTGAACTAAAAACCACACTTAGTACCCTTAACACTATTATTTCATAGAAAAGAAAGATCAGAGTCCTAAATTCTATGATAAAACTGAATCCTCTAATACCAATTTGTCACGACCCATCCCTCGGGGCCCGTACCATGACTAACTGAAGCCCACCTTCCATAGGTCAGGGGCTAGCAACTAGAAACAAAGGCATAAATCCCTAAATTGGGAAGGCATCACCTTTATAACTGAAAAAAACACAACAGAGTACACAAATGGAAGCAAAAAACTAAGTAAAACTGTATACAAAAGAAGTGCTGGAAAGTAAAAGGGACCGGAAATACAATCCCAACAAGAAAGTACAAGTACAACTGAAAAGAAAGTACAACTGAAGAAAAGTAAAGCAGCTATTGGGTCATCCTCTGGGGTCCTACCTAAAGGGTAGGTACAGATGGCCTCCTCAGCACTCCATGCCTGTCTGTTTTCTCCGTGTACCATAATGCCAAGTGGTCCATTTCTGGGTACCGTCTAGTCATACTACTATCTACCTCATTCAGCACTGTCTGTCGTCTGCAACCAACACAATGAGGTGCAGGCATAGCCCGTGCATGGTTGAGTATAACGATACTCAGTACGGACCCCAAGACCCTTAAGGTATCACAAAATCCAACAAGGATAATCCAAAAGGTATGAAATCAACAAATAACCATCACTTAGGTATATGCCCATACATATACCTAAGTTATCTAGTAACCCATCTCAATCATGAGGAAAACACAAAAGTCATTGACTCATCTCAAACCAGGATTTTTATTATCGAAACCACGGCTGCTGGAGAACTCCTCCTCTGTAAAGTACAGTGGGCCTATCACAAAACCAAGGCACTTCTCACTAACCTTGGACTGCTGAGGTACTCCTCCCTTCAAGTACCGGGGGTCTGTTTCCATCTACCAGGTGCTCCTCCATTGTGGGTCTGCCGCCAACTACTAGGCGCTCCCCCTAATAGCCTGTAGAGGTACTCCTCCTGTCGAGTATCGCGGGTCTGCCGCCAAATACCAGGCACTCCTCCACCATGGGTCTTCCTCCAGCTTCCAGGCACTCCACACTAAGCTATTTGAAACACTTAGAGTCGAATCGGTCAAGCATTCGTTAGGTCAGCTAGCTACTAGGTCTCCGCACTCAATCTGATCGTCACTGGAAGGATCCACTCCACGAACTACTGGGAAATACTCCAACTATATCTAAGTTACACGAAGAAGTATCTTAAAGGTCTATCACGTCTTTGGGGTCTCAACGCAATAGAAGGAGATTCAATTGGATGTCCGATCTGTTAGTTATTAGCCTTTTAGTCCTGGGGGCTCGGTTGGATTCGTGTGCGATCCAACCTGACCGTAACTCAAATATACCTCAAACTCCAATGGGGTATTCTCAAAGGGATGGCTTCATTTCAGGAATACTGATGCTGTTGACGGTTCTTCAAATGGTCTTCTGGTGCCAAAGATATGGCTAACCGAAATCAAAGGGGTCAGTAATGGGTTTGGGACCGTTTCGACCCGATCAGACCGTCTCAGCCAAACCCAAACTAGGCTGATCTTGTATGGGTCAACCCAGTCAGACCTGCTGGGTCTGACCCAACTCGTTGGGTGGGTCAACCCGCTAGGTTTGGCCTAGTTCAATGGGCCCGGGCCGACAGACTGCGGGGGCAGTTCAGCCCGGAGGTCACCACATAGGCGACTCGGCCCGAAGGCTGGGGATGGTTCTCCCAGCACCGCGAGGGGCGCGACTTGGGAGACTCATCCCGAGAGGTTAGCGGCAGGCCGCGTGGGTCGCGTGAAGGTTTCTAAGGCACGCGGGGGTGCCAGAAGGCATGTTGGGGCGCTGGGCAGTGCGCGAGATGTCGGGCAGGGCACCAAAGGGACCCGGTAGGCCACGAGGGCGTGCGGGCAGCGCGCGAGAACATCGGGCAGCACGCGGGATGCTTGCGGGGTCGGGCAGGGTGCCAGCGGGGCCGGGCAGGCCGCAAGGGTGCACGAGGTAGCACGCAGGGTGCAGGCAGTGCATGAGACACTAGGCAGGGCACCAGCGGGGCCGGGCTGGCCACAGGGTTGGCTGTGGGTTCGGCCGGGGCGCACGGGGCACCGCGGGGGTAGCGCTGTTCATGGAGGTCGCGGGTAGTGCGACCTTCATCATTGCCGCCTTTTTCTCCTTGTCGAAGATCACCCAAAACAAGCATGACAGAGGGGGGTCGGACCATGTTGGTTTGGCAGGCTCCCTCCACGTTTAGGGTGGTAGCATGTGGTTCATCAAGATTTTAAGAAAGAAGATAATATTTAAATGTTTCTTTTCAATCTCCGCAATGTTTACATTTAACCGAAGGTGAGAATAAGAAATTGATTATTACGCAGATGAACCCCCTACCTTTGTTTCTTCATTCGTTAACATCGTGGAAAGAGAATGAAGGAGTTCTCCATTCTTCGCGTTCATCACGCACTCCCAATCCCGACTACATAGGCTGTGGAAGACACTCCACATCGGTAGGATTCGAGGGAGGAAGTCCGAGGAAGAAGTCGAAGAAGGTCCTTGTCGTTCTTCATTAGTAGAGCATTCTTCGTTCTTCGTTGGGAGCTTTTCTCCCAAGTTCTTGTTCATATGTTCCACCAAAAAGAATATGCCAACAAAATAATAGATTGAAATATCTTATTAATTTTGTTGGCACAATATTCAAATTGGATTAATTAATTTGGTAGGCTCCCCTTAATTAATGTGGATAATTGGCATAATTAATTAAAGGGGAGTTGTCTTCGTAAAGGTGAAGAGGCTCCAAGGGTGGTGGCACAATTAAGTGAAGAGGCTCCAAGGGTGGTGGCACCATTAAGTGAAGATGGTTGGCATAAATTAAATAAGGGGAGTTGAAGAGTTTCTCCACCTTAAATGGGGGGTTCCAAGGGGTTACAAGCCCAAGTGGTCCCCACCAAAATTATCCCCCCAATGGTGGTTATGTTCAGGTGGGCCCCACCACTATAACCTCTCATGGGAGGTTAAGGTGTGGGTCCCCCACCTCCAATATTCTCTTGGATGTTTTAACCTCCACACACCAAAAGGTGGCTCAAATAAAATAAAGTTGTTGCATACTTTATTTTATTTTATTTTTATAAAAATCCAAAAACTAGATTTTATTATCGACCAACGGTCATCGAGCTGAAAGTCTTCGTAAGTGAATACCGGCACTGTGAGTTCAACAGTTCCCTCAGATTTCAGTTTTGAGCACCGGTTCAAAAGTTATAAAATTTCACTCGTACATTTACTGAACATACCCGAAGAAAACATCAGAAATTGATTCCGAGCACACCGGGCCTCAGAATCAAGCGCTGTAAAATCTTGCAGACTCGTAAAAATCACATGTATTTATGAAAAAAAATCCATGGAATTTCCGGGTCTTTAAAACCTCCACTCGCTTGAGAGATCTATCCTTATATAAGCTTTTACTCACATACGGGTTAGGTGATCCAATGGATTGGATAAAGGGAATTTACATAAAATAAAAAGTGGGAACAAAGTCCCTTATATAATGAGTATGGGTTGATGCAGAAACCATAAATAATAATTAAAACATAATAAATTAAAAGAAAAAAACACACACAAGGGAGAATATAATCTCATGATCATCCACACATCAAGAAACAATAATACATTTTGTTTCTTATTATAAATTACTCTGATTTGTTCTTTAATTAAGATAATGCACCACAAATTAATCCAATTAATTCAATTTTATCTTAATTCCATCCATCCATCCTCAACTCACCATTATCTATAATTTTAAACAAAAATATCTTCATTTAAAATTAATATAGTACACAAGTTTACTTGGAGGCAACCCTTTGTGTTTATCAAAATTTTAACAAGGAAATTAACATAACATATAATTGTTAATCCTATGAAATGACATGTACTATAGAATAAATGAAACATGAAGTATATAATTAATAGGTTTAATTATATATTTAATTCCTTCTCCATGAAAATTTGAGAATAATGCTGGAACAAAACTACACAACATGTGAAAAAGTAGACGACATATACTTGTATTCTTCCCATGTCCACAACACACGCCTTGGGTTTGGCCATGTTTCCTACTGTATATGTATTCTAGGTACATGGGGTGTACTAGGAATATAATTCACGAGACCATGGATTTCATAGAATGGAATTCCATGTTTCATGTATCCAATACATGACTCGCTTGGGACACCCTGTGTACTTGACCACGAGACACGGGGTACTACACATCATGTACAATGGTTACATGGTGTGTAGATCTTTAAATAACATGACAATATATTTGGATCCACATGATGATTCATTTTTATTGGATATTAGATCCTATTATATTGGATCTATCCAACATTATCATGAGAACTGCTCATGTGAAGAAAAAATATACGGAGTGTAATCATGAAGTGCATGACGTGTACTTTGTTTTTCTCTAGGAAGAATATTTGGCACCAACAGAGGGTATTCTTTTGATTATTCTTCATTTTAACCATTTATTGGTTACTATTTATTCTATAAATAGCGATGAAATAAGAGATGATGTCTCTCATATATTAAAACAAACCATTTTATGTAAAATAAAATGAAAACACATACATTCAATAAATGAAAAATAAATAATTATAAATTAAACATGTGGTCCCTCTAATACCACTTATAGGTTTCAGGCGTAGTAAAAGTTTCCTTTGAAGGTATGACAAACTCTGATTTTAGTCTAGAATCACGTGTTATCATTTCTTTACATAACCATGTGATCATGTCCAATGAAAAAAAGTAGATTAATATACTACATTAATATGCCAGAACTGTATGGTGAGGATCTTCACGTGTAATGTATAATTAATTTATGAGAAGATATAGAATTATCTCAACTTTTAAGTCTTATTTTTTGATGATCTGATGGAATTTTATTTGTCACACTTATGCTATAGTATTCACGCGTAGAATCCCTCTAGTGGTGATCCACACGTGCACCAAAATATTTGATCAATGTTGCATAAATGCAGGGTGATAGAATGACCAATCTTGATCACTTGTGTTGTTCATGGTTAATCACAACAATATTACTCACAAAGGATGAATAACCCATGGTTTTCCCTCAAAGGATTGAGAGAGGAGGAAGAGAGAACACACTCTAGGGCATGATCCAATCTCTCCTTATCCATTGCGCACACCAAAAGTGAATTAGGAAAGTGATATAACTAGATATTTATTATACCTGGGTTAGGGTTGAAAAATCCCACAAAAGCCCCCAATCATCTTTAATATTCTTAATTAACCCCATTTAAATTAATAATAATAATCATCATCATCATCATCATTTGACATGTGAAACAAATTAAGAATATAAATAAATTTTAATTATTTATAATTGGACCATTAAACTCAATCCGCTTTCCTTATTTAACATTTACTAATCCTCAAATAATAACCATTAAATTAAATAAATGTCACCACATTATTATATGATAAATATAATAAATATTATGTTCATCAAACATGAAAATTGATATTTATTATTATTATTTATTTCAATTTATTCTTTCAAATAACTTGTGATTAAATTATGATGATCAACCAAACTTAATAAATCTTATTTATTCTAACTTGTTAAATTCAATACTATAATTTAACTGAGATTTCTAATAAACTTAGTGAGTGACACTCTAGGACTTTTTCTCAGTGATATTATTCATAATCGACTAAAGTCGAAGGTTAGCATTTTGAAACACACCAAATCATCCATAGATAAAAAATTTAATGTCATAATGATGTCCAACCTCATACGAATGTCTACTTAGTAATATAATACCTTTATCATGATATATCTAATCATGAATGTTTTATGCTGGTTCCATCAACCTATATAATTTATATCTATTTATTTGAATTTATAGAAATGAACTCACCCACTGAACACCATGGTCATGGATTTATACCGAAAATTCCATTCCCATTAAAGGGCTTGTAATATCAACCTTTGTCAAGATATATAAGGGATAAATCCTTTATCACATTATCCATTAATGAAATATCACTCATGACAGACCCAACATATCCTAATTCACCGTGAACATATGTCATCATAGTTTTTGTCAATTTATATAAGTATGTTAGTCATGATATCCATTAATGATAATATTAAATTCTAAGGATCAATGCACAAGTATGTAGATAAGAATATCCAACCACACATGGAAATGTAGATTTACTATTCACATGAATGTTCTCATAACCTTATATCTTGGAGATTACAAAATGAGAACACCATAATAAGGCATCTAAATGTATTATAAACCTTATACATTTGATATGATTAATTATTCATGTCCCCTCAGACAATATCATCCAACCATAGAATAATAGTTCAATAATAATGTCATGGTACCTCTAGATTCTCATCATATCGGGGAACTTATTTGACCTTTCAGCATGACATATAATCTAAGAACATTATCACACACAAATATAATGCAGAATAACAATAAATATGTGATAAGAAAACTTATTTATTAAGAAAAAACATGTATTCAAGAACTAAAAAAGTTGGTTCTAGGGAACCAACTCCAACATGTGGAATGATGGCTATGGATGGAAGTTGTGGTATGTGGATATGTGATTCACCATGGATAATTTTTAATGGGGGTGATGGTTGATATGTTTTGAATATTGTTTTATTATCACATACCTAGTCAGTTGGAGAGGGGTTGTCCTACTGGCTTGCTGCTAGTTCGAGTTGGAGCAGTCTCTGAACTAATAGGTGGGAGTGGTTGTAAATTTTTACACCCTTTTCATTTGTTTATTTTTATGAAAGTTTTGGTGCTGATGATATTTATCAGTTTTAGATTATGGAATTGGTTTGGGTTCTTTGTTATGGAAATGGATGAGGTTGTTGTGGGAAATGGAGTAAATGGTGACGGTGATGTGGAATGTGGAGTTTTATTGTTGTAGTTATTATGATTTTTCATAAATTTTTTATTATGTTTTGTTTGGTTGATATGAATCTTGTTTTCACTTGAATATTTATTCCACATGGATATTTATTTGTTTCAGAAGGATAATCATAGTAAGTTCTCTTATGTTCTTACCCCACCACAATTTGAAAAGTTTTTACAAGATAGAATGATATAGATTGGAGATATTTTTCGGGTAGTTTGGATAGATATGGTAGATGGATTGGATTTTATAGCTTAATTTTTATAATATTTCCTAATGTTTTTATACCTAACAAATTGTCTACATTTGTGTTTTGGGAGTTTATTTTATTGAATAAAAATTCTTTAGTATTGATTGGTGGTTGTTTTATTATTCCCAGGATTTTATGAGGCTAATGCCTCCCATTTACATGTTTTATACCCTCAATGATAGTTGAAAACCTATGGTTTATTAGAGGTGGGTATCAAGGGGTTACTATCACTTTTGTTTTAGGCCTAATAAGGGTTCTAGTAAGGTTGGAACGTAAAAAGTGATATAAGATTTTTTGGTTGAGAGCTAGGGTGGAGTTTGGAGTTAGGTAGAAGTGAGGATTGCATGAGATTGGAAAGTAGTGGGGAAACTCGAGCCTAAAATGTAATTTAGAACAAATATAACAACTAGGACGCACATATTTATGCCCCACTATGGCCGGATGTAAGGAAATTGAAAAATTGCAGAAATTTATTGGCAAAAGTGTAACTGTTGCAAGGTAAAAAACATAGGGAGGTACAAGCATCATTCTCGTTAGCTACATTAGAATTTTTTATTCTTAATCTTATAAGTTTTTTTATGATTATACTTCCATGTTTGAAATGATTATTTTTCATTCTCCTATTGAACTGATTACATTACCTTAATGGAAAGAGTAAAATAGCGATTAACTGAAATTAATGGTTTAAATAAATTATTTTTTATTCTTTAATGCCTTTCTTCCATACTTTCTACGACATGTTTTCTTATAAATTCATTTTCAACTTCATTATTGAAATCAATATCATGTTGAATTACTTTCGTGATATATATAATTGTTGTCAAATCATGGTTAATGTGTTATTTCTATATTTAATTTATGATTTTTGAGATCCTTTATAAATCAAGTTTTCTATCATAAATTTCATGTTGATTGGATAAAATGAATTGTTTTAGAACCATGATTTAGAGTATTTTAATTTTTGTGCAATTTTTTATGACATGTGTTACCATCCACTCATGATATATTATATGCACGTGTTAGGGATTTATTGAAAGGATGTATTTTAGTCATTTATCCTAAAATTATTGTAAAAAGACAATCATTCTTAGTGATGATCCATTAAGAATTTGAATGCTTTTAAATGAATGAAACTATTCTTCTTTTTAAGTGTGTATAACATTTTGTGATACTAATTTTTTTAAGAGATACATGTTGAAACATTATTTTCATGCTGTGTGTAGTTATTTAAATGTATATGAGCATATATAAGGGTTGGATGTGGATTATTTGTTGTGGGAATCATTTCTAAAGTTGAAGGATTATTATTTGAATTATTATGAGAACACTAGTATGTATTTTATGAAGTATGTTGTGTGTTGAGAATGTTGTACTTAAATAAGGAAGTAAAAGAATTAAACCATTTATATAATATGAAAACATGTCTCCAAGGTTGTAAAATATTTAAAGATTTTTTAGTTTGAGCATGTCATGCATGACACATAAAGATAAAGCATGTTCATATTTTCATTTTCGAACACGTCTAAGTGATATTATTGAAATTCAATGTATGGTAATTTTTATTAAATGAATTTAAAGAAATTGAGAGAGGTCTATGATTTTCTAGTTGATAATTGATTTCTTTGACATGTTGATATGTTTTTCTAAAAATATTTTAACCATAAAATTTATATTCTAAAGGTTGTAAAATATGAAATTTTTATATAATGAAGTTTATGCATAGAATTTCTATCTTGTTTGTTCAAAATTAGTGTGAAGTGATTGTTTTAGAATAAATTTACTATTTATGTGATTGTGTATTGTTGTTTTGATTGAGTTGATGGCATAACCTTTTATAAAATCCTAATCATTTAATGTTTGTAATGAAAAGGTTGTTTGGAAATCTAAAATTTGGTGATGATGTTATTGTTGTACACAATTAATCCTTATGAGAATAATGATGAAAAGGGAAATTAATTATTTTGTTTTGTTTTTGGGTCTACTATTTTTGGTTGTGTTTCTTTTTTTTTGGGGTTTTTTGGTCTTGGTTTTGGATTATTATGATTGGTTTGGGTGTTGACATGTGTTTTGCAATGGATTTTATGGATGGTTACCTTGGTAGGCATGAAAAGTTTTAATCATTGATGTGGTAGGGATGGTATGATAATGGTATGATAATGTGATGTGAGGGAATAGTGGTGTTTTTTATGATAGTGGTGGATGAGCTATGGTATGGTTGAAAGTGGTGGTATGGTTGGTTATATGGAAGGGAGGTGATCTAGTGGCTATTGCGAGGGTGGTTTAAGTGGTGAAGAGTCTTGGTTATTGTGGTTGGTTTTCCATTGTTAGCATGAGGTAATGTGGGTGATGTGATAGAGGTGGTATGATATTGTTCTTGATGGTGAGTGGTGAAGTGCTTGTGTGGACTACCATGTGGGAAAGTTGTTTGGAAAGAGTAATAATGTGGGTTACTGTATTTTATATAAAATGTTATTATTCCCTGTGATGTTGACGTGCTTTTCATGGTTCAATTCTAACCTTTCTGTTTTTTATCAAAATAAATTCCACCATAACAATATCGAGATGTTAGAAATGGAAGGGGGGAAGAAGAATCTTAGGATATAGCATTGTCGAAATTTCAGTGGTAGGTATTATCAACGTTTTTCAGTGGAGACTCCATATAACACCTTTTACCTCAAGAAACCCATAATTACATGATTTATAAAAAGGGTTTCACTTTATTACATTTACAGGATATTTTTAGTTAAGAGTTTTAGATAATTAAGTAAATAATTACATAAAAAAAGTGGATATTTCTACACAGTATCCCTTTTTCACACAAAAAATTTCTTTATAAAGACTCACTTGCTTCATTCAAGGTAACTCTCATATCTGTAACTCTAACTTTATTAAATATTCTACCCATTATTAAGCCATGTAAAAAATCATTTGAAAAATTGGGATGAGAAAAAAAATATTAGTAAGAGAAATAAAAGAAAATAAACTTGTTACTCTATTTGTAAACATGAAAAATCTATAATATGGTTTTTCATATTCATAATAAAAATTTGATCTCAAATATGCATTTACTTTTCCATAAAAACTACTCAGTTACTTAATAAATTTGAAAAAATATTTCATATGAAATCATAAAAGAAAAATCATAATCATAAGGGATTCTTAGAAAACATGAAAAACCATGAATACCTTTCTATAAAAACAATCCTTCCACCTTGAATTAAAAAATGTTCTTAAACTTTTCATAAAAACATAAGACCATTTTCTTAACTTTTGAAATAAACAGATTTTCTTAATAAAACTTTGAAAACATATCATGTAGGTATCTTGGGGAATTATCCTTACATTCACCCTTACAAGAACCCTTACAATGGAATCACCTAACCAAATAATTCTCAATATTTTAGGAGTAACCTATAATTGGTAAACTTTGTTACTTTACCCAATGCATTGGAGAGTTATATCAGGCTCACTCATCATAAGAGCTATTTAAGACTCACCCATCATCCATATAAAATTACCTAGAACCATATCACGAATAAAACACTTATATATTGTACTTTCATCATAAAACCCATTTTAATTTTCATTCAATACCGTAAGAATAACACTTTTAGGTATCTCATAATGATGAGAAAAGTTTTTGTTTACTTGGAAAAAATATTTGAAGCTAAAAATTCAAAAAATATCGAGAGAAAGTTTTTTTGAAAATAACTTTGGAAACTTTTAAAGTAATATTGATAATTAATAATTATTATGATGGTGGAAAAAATAAGTTTAGTTTTATACGTTAAAAAAAATTCTTTTTTCACTTTGGTAAAAAACATCAAAATGCCACATTTAATAAATGTTTAAAATATGCCTTTTTAAAATATTAAAGTGAAATCCAAAAGTATTTGAAAAAAAAATTAATATACTTTGGTTGTATAAATAATAACATTATTGAAAATTTTTAAATAACATGGACATATTATAAAAATATTTAAAAGGAATAATTTAAAACAAGTTTTTAAAGAAAAGCCCCTTAACTCATGTTCCATCTAGCTTTGTAGATTCTCTAAATTCTGAATAATAAAATTATATTGGTTTTAAAATTTCTTAATAAATTTTTTATTTTAATTTAATTATCATTATAACTTTTATTCTATTTATTAACATGTTTTATTTAGTTAATAAAATTATTATGTTCACATTGGGTGTTTTTAGGTCGTTTGGTTTATAACATCAAAACCACATCGGTGCATTGACCATGGTCTAAGGGGTTATGTTTTCATTATCAATAGAATCTTAAACATGTTAAATTTATCATATTTATATATTATATACACTTTTAAAACCAATCATGTAAGGAGGTTATGGAAAATGAACCACATCGTTTCATGGAGATGCTAGTCCGTACGTACACATGAACACCATTTTTTTCTAACTGGTGAAAAAAAGATAATATTTTACTTTTATAGAATCATAAATATGTTATAAATTTCATATTTATTCATTATTTATATCCTTATGACCACAATTTTATGGTGAAAATGAAAAATTGATCACATCACTTTGTGGTGTCGATATTCCACACGTACACACAAGGGACATTATCAATTTCCAACAAATGGAATGATTAAAGAGGTAAGTAATATCATATATTTCCATAATTATAATCATATCATAAATATCACATATATTTATTTGTTCAATAATTATAACCATTCATATGATTTGGTGATGAAAAACGAAATGCATCACTTTGTGGAGGTTATATTCCCCACATACGCACAAGTGACATTTTAATTTTAGATAAGATGGAAAAAATGATGAAAAAGGGTTGTATAATAATCAAAATATAATATTAGTATATTTAAGATACCAATTTTATTATTTTATTATGCTTTTAAATTATTTTAATTAGGTAGAAGAAAAAATAAACTTGAAACACTTGGTAAAGAACTATACATCTTCTTTGGAAAATATCCCTTATTTTACTCCTTAATCCTTTTTAGGTTGGTATTTTGGTAAGAACATGAACTATAGAACATGGAGAGGGATGTTGGGGAGAGTTTTAGGTAGAGATTGACCAATATAGAGTGCTCAAAAGGTGCGAGGAAGATATGATATTCCATTTTATAAGAAAAGAGAGGACACACATGGAATTAATTAAAATATTTAAATATAATTAATGCCTTTCTCAAGTAAAATTATTCCAAATGGCCATGTATTCAAAGAAAAATAGGATAAGTTTGAAATATTATCATCCAATAAAATTTAGATAGGTTTTGGTTTCATTTTAAACCTTATCTTTTATTTTAACCCCTTCATTAATCCCTTTTCTACAACATTAATAAATCATAATAATTCATATAAATTGTATTAATTTTAATATTTTAAAAAATCATTTACACAAATTTTATATTACATGAAAAAACACTATCATCGTTGTGAAAACACTTAAGTTAATTATTCTATAACTAAAAATTAAAAATAAATTACTATGAAAAAAAATTCATTCATATCTAAAATAACCATTTAGAACTGGATACAACCGTTTTTTATCCCTATGAAATAATACTAGTGATATTAAAACAAACAGAGTGACATTTTGTTTTTATTCTTCAATTAAAATAATATTAAGGTGCTTATCAAAGGTAAGTATCAATAAATTGACACATTTTCAAACTGGATATGGTAAAAAAAGTTTTCAATAAAATAATGGAATGTGTTATAAATATTTTTAGGCTTTATCTCACTATTTTAACCATTTTTTACAAATTTTACCCTTATTAAGGTGACAAATATTTACTATGATTACTATTCACAATGATAAAAAATAAATGGGACCTATTTATCAAATTTGAAACTCCAAATTCAAAATATGGAATCTATTTTTCAAGATTAAATTTCTATAAATTTAATAAATAAATTTTAATATAAATGCATAAAACACAATGAAAAACATTTTTTAGAAAAATTTGTATTTAAACCTGAAAAATAATTTTTACCAAAATATAGTATAATTATGATTCTTATATAATTAATTAGATTATATATAATTAAATAATGCTTATATTACTTTAATATAAAATTCACAACATAATTAGACTTTTTAAATACCCCATTTAATGAAAATAAATGACAGTTTTATAAAAATCAGGTTTTTTCACTCTTCACTTAAAAATAAATCTTTTCTGAAAAATAACAAAATTTCACCCTAAGATAATATTTAAATCATGATTTCAAAAATTATATTCAATTATTTAAGTAAAATTTCTAAAAACAGTAAAAATTAATTATAATTTCCACACACAAAATGAAATAAAAAACTATTTAAAAAAACATATTTTTGAAGTATAAAATTAAATTACTAATAATTTAGTGTTTATGAGTTAATAAATAAATTATATAAGTCATTTATACTTATTTTTCATAATGTTTTTATTACTATTCATACCACCAATTTAACAGTTAGTTTATAATGATCACAATTAAATATTATTATTTTTATAGTATATCACAATTCCCTTAAATCTTGGTGTTGCGTGTTATGTAATCTGTTGAGAATATTATTCTTTTAAACTAAATTTATGGGGTAATATATTACACCCCCTTAAAGAAATTTCATCCACACAATTTTATATCATGTCACATAAAAAATGGTTTAAAACATTTTTTATCATCAGTTCTAAGGAGTGGAAGATAAAACATATGAGCATAAGAGGAAAACATTTTTTACATTTTTAAATTAATAACTCTGTTGAAAACCCATATCATAAAAAGGGATAATAAAACATCCTTTTGAAAATAAGAAAATGTAAATAGGTAGGTCACCTGAAATTGCAAATAATTGGTTTCCCAAATAGTAAAAAATTAGCGAGAAGTGAAAACATGAACTTAGAAAGAATAGACATTTAAGATATAACATTATGATTTTTGTGAAGAGACCATAAATTTATAAAAAACTATCATAAAAGGGTAGATATTTTATTTTAGGATCCTTTTTTAGAGTTGATAGATTCTTTTACTATCAGAATAGAGAGAACAAGAGAATATATTTACTTGATTTATTTCCATTTTATAAGCATAATTTTATCCTTTAGTAATGATTCAATCAATTTACACTTATATCACATCTCTTATTCCAAGAAATGAATATTCATGATGAATTGTTCATCCCTAAAAAACTAAAATCAACTTCTAATGGATCACATGTTCTTCAAAAGGATAAAATGTTACTACTTCCACTATTAAGAATTAATCAACCGCAAAACGGTTAGAACATAGTAAGATAATATCCAATATTAATAAATACTACATTAATAATAAAAGACACAATAATAACACCCAAAGTTAAACTATAACATTCTATAAATAACTAACCCTAAAACTCTTCAAAATATTCTTGACCAAGATTAAAACTCAAAAATCAAGACTTGATAACATATTCTTCCAGAATCAAATTAACATTTATCTCCAAAAAAAATTCGTCACTCATAAATTCATATAATAAAAATGTATATGTCCTAATCATATAATAACCCAAATATTCTAATATTTTCCATAAATAACATTAATCACCATAAAGAAAAAATAAAATCATATATAGTTCCAAAATATAATTCAACCTTTATTACTCAAATAAAATTCCATCATAGCCAAAAGTATTTTCATATACTTTAATCATATAATGTTATCAAAATAGTGAATTTCTTAAAAAATAAAATTAATAACATAGTCACCAAATCACATTTCAATATCATGGTTATCTATACTATCATGACCTGACCCGATGTGGTCCGAGCTATAACTACCCCAAGAAAACTTTTAGTATGTCAGGGGCTGGTTACTAGTGCTGAGAAGGCATATCACACACATTAGAGACATTATCCTAATATACCTATACGCACACACATATCCAAACCCATACGATACTGAAATATAAAAAACTGATAATAATACATGCATAAATATATAATCCCACAACCAGAGTATGACAACATGATATAGGAAAAAATGGGCCAAATATAATCCCACCAAAAGAAACTGAAAACAAGTCCAACCTACAAAGTAAGTGAGGACTACTATCAAATGAAACCACCATTACACACATTAGTTTGTCTGACTCACTAATCTATACCTGGTCCCGGTCCTTCTAGGACTCCGTTAAAAGGCCAGTCATCTTTATAAGACACTAAACGTGTGGGTAGAGCCCATGTAGAGGTGATTATAACAATACCCAATAAGACATTCCAAAATCACTAAATATATAACATCAAGAGTAGTGTGATCATAATAGTAATACTACAATGAAATTAAGAACAAAACCCATATATATTCAACAAGGACACCATGCCTCCATGTGATCGTAAGAAAACTATCAACCATAGGATTTTGCTCGACGATTCTATGAAATTCTTGGTCTGGGAGAAATCACTCCATGAGCCATGCTATCACTAGAGATACTCAACCATGAGGTCATAATAATTGGGCCCTATCCAAGAAAACATACTAGTCTCTGAAGATATCAATAAACAAATAAGGGATCACACCAAGACCACTAGGGGTCACCAAAAACCCAATCTAGATAAACCATCTATGTAGGGGATCTTATGTGACATTACTACAAAACCTATTGAAATGGACTATTACATGGGGGATCAACACCCTTTGCAAGGGGTCATTCCAATTCCACAAACCCCACCTAGATTATAAGATGGAACGAGAGAGGATCACACCCTGATCTCATGGCGGGACACCGAAAACTCTATCTAAGACTCATCCTCAAGAGGGGATCACAATATAGAGATGTGGGTGTAATTTTTCACTATACCCTTGAGGGGATGGACCAAGGGGATACACTCAAATGATACTGATCTAAACTGAAGCAACAATGGGTTCTAAATACCCTCAATAGAAGGTTCATGGCATGTACTAAGGAGTACATGGCATGTCTATCCAACACCTGGTCTTCCCATGTGCTTCTATCTCACATGCAATGTAAACCTAAAAATACATTTCATGTCCTCTCTAGGCACACGACATGTAGAGGATGAGCTATCAATCTTCTTGTGACACCTTCCCATGACCATGTACTTATAAACATCCCCACATACAAACTCATGTACATCTGTACATATCCCTGTAAACATGGTTGTGTCCATGTACATCAGTATGCCCATGCCCATGTATCCATCAAGATACATAAGGAGCCACCAGTATGGTAATATAGCGTGTCATAGGTTTCACACGAAGTGTGATATTTTATTTTATGTGGAAACTTTAGTGCTACAACTAGGTAACCACACAACGTGTAGTTCTAGATAACATTCCATGTAATGAGAGATTTTATAGAATCCCATAGCACATGATCCTCAGCCCAGTTGGTGAGGACTCCTTGAGTGCATCCATAAGACCCAAGTTCAAAACCAGACAGAGGCATAATTTCGGTGTAACAACCTGAGATTTTATGATAAGTATTCTTTTTAATTTATTTGATGTCATGTGTTTTATGCTACACCAAGATTATCTTGTGCTATACGCAACACCGTATTAGCTTATAGTAAACACAACACTATTCTTGGCTCATGTTACACACAATTTCAAGTTCGTTTTGTAGAAATTATTCTACGCAACATTAAGTATAGATTTTTTTTAATGTATAAATGAAATATGGTTGTATTTTGTTATAATCAACAACAAAGGAGTCTTACACTACACGTCACCCTGACATGGCTTGCATTACGCGCAATCACGACCTTCCTCGATAGCATGTGTAGTACGCAATACCGGGTTTCACTAAACAATGATATATTGTTATAATATTATTATGGACTAGCCGTTATGAATAGTATTAACTATATTTTAAATTTTATAACATTATTATTAATCTTAAATATTTTCTAGAACAAGTTATGAGAACAAAATAAATTTTTTGGGTAAAATAAGTATTTTAAAAAAAAATGCAGTTTCGCCGCCATTTAATGGCGCACCCACTTTAAATCTAGTTTTTGACAAGTTTATAAGTTCAATTTGAAAAAATATAATTCTTATTTAGAATCTGGATATAAAAATTTACTTTGCATAAATTTTCATATTATTGTGATAACTTTCATATTTTAATGAATAGTAAAAACATGCTATATTTTAATTAAAAACAACGTTTTTCATCGCAATGCTTTATATAGTTAAATTATAATATTGAATGGTTTTAAAGTATAAATATAATAAAGATTTACCATTTAATATAATGTGTGTCATTATCATTAATTTTACATTGAATTCATAGGTAAAAACATTTCAATCTTTGGCAATGTTTTAACTTTTAAAAACCCGTTTTCTTAACAACGAGATTAATTTTAAATTAATTACTGCAACTTATGTGTTTTGAATTTTGAAAAATGGATTCCATAATTGGATTCATTGGGTCCAAATTATGTTAATAGGTTACTTTTATTTTTTTTGAGATTATGAATAGTAACTACGGTAATTTTTATTTTACTACGGTTAAAGGTAAATAGGGTAATTCAAGGTTAAAAGAATATTATAATAATTAAAAATTATCTTGACACTTGTCCTAACCTTATTGTATGAGTATTGGTCGATCATGGTCATCCTTGGGTCGATTTTGGGACCCCATTGAGCCACTTGGTAGTGATAATGACAATTTGGATTAATTAATTTAATGTAGAGACAAAATTGACATTAACAACAATATTGTATTAATTAATTTTTATAAGGGGTTATATAAATTATATTTTTGACTATAAATATTCATTGTAAAGATAAAAATATTTCCTACCTGATGATATTTTTTCATAATTTTTACACATCAAATAAATTAAATTATTTATGACACAATAATGATGCAGTATTTACCTCATTAATAAATGATTTAAATAAATAAGATTATAATGATTAAAATATTTTTCAAAATAGGTCCAATTATGATTGGATGATTTTATCTAGACCATGAGTGATCTTATCATCATATTTAATGATTTTTTGACCTTTTGAAACCCAATATAAGTTTATAATAAAATAATATTTTCACACTTTCCAAAAGAGCCCCTCCTCTCCCTTATAAAAGGAGACCACTTCTATGAAATTCCTCACACCTCTCAAGCCATTTGGCTCGTCCAAACTCTACCTGATTAAGATCTATACATCCCTATCCTACCCCTAGAGGCCTTAAATTAGGTAGAAGGCACTTCAATAAGTCTTTTTTGGTTCAAACCAAAAAAGTTACCCAAATTAAAGGTAACGGTTTCTCTTAAGTTATTTTCTTTTATTTTACTTCTCCAACCTATAAAATCTTTTTATTTCCATTATTTTGTAACAAAACCAATATCCTCAATATAGTAGGATGTTGTTATGATAAATATTATAACTAAACTTACACACAACTCCATCTAATGGAAGAAGAACATAATGTTTATATGGATGGAAAACTAACACCTCATGAAACGATGATTGTTCAATTACATCTTACCACATCTCATGCTGGCCATTATGATGGAAATTGATTTATATATGATATATATATTATGTTTATTATTTCCTTATGAATCTTTAATTCCCCATTTATATCAAGCCTCTATGGTTTCCATAGTGGGTAAATACGATAATCTCATTTTGAGGATGTGCGGACTACCACCCCCTCAAAGTGATGTGATTCGTTAATGCCTTATGTGGGATGTATAAAGGATAGAGTTAATGATATTATATATGATATTATACTGTAATTATAATATACCTATGTATAAGTATGTTTTAATTCCATTAAAATAAGAAATAGAAATGAAATTAGCGTTCATGCGTACGTACGGCTTACCGTCTCCATGAACGGTGGATTTCATTTCTTACCGCCATATGTGATGTACTATTATAAATACATGTATATGCTGGATATATATGATATATATGATATATAAATCATGAATATCATTCTATATATAATGAAACTTTGACCACATGAACAACATGTAATTATAAGATGTCCATTTTTGACTCAAGTACCAAATATCGACAAAACAAATGTTATTAACTTAAATGGTTACATAATGTTTATAACATGGTAATAAGTGATTTAAAAGGAATAATAAACAGGAAAAATTTTCTTAATAAATTATAAATTAACTTTGGTTTATTATTCAGGAGATTAAAAAATGATCGAGTCAAGTCGGACACAAGGCAAGGGAACATCTTAACCCAATTTCCTCTCTTTGGGTTGATCTTCTCTTTCTTGTTTATGTCGTTCTTTGGTTATGTGAGAAATTAATTTTTATATCTTATCATGTATTTATACTTTATTTATGTGACCTTATTGTGAATACACATAAGTGATTTATTTTATTTACAAAAAGATCTTTGTAGGGGATAATGTTGCAATCTCAATTGTTTTCAATCCGAGATTGCTTATACATAAGTATTTGTTGGGGTTATATTTATCATCCTTGTCCTTGTTTTATAAAAATGTTTTCATGTATGTTTAAAGTCGTTTTTACTCATTTTTGACTTTTACTACATGGTATGTAAGGAATATCTTTCTTTTTTTACCATATGAGGTACTTTTTGACTTTTCTGGAAAAAGTACGAGAATAATGTTATTTTAACTTATACGACATGAACGGATTTTTACGGTTTCATAACTCCTTATTTTCAAGAAGCATACTATACAATACATAATGATAATTTTCAACAAATTCCTTTTCTTATAAAATTGCATGGAATTTTTAGAAAATAAAATGATTTTGAATAAGAAATGACATTTTCCTCAAGAATTCATTTAAAGTGTTTTATCAAAACCGTTTTCCATATAAGATGGAATTATTTCATATGGGTATGTTTCAAGAATAATGTATATATGATTTACATTGTTTAAATTTTCTTATGATGAAATGAAATCAATTTGTTTTATATAGATTATGTTATGATATAATGATGTTTAAGAAACCCATTTTATTATTTGGGTTATGATGAATGATTTATGTTTATGTTGTGGCACAAGTAAGAATGATTTCATTATGAGATGGGTGGGACCTATATCTCCCTCCAATGCATTGGGTAAATATTTATATCTCATGAGATAGACATGGCTGAAACGAAAAGTAAATCAGGTTCAGTAATACATGGATGGAATGGCAAGTAAACCCAGTTCAGTAAGGGACTTTGTCCACTAAGAGGGTCATGGCAGCAATGCCTTGGCTACTATGGAAATTGTATCATGTGATTAATGTTTTGCCACAATTAAAAATTTTATTACAATGCTATTTTATCACGATTGATGTTCCATTATGATCTATGCCTTACGTACTGCCATGTTTTATGTCATTTCTCAAGATTTCAATGTTTAAACATTATATTCATGTTATTATGTTCAAATGTACATGGTTTGCTTTATTTTCTCCATTCTTACCCTTACTGAGAATTTGAGCTCACCCTTTTTATGATTTCTTTTCCCCAGGATAATAAGAAAGTTTTTAGGTAAGAAAACTAAAGGGGAAGATCTTTATGGGAGATATTGAAGATCTTTTACCATGATTTGAAGATTATGTTCTGAGTTTCCAAAGACACTAAACTATTATGGTCCTTGAGTGTCTGTTTTTGTTATGTATTAAGTATTCCGCAAAAGTATTGTAATGTCCATATATGTCAAGCTTCAGGTCTCTACAGTTGGTATCAGAGGAAAGGATTAGTCAACCTTTGGAAACTAGGATGCGAAAACATTAGTGAGATCCCTAGAGATATTTCTAAGTTATGTCAAGGGATGTCCCTAAGGTTAAGTATAAGTATAGGTTATAGTCCTAGAATTTCAGTAATGATCTTAGAATTAAACCTAATATGTTAGATATTGAAGTTACTCCCCATTTATTATGATGTTTTACCTATCATGATTTTTGCCTCTCACACTATTCTTTTTGGGTTTTAGAAAATGGCTGGAAACAGGAAGATTCACGATAATGGAGAATATGATGGAAAATTGAATGACATTATTCATGATCAAGAAAATGAAATTGTATTTAGAAGGTGAAACATAGTTATTATTCATAATCTGAAATCTCATAATATGATCAATAATGTTAGCTTTGGTAAGTTTCCTGACTCAGCTAATAAGAGAAAGATGGAGTTTCATGATGATCATAGAGGAATGAAAGTTCAATTTCCCTCATTTAAGTCATGTGGGAAGAGGCATTGAGGAGAATGTTTCAAAGGAACTGGAAGATGCTTTGGGTGTAGAAAAGAAGGACACATATCTAGTAATTGTAAAGGAAAAGGTTTAGTTAACACCATGGACAAGGATAATGGTATTGCTAGGACATAAACAATGGTTAAGTGTTTTAAATGTGGAATGTACATGCATTATGAAAACCAATTCCCTAAGGGAAAATCTCATAAAAGGAATCAGCATGGTCATATGGGTAGTATTTATGTGGATGATGATGAAGAGACTATAAATGATATATGAGATGGAAGAAATGATGAAGCCCAGTAAATGGTTTAAGAAGGTAGTGTAATGATTGTATGTTTATCAAGAATAATGTATGGTGCTATGGAATAAAGAACAATCTAAGTATTGTTACACTGTTGCCTTTGCTTGAATTTTGAAAGTATATGATGAATGGTACCAGTAACCATGAAAGGTTATTCAGATATTTTTGGAAAATAGATGATGTGCGCATAATGAAGGGATAAGAAGATAATGATATGTTTGATAGTATTAATGAGGTCATGACTAATATAAGGACAAATTGATATTATGGTTTGAGTATAAAGAATTTTTGGGATTTTGGAATGTGGAAATAGACAACTTTTGACAGCATTCATGTTTTCAACTAAGGTTCTATGGTAATTCATGTTGCAATAGAATACCTGATTAAGGAATCCGCATGTTTGGAATGTGACCAACAAGATATATCGTATGATAAATGATGTTATTCACGTTCTTGTTATGTGACCTTTCTAGTAATCATTTTCTGTATACTATGAGATTGGACAGATGTATTTTGGATAAGTCTAAAGATCGGAATGAATTAATTTAGACATAAGATAGTATTGTTTAAGGATAGAACTTTTTTTTCTATATTATTGTAGGAATGTTATTATAATGTAGTTTTAGAAAAAGGGACAACCTGGAAGATGGGCGACAACCTGTCGCGTCAGACAAGGCTGGGGAAATCGAACCCACAACCAAAGTGCGACAAGCCTTTATCGCCTACCACTGGCCAACAAGAAGTCCCTAGTTATTAGAAACTAGTTTTACTTTATTAAATAGTATGATAGATGAATTATAAGTCCATTTTTGGAATCATATATGATTAACCTCACCATACATGGAATTATGTATTCGATAACTTTTTTTAACCTTTTCATTGAGACAGATGGAATGACCCATCATTCTATCACATGATCTGCTAACACATTAAGAATGTCAAATTCAACTTTATTTCTTTAAGAGATAAAGTGGAAATTGTTCAAGGCACAAACACCAGTGAGAATGTACCGAAATAAAGTAAGTATTTCTTCTGATTTGAAAATTCTTCAACATTAGAGAAATGATCTTGAAAACCAAAAATGTTGTCCTAGTACTCTTATATCTGATGAATTAGATGGTACCTTATATCATCACAAATCTATGGCTTTGTGATTGTTGGCCTTTTCATAGCCCTGTTCTCTATCACTCTCCATAAACACATGATGGTTTGATTTTTCTTCCATATCCATATTTTCACCTATGTTATCCTATGTGGAAACCCAGTGATTAGTTAATTTGGGTAACCATTACATTTCATACTTTAGTTTTTAAAGATAGGTTTTGGTATTCCCTTTTTACGATGTGGGTTTCTATTAAAGAAACCTTCAAGTATTGAACCATTTATAACCCCGACGAATATTGAGGGCCAAATTCATTTTAAGGGGGGTAGAATGTAACAACTCAAGATTTTATGACAAGAATTATTTTTAATTTATTTGATGTCATGTGTTTTATGATACCCCAAGATTATCTTGTGCTATACGCAACACCGTATTAGCTTGCAGTATACGCAACACTATTCTTGGATCATGTTACACACAATTTCAAGTTCATTTTGTAGAAATTATTCTACGCAAAATTAAGTATAGATTTTGTTTAATGTATAAATGAAATATGGTTGTATTTTTTTATATGCAACAATAAAGGAGTCATGCACTACACTTCACCCTGAAATGGCTTGCATTACATGCAATCACGACCTTCCTCGATAGCATGTGTAGTACGCAATACCGGGTTTCACTAAACAACGATATATTGTAATAATATTATTATGGACTATACGTTATGAATGGTATTAACTAAATTTTTAATTTTATTACATTATTATTAATCATATATATTTTCTAGAACATGTTATGAGAACAAAATAAAATTTTCGGGTAAAATAAGTATTTTTTTTAAAAATACAGTTTCATCGCCTTTTGATGGCACACCCACTTTAAATCTATTTTTTGACAAGTTTATAAGTTCAATTTGGAAAAATATAATTCTCTTTTATAATCATAATATAAAAATTTACTTTGGATAATTTTTCATATTATTGTGATAACTTTCTTATTTTAATGAATAGTAAAAACACCCTATATTTTAATTAAAAACAACTTTTTTCATCCCAATTCTTTATATGGATAAATTATAATATTGAATGGTTTTAAAGTATAAATAGAATAAATTTTTACCATTTAATATAATTTATGTCATTAGCATTAATTTTACATTGAATTCATAGGTAAAAACATTTCAATCTTTGGCAATGTTTTAACTTTTAAAAACCCGTTTGCTTAACAACGAGATTAATTTTAAATTAATTACTACAACTTCTGCGTTTTGAATTTTGAAAAATTTATTCAATATTTGGATTCAGTGGGTCCAAATTATGTTAATAGGTTACTTTTATTTTTTTGAGATTATGAATAGTAACTACGGTAATTTTTATTTTACTGCGGTTAAAGGTAAATAGGGTAATTCAAGGTTAAAAGAATATTATAATAATTAAAAATTAACTTGAAACTTGTCCAAACCTTATTAGATGAGTATTGGACGACCATGGGCATACTTGGGTCTATTTTGGGACCCCATTGAGCCACTTGGTAGTGATAATGACAATTTGGATTAATTAATTTAATGTAAAGACAAAATTGACATTAATAAAAATATATTATTAATTAATTTTTGAAGGGGTTATATAAATTTTATTTTGGACTATAAATATTAATTGGAAATCTAAAAACATTTCCTACATGATGATATTTTTTTTATAATTTTTAGACATCAAATAAATTAAATTATTTATGACTCAATAATGATGCAATATTTACCTCATTAATAAATGATTTAAATAAATAAGATTATAATGATTAAAATATTTTCCAAAACATGTCCAATTCTTATTAGATGATTTTATTTCGACCATGAGTCATCTTATCATCATATTTAATGATTTTTTGACCTTTTGAAACCGAAGATAAGTTTATAATAAAATAATATTTTCACACTTTCCAAAAGATCCCCCCCTCTCCCTTATAAAAGAAGACCACTTCTATGAAATTACTCACACATCCCAAGCCATTTGGATCGTCCAAACTCTGCCCAATTAATCTCTCTACATCCATATACTCCCCCTAGATGCCTTAAATTAGGTATAGGTCACATCAAGAAGTCCTTTTGGTTCAAACCAAAGGAAGTTACCCAAATTAAAGGTAACAGTTTCTCTTAAGCTGTTTTCTTTTATTTTACTTCTCTAAACTCTAAAATATTTTTATTTCCTTTATTTTGTAACAACACCAGTATCCTAAATATACTAGGATGTTGTTATGATAAATATTATAACTAAAATTACACACAACTCCATCTAATGGATGAATAACATAATGTTTCTGTGGATGACAAACTAACACCTCACGAAACGATGATTGTTTAATTATATCTTACCACCTCTCATGGTGGCCATTATGATGACACTGTATTTATATATGATATATATTATGTTTATTATTTCCTTATTCTTCTGTAATTCCCCATTTATATCAAGCCTTTATGGTTTCCATAGTGGGTAAATACGATAATCTCATTTTGAGGAAGTGCGGACTACCGCCCCCTCAAAGTGATGTGATTCGTTAATGCCTTATGTGAGATGTATAAAGGATAGAGTTAATGATATTATATATGATATTATACTAGAATTATAATATACCTTTGTATCATTATGTTTTAATTCCATTAAAATAAGAAGTAGAAATGAAAGTAGCGTTCATGCGTACGTACGGCTTACCGTCTCCATGAACGGTGCATTTCATTTCTTACCTCCATATGTGATGTACTATTATAAATACAGGTATATTATGGATATATATGATTTATATGATATATAAATCATGAATATAATTCTGGATATAATTAACCTTTGACCACATGAACAACATGTAATTATAAGAAGTCCATTTTTGACTCAAGTACCAAATATCGACAAAACAAATGTTATTAACATAAATGGTTACATAATGTTTATAACATGTTAATAAGTGATATAAAAGAAATATTAAACTTGAAAAATTTTCTTAAGAAAGTAGAAATAAACTTTGGTTTATTATTCAGGAGATTAAAGAACGACCGAGTCAAGTCGGACACAAGGTAAGGGAACATCTTAACCCAATTTCCGCTCTTTGGGTTGATCTTCTCTTTCTTGTTTATGTCGTTCTTTGGTTATGTGAGAAATGAATTTTTATATCTTATTATGTATTTATACTTTCTTTATGTGACCTTATAGTGAATACACATAAGTTATTTATTTTATTTACAAAAAGATCTTTGTAAGGGATAATGTTGCAATCTCAATTGTTTTCTATCCGAGATTGCTTATACATAAGTATTTACTGAGGTTATATTTTTCATCCTTGTCCAAGTTTTATAAAAATATTTTCATGTATGTTTAAAGTCTTTTTTACTCATTTTTGACTTTTACTACATGTTATGTAAGGCATATCTTTCTTTTATTTACCATACGAGGTACTTTTTGACTTTTCCGGCAAAAGTACGAGAATAATGTTTTTTTATCTTATACGGCATGAACAGATTTTTACGGTTTCATAACTACTTATTTTCAAGAAGCATACTATAAAATATTTAATGATTATTTTCAAAAAAATTATTTTCTTTTAAAATTTCATGGAATTTTTTGTAAAGAAAAAGATTTTGAAGAAGAAAGGATATTTTCCTCAAGAATTCATTACAAGGGTTTTATCAAAACCATTTTCCATATAAGATGGCATTATTTCATATGGGTATGTTTCAAGAATAATGTCTCTATGATTTACATGGTTTCAATTTTCTTATGATAAAATGATATTCATTTTATTTATATGGATTGTGTTATGATAGAATGATGTTTAAGAAACCCATTTTATTCTTTGGGTTATGATGAATGATTTATGTTTATGTTGTGGCACAAGTAAGAATGATTTCATTATGAGATGAGTGGGACCTATATCTCCCTTCAATGCATTGGGTAAATATTTATATCTCATGATATAGACATGGCTAAAACGGCAAGTTAATCCAGTTCAATAATACAGGGCTGGAACGACAAGTAAACCCGGTTCAGTAAGGGAGTTTGTCCACTAAGATGGTCTTGACAGCAATGCCTTGGCTACTATGGAAATCATATCATGTGCTTAATGTTTTCCCACAATTATAAATTTTATTCCCATGCTATTTTATCACGATTGATGTTCCATTATGACCTATGCCTTACGTACTGCTATGTTTTATGTCATTGCTCAGGATTTCAATGTTTAAACATTATATTCATGTTTTTATGTTCAAATGTATATGGTTTGTTTTATATTCTCCATGCATACCCTTACTGAGCATTTGAGATCACCCTTTATAAGTTTTCTTTTCCCTAGGATATAAAGAAAGTTTTTAGGTAAGAAAACAAAAGGGGAAGATCTTTATGAGATATGTTGAAGATCTTTCACCACGATTAGAAGATTATGTTCCGAGTTTCCAAAGACACTAAACTATTACGGTCCTTGAGTGTCTTTTTTTGTTATTTATTAAGTATTCCACAAAAGTATTATAATTTCCATGTATGTAAAGCTTTGGGTGTCTAAATTCGGGGTACTGTAGTAGTTATTATAGCAGTTACTGGACCATGCACTATAGCAGTTACTATAGCAGGTAATGTTCGGTACTGTAGAAACCGAAACTATTCACCTTGGGCCACCGATTTTGGCTTGGAGTCCTTAAAGCCTTCGGGCCACCCAGGACTTTTGGTCAGTAAGGATTTAGAGCCACCTTTAAGGCCTTCGGGCCACCTCAAGGCCTTCAGAACACATGATCAGTGCAGTTTCCCTAGACAGACTCTACAAAAAAGGAGCAGCCTCAGAGGAGGATTCAGAGCAAGTGAACTCACCAGAGCAGAACCAAATGGATTTTTTAGAATGAGAGGATATGGCTATGCCATCGAGACCAGCCTATGGTTGTACAGGAAGCCTATCTAGACAGTCATTCAAAGGTGGAGAGATAATATCGCGATGTAGATGCCGGGGAGGGGCAGTTCTTTGTGGATAGTCTGGTTAAATTTCCTAAGATCTTCAGGTCATGCAATCTCCAAAGCCTACGAGCCATTTAATCTCTAAGACTAAAGGCCTTGTAAGGGTTCCCCCTCATCCCTTGAATGGGGGGTTATAAAAAATCAAT
Source organism: Viscum album (assembly GCA_963277665.1). NCBI lineage: Eukaryota > Viridiplantae > Streptophyta > Magnoliopsida > Santalales > Viscaceae > Viscum > Viscum album. Next base: position 1,161,386,377 of record OY728126.1, read on the forward strand.
AAAAATGAAGGACTTTGGGACATTCGGGCTAGAATCCCATAGTTCTCCTCCACATCATCTATCCATGCTGTTTCTATTAAAAAAACTATTGGGAATCATGTATATGGTGTCAAATGACCTTTACTTCATTGAAGATCTGATTCTGGGATTCAAATCCTCTTGAAAAAATGCACCATAGATCCATCTGTAGTCACCCCACTCCCCCACCACACATCAACCGGGAAGAACAGAGATCCTCAGTCTGATTAGTCCACCTCAAATAATCCTCCATCACTGCACCTTGATCATACCCTTGATCATGAACAACACCCAAAATATTTATTTGTTTCACCAAATAATAGTTGTGAAATGATCATATACCAAGTATTCGTCGAACTATTGGCCAAATAAAATACCAATGATGAACATGTAAATAAACAAGGTAGAAAATCATAAACCATAAACATGAGGAATAAATATCAATCTTTTTTTGTTTTCAACCTCAATCCATTATCATATAAAAGACAAAAAAAGAGGTATAAACATTAGTGAATAAATTTATCAACCATGAATAAATCAACAATCGATGCATGAATCAATTATTATTATTAGAATTGATCCATGTTTGATCGAGATAAATAAATGAGATGAAATTACATAAATAAAATATCCTTCCTAGAGTTTGGATTGACCACTAATGAATAGTGGTCTTTCATTGTCACCATTGGTGAGATTCTCAAACTCATATGGTGCAATGATCCTCGATCTCGATCCAATTCGATGTTGTCCGCCAATATTTCCTCAAACACTCTAACTTGATTTGTAGGGTTATGCGGCATACCCTACAAACTGTCCATAGAGGCATATTTTTAAGAAATTATTATTTTTATGATTTTAGTTAAATAATTAAATAAATATAATTAAATTTATTTAATTATTCTCCTATGAAGCTGTTCAAGCCCAATGCTTGACACCAATATAGATTATATCACTCCTAAGGTAAAACCCATGATCTGAACTCAACATTGGTCTTAGATTTCTGATATGAGACCCCTTTTAAGAGTAATTAATTTTTTTAGTAAAAATGATCATGAATGATATGAATATATTTAATATTTTTCAAATATCAATTCTGGGTTCACCGGATCTTGGAGTCTCATGACGTCTTAGCGCCTGGCTCCAAGAATAATTCATATTTTTGGGAAAAAATACCGAAAGGTAACTTTTTAGTTTTTTTGGCTGATTATGTGTGTTGAAAAAGTAGGTTTAAAAGGTCATTTATGGAGTTATAATGTGATTTTTGACTACGTATGTTAACAAAGATCCATGATAGAGGTATATATGCACTATAAGTGTTGTAAAATTATGTTTGTACAAGGTGATGTTATTTCCCAGTGTTTCTAAAATTTTTGGGTCCAAAATTTAGAGAAAGGAAAAAGATGTTTTTTGGAAAATTAATGATTTTCTTGTAAATGTAAAAGTTACTCGAAAATTTGACGGTGTTTCAAAAAGTTTCCTGCAAGTAAATATTCTGGGATATCACATCAAAATATTCCAAAGACTAGTGTTTCATAAAATTTCTTAATCTTAAAAAAGTTGGAGTTTCGCAACATAGGGAGAGTTGTTTGAACCCGAAAAATGGATATTTAGTTGCATGAAGTTAGTGAGTTGTGCACTAAAGGTTACCTTAAATCATTGAAGTTTAGTGCACAAGGGATATTGCGCACACAGTCGAAGGTGCACAAGGTAGTTGTGTGAAGGGTTATCCAATTCTATAAAAATGTGTCTAACATTATTATTTGAGGATCCTGACCCTTAGAGAATATCAGGTATTTGAATTACATAAGATTTTCATGAAGATATTTCTTGTGTGAAGGAACAACTAATATATCAGTTGCACACATAAATGGGGATTGTGTCTATAAGGCCAAGTGAGTTCCATGAAAATCCCAATGTTGTGATAAAGCTGATAGTTTTATAAAAAAATCAATAAATTCAGGAAAGTTAAATCTTCAAAAAAAAACATAATTGTTGTATGAAATTTGGTATATTTTCATGCATACAAGTCATGAAAAGGTCGTGAAAAATCGAAAGTTGTATGATCCTATAAGAATTTCCCTAAAATTTCTATGACAAAGATGTATTCATAAAGTGGATGAAATTAGAGCTTTATGATTCACCAAATGAGGTGTTTAAAATATCAATTCAAGCAATCAAAAGAAGAGTCTTCTAAAGGATCAGCGAGCACACTTCATTTGAGAGCTGTGAGCTTTCAAATTATAATTGGTTATAAATTAAGATGGATATTAAGTCCACTATGAACCTTGTAATAAAATTGTTCTTTAGTGGATTTTGTGAATTATAAAATTTCTATTGTATTCTCCTTATAAATATCATAGTGAGGGTGAACCAAGTCAAATTTACATGTCATATGCATGTTCTAATAAGAATTTATTCTATAATATGGGAAAGAGAGAGAATATATTTTAGTTTAACAATGAACCAAGATCTAGAAGGGACAGTTTTTTTAATATGTCATACCCTAATTCACCCCCCCTCTTAGGATATTTAACCCAGTTGGGATAAAAATATAATATTCTGAAATAATACATGAAAAACCCATAGTCGTTAAATCCTCCACACCTTATATATTTTCATTCTGAAAAGATAAAAACCTACATAAAGAGATGAGGGTATTGAACTCATATATGGGTCTCCTACTCCCAGGTACCCTTCTAAATATTCTCATGCTTCCACTGATCACATAGTAGGAGAATCTCTCTCCCATGAAGTACCCTCTTTTATCAATCCTCAATCTCTATTGGGTAATCTATAAATGTAACCGCATCATTGATGTTCATCTCATCCCAGTCGATAACATGCAATGAGTTGTGCATGAACCTCATCAACTACGACACGTAGATGATGTCATGTACCGAGTCTAACTATGGTAGTAAATCTAAGTGGAATTCCACCTTAACAACTATATGTAGTATCTATAATGGCCTAATGAATCTCAGAGATAACTTTCCAACCCATCCAAATCTCCATAATCCATGTTGAGGAATGAAATTTAAGAACACATGGTCCCCCTCCTCAAATTCATAAGGACCCCATCATTGGTCCACATATGACTTATAATGGATTTGTGCAGTCCTCATCCTCTCCTAGATAATTTTCATATTCTCTATCATAGCTCACACAAACTCTGAGACCATGAGTGTCGACTCACCTGGATCTTTCCAATAAAGTGGTGACGTGCATGGTTTCCCATACAAGGCCTTGAATGGTTCCATACCAATGGTGTAATGGTAGTTATTTTTGTACAACAACTCCACCAAGGGTAGGTGATCATCCCAAATATGGCCAAAATCCAACCTGAAATCCCACAATATATTATCCAAGACCTGAATGGTTCACTCAGTTTTGCCATTTGTTTAGGGGTGAAACTTTATACTTGAGTCCCAAAGGCATCCTACAATCCTATAAATAATCATGTCATGAATTGATCATCAAGTTATGAAACAATCATTGAGGGAACTCCATAGATCCATACTATCTCCTGCATGTACAGGAATCCCAATATCTCTATCGAACTCTACTCTCAAATAGCTAGGAAGTGAGATTACTTGGTGAGTCAGTCTATGATCCCCATATGGAATTGTGTCCTCTTGATGTATGTGGTAACCCTATCACTATGTCCATAGATATCCCATCCCACTTCCACATTGGAACCTCAATGGGGTTGATCTAAAACCACTAGAACCTAGTGCTCATCCTTCACCTTTTGTAAAGTGAGGCATTTAGAGACAAATCCTAAAACAAATCTCTTTATGCCTATCTACCAAACATGACATCAGAGTTCCTAGTATATATTTTCCACAACTGAATAAACTACCAAAGGGTATGTATGAAACTCCTATATAACCTCATTTTAAAACATCATTAGTACCACCACAAATCCTCTTAAAAGGATAACAAGCTTCCTACCTTCAAAAAATACATCAAGATAACATATAATAGATACCTGAGTATGTATGGTCTCAAAGTAGGTATATCTATGATAAAATTTCCTAACATGCTGTAAAAGTGGTATGGGTAATAACCATTGACTTAAGATATTAAGCACCATCCTTATATACTAAGAAAAATGGTAATGAGGCTAACTACTTTGATACCTCATCCATCAACTAAGAATAAGATCTCCTAGTGAGAGTGTTTTACACCAAATTTCCCTTTCCAAGAGTATAGACTATCTCGAAGTAATAATCCTGAAGGAACTCTACCCATAACTTCTATCTCATGTTAAGATCCTTCTAAGAGAAGATATACTTGAGACTATTACAGTCAAAGTATATTATAAACCACTCACTCATATGGAAGGGTCACCACATCTTCAAGGAGAAGACCACCACTACTAGCACAAGATCATGGGTCACATAGTTCTAATAATGCAGTGTCAACTATTTGGACCCATTGGTAATCAATGCCTACCTCTACATAAAAACACAAACAAGTCTGGTCCCTGAGGCATCATAGAACACTATGTACTCGACACCCTCCTCTGGAAATCACAATATGGGGGAACTCATCAATATCTTCATCAACTTCTAAAAAAATTGATGAAAATTTTTCATCCACATGAAAGGATTAACATTTTAGGTCAAACCTATCAAATGTTCTTGGATAAATCAGGTATAAATATCTGATAGTACCCTATAAATGTAAGGAAACTTTCCTTTTCAATAATTCTCTTTGGTGGATCCCAAGATGGCACTGCCTTAACCTTCACTGGATCTACTACCACTCCTGCCTATGAGATGATGTATTCAAGAAAGTGGACCTCTTGAATCCATAACTGAAACTTCAAGATATTACTATAATGATAATTCTCTCAGAGTGTATACAATACCATCCTCAAGTGTCTTTCATCCTCCTCCTCATACATTGAGTACACTAGGATATCATTGATGAAGACCATGATAAACTGGTCTAATAAAGGATTGAATATTTGGTTCATGAGTCCCATGAACACTTCTAAGGAGTTTTTTATACCAAAAGGCATCACCAAGTACTTATAGTGATAGTAGCAACATCTGAATATCATCTTCGATATATCATCATCCTATACTCATAGATGGTGATAGCCTGATATGAGCTTAATATTAGAGAACAATTATGCCCCTCCCAACTAATAAAATAGGTCTTCGATCCTCATTAGTGGATACTTATTCTTTACAGTCACCTGTTTCAGGTTCTGATAATCCACACATAACCACAAACTCCCATTCACCTTCTTAGAGAACAACACTGGGGATGCTTAGGGGGAAACAATGGGTCTTATAAATCCCTTCTACTGCAAGTCCTCCATCTACACCCTCATATTAAAAAGATCTACAGGAGCCATCCGATATGATGGTGAAGATATTAGGGTCTTCTAAGGGTGTGAGTAAATGTAGAAGTCCATCTCTCAGTGGGGAGGTAAGCCTGGAACATCCTTAGGTAATACATCCCCATACTCCACCACCATTGGAAACTAGAATCCCATTTCATCCACTGAACCAAGAGTCATGCTATAAAATTAGTGAGTAATCAGCTACACCACCCTATGCTTAAGCCCATCCTACTCCTCCAGGGTTTCCTTTTCACCCACAAAGGAAAACCTCATCCCATCACTATGGAAACACCACATCCTCTACCTAAAACAGTCAAAATAGGAATGAACTATGGATGGATAGTCCATACCTAAAATGACTTCATAAGGCCTCATCACTACTAGAATGATATCCCATATGATTCTCTCACATCCAAGCATCAGATATCACTATCTTTAGAAGTTTGTGATCACTAATTAACCTCCTATCAGAGTCTCCATGTGAAAGGGTCGATCCAAGGGCTCAATTGGAACCTATAACTCTCAAACCAGATAAGTGGAAAGAAAAGAATGACTCTCAAATATTTCTATCAATACTAAAACTAAGGTAGAAAATAGACAGATCATACCTCACGTCATTCCTAGATCCTCAAAGTCATAGGCTTCCATAGTCTACAGCTATCCTCATCCCTGACCACCATCTCCAAGAGCCTGAAGTAGACCAACTGAGGGTATTGGTGGTAATAAGTCAAACCTTATGTCAACCCTGCAACTCTACTTGTCCCTCTCCCATGTCCATATCCCTACAAATATCCTTTCTTCTACCAATGTCTCTTCTTGGGAGGTCCCTTAACCATCTCTCAATCAGCTGTATGATGGGTTAGACAATACCGTGCTTGATATCCCCTTCCATAATAGGAGAAACACCACCTCTCCCTCAGCTAACTCAATCTATCCTAAGATCCTTTCACCACCGATCCTATGTCTTGGGATTGTCTCTTGAAGCGTCTGACATGCCCAGATCCTTACATCTGCTATCTGATACCAGATAATAAGGTCTCATATCTTAGTTTCCCACTACCAGCACCCACTATCAATTTCTACTCTTCCAAGAATCTCTCCTATACTAAGGCCTTCTCAATCACTCAATCATAGGTGGTAATTCAAAGAGATATCACTAAAGCCCTAATATATTGGTGTAATACCTACTCAAAGGTATGTTATTTGAAGAAAAGATCTCACACCATATCCAGGGAGTACTGTAAGAGATCACTAAACCTTTCCAAACACCCTACCGTGGTCATACTACCCTACTATAGATGTAAAATCTCCTTGATGCACACTGATCTCAACATGGATGGATGAAAATCCTCCCTAATGTGATGCTCAATGTCTAACTAGGGGAGATCTATCTTGTCATGTTATTGAGTCACTAGACTCTATTATCACCCAATGAATCCCCAAAGAATACTCACTACAAGGAAAACCATATCATCTATATATGTCCTCAAAAGTTATAAAACTTTAGTGACTGCTATGAGACGCTCCTCATCCACCTGGGGACCTGAATCACCCTAAAACCTAGGAAGTTACTACCTCTAGAACTAATGCAGTGCACTAATCCTATATGCATCCTCATATGGTACTATAGGTCCTAACTGCTGCTCAATGAGTGGTGATATATTTGGTAAACCACCCATAGGTACTATCTTCTATAAAAATCCCTATATTAAAGCCTTGCCACGTAGTGGATCATCTTTGTGACCACATATTGGAATCCTATATAGTTGTCTTAGTGAAGGAATTCTAAAATAATCAAGATGTACCATAGTTAAAGAGTATATCTGGAGAGATGACTCAAGAAGGAAATATAATCCATTACCCATTCCTATATCATGCATGAACCAATGTTTTTCCCATAAATAAATGTTTACATGTATTAAATTAATAAGAAAGTTTTCAGAGTCCCAGTGAATAGATTCATAGACCGCCACACCATCACTGAGGTCCTTGGACTAAAAGATGAACATGAAACACATTAAAACTTTTTCCTTAAATCAAAAACCAATCACATAGACTCTAGTCCTAAGGTAGAATCGAATCCTATGATACCACTCTTTTATGACCTGCCTTGATGGGTCCTGAGCTGTAAATACCCCAAGCTTTCCTCTAGTATGCTAGGGGTTGGTGACCAGTTCCATGAAGGCATATAAAACACATGGGATTCATTAGACTAATATACTTGCACACAGACACATGTTCACACACACCTACAAGCCCATACAATACTAAAATGTAAAAAAAATGACAACAATGTATGCATACATCTATAATCCCATAATAAGAGTATGACAACATGATACTAGAAAGAAAATTCCAAATATAAGCCCACCAAAAGAGATTGAAAATAAGTCCAACCAATAAAGTAAGAGTGGAATACTTTCAAATTCAACCACTAGTACATACCTTAGTATATCTAGATCACTAATCTCCACCTGGTCTCGGTCCCTCTAGGAATTATTTAAAAGGTTTTTCTTCTGCATAATATATAACACGTGGGAGAAGAGCTCATGCACGAGTTAGTATATCAATACCCAGTAGTACACCCTGAAATTACTAAACATAAAGAATCATGAGTAGTCAACTAATAATAGTAATATTGCAATGAAAGTAATAATAATACCCATATATACTTTAAAAGAACACTACACCTCTAGGAAATCTCAACCAAATTTCTAGTTATAGGATTCTACTCGAAGATTCTAGGTAATGCTCATTCTAGAAGAACCCATTCCATGAGCCATGACATCAGTAGAGAAACTCAAATAGGAGGTCATGATCATTAGGAACCACATAATAAAACTCACTTGTATATGAATATATTGATACATAGATAGGGGATCAGACCAAGGACCTCTAGGGATACCACAAACCTAATCTAGATCAAACCGCTATGTAGGGGATCATATACCGATGATACCATAAACCCTACTGAAATGGAATGCTAGATGGGGGGGCATGACTTATGAAAAGAGTCCATGCTAATTCCAAGAAACCTACCCAGGGTATAAGAAGGAATGATAGAGGATCACACCTTGATCTCATGGAGGGACACCATAAACTCTATCTGAGATTCATCCTAAAGAGGGAATCAAAATCTAGAATTGTGGATGTAATTATACACTATACCCTTGAGGTTATGGACCATGTGAATAAACTTAACCGATACTAGTCCAAACTAAAGAAATAAAGCGATCCAAACACCCTAAAAGGGGGTGTACAACATGTACTCATGAGTACCTGGAATGTCTAGCCAACCCCTGTTATGCCCATGTGTTTTTGTCTCACACAGAATGTAAACATAAAAATACACGGTGTGTCCTATCTAAGTAAATTAAATGTAGAGGTCTAATGGAAACTCTTCCCGTGGAACCCGCCCGTGCCAATGTACTTCTGAATATTCCCATGTACTAACCAATGTACACCTGGCCATGACCGTGTACACCTAGCTGTGTTCATATACTTAAGCCTACCCGTGCCCTTGTATCCTTCAAGATACATATTGATCTGCTGAAATTAGTGACACAACTTGTGATATGTGTCACGTGGTGTGTGATATTTTCTTCTCCGCAAAATCCCTAGGGTTATAACTGGGGCCCCACATGGTGTGTAGTTTAGGATTACACACCATGTTACCTGGGATTTTCTAAAATCCTATTTTTCTCTTATGTATCATCCATATATGTCGTCACTACAAAAAATCATGCTAGGAATCATGGATCTAGGTTCAGATAACCTTTCTATCACCGAAGATCTGATTCTAGGCTTCAAATTCACACAAAAAATGACCCATCGAACCATCCATAGGTACACCACTCTTCCAACATGTGTCAACCTATAAGAATAGAGATATTTGTTCCAATATATTCCACCTCCAATCATCCCTCATCACCACACTTCAATCAAACCCTCGATCATGAACCAAACCCATATTATTTTTCCTTTATGCTGAAGAATAGTTGTGAAACGATCATATACTCAGTATTCATAGAACCATTGGCAAACGAAACTACCAATGATAAATGTGTGAAGAAATGGGGGAGAATACCAGAAACCATAAACATGAGTAATAAAACTAAACCTTTGTTTGTTTTTATCTTCGATCCATTGTTGTAGAAAATATGAACATAGAGGTATAAAAATCAATGACCAAATTAATAAACCCTAAATAAGTCAACCGCCTATGAACGAATCAATTGTCATTCATGGAATTAATCCATGTTTGACTAAAATAAAGGAATAGAATGGAATAAAATAAATCAAACATCCTACATGGATTTTTGATAGATCCCTGATGAATAACGATCCTATATTGTCATTGTTGGTGAGATACTTAAACTCCAATGGCGCAACGATCCTTGATCTTGATCTCATCTGATATCATCTCCCAAGATCTCATCAAATGATCTCTCTTAATTTTAAAGGGTATAAAGATAAACCTGAAAAGCATCCATAGAGTCATATTTATAAGATATTATTAGGTTTAGTATTTCAATTAAATAATTAAATAAATATAATTAAATTTATTTAATTATTCTCCCACGAAGGAACTCAATCCCAACACCCGATGCCAACATATATTATGTCATGCCTAGGGTAAAACCCACACTATGAACTCAATTAAAGTCTCAGATTTCTGATATAAGACTTCATCTAATAGTTATTACATTTTTTTCATAAAAAATGTGTACACATGACATTAATATATTTAATATTTTTCAAACATCAATTTTGGGATCACTAGGGCTCAGAATCTCACACCATCTTGGTACATAACTCTGAGAATAATCTATATAATATTCTTAAGTAATATATAGAAAAATTAGCATCATTACATATATGATAAAAAATATGTTCACAAAATTTAATAACCATATTATCCGAATTAAACATAATTACCTCAATATAAATGATCTTCTTAACCCTAAAGGTTATCAACACCTTTAAACTTATACCCAAAAAAATATAAAACCATTCTTCCTCAAATACCTGTTTCATATGATAACTTAAGGGTTACATGTTCTTTAAACATCTATTAAAACTCAATAAATATATCTCAAAGTACTCCGATTACATAAAAACCCAAAAGGGTATTTATTCCTTTAAACTTAGGATAAAAATTACACTTATCAACCCATAACACTTTTGGTTTATCCCATATCACTATGGATTATAATAGGTTTCCATAGGTTCCATCCACTCATTCTTCATAATGACTCATAAAGAGAATGTGAATTAATTAAAACATTATCCCCTAGGAATATTTGACTAGGGGTGTAGTCTTAGTCTCACTCAACATGCACCAATGGTGATCAAGTTAATACCCAATCCATACCTTTTAGATTTATTACACCTAGACACATCTGTTCCACATATACAACTATTTTTTAGTATCAATATAGAGATTTCATTTTTAGGAAACTAAAAAATCTTTACTTTACTAATTTTTTTGGATGTTACAATTATCTTAGACTTATCCCCAAGGTTTGAACTAAAGTCATCTGATCATAATCTCTAAATTTATCCCATCCTTTCCAATAATAGCAACCATAATACACCATACCTTAAAAAACTCATAATTATATAATTTATAACAAGGGTTTCACTTTCTTACATTTTTTTAGATCTTTTCTGTTTAGAGTTTTAGATAATTATGTTAAATATTAAATAAAAAATTGAAATTTTCCACACAGTATCAATTTTTACCACAAAAAAAGTTCCTTATAAAGTCACACTTAATTTGTTCATGGTAACTCACATATATAGAAATATGACTTTATTAACCATTCTACCCATCCTTAAGCTTTGTTAAAAGTCATTTAAAAATGTGGGATGATAAAAATAAAATCCTAGTAAGGTAAATAAAATAAAATAAAACCATTAGTCAATTTTTAAATCTGAAAAATACATAAGAAATCTACCCTTATTCATAATTTACACTTGATCTCAAATATATGTTTAATTTTCCATGAAAAAACATAATTTATTAATAATTTTCATAAAAAATTCATATAAAATTATAAAGGAAAAATGATAAACATAAAGGTTTATTGGAAAAAATGAGAACCCATGAATACCTTTTCATAAAATCAATAATTTATTCCTTATTTAATAAAAATGGCAGAAGATTTCCATAAGAACATAATCTCATTTGTTTACCTTTTGAAATAATATACATTTCATTTATAAACCATTTTAATTATATCATGCAAGAATATTGGTACATTATTATTAAATTCACCATTTAAAGAACCCTTATAATGGAATCACATAACTAGATAATTCCCATATCTCTTAGGGGTAACCTATAACTGGTAAACTCTGTCACTTTACCTAATGTATTGGAGACCTATATCAAGCTCACATGTCATTGGAGCTAATTAGGGCTCACCCATCATTTATATAAAATTTATATAAACCATATCATGAATAAAACACACATATATTGTTATTTTGTCTTAAAACCCATTTTAATTGGAATTCAAGCCCATAAGTAATTAACACTTTCAGTTATATAATAAATATGATAAAATGTTTATATTTTCATAAAAAAACTTTTCAAAACTAAAAATTCATAAAATATTTAGAGAAATATTTTATTTGAAAATAACCATGGAAACTTTTAAATTAATCTTTATAATGAAAAAAAATTATCATAGTGGAAAAAATTAGTCAAGACATATACGTTAAAAACGTTCTTTTTTCACTTTTGATAAAAAAATACGTCAAAATGACCCATCGAGTAAATGTTTAAAAGATACTTTTTAAAAAACTAAAAAGAAAGTAAAAAAAAGTTACAAATTACATTTAACATCCTTTTATGTATAAATTATAACATTATTGAAATATTTTAAAGAACATGAACATGTAAGAAAAATATTTTAAAATAATACATTAAAACATTTTTTTAAATAAAAGTCCCTTACCTTATGTCCCATCTAGCTTCCTACATTCTCTAACTCTTGAATAATAAAATTGCCTTATTTTTCTACTTGATTAATATACTTTTTAATGTTAATTTAATTATCATTATTCCTTTTGTTTCATTTATTATCATTTTTTGTTTAGTTACTAAAATGGTTATGTTCACATTGGATGTTTTGGGGTCATTTATTTTATAACCTCAAAACCACATCGGTGAATTGACCAAGATCAAAGGGATTTTGGTTCCATTATCTATATAATCATAAAAATGTTATATTTATCATATTTATACATTATATACACTTTTAAAACCAACCATGTAAGGTGGTAATGGAAAAATAAACCAAGTTGTTTCATGGAGACAGTAGTTCGCACACACACACATGAACATTGTTTACATTTTTGTTCTAAATGGTGTAAAATAAATAAATTAGATAATATTTTACCTTTAAATAATCATTAATATATTATATGTGTCATTTTTATTCATTATTTACATCCTTATTTCCATCCTTATAAGGTGAAAATGAAAAATGAATCTCATCGATTCATGAATGTGGTATTCCACATGTATGCTTGAGGGACGTTATCAATTTACAACAGATGAAAAAAGTAAGAAGGCAATTAAAATATTATTTTTATAAAATAATACTTATTTCATAAATAAAATATATATTCATTTTTTAATCATTATAACAATTCATATGATCTGGTGATGAAAAATGAAACACATCGCTTCATGGAGGTGGAATTCCACACATATGCACAATTGAGGATTTCATTTGTTATAAGATTGAAAAGAAGATGAAAAATGGTTGTAAAATAATTATAATAACATTTTAGTATATTAATATACTGATTTTATTATTTTATAATGTTTTAAGAATATTTTAAGGATGTATAAGAAGCAATAAACTTGAAACACTCAGTAAATAATTATACCTCTTATTCGGAAAACATCCCTTGGATTACACCTTATCCATATTAGGTTACTATTTTGGTGAGACCATAACCTATAGAAAATAATTAGGGATGCTGGGATAGATTTATTCAGGTATTTTACTAAATACTTTTCTTAAAATGTGTGAGGAAGAGATGAGATACAATTCCCTTTTATAAGTGACGAGATAACACACTTGGGATTATTTAAAGATTTAAATATAATTATTGAATCTCTCAAGTAAAATGCTTCCAAATAGACATGGATTAAAATAAAAAGTGGATTATGTTGAAATATAATAATATAATAAAATTTATATAGGTTTATATCTCATTTTAAGCCTTATATTTTGGTTCAACCCCTTTATTAACCCTTTTTAACCTTAACTGTGGTGACACATTGTTTATTCCTTAAGGGTCATAAATTTACTTATAAGGTGAAAATTGGATCAAAAATGGTTTGTGGATGAAATTTTAGATCACTTGTAATCATAATTTTCCAATTTTATGTTTTTTTAAAATAATTTAATGAAGTATATTTGAACATAATATTCCATTAAAGTCATTTTCAGGACTATTTACACAGTTTGACTTTAATGGCATCATTATAGTAAGTGAATTCGAATATAAAACTTTAAAACATCAATATTATTTTATGATTTTATAATTTGTTAACATAAGAATTGATAATAATTGATCCAAATTTTATTAATTTTAATGTTTTTAAAAATCATTTACTTGATTTTTCTATTACTTGAACACACATTTTGTCGGGGTTGCATAGGCATTTAAGGTAATTATTCCATCACTAAAAAATAAAAATAAATTACCATGATTGGAAAAATTAATTAATATTAAAAAAAACCATTTATAACTAAACTTAACCTATTTTTATCTCTAAGATAAAATATTAGAGATATTAAAACAAGCAGAGTGATATTTTGTTTTTATTCATTGCATAAAATCATATTAAGTTCATTATCACAGTAAAGTAGAAATAAATTGTTACATTATCAAACCTTGTGTGGTTATGGTTGAAATAAAATTATCTAATAAAACAATGACAAGTTTTAGAGATATTTTTAGAACTTATCTCATAGTTTTAACCTTATTTTACCTACTTTACCCTTAATATGGTGCCAAATATTTACTGTGGTTATTATTCATAATGAGAAAAAATAGAAGGTATATATTTATAAATTTGAACCTAATAATTCAAAATAAAATTTTCAATATTCTATTTCTATAATTGGAAGAAATAAATTTTAATATAAATGCATAAAATGTAATGAATGTTTTTTTAGAAAAATGCCTTTTTAAACATAAAAATGAACTTATACCAAAATCCAGTATAATGTTGATTATTATATAATTAATTATATTATATATAATTAAAAATGTATTATATTAATTTAATATTAAATTCAAAACATAATGGTACTTTTAAATTACCTCATTTAATGAAAAGAAATAACATTTTTACAAAAATTAGCATTTTTCACTATTCACATAAAAATAAAACTTTTCCAGAAAAATAAGAAAAACCACCTTAAGTAAATATTGAAATGAATATTGATAAATGATATTTATTTACTCAAATAAAATTTCTAAAAATAGTTTAAATTAATTATAACTTCCACGCACAAAATTCATTAAAAACCATTTTTAAGAAAACATATTTTTAAAGAATAAAATTACTTTAATTAAAATTGAGTGCTTATGAATTAATAAATACATTTTATAAATCCATTATAAATATTTTTTATAATGTTTATATTACTATTAATATCATCAATTTAATATCTATGTTATAACGATCACATTTAAATATTAATATTATTACAGTATAATGCAATTCGCTTAAATATCAGTGTTGCGTGTTAAGAAATCTATCAAGAATAATAATCTTTTAAAATATTTTTAGGGTGTTACACTCTAGAAATTATTATAAGTATTGGTAGGAAGAATTCAATTATTCCTTTAGGTTATTGAATATTCCATATTGATTCCACATTATGCCGGCAGTTGGCTTGTTTCAGAAGGTGGCTCAGAGATGGTGGAAGATGAAGCATGGAGACCTAAGAGAGATTTCATGGGAAGAATTTATTAAATCATTAAAGAAGGATTTATTTTCATGATTTAGTATTTGTTATAATATATTGAATCTTCAAGATATTCAGTAGGGGTAGTTGGGTTGGTTCCTGAGTGGTAAACCCTATAATCCTGCATCCAGAAGACTGAGGTTCAAAACTGGGTAGGGTTGAATTTACGAGTTAATGTAGAAGTTACTATAACTTCAGAACTGTTCACCCAATTTGGTCATATGGGCTACATATTATGGGCTTTTGGAACATATGGCCTTTATGCCACCATAATACATCTGTCTATAAGGCCTCCAAGCTATCTTAGGCATTTAGGCCATGAGATTTCAAGACACATGACCTCAAGGTAATGAAATGAACATGTCAAAAATTAAAATAGAATGCCCCAAAAAGGATTCATATAAAGTAGAAGCCACCAAGAAGAGACAATCAGATTGGTAATGAAGAGTGGGTCTGAAAACTGCCATCAGTACCATGAACCATGCCGCACTTCATGGAGCAATTCTGGTCAATCAACCATGAAATTTGGGGAGTTAAACACTATCAACAAAGTAGATGATGGGGAGGTGTAGTTCCAGTGTAGTTGGGCCTTTGGGACTTCAGGTCATGTATTGAGACTTGTTCATATGGGGTTATGGGTTATGTAAGGGTTCCCTCTCAACCCAGTTATAAAGGTATTGTCCAAAAAATAAAAATAAAAAAATATAAGGCCTTCGATCCATTAAAAAAAGGAGATTCGGTAGGTAATGAAAGTGTTATCATCTTTGGAAATAATTCGATAGACCTCATTAGTTTATTTATATGTTTTCTACTTTATGAGAGAGAATGGGCACAATTTTTAGAGTCTTACTTAAGGGTATATATTCTAGGAGTGGTCATGCATCTTCAGTTGATGTCTTGGAATGTAGTGAGAGATTGAGTATAGATCATGGAGAGAATTTTATCTGTGATAGAGGCTTCCAGTAAAGGACCTTCCTATGTAGTTTGGAAGGTTAATATGAATGCTCTAAGTTGTAGGTATAAAATTTCATATAAGTGGGGGGGAGGGGGGGGTGCGGTGATCTTATAGATTCATATAATTTTTTAATTCCCTAAGGTTGAGTAGATTGAGGTGTTCAGTGTCTAGTGATCTAATCTGTTTTTGAAGTAATGGTTGTGGGGAACTATTAGTATGACTTCCTCAAGATTTAGTATGTTTCTCAGTATTTTATGGAGAGTTATAAATAGTAATGTTTATATGGAATATATTACATTAACTAAAAACTTTTATTATATTTTTATCATATTTTTATGTGTGTGTTGATTGATATTTAAAATTTAAATTATTTTTTTTCTCTTATAAATACTTAAAACTTTTTTCTTTCAAAAATTATTTAAATGGGAATAAGAGTTATTTTAAAAAGGGTAACTATTATGAATCATGGTTTAGGTGAAATGAGGTGATTGCAAGGAATATATTATAGTTAGAGGTGGTTGGTAATATGTTCTATTTATGGAAGTGTTCTCATTTGACAGGTGTCTTCAATAGTTTGCAGGGATTTCTAAGTGTTTTTCTTATTAGAGGAAGCGTGGTTCATTCCTTTTTTGTGTTTGTTAGTGGTTTGCTTGTTCCATTTGATATGAATATTCCCTTATTGCCGATATGATTTTATTTCTCTTTATATGATTCTAGTTTTGATCATTGGGGATGATAATTATTTGAGAGGCATCTAATGTAATGGATTAGACCTTCCCAACCCATTACTTTATATATTTTGTATGTTAAAAGAGAGGGTAAGAGATTTGAGAGAGAGAGATGTTATTTGAGATAGAAACCTGAATGGGTAAGGTAGGTCACAATGTGGTTTTTTGATTTGTGGTTTTAGGTTTATCTTACAGTAGAGGGTGTTTTAGTGGTTTGGCATGTTATGGTGTCGAGACATGGGAGATTGGTTATTGTGGTCTTGTTAGATTGTATGTCATGCTATGTAGGTTTTATAAATGACTTGAAGGTTTCATGGTGATTTTGTGATATTTTATATCTATGGGATTCATTTAACAACTATATTTGTCATATTATGAATACCTAGGGATTGATTTCACTTTGTTCATTTGTTGGGGGACTCATGAAATGGTCTTAGTATTTGCGGTGCGAAGGTTTGGATATTGGAATATCAGGGTTCCATTCTGGGTGATGTTGCACCATGGTGATTTAGTTATGGTGCAACCTTTTTCATTTGTATTGAGATGAAATGTTTTACAAATATTCTAATTTAGAGATATGGTGGATTGTGATGATAGTTTCAAGTATTCGTTAGAATTATCCCCATCGCAACATGACCATTTTGTGTTGAACCATGACATAATGTTTTTTTATAACTTGTATGAATTCAGGATTTGATCCAAATTATTTCAGTTTCCTTCATTTTATCTCAAAAATCAGGTGATCTAATATGTAATTTTAGAGGCCTTCAAGTACCCTTTGGTTGGTGTTAGCCCTCATCTTCAAGAGATTGTATCCTTATGATCTGAGGTGAATTTATTCCTTTTTCATCTTTGTTATCTCCACATTCTTTCATCATGGAAAGGATTTACAATGTACTGGATTTGGTTTTTATGATATATCACTATGGTTTGGGTTTAGTTTAGGTTACTATTGTGTTTTTCAATTATTTTTTTCCATCTTATTCTTCTCCTTGATTACACAATAGTTATTAAGTATTGGTTGAGGTAGGGGATTTCTAGACTCATCTTCTATCTTTTAGAATAATATTATTGGTTAGCTTATTGTGATCCCTTAAAAACATGTTATAATGTTTGTCTTTTATATTGTTCTATGTGGATAATTGGGTGATCATAGTTTATGGGGATAGGTAAGAACATATGGGAAACAGTCTTTAAGGAAGAATGGAATTATATTAAGATGATAAACTGGATAAGAGGAAATTGGAAGGGAAAGGGAGTTGCATGTGCTTTATAGTTCCCATACTATTTGTTACGTATTGATTCTTATTGATTTATTCTTTCTAATATGGATTTATGTTTATTTAAATAATTAAATAATATTTTCATATTTAAAAATTGATAATTATTTAAATGTAGTAACAAAAATGGATTGATTGGAATCTAGAATATGAGAGTTGTATTACTGTTAATTGTTGATTCTCGGAGTTGTAATTATTACTGATTTTACTTATCATTGAAGGGGGTGTTTTGATGTTGTTTGATATTTTTTCCATGAATATGGATAAAATAGTTTTTGTAATAGAAATGGTAATAGTTAATTGAGGCGGGAAGTGGAAATATAGATTGAATTATGAAAACATGATAAATTAAATATATATTAATATAATTGATGAAGGGGAAGTTAGTGTTGATTGTAGTGTTTTTTGTGTGGATTATCTTGAATATTGATAATAAAATTAATAGGTTTAAGATGGTAATGGGAAAGGGTATTAAATGAAAAATTAATGAGTTAAATAGTAAAGATATAAACTGATCACATTTATTATTAATAAATGGGTTGATGACTTATAAAAACAAAAATAACATGAATAAAAGATATAGTTTTTATGAATGTGATGGTGGTATAGAATATAAAGGGGAGTATGCCATTTATTAATGGTTAATGATCAATATGTATGATCATTTTTGAAATAAATAAGATAAAATATGAATGAAGGAATTGAAATGGAGTGTTTATAAATGGTTAATGATTGATATGTATGAACATGGTAAAAATAAATAAAATGAAATATGAATGATTGACTTAAAATGAGGCGTGGTTTGAAATGATAAGTTTTTTCATATGTGGTTTATTTTCTTGAGTCTTGGTGGTGATATTCTTCTTAAATTATTTTTTATCTCATTTTTATATACACTCTTTTTAACTAGGCTACGAGGGAACCCATACATTATCTGAAGTCCTCAAAATACATGACATAAAGGTCCAAAGGCACAAAGGCCCTGAGAATTTTCCTAAGGTCCCCAAAATAAAATAACCCCTTCTATATTTCTATTGTCTATAATGACAACTTACACCCTAAAGACTCTTTTAATGACTTCCACCACTTCCCTGGATAGATGTGTACAAGGCTTTCTATGAAGCATTCTCTTCATCCCTTCCCCTACTACCGGTGACCATATTCCATTTACTAATTATCATTATATGTCTATTTAACCTTATATGATACTTCCCTCACAATTAATTACACTCCAATAGTCAAAATATTCTCCAATACCTAGCCCGAAGGCCCAACATTTGGTGTCCTAGAGGCCCTATGGCCTGAATGCCCAATTTTATGGCATAAAATACCATTTGTGATGAATAATACCACTACTATAGTACCCCAATAGAGTGGATGATACATTAACCACACAACTACAGTACCAAAATTCTGATATAGTCTATGGAAATACACCACCACCAAGATTTATCCCATAGTCTAATATAGGATTATGGGGTGACTTTTACACTCTGGTAATCCCACAACTACCCTGATTGTGATATTGAAGATGATGTATTAGTTGTGAGAAGTGTTTCTTTATTGTGTGGTTGTTATGCTGTTTTGATGAAGTTTTGAATGTGGTTATGGGAAAATAGTGTGGAAAAAAGGTAATGGTGCAGTAAAACTTTAAGGGATGCAGTGGATCAAAGTAGACATGTTCATATGGGATGTGATAAGGATGATGTTGATATTTTGTTACGTGGTTGGGGTTATGTGGTGAGAATATTGTGTTTATTTAGAGATGTGGATTTAAATAGGTGGTGAGGTAGTAAGTGGTGGTGGAATGGTGGCTATGGATGGAAACTATGGTATGTGTATATATAATTTTTAGTTGGTTGTGGAATTGGGTGATGGTTGATATGTTTTGGGAGTTGTTTTATTATTATATCCTTGGTAATTTGGTGAGGTTTTTCCTTTATATTTTCTAATAGTTTGGGTTGGGGTAGTCTCTGAACTGATAGGTGGCAGCGATGTTGAATTTTTAGGCCCTTTTCATTTGTTGATTTTGATGATGGTTGTGATGTAAATGGTAATTCTTTTTCATTGGTTATGGAATTGGTTTTGGATCTTGGTTTTAGAAATGGTTGAGGATATTACAGTAAATGGATAAAATGGTTATTGTGATTTGGAAGATGTAGTTTGATTATTGTACTTATTATGCATTCTATTTATATCTATTGTTACATATTATTTGGTTGATATCACTCTTTCTTACTCATGCATATTTGTTTCACAAGCATGTTGATTTGATTTATAAGGATGATCCTATTGAGGAATTACATGTACTAACACCACCATATTTTTTAAGTGGTTTTATTATAAAATAAATTTTATTACATCTGTTGTTTGGGTTGCTTGGATGTATTTAGAAGATGAAATGGAGTTTAGATATTTTTTTCATATTATTTCACGATGTTTGTATACATGACATATATGTGACATTTGGGTTGTGGGAATTTATTTTATGGAATGGAAATTTTTTAGTGTTGATGGGTGGTTGTTTATTATTCCTCATATTTTATGAGGGAAATGACTTCCATATACTTGTATTTTAACTTTGGTTCTAGTCACCAAACTAGGTTTTGTTGGTGGCGGGTATCCAGGGTCACTATTTCCTTCATTGATAACCCATGAGTGGTTTTAATGAGGATAGGTCACGGCATAATTCACTACCCAAATAAATCATTTAACCTCAATTATATGCTACTTCAGCTACTATTAAATTGAACTAGGACTTGTCCCATTTTAGAGGGTCTTATTATCAATCAAGAACTCAATATACCAATAACCAAGACTCAATGACAATAATAAAAATGATAATAACATCATTAATTCCATTAGTATTGACTCATTCATCACAATTCATGAAAAACACTTAAGATATTGATCCCACTTACCTCTAACTGTGTATATAAATCCAATTACTCATATCCATGACTGTTAAACTATCACATGATATCACTTATAAAAAATCCTAATTTTTATCAAATTAATTCTAGATAAATCACTTAAAATAAAAACAACATGATGAAATACTCATCATGTAGAATATATAACATTGAATTCATTGAAGATGATAAAAAAAATCCTCATAAACCCACTATAGGCTATCATGAGAAAAAATCCATCATCTCATTGGGGTTTTCTATGATTTGGTTAAATTCACACTCCAAATACCTGTAATACATCCCAAAAATAATAGAAAAGAGAAATAAGTGAAAAGTGGAAGAAGTAAAGGAGGTACTTACCTTAAAATTATGAGAAAAATTATCAAGAATGATCCTCCATGACCTAGGATTAATTGAAAATCTAAGGGGAATACATGGAGGCTATGGAAGGGAAGAAATGAAAATAAATGTGGGAGATAAGGGGAAAAATTGTGAAATAAAATAGGGTTTTATAAGTTTCATGGTTTATAAAAGTGAAAAACTATTACGCATTTTTGGGGACCATTTACAATTTACTAACCCTTCTACATGGTTTGTTAACTATGAAACAAACCATGGATTTTACAATTACCCATTTTCACTTCATTTATCCTTCCAACATCACTGGACACATCCCCACTTCTAAATAACTTATCCCTAAGGTTTTTAGTCATATCTAAACTCCAAAACCCATCCAAATGATCATACTCCTCCTTTAAATCAAAAAATATTTTCTAATCATTTAACCAACCTTAGTTATATTTAATCGATTTCCCAATATAAATAGTTTTTTATGATTAATATTATCATATCAATTAGTGTAAATAGATCTCAGACACTAAACCTAGTATAATAACCACACTTCCCTAAACCAAGACCTTCCTCAATATTGTTCCTAAGGAGAACATAAATATACAACCTCATAAGAATCTCTATACCATAATAATTACCACCTAATAACAGATATATTACTCATTATATCATTAAAACATCAAAATTGATCCATTGATAATAATTATCTATTTTAATAAATTTATTTACATTCATAAATTAATCTAATATACTATGAATTTATTTATACAATATTCTCAACATATTTTAAAGATATTAAAATAATCAAATGGAAAATAACACAACCTCTATATTTTTTAACACATCATTGTACAATCAAGATAAGAGAGAGAAATAAGAACAATAAATGGAATGAATCCCATGGTTTTTTATAATGACACTCATGATACTCTTGGAATATAAGGAGTATCAATACTTTTAAATTAAATGACACTGATTCCATATAGAATAGTCCTTGTTCATGACATTATAATTAAAAAACCACCACTACACATCACAATAAGTATCTAGATAGGGAAATTAAACCTATATGATTTGTAATAGACCCATGAAATATATTTAAAATTTATAAATAAAGCCAAATAAATGAAAGGATTATCAGAACAAACATTAAACCTTAACATGATACTTTTCATAATCTATCACACCATCATGTAACTTCATCAGGATTAAAATAATTCTTATATAATCAAGATTTACTATAATTTCATCATAATTTATATATTTCATGAACTATTTTCCAATAAATAAAAAATACATAGAATAATAAATAACATAATCTACATCATAATCAATCATATCTCTATTTCTTTATTACCATAATCAATAAATTTTCAAATTATAATCAGTTATCCAATCATTATGGAAAGTTAAAAACATTATTTAATCAAGTAAATAAATTTAAAATGGAATAGAGTCAACTAGATCAATCATCATGATGGATCACCATCCATGAATTTTTATTTTTCATTCACCATTAGTTGTTCATCATGATCACCACATAATAAATATCTAAAGAGATTTAACTAAAATTTAGGGGAGGAGGATTTTATTTTGGATAAAATATGGGTGCCTCCACCCCCATTTAAACGAAAAACCATCACCAATATTCAATATTTATAGTTTAACCTACCACTAAAACATGAAACTCCTCCTTTAATTCCATTATTTTAATTCCACCATAAATAATCCATATTCATGATACCTGCAATGACATTTTGTGGGTTTCCTTTTAAATTAAGTTGATTTTGAGAGAAAATATAGGGAAATTTATCATGTTTAGTTTAAAGGGATAAGAATAGTCAATTTGGTGTATTTTGGAGTTATGAAACATATAAATTAACCATAATATGAGTTATTTGTAATTAAGGTGATAAATAAAAAAATTGGAATTCAAATAGAAGTGGGAAAAAGTTTTGGGTCATGTATGATTTGTGGAATGATTTATAAATCATGTCAGTGGGAACATAAACCATAATGGGTGTTCCAAAAATTATTAATGAGTCAAAATATATTTTTATTAATATTTATAAATTATTATAGACTTTAATCCCCTCAATTTTAACTAAAAAATCCATTTTTTACTTATTATTTCACCTTAAATAATAGGGATTATAATTGGGGATGCTATTGGATGATTCATTGAGGATTTTACATGCTTTTAATTTTTTATTCGATGTTGTTAGGTTACCCAATGCATTTTCATTAATTTTAAATATTTTGTAAATTTTCAATATTATTATTTGATAAAATCTAATATTTTTTCTATTAGGTACCATAGAATGATTTTATAATCATAGATAGTCATAGGTGGAATTATATATGTTATCTAAGGTAAGTTGAATCACTTTTCTTGATTATTCTTGATAGATGTTCATGAATGAGTTATGATTGCTTAATTTTATTATTATTTGAATGTTATTATGATTATTGCGAGTTATATTATTTGGTGTATCAATGACTAATTATTAATTCCTTGCATCATTTTAACATCCTATTAAATGGGAAGAACCATTAACAAATTTACGTCACCAAATAATGATATATATTTGGCTAAATCATTTATTTTTTAGTGACCTAATTGGTCAAGAATCGACGATCCAATTTACGGATTAGTGTAAAAATTACATTAAATTGTTCAATGTGAAGTTTAAATAATGGTTTTGGATGTTTTAATATAATCAAGTGAGTTAATGTTTTTAGTTATGATTTTTAATTAAATGTAATGAAATGAATGAATTTTAAATATTATTTTTTGTTTTGAAGAAAATATAGATTTGGTTAAATTGATTAACATTATTGTTTTTATATAAAAGTGTTTTGAGGGAATTCGTAAAATTATTTGGAATAATGGTTTGGTTATGATTTATAAGTTTGTTAAAATATTTTAAAGGCATAAAATGTGTTTCAAGTATTGAATTATGACTTTTTAATTGAGTTTTTATTTAAATATTTTATTTGGAAGTAAATGATAGTTTTTGATTAATTGTGGTAAATGTTTGTTTTTATTTAATAAAAAATGTTAAGTTAATTTTTGAGAATGTGTTTGGTTAGAAAAAAATTATAAAGTCAGGTTGTTTTAAATATGAGATTCATCTGTGGTTTATTTTATGAAGGGAGATGAAAATGTTTTTTTTCAATGAGTTCATTTGGGTTGTTTTTTTGTATTAGATAATATTTGGTTTTTATTTTGAATTTTGAAGAGTTAAAAACTTTTGGGCAGCTATGACTAGTTATTTATTTAAATTTTAAACCTTAGGAGATAGGTTGATGTGGTATGGTTTGGTGTAATGGGTTTGGGTTAAAATAGGGGTGATTTCTCATGTATTTTGAGTGACTTAATATACTAATATGTTACTCAATGCATTTTTGAGATAAAATTGTTGAAATTGGGAATTAATGGGGTGTTTTAAAGTAAACATGATTTACTATATAGTTTAATAAACCATGCATGTTCTAGAAAACTGGGATGTTTCATATCATAGTTTGGTACATGGTTTATAATCCATGTCAAAAACTATAAAACCTTATATTTTTGTGTGATTGACTTTTTTTTAACTTCAAATATTTTTGGAACCCATTGATATACTTTTATAGTAATATTATGGGGGTCATAGTGGCATTATAGGCATTGAGAATAACTATTTTATGTGGATATAGACATAGATGTTCAATTTGTGTTCTATAAGGGAATATGAATTACTATTCTCCTTGTTTTGTATTTAGACATATTTTATTTATTTAAGAGTTTATGATTCTCTTTTATCTCATTTGGGATAGTTGATTGATGAACCTTTTTTATTTATCCTAAAATTTTGAAAAGAGAAGTTGGTCTACCTTTTGATTTCAATGAACACATTGAAGGATATTTGTTTTATTAGGTTAGAAGTCCCATGAATTGGGAAATTTTTTCAATTTCTTAATTAATCATCATGTAGGTAACTGAACTCAAATATATATGGGCATGGAATAACTAAGAGTTGTAAATATACATAGCAGGATGGGTGTTTCCCTTCTAAGAGGAACTAATGTCTATAGTCATGGAATTATTTATTTTTCAAGTGTAGTAGGAGATATCCCAATAAATCCGTTGAGATCTAGACACACAGGTGATCATTGTTAGCACAATGGTTTTAATTTCATATGAAATATAATTTACTTTGGGTACCATTAATATAGGCATGTGATGAGTATATCAATTGGTGTGGTGTATCTATATGTCGACCCTCTTGTGGTTCTTCTCTCCCACTCATTCATTTCTTGGTTATTTGAGTTTGAGATCAATGAATGGTATTTTATATTAACTAATATTTTGGGGATTAGGTTTTTATATATAAGTTAGACATCCATGTTGGGAATTGGGTATGGGTTATCTATTTTGAGGTTTTTAGTGCTCAAATTTTGTCAAAGATAATTTCACGAAACTTCAGAGGAGTTAAAAAAAATTTCAAGAAGGAAGGTTGGCAAGGCGCCCTATGGACTGCACCCCATTGGACCTCTTACACACACCCTTCATAACAATTTCAAATTACCTCAATCACACCTTGTGTGTGAACTAGATAATATGTTGTGTTTGGGGATGTTTCTTTAATTTCATCATATGGATTTTTTTAGACAATGTTGATCAGACATAGATAATTGGACATATAAATAACAGAAGTTTTTTTTCTGTGATGTTTCAAATCATTTTAGATTAATGTTTTTTGCTAGATAAAACATCCAATGGATAGAGTAGAGAAGATGTAGAACTTTTATCAGACTAAGGGATTTTATAGTGAGGCTTTGATAGTTATATGGAGATCAACATACGAAGCTCTCATAGTTGATGTTCAATGGTTACACTTACATGAATTTTGGGAACTCACGGGTACCCTTACATAACTATTTGAATACACTTATGTGGGTGTAGGGAACTCCCTAGTGCCCTTATATGACACCCCAACCTGAACCACTAGGTACAAGTTGGAGAATCACATGACTTCATGCACACCTCCCTGTACGCAAGAGGCCTCTGACAAGCAATCAGGGTCTAAGTCCATCAGTGAGGATACTATACCCTCACTATCATGTCATAGAAAAAAATACATAAATAGAATAATAATAATATAATGATCATAATATCATGAAGGAAAAAAAATGAAAAGGGAATAAATGTCATAAAAGTAATTAACATATCCCAAAGTGTGAATAAAAACTATAATATAAAGTGTAGATAATCAAATAAATAAAACAATGACTCCTCTAGAGACCATCCTAGTTTTCTAGAAGCCCCATGTACCTCTTCTCAACCGTCCACCATATATACCTTTCACTTTTCTATATCCCTAGTAACAAAATCTATAATCGCACTGAAATTCCCAAGTAGGGTGTGAGTATAAGAATCATTAGGAAACTGCCAATGTGTCATTAATAATTTTTCTCAAGTATAATAGGTCTATGATATGATAATAAAAAATGTGTAATAATCATAATAATATACAATATAAAACCAACCAGTTGTGCACTAACCAAGACAATACAAACCCTCAACTTTACCTAGTTATGCTCCATGCTAAATTTAAAACAAGAAATGTCAGAAGTAAACAAAACTAACCATAAGGATAGTGAAGTAGCAACTTGGAATCCTCATGGAATCATGCATACATGTTACTCGGTTTACTCCTAGGTCAAGTATGACATGATTCCCACAAACTAACTAGGAATTTATTGCATCCTCAACACAACAGGCTACTCAAAAATCAACTCGGCATAGAGTATCTTGATACTTGGAATCCGGGTATCAAGTGAATCTCCAATAGTGTTCCATGGTATCATTATATATCTACCCTTTTCTCAGGTCCATATTCATTATAATCATAATCTGTGCACACACACCTTCTAAGGGATACATATTACATGAAGTTCCACCTATATCAAATATCAATGACAACCTTCAATGCATGGTAACACTTATAATAGGGTAAAGAATATAAGGAAATCATATCATCATATGAATAAAGGAGAAACATATATACATGTGATCAATATAAAACATGATAAACAACATACAAGAAAAAAATCATGGGATCAATTATCATAATGAGTCTCATGACTACACCCACACACACATGTGATCACAATGAAGAAAGGTGAATCAAATTACTCCAACACAAAAATTACATCAAGACATCATGTGTAATCATGATCCCAAAAGGCAAGGAACTTCCAACCTCAAATTCATAAACATTGACAATAATGATAAACAACCCTCTATTGTTTGAAAGATGGAGTGGATTATTATACATCCATGAACACATCCTACTAGACTTATTATCATAGTTTTTCCATGTCAATGTTCAAGGTTCATCAAGGGTTCCAAGAACAAATTCCAATTATTTTATTTTATAAAGAAATAAAATATCACATGTGATAACAATTTCTCTATCATAGATAATTTTCAAATTATCTAAATACTCCAAAACATGTTTTAACAATTTTATACTCAAATAATAATAATAAAATTTCATGTAATAATACTCTATATTTATAATATAATATGCATGTGATAATACTTTTTATTATTCTTTGATATTCCAGGATGATAATTATTTTATCATTATTTTATAATTTCTAGATTATTATCATTAAATAATTATTTATTAAATTTATCCAAATGGATTATTTTATTATTACACATAAAATAAAGAGAAAAATAAATAATAAAACCCTACCTAGAATTATCACTCTCAGGCATTGTACCCAGAAAGAGAAGAGGAGAGGGGTTTAGTTCCGCATGGAAAACAAAAGAAAAACTTGGTGTGGTCGAAGAAGACTTCTTAGATCTCATGAAAAGGAATTTTTAGGTAGCTTAGATGCTAAAGGATATAAAAAAATTATGTCTGTAAGGGTTTTATTATTTTAAAATAATAAATCCACATATAGGTTTGTGATAATTAAAATCAAAAATTAAATTTCATAATTTAATTTGTGTTTAAAGTGATTCCTAATAGAGGAGTGTATAAATTTATCCATAATTATGAATTATGATCTTTAAATGAGTCAAGGATTCAATTATCATTATTTATGGTATCTAAAATATCCAAACATGCGTTATAGGGTTGTGTTCTGAAAGAAGAATGGTGAAAATCTAAAAAAATGTAAAAAATTACCAGTATGTATGGATTATATGCTGCAAAAGGATAAATTGCCTTTACCCTTACACAACTGGTTACCCTTAAACGTTCTTTGATAAAGATAGGGTACCCCTACACAATATTTGGAAAATCCCCTTACCTTTATGCAGTGCTATACATACCCTTACAAAACCTTTGAAAATCCCATCATACATTTACACAACACTCTTATGCGATCCATTACCCTTTTCAACAACCCTTAGGTGATCTAGTACCCATATGAAACTACCATTATGTAACTCGTTACCCTTACACAATCCCTGGTTTACCCTTACACAGTTCATAGAAAATACAGTATACACTTATTCAATACTTGTATACCCTCACACAATCCACAACTTACCCTTACATAGGTCGTGCTATCATTACACGGTGCATGGATTACCTTTACACATCCTTTAGGAAACAAGAATCCACCCTTACACATGCCCTGTTTACCCTTATGCAGTACATGAATACAAGGGATTACCTTTACGCAACTCAGGAATTTAAACTCTACCCTTATGTAACTCTCAATACCCTTACATAGCACCTTGGACAACTCCTTTATCCTTATGCGAGTCAGGATAAATGGATTTTACCCTTAAAAAAGTCTTAAAAACTCACTTTACCCTTATGTAAGTCCATAAAACCCGTACTTTAACTCTACATAGAAACATAAAACATAAGTAAGGGTGTTTTTTATTTAAAAGTTAGATTTCTACATAAAAATACTTATAATTTAAACAAAAAAAGTTTCTAAATATAATTAAAAATTGAGAATATTAAAATTCTCCACCTCTAACGAATTCTCATCCCTCAAAAATATCTCTAGTAGTCATGATTGAATAAATTTGGCCACTGAGCTTAAACATTAGACTCATGCTCCTATTTCTCCTCCTGGATCCATCAATGCTACCACAGAATCTAAAAAAGTGGTACCAAATTCCCTCAAAGGATTTTGTTTATCTAGTCCATAATCCACACTGGATTCTACTTATAAGATGCATGTGGATCCAACCCAATTTCTTCACAGTCTATGACATTTGTAGGATCAAATATGTACCTCGGGAGTTGCGAAACATGAAACACATCATGCATATCCTGATAGTGATAAGGAATATCCAGAAGATACACCACTATCCCAACCCATTCAATGATCTCTATGGGTTCAAAAAAACATGCTGCTAGCTTTCCTTACTTCCTTATACATCGGTGGCCTAGACGAGTAGTCACTCCCAAGAAAAATCGATCACCCGCAATAAAATCCAAAGGAATAATCCTATGGTCAACATATGATCTATTCCTACTCTAAGAGGTTATCAACCTCTTCTAAATCAGTTTCACTCTCTTAGAGGTCTCCTAAACCAAAACAGGACACAAAACCATCACCTCACCTACCTAATTCCAACAATGCATTGAATGAAATGGCCTCTAGTAAATAGCCTTGTAAGGGTCCATCTGAATTGAATCCTGGTAACTATTATTTTATTTGAACTCAACCAAGTCTATGTGATCATACCATGATCTAAAGAAGTATAGAATAAAATATTTATGCATATCCTCTAGTATGAATATTGTTCACTCAAGCAGTTCATCTGTCTGAGGATGGTACGTTGTACTCAATCTTAACTATGTCCTTATGGATTTATAAAATCCCTACTAAACTTATGACATAAAACATTTGTATATATATGAAAAAAATGCTCAATGGAACTCTATGTAAGTGTATGATCTCATGGACATAATGGATTCTTATCTCATCTGCTGAGTGAGTCTCTTGGATTAGTAAGAGGTGAGCCACCTTTTCCAACTGATTGATAATAACCCATAAAACAACACAACTCATTAGGGTCTTAGGTAACCTCATAAAAAATTTCATCGTTACATAATCCAACTTCCACTTGGTCAATAGTAGTGTCTAATGAAAACCAATAAGATGTTGGTTATTTAAATTTACCCTATGGTGGGTAAGGTAATGGGACACAAACCCAGTGATGTCCCTCTTCATCCATGGACACAATAACTATTGCATAAAGTCAGGGTAAATCTTTGTCACACTAAGGTGTACCACCTATATATAGGTATAGAAATCCCTCATCAACTTATATCTGATAGAAGTAGGGACTACTACACTCCCATGCACAAGGATCACATCATCATCACCCAATAGCCACCTAAGTATTAGATTACCTCCAAATAGATATTCCCATATCACAACATGCTCTGGGGTAGTCTCTTATTTAGCCTTTACATGGTTTACTAGAGTAGATGTGAACACCACTAGACAAAAATTCATTAGTCCTTGATCCTCAAAATAATCCATCATCAAGTCATCCAACAACCTCATAAAGCACCACTGCTCCTCTAAAGTCTTCTCACTAAGCTCCTACTCAACTTGTTTCTTATGGATAAGAGAATCTAAAATGAAATTACCCTTACCTAGTTCATAATATATCTCAATGTATAACTTCTGAAGATACACTTCCCAATGACTCTGCCTCAGGTTTAGGTAATGATGAATGATGATATAATAGATCCTCTTGTGGTCAATGTAGAATACAAATCACTCACTAAAGAGATAGTGTTTCCAACACTTTAGAGCATGGAACACGACTGCTAGATCCATGTCATGAGTATAGTAGTTTCACTCATGGGGTCACAACTATCGTGACCCATATGATACCACCCACTCCCTCTATGTCAACACTATTCCCAAACTAATGCATTATGTATTTTAGTTTAAAATATATCCAACCAATATATTTATAATCATTAATAATATAGTTTTCCTCACCTCTTCTTCAGCTCAAGAAATGATTCTTCACACTAGCATGACCACTGAAACATGAACCCCTTCTTTTTAAGTGTAGCTATGGGTGATTATATTCAGGATAATTTTTGGATAAAACACTAGTAATATCCTTCTAGGACCAGAAACATCTTGATCCCAAACACATTTTGAGGATGTGTCCAGGACATCACTCCCTCCACCATTTTTGGTTTCATTTATATACTTGTCTCAAAAACCACATGTACTAGAATCTCACCTCTTGAATATAGAAGTCGAACGTCAATATATTTTCATAAATACGATGTACTCGAAGCATAATCATGAATTTATTGAGGTTTTTAGAATGATACTCTAGTGTTGGCGAGTAGATAGATATTTTTTCAACAAACACCATGATGAACAATCCCAATTTAGGGTTTAATCTATTTTTCAGGATATACATGAACACTAGGGACACATTATTCAATCTAAAAAACAACATAAAGTACTCATAAAACCCATGATTTCTCCAAAACAATATCTTCATAATTCCCTCCTCTCAACACATAATTGGTGATAACCTGACCGAAGGTCAATATTATAGAACCACTAAGATCCCCATAAATAATTGAAAAGTTTATTGATCCTTTGAAAATGATATTTTTTCTTCACTTTCACCCAGTTCATATTCCATTAAACAACATAGATTCAATGAATATCATCTTTCTTCTTGGAGAGGAACATAGGTACACCCCATGGTGAAGCACTTAACCTGATAAATAATTTATTATCTAAGTAGTCAAGTTATTCCTTGATATCCTTTATCTCATATGGGACCATACAATTAGGGGGTATAAAAATAGGCTATGAAACCAACATGATACCTATCTCCATTTCAACCCCTCTATTAAGATGAATTCCTGTGAAGTTTTTAGAAAATATATTCTGATAGAGATCCATGACTAGAGGAAGAGTTGTTTGGGCTATCATTGACCCCACTAAAATAGACAAGCCTACCATCTGCGTTGTGATCATATTGATCTAACTCAATTATATACCAACTCTAATTGCTCCATGTTCTCACTCGCTCGTCATAAAAAACCACTCTCCCTTAGGCAAAGTAAACGACACCCATCTCCTATAGACATTAATGTGAGCTCTTAAGATAGTTATCTAGTCTGTTATGAGAATCACATAAAATTTATTCATCTCCAGAATAAGGAAATTCCATATATTTCAATATTTGGTGATGCCTATAGAAAACTTTGGGAATCACTGAAGATGGTCAAGTTTCATGCCAAATGGTGTATCAAGGGATACTAAATCAGAGAATAACTTGACTGGTATGTTAAGTACAATAACTAATTAGTTAGATATAATGGAATGAGAAGCACTAATATCAAAAAAATTAGTAGACAATGTGGATGTGATCAAGACCATACCTAGAATAGTAGAAGACCTCTCACCACCATATTTCAGAGTTTAATCCACTCTATAGACATAGCCTTCCCCATCTCTGTGACCCTATCCTTGACTCAACTGAGTCCTCATCATTTGGGTCTACTATTGAGGACCCCGAATGGATCCCTCAGTTGATGATCGAGTCCATCCTACACCCCAATACAAACTTGGACTTAATTATCTAGAAATAAACTCCTAGATATTTCCTCTGTTACTACATTGTTGACTCTAGATCTAGGGTGATATGCAGACCATACTGTAGCGTCTGAGCTTCCTGTAGTTGAAGCATTGTGGGTTATATTTTCAGGGGACTAAAGAAAAAAACATTATTGCACCTAGATGTCACTACTCCACTGCATGTCCATAACCTTCCTCTTTCTACCATAATAAGAGGAACTTATGAAAGTAGTATGACTTCCACCCAGTTGAGTCTTAAAGCATAGAGAAAGACTAAATGGCTGACCCTACCCCAAGATCCTCTTGATGTTAAAGTCATACTATAAAATATCTAGGTATGGAACTAGATTAAAACTCCAGAACTACTTTTTGATATTGAGATGAAGTACGATTCCAAACTTCTTATTTTTTTGAGCCTCATTCCCAACCCAAATTGATTCAAAGTGAATAAGCTCAGTAAATCAAGAAGAGTAATATAACACTCTAATGATGCCCTATTATAGCTCCATGAACTCCTACAATTATTCAATATCCATCATATCGGAAAATAAATACCCAAACAAATGGTCTTTGAAGGCCTCCTAAGTAAGACCCTCACATCGTCCAACCTATTCCATGAATCCTCACAAAGACTTCTACAACATGAATTGTAATAACCTCACCCCAAATGCCCAAATCTGGTGAATTATTTTAAAACATTGGAATGATTTCAAGGAATAAAATCCTAAAGGACATATTATTTTAGGTGTCTTGGAAGACTATATTGTAGTCATTATACCCATAATACATTGGAAAAATAAAATAAAACACGATACAATATGAAATAAAATGCATCCATGAATGCTTATTAAAAGTTTTCTTCTTGATAACCTGGGGAAAGGAAACATAAAAAAGGGGTGAGATAAAATTCTCAGTATGGGTAAGTGATACAACATAATATATTATAAAAAATAAGGAAAATTGAATAACTCATTCCACTAAAACATAATCTTGAGAATAATATTGCAAGAATAAAAACTGAATGAATAATTTCATATAAATAACTACATGAAACTTCACCATGGATATTCTACTATTCGAATAATCACATGATTTATCTATTACTAATATCATAATTATGGAATGAATATTCCATACATCGTAAACATATCTTTAAGGCCTCGACCAATACTTCTAAAAATACTAGGGTAAGGCCTCAACCAAAACCCAATTCTATTTTGTCTCATGAGACCTACCTATGCATCGAGGGGCTATAGCGGGCCCCACCTATAATTTTATAAGTCTAATGAATTACTGATATGTTTAATAAAATATATATTTAGATAAAAGTGTCCCATACCAATTTGAAATATTTTAATCAGAATCATAGATTAAAATACTCTAATTAAATCATTGATAAACTCTTGAAAAAAATGATCATTAAACATTACAAAGTGTCTGCTACCGGTTTGAAACATTTAATTATTAATTACATATAATATCTTAGGAATAATAAGACTCATGATTTTATATATCAAAAGGCACTACATACACCACATTCAAGGAATTAGTGGTGAACAAGTCATAAATCTTATATAATTTAAAGAGAAACGAGAAAAACCCTTTTACATTGGAAAAAAGAGTTCTTTTGGAAAACCATTTTTATTTGGTGTAAAATAACATTGTAAACATGTTTATCCTAGAAATGAAAAGTTAAAGATATTGAAATTATATTTTAGGCATAAAATTTTTCCCACTGAAGTGAAATCATGTAAAAAGAGTTTCTAATGAATCTTTAGAAATAAAACATTTTAGTGTGGTTTAATGAAAATATTAAAGAGATTTTAACGAGGAAAGTAATGTTTGTTTTAATAATACCAAAAGTTATCCATGATAGTTTTTTTCATGATAAAATATGTTATTTTTTAAAAAATCATGATGGATTAAAACAGATTATATAGTGAACTTGAAAATGGGTAATAATTCAAGAAGTTCCCTTGAACCTGGCCTGTTTATTGGAAAAAATTAAGAAGGGAACTATTTTAAAATATATAATCCTCATAAAATAAAGGTTAAATGATCTGAATATATGATTTTTGAATATAAAAATATAATATATAATATTTAAACAAAAATAAATAAGCATTAAATTTGGGTAAGGGTAGTGAAGGAATAACCTGAAGGAACAATGAAGGTTCGGGTGGAACCCCTTACCACTTTGTAATCAGTCGAATCATATGACCCAAAATTAATATTCATCAAATGATAAATTTAATACCATGAAAATAACTAGATTCATGATATTATACATCAATGGGTAGTATACATACACCATACATAAGAAATAGTGGTGAATAAGGAATATCTCACAAAAAATGGAAGTGAGATGAAAAAACCCTTACCTTGTGTCCAAATGTGTTCTGAACATGAACTTAAGGTCCTAGAATATGAAATTATACCCATTAATAATTTAAATAAGAAAATATTATAAATTTATATAATTTATTATAATTTTATTAAGTTAAATTATGGAATTTTGATAAGTTATAAGATTGAATTCTGTCATTCCAGAGCATTCGTTTCTTGATATTCATGATCAGTTCGCTTGATTATAAGTATGGAAGTTCATGTGGAATGGATATAATCCTAAATTATTGAATTTATATATTATTAATGATTATAAATAAATTTAAATGGTTATATATATCATTTCGTTACATGGTATGAGGATGAATCATTAGATAAGTCATTTAGTGATAACCATTTAGATATTTACGGTGGTTTTTTGATCATAATGAACTAGTTTTGTTATATTATTTCATATCATGTAAAAATGATTGTTATATAATCATTGAAGAAGATATAATAAATATTTTATAATATTTTTAAACCATAAAAATTGTTTCATGAACATCCTTGAATGAGAAAATGAAGAATGGAGGTTCGTCGTCCATGAAGGTTGTAAATTGGCACCTCCCGGACGATGATTTTATTTTTAAAATAAAAGAGAGAGAGAGAGTAAAAAGATTTATGATGTATCTTACATTAACATGATATAATTAAATTATATATATTATAATGGAGTTATCATTATAATTTTGACAGAGGAGGTGAGGATAAGATAAGAATATAAAACCAATTGAAATAGAAATTAAAAGAAAAAGGGAGAGGGTTTACCTCTTGAAATATCCTCCTTGAGAACCTCCTTAAGATAAGGGATTTTGGTATTTTGAAAATAAAAAGGGATCCTAGAGGTGGGGAGGTACTAGGGAAGAGTATTTGGGAAAAAATTTGAG
Organism: Viscum album; assembly: GCA_963277665.1. Lineage (NCBI taxonomy): Eukaryota > Viridiplantae > Streptophyta > Magnoliopsida > Santalales > Viscaceae > Viscum > Viscum album. The sequence goes on from OY728126.1 coordinate 1,161,422,857, forward strand.
AATCTTCAAGGCTTATAGGAGTGAAGATAAGAGGGAGTGAGGAGTGGTTTTTATATTTATAGAGAGGAGGGTTTTTTCATTATTTTAATCATTATTTTATTATTCTGGCTCAAGAATATGAATAGTCTTTATTCATGTGACTAAAAATAGTAATAAGTGCATGTGAGTTCAAAACAATGTCCATTTACATCATCCATGACTCAAGCTTGATGTAGAAATTCATTTATTTAGCATATTTCATAAATTATTGAATTTCTCTATTCACAAAAATTCAAGTATTTTAGAAAAATCCCAAAATTTAATTATAAAAATTTCTCAAAATTTATAACTCAAAAATGGACCCCATTTTACCAAAATAATTTTCTAAATATGTGAAATTTAAATTTTTAATAAAATCATTATTTACTTGAAAAATACAGATTTTAATTTTAAAACTTATTTTATAATACCTTCAAAAATTGACTGCGGTCTCATAAAATTATACTAAAATAATAAGATGAAGTATATTTATTTAGGAATAAATTTAACGAAAATAAATTTAATTTTAAATAAATTTATTAATTTAAAATTGTAAATAAACATTTATTACTCATAAAAATTCCTACACACAATTAATTAATTTTAAAACATTCACTCTCATATACAAGGTGCCTAAATTTTCTTTATACTTTATTATGTGAGGTTATTATTCATAAGGGTCAAGTTACTATACACCAAAAATTTATGTTGATTCTATTAGACTCTAAAAAACTTACTAATTGCAACGGTTTATGTCCATTTTTCAAAATTCAAATCCCAGAAGTGTAAAAATTATGTTTCATGGCAAGGTTATAAAAAAGTATTATTTCATAGAGACTTAGTGTTGTGTGCATATAAGTTATCTATTGAATTGAAATTATTTATGAAGAAATATATCATAAAATCTTGGGGTGTCATATTTATAGTGAATATATTCATAACATAATTTAGTATTTATCAAAATAATTATAATAGTCAATATATATATTATTTAAATAAATAATATATTGATAAAAATTAATCTTTAAAAAACAATAAAATATATATATATATATATATTTATATTTATATTAAAATACACAAAAAAAAATACTTTAAAATATTATTTTTTCTTTAGAACATTAATTAATTTGAAATTTATAACTTATAATTATTTATAAGTATTATTATTAATTAAAAAAAATAATTTTAAATTATTTAAAAAATTTAAAAAAATTACTATGGTGTTACATGAATACTGCTAGATTCACCTTTCCCTTAGACAATGTCTCAATGAGTTCAAATATTACCTTAATGATATGCACCCATTCCTCAACATCCTATGATCCACTAGTGCCTTGAAATGCTGGGGGATGATGAAACTAAAAATACCTGGCATAGTCAACCATGGATATTGGAGAAAGGCTCCTAGATAGAGTGGTTGTACTACATGTACCACATGAGAAGGTGTATGAATTTTTTTTGGATCACCTTATAGCTCATCTAGTGATCCCACCAAACATCTACGAGGTGACATCTCTTGTAACATAAGGGAAATTAGAAGCATAAATAGATCCTAACTAGTCTAATGGATCACACAAGGATCTTCTAGAAGTCTACCCATAATACAAGGTATAACCCACCTAGCACTAACCCTAGTCTTCATCCTTGAATGATAATCAAATTTATATATAATATCACAACAACATGATCAGTTCAACTAATCAATGCCAAACCGAGATATATCATAACATAATAACAAAATAGATATATCATTAAATTAGAGAAACTAACTCAAACATATAGTAAAACATAAGAAATTAAATTAAATAAATATTATAAAACACAAACACATGTATATATATGGATTGTGAACCTATGCGCCTAATCATGATGCATTGAATCACCCTTGATCTTATAAAAACTGTAACAAAAATCCCGTCCTTGGTAACTTGGAGGTCCATTACACATGTTGTGGCTAGCCACATGAAAACTCCCCTAATTGAGTCTCAAAAAACTATCTACTTTATACCATGTCCTAGTTTATTCCAAAATGAAAAGAAGAAAACTAGTTCTATGATTCTATATTGTAGCACCCCGACACGAACCATCAGATATAAGATAGAGAATCACAAGACCTCATGCATGCCTCCCCCTATATAGGAGGCTTCTGACTAGAAGCGAGAGTCTAAGTTTATCATTGGGGATACGATACCCTCAATTTCATGTCATATAATATATAAATAAATATAATAATAATAATATAATGACCATAGTATCATTTAGAAACAAAATAATAAAATGGGAATACGTGTCTTGTAGGTAATAAATGAATCCAAAAGTGACAAGACAGACTAGAGTATAAAGTAAAAATAGTCAAATAAATAAAAAAAGGACCTATTTAGTCCATCATGGTCTGTTAATAGATCCATGAACCTCTTCTCATACATCCACCATTGGGACCTTTCACTTCTCCAGATCCCTATTCATGAAATATAAAAGCACACTAAAATTCTTAAGTTGGGTGTGAGTACAAGACTCTATAGGACACCATAAATGCATCCTTAACAAGTTTTCTCAAGTATAATAGGTGTATTCCATTATAATAATAAATTCATAATAATAATAACAACATTAAATCCAAAATTGAGTTTTCATATGCTAAACAAGTTTCTAAAATCCCTTGGATATACATGCTTAAACTCCATGCCAGGAGGAAAACAAGAAAATTTTGGATTATCCAAAACTAAACACAAGGCTAGTGAACCAATTTCATAGAATCCTTATGGAAACATGCATACATGTTACTCGATTTACTTCTACACCCTAAGTATGGAATGCTTCCCACAAATCAAATAGGCATCGAGCACGTCCTCCACATGATATGCTACTCATAAATTAATGAGGAATCGAGTTGCCTGATACTTACTATCTAGACATCGAGTAAATCCTTAACATGGAATTTGATGATATTATTTTATCTCCACCTTATACTCAGGTACATCTTCTTTATCATCAAAATTCATGTGCACTCCCCCTCTAAGGGATAAACAATACATGATGGTCCTCCTATCTCAAGTACTTATGACAACCTCCAAGGCATGGTAACACAAATAACGAGGTAGAGCTATAATGAAAGAATATCATCATGAGAATAAAGTAAAAACATATATAAACATGATCAACATCAAACATGAAAAACATAATAAAGGGAAAACTCACGGAATCAATTATTATAAAAGTCCTCACAGTCACACACACAACCACATGCAATCATAATCAAGCATGATGAATCAAATTATTCCAACATAATAATTACATCAAGGTAACATGTGTAATTGAGAGCACCAAAAGGTAAGGAATTTATTACCTAAAATTAATTAATGACAACATCAAGGATAAACTGCCCTGTATGGTTTGAAAACTAGAGTATAAAACTCTATAGCTAATAATTCCTCCTTCTATCCTTAGTATCATAGTTATCAACATTCTAATGTTCAAGGATCATCAAGGGTTACCAAAAACAATTCTAACTATTTTATTTTACAATGAAATAAAATATCACATGTGATAAAATTTTCTCTCTCATCGATAATTTTTGAATTATAAAAATTATCCAAAACATGTGTCAGTAATTTCATCCTCAAAGAATAAATATAAAATAACATGTGATAATACTCTATATTTATCTAATCATATGAATGTGATAATCCTTTTTATTATTCTTTATATTATAGGATAATAATTATTTTATCATTATTTGATAATTTCCTGATTATGATCATTTAATAATTCCTTATTTAATTCCTCCAAATGGTTTATTTCATGATTACACATGAAATAATAAGAAGAAAAATAATTAACCACTATGTGGAATTATCTTACTCAGGCACTGCACCCAGGAAGAGAAGAAAAGAAGGGTTCAATCCTATTTGAAAAATAAAATAAGAACTCAATCTAGTCAAATAATTCTTATCAAATCTCATGTAAAGGAATTTTTGGGTAGATTATATTCCAAAGGATAAAAAAAAATTAAGTCTATAAGGGTTAAAATATTATAGAATAAAAAATCCACATACTAGATCATGATAATAAAAACCACAAATTATATATCATAATTTAATTTTTTAAGCGATTCATAATAACATAGTGTTTAAATTCATTATAAGTATGGATTAAAATATTTAAATTATCCAAAGATTCAGTTATCACGATTTATGGAATTTAAAATATTCAAATATACATTACAAGGTTGTGATGTGGAAGAAGAAGTGAGAAAATCCAAAAAATAGGGTAAAATGTTAACATTATGTATGGAGTATGCACTGTGTAAGGGTAACTTGGTTTTACCCTTACATAGCTGGTTACCCTTATACAGGCTTTGTCAAAATTAGAGAACCCTTACACAAACTTAGGAAAATACCTTTATGAATCAATTGATTTACCCTTACACAACCTTTGAAAAGTTATCTTACATTTACGCAACACCCATATGCGATCCAACACCCTTACACAACTACCCTTACACGAGTCGGTACCTTTACTCAACTATCCTTATGTGAGTTAACACCCTTAGAAAAACCCTGGGTTACCCTTACACAGTTCATATAAAATCCAGTATACTCTTACGCAACACTTGACTACCCTTACACAACGCATACCTTACCCTTACGTATGCTAAAATACCCTTAAAAACACATGGATTACCTTTACGTTTCCTTTAGAAGTATAAATATATCCTAATGAATTCCCTATTTACCCTTATATAGCTTATAAATGTTGTACCTCTCGTATCCCCTCGTGGTTTAATTTTCATGATCACAATCACTTTCATGTTTATCTAACATTGTTTGAAGTGTTTTTGATTGAAAGGCACAAGGTTGCCAAGAAGTTGGCCCAAGAATGGACATCAAATGGACTGAAATTCAGTCCACCGGCCAACCGGTGTGATAGCACCGGCCAGCCGGTGGAACTGGCAGAGGGATTGCCCACTGCCAGGTTCCACCGGTCGACCGGTGGCTCTGTCACCGGTCGACCTGTGGCACCCAGCCCAAATAGTGTTTGCTACTGTCTTGCCACCGGCCAGCCGGTGGCTCCTCCACCGGTCGACCGGTGGAGCCTTGATCAAGACTCTTCTTCTCTACCAAGGCACCGGCCAGCCGATGGAGCTGTACCGGCCAGCCGGTAGCCCAGTCAAACTAGCCGTTGGCTTTGACCAGTCAACCTTCTTTTGGCCTCCAACGGCTCCGAGGCCTTTCCCAACGGCTCCGAAGACTCCCCAAGGGTTCCTTGCCTATAAATAAAGGCTGAGGAAGCCCCGGACACTAACCGGAACACTTGTGAAGCCAACGTACACATTTTCCATCATTTGGCGTACCTCCGGCGGACTTCCATCAAGGAACCCACCTTGCTCCAACAACTTCCACATCCAAGGAGCTCCTTCAAAGAAGCTTGGAAGCGGCCTTCAACATCTCCAATCAATCAAAGTGGCCCAAGACTTCCTCCAATTACGGTTTTTCTTGTTTTATTTATTTTGAGCTTAAAATTGGGTTTGTGCCTACAAACCCCAAACTCTTTCTCATCCCCTCTTTCATTTGAGTTTCACATCACCACTAATGTGTGAAAAGGTTTCCAAGCTTTCCTTTAAATAGCTTGAGACATAGGTGAGCTATCCTTCACCTGTAAGAAGGATAGTGGGTTCTTGCTAAACCATTAAAAGCAAGTGGGTTCTTGCTCAACCATAAAAAGCAAGCTGTAATAGGTCCTAGTGCTACCTCGAAGCCTAGTGGGTTTCTTGCTAAAACCATTGAAAAGCAAGCGGTAGGAATCTCTCAACGGTTGAGTTGGGAGCGGAGACGTAGGCCGGGTTTTTGGCCGAACTCCGTTATCAATTTCTTGTGTGATTGCCTCTTTATTTCCGCTTCATTCTTTACTTTGATTTTAATTTGTTTATCATTTTTTAAAAAGGCAATTCACCCCCCCTCTTGCCATCTCTTTCCCGTATTGTTCCGACCCAACAATTGGTATCAAAGGACGTATTTGAATAATTCCCTAACCGGTTTCAAATTAAAGATCCTTTTTGATGGCTTCTACCGCTTAAACCTCTTACGCCCCCGAAGGTTTTTCTTTGGATCGTGCTCCATTCTTTGATGGAGCCGATTATTCTTTTTGGAAAACCCGCATGACTACATTTCTTAAAAGCATTAGTTATCCTATTTTTAAAATTGTCATGCATGGTTATTCACTTTCTACTCCCGATGAATCTAAATGGACCCCCGTAGACATTGCAAATTTCGAGCTTGATGGCAAAGCCATGAATGCTCTACATTGTGGGTTAGATCGTAATGTTTTTGATTGTATTTCTTCTTGCACATCTTCTCATGATATTTGGAAGTTTTTAGAACTAACCTATGAAGGTACTAGCGAGGCTCCAAAGCAAGAACCCGCTCAAAAGAAAGAACCCGATGAAAAATCCGTGCCCGCATGCCCACTTCACAAGAAAAGGGCCAAGAAAAAGGTGAAGAAGAAGGCTTCAAAGGCAACATGGAGTGATAGCTCCACCTCTTCATTCTCCTCCTTCTCCTCGAGCGACCAAGGTAAAAAATGCCTAATGGCAAAACATGAGGTATCTTCCTCCTCTTCCTCCTCTTCCTCCTCTTGCTCTTCAAATTCCAATTCTTTAAATCATTTGTCATATGAAGAACTCTCACATGCTAGAGATCAATTAGAAAAAGGTTTTCATGAACTTTCTTCAAAATTTGTTTCTTTGAAAAAATCTTTCAAAAAACTCTCCTCCGAAAAAGAACAACTTCTCAAAGAGAAGGAGGAACTCTCCAGAAAAATCCAAAATTTTCCAAATGTTGATTCTATGGAATCAACCATCAAAGATTTAAAAGATTCCCTAGCCAAGTTCACCCAAGGTGAACAAAATTTGTCCAAACTCTTAGGTTCCCAACGAATATCTAGAACCACCCAAGGGCTAGGATATACCAACCAAGCTTCCTCCTCCCATGCACCCACTGTTTTTGTAAGGGGGAGCTCTAGTTTTAAATTTTTCAATTATTGTAAAAAACCCGGGCACCTCATTTATGAGTGTGATTGCAAAAATGCCCGGTACGGCCAACCCAAGTCTTTTTTCTTTTCCAATGAATTCTATAGGAGAAGACCCGCTATGAGACAAGTTTGGATTGAAAAATCCCTTCTTGCGAGTCTCTCCGGGCCAAAAATAGTTTCCTTTCCCCGGTGATTTATTGTTTTTATTTAGGGGGAGTTAGGATTGATTAAGCTTTTCATTTTCAAATTTTATTCAAACTTTCAATTTCAACTCTTGGTTTCAAATTTCAAAATTCAATTGGTTTTTGATTCAAAACTTTCAATTCAAACTGTTATTCAATTTTTTATTCAAATCTTTCAATTTCCAAAATTTCAATTGATTTTCAAATCCCATCTCTTGTTTTTCAAAATTTCCCTCAATCAAGTTTTATGCCCCGTGCTATTTTGATAATCACAAAGGGGGAGAAATTCCTTGATTGATTGGGGGAGAGTCTTCTCTATCATGCTTTGATTTATTTTCAAATTATCCTTTAAGAATGTCTTTAATTTCAGTATTTTACTTTGATTGTTTCGGTGATTGTGATCATCAAAATAGGGGGAGATTGTTGTACCTCTCGTATCCCCTCGTGGTTTAATTTTCATGATCACAATCACTTTCATGTTTATCTAACATTGTTTGAAGTGTTTTTGATTGAAAGGCACAAGGTTGCCAAGAAGTTGGCCCAAGAATGGACATCAAATGGACTGAAATTCAGTCCACCGGCCAACCGGTGTGATAGCACCGGCCGGCCGGTGGAACTGGCAGAGGGATTGCCCACTGCCAGGTTCCACCGGTCGACCGGTGGCTCTGTCACCGGTCGACCTGTGGCACCCAGCCCAAATAGTGTTTGCTACTGTCTTGCCACCGGCCAGCCGGTGGCTCCTCCACCGGTCGACCGGTGGAGCCTGGATCAAGACTCTTCTTCTCTACCAAGGCACCGGCCAGCCGGTGGAGCTGTACCGGCCAGCCGGTAGCCCAGTCAAACTAGCCGTTGGCTTTGACCAGTCAACCTTCTTTTGGCCTCCAACGGCTCCGAGGCCTTTCCCAACGGCTCCGAAGACTCCCCAAGGGTTCCTTGCCTATAAATAAAGGCTGAGGAAGCCCCGGACACTAACCGGAACACTTGTGAAGCCAACGTACACATTTTCCATCATTTGGCGTACCTCCGGCGGACTTCCATCAAGGAACCCACCTTGCTCCAACAACTTCCACATCCAAGGAGCTCCTTCAAAGAAGCCTGGAAGCGGCCTTCAACATCTCCAATCAATCAAAGGCACCCAAGACTTCCTCCAATTACGGTTTTTCTTGTTTTATTTATTTTGAGCTTAAAATTGGGTTTGTGCCTACAAACCCCAAACTCTTTCTCATCCCCTCTTTCATTTGGGTTTCACATCACCACTAAGGTGTGAAAAGGTTGCCAAGCTTTCCTTTAAATAGCTTGAGACATAGGTGAGCTATCCTTCACCTGTAAGAAGGATAGTGGGTTCTTGCTAAACCATTAAAAGCAAGTGGGTTCTTGCTCAACCATAAAAAGCAAGCTGTAATAGGTCATAGTGCTACCTCGAAGCCTAGTGGGTTTCTTGCTAAAACCATTGAAAAGCAAGCGGTAGGAATCTCTCAACGGTTGAGTTGGGAGCGTAGACGTAGGCCGGGTTTTTGGCCGAACTCCGTTATCAATTTCTTGTGTGATTGCCTCTTTATTTCCGCTTCATTCTTTACTTTGATTTTAATTTGTTTATCATTTTTTAAAAAGGCAATTCACCCCCCCTCTTGTCATCTCTTTCCCGTATTATTCCGACCCAACAATAAATACATGAGATTACCATTAGAAAACTCATAAATTTCAGTTGTACCCTTATGTAGCTCCCACTACCCTTATGTAGCACCTTAGAAAACTCCTTTAACCTTATTAAAATTAGGATAAGTGGCTTTTACCCTTACAAAAATCTTATAAAGTCACTTTAATGTTTTTTAAGTCCACAAAAACCATCGTTTATCCATACACAACACCATAAAACAAAAATTAATGTTGAATTTTATTGAAAATTTAGATTTCCAAATAAAAATACTTATAATTTAAACACAAATAGTGTTTTTGAATATAATTAATTTTTTTTGAATATTACACCTTATGTAATAGCTAAGATACCCTTACACATGTATGGGTTGATGACCAGATGTTGGCAGTAGCAATAAAAGATACAACATGGTATTATTGGTTGATCATGTTAATGGAAGGTTGATTGTAAAATTAAGAGGTTGGTGAAAAATTTTGGTCCAAACAATGACCTCTATAAAGAGGTGTGGTTGCTTGACTATAAAGTTAGTGATAACTATATGTATGAATAGTGTATGTTTTTTACATAATTTACTGAGACTCAATAACATAGAGGAAGTATGTGACTGTTTTTTAATCATTTACATCTCTTGAAATGAAAGAAGCATACAATGTTTTCGTATGGATGTAGGAATTTTTCTAAATCATAAAAATTTTATTTGTATATTTTTTAGTTATTTTTTGTGAAGTAAAATCATTGAGTTTTGTGTGTTTATTTTGTTGATAGTCATCCTATTTCCAATGAATATAACTTGATAGGAAGACATTATCAGGTAAAATCTATGTATGATAATTGTGTGAAGATCTTCCATAAAATGTGTTAGAGAAATCAGAAATACATCTATGTCCAGTATTATTTTTTTCTCTAGATTTGTACATTAGATCAAATGGATGAAGGTTTCCTCTGAAGGGGGTATTCCATTCAATAAAATTATATCAAAGGGTATGGCTTGGTTCCACTTTAATCACAACATTAAGGTGACTTCTCTCATCTTTAAATTTATTTGATTTTAGTTGGTTTACTATTATAGGAATAATGAATTCATAGGAAGGAAAGGTTTGTATTGATAAGTTCTATGGAATTTAATTTTTATTTTGGTGAATAAAGCTGGAAAATATTTTGGTATAGAAATATCTTGAAGCCCTTTTGTTCAGAAAATACCCCAAAATAATGAAAAAAATAGAATGGGAATGATTGGATAGGGAGGCTTTGGCCTTGGTAAGGATGCCACTCCCACAAAATGTTATGCCCAACTCTAGTGGGAAGACAAATATTATATTTCATGATGTTAAAAACTTGATCTTAAATGAGGAGTTGAGGTAGAATAAAGTTATGAATTCATTTGTAAATCCTCTCATTTCAACTAGATGGGGATGGCCAGTTCATCAAACAGACCATCAAAAGAATAAATATTTAGTGGATAGGTCTGAGAGAAGAATTTGAAGTAAATAAAATGGTCTAGGGCCTATATATTCGCTTTGTTGGAAAAGAGGACATATGAATAAATATTGTAGAAATCAGGCAAATGATTCTACTTTCGGATGGAAAAACATGGTCAGTACAATATATGAAGGGTCTAACTTGATACTAATAATGATCATTCTAGTAGAGTCATTGATTATTGATGTATAGGAATATTTACATTCAAATGGTGAGTGATGTTTCATGGTTTGTTGTGTACCATGAATATTAGGTAGATTACATCTAGAAGATGATGAAGATTTGGATACAGTTGGGAAATGATATGTGAACATTAGAATGAAAAGTGTAAGTTTCTTGAATCTAAAAAAATGTTAGATAAATTCTAGGTCTCCAGAAGAACCCCGTATCTATGGGAAAACATGATGATGTAGGTTTTGGAATGACTTTTTAAAATGGAGTTTGAATGATCAGTAAAGGTTCCATGGTGATTTATCATAGAGTAAAAAATGGTACCTTGTATCTTATGGGAATGAGTGATAATGTTATAACTATCAGAACAAATTCATCAGATGGTCCGGAAAAGTGGCAATGTTGGATTGGACACCTCAGTGAGAAGAATCTTAACATTATAACAGTGAAGGTAATACTGAAACATGATCACATGGACCTTGGAAGATGTGAGAGTTAAATTTTAGGGAAACAGAAGAGTGTTTCATTTAACTTGGATGGAATAAATTTAAGGAATCAAAAGTTATAACTTGTTCATTTAGATGTGTGGGGACCATACCATGTTTTATTTCATAGACGATCATTGTACTTTTTAACCTTCATTGATGATGTTACTTGTAAGGTTTGGATTTACTTCCTAAAGTATAAATCTGATTTGTTTCATAAATTCATTCAGTGTAAATCAATGGATGATAAAGAGTGTGAAAGAAAGTTAAAATTTCTTAGGATATAAAACAGTGGGGAATAAACTAGATACAAATTTTATAACTTATGTAAGAAGAAGTGAATAATACATGAAAATATTGTTATATAGACTCCATAATAAAATAGAATTGAGAAATAATGAATTAGACACTGATAGAGAAATCTAAATGTATGAAGGTATAATCAGAAGTGTCTAAGGGAATTTGGGAAAAGTCCTAGAATAAAATAGATTAATTGGTGAATAAAAGTTCAGATTTAGCTATAAGACATGAAATTCCTGAGGAACATTGGTATGGTAATAGACCATAGGTTAACAGTATCATGATATTTAGAAGCTTCACATATGTTATTATCGATTCTAAAGATTGAGATAAGTTAGTGGATAAATAAAAATTGTGATTTCTTGTTAGATATGGTGATGAGAACTTTGGTTATTGACTATAGGGTGATGAGAAGAAACAATTAATTTGAATCCGAGATTTTGTTTTCAATGAATAAATTATGTGGAATGGTCATAACCTAGATAAAAAGGATATTGTGGTCAGATCAAATATTGAATTTTAGGGTGATCAAACCGAATTTAAGAGAAAAAATTTCAGTATGGAATGTTTAGGAGAAACATTATATCTTGGAACTTTGATAGTCAGGAAACCAAGAATAGGTAGATCAAATAGATCATTGATAGATAATGAAAGATTTGATAGACAAGTACCAGTCATATAACGATTGGATATACCTTTACTGGACCAAAGAGAAACAAAAAGAGAGTTTTTGACAAATGAACCTGAGGTTTTTTTGAGGATATCCACTCAGATTAGGAAACCTATTTTGAGGTTTGAGGTTGATATGAATTTCTTACTTATAACAAACACAAATGATCGAAACATTCTGGTGGAAGTGTCTACTCTTAGAGACTAAAAATAGCGGGATTCATCAATGGAATATGAAACATGTTCCGTATATATTAACAAAAAATGGCAGTTATATAAACGAACCAAAGTAAATATATATCTATAGAAAAATGGTATTTAGTTTAAAAGAGGAAGCTTATGGAATTAATAGATACAAATAAATATTAGTGGTGAAAAGGTTCCAGCAGAAGAAAATAATTTGATATTCTGAAATTTTCTCACGAGTGGTGAATCACACAACCATTTAGAAAATACTGAACATTTTTGTATCAGATGATCTACACTTGGATTGGATGGATGTAAAAATATCTTTTATTCATGGTGATTTAGAGGAATAAATTTATATGGTTCATCCCAAGGTCTATGAAGTTCATCTAAATGAGGATTTGGGTTTTAAGTTGAAATTAAGTCTTTATGGATTGAAGAAAGATCTAAGATAGTGGAATATGATGTTATCCACTTTTATGTTTGAATAAAGTTTTAGTCTTTATTATTTTGAACACTTTTGTTACCAAAAATCAATGGGGATATGGAACATATCTCATTTTATTAGTTTATGTGTATGATATGTTTATTGTTTTTCTAAAGTTCCAATATATTGTGGAACTTATAGGTAAGATGAAAGGAATGTTTGAGATAAAGAATCCTAGGACAACCAAGAAGATCATGGGGATGATAATTAATAGGGATAAGAAATCCAAATTATTTTTTTATCCTAGAATAAGTACTTTAGTAGATTCATAAAAAGATTCATAATGACTATTTGTAACCCTATCTCAACCCCCTTAATCAGACATTTCAAACTTTTTAAAACCTAGGAACCATTTACAGATGAATAAGTTCCTATTATAGATAATGTTACTTATGATTTGGAATGGATGGAGAAGTTTGTGACACAGAGAAAGTTCTTTATGCTTTGGTTGTATGAATTTTGATGTATACAATGGTTTTCACTCAGCTATATATTGCTTTTTCAGTGGGATTTGTTAGTAATTTCATGTCAAATCCTAAAAGGAAACATTGGTAAGATATGAAATGGATCTTATGATACTATAAATGGCCAGAGGATAAATCTTTATATTTTTAAGGATGATTTATGTTTTGATGATGATGATTAGCTTCAGGGTTTTATATATGAATATTTTTTCTAGAGATATGGAATCATAGAAAATAACTATAGGTTTTGTATTTACTTTTGGTATAAAATCAGTAAGCTGGATGTCTCGATAGCAACCAATGGCCACTATATATACAACAGAAGCAAAGTACGTTGCTATTATTGAAGAAGGTAAATATATGACATGGTTTACATGCTTGAGGAAGGAACTCATAAAGGGACAAAAAATGTGAAATGTGATTCTATGATAGTCATAGTGTAATTTATCTTGCTATTAACCCATTATTTCATACAAGAATAAAGCACATTAACATGAAATATAACTTCATTTGAATTATTCAAGAGGATAAAATTTTGGATCTACCAAAGATTGATGGGAAACAAAATCCCATTGATATTTTTTACAAAAGTGATTATCCAATAAAGTTTGAGGCAACATTGTGCCTCAATAGGTCTTAGATGATCAGACAGAGTGGATAATATTTCATGCATAAGATAGAGGAAGATATAATTTTAATGAAAGAATAATAATTCTGAAATCATAATGTAATTTCAATGTGTGATATTTCTATGTTTGTAGAAGTTAATATAATTTCAATATATGGAGTTTTCCAGACATTGATGATTAGACACATATCATCAGATAGAATAGTTGAAACTTTTCTTATAGTGATGTTTCAGAGTGATTGGGATTAAGGTTTGTTATTGGATAGAACATCCAATAAGAATAGTAGATAACATGCATAACAATAATCAGAATGAGTAATTATATGGCGAGGATTTTATTACTAGATGAATATCATCATTTGGAGAACTCATAGTTTATATTCAAGGGTTACCCTTATGTGGGTGTAGGGAACTCACTACTGCGCTTACGAAACTATCTAACTACCATTATGTGGGTTCAGGGGACTCACTGGTAACTTTATATAGTTTTAGGGATAAAGTAAGTATGGGTGAATTACCATTTGTTGGCGATAATAATAAAAGATAAAATAGGGCATTTGTAGTTTCTCAAGTAAATGGAAGGTTGACTGTGAATGTAAGATGTTGGTGAAAACTTGTTTATTGAAAAAAGACCTCTATGAAGAGGTGTTTTGTCTCTACTATGAAATTAGTGAAAACTATTTGTTTGAACAATTAATATTTTTTTTAATACCCAATGGTGGAGAGGAAGTGAGTATTTTTTAATCAGTTGTATCTCCTGAAATGAAATATTTTTATAGTGTTCTCACATGGATGTAGAACTTTGTCCAAACTAAATAAATATTTTTATAAATTTTGGCTAATTTATGTGAATTACAATCATTGAGATTTGTGTGGTTATTAGATTATTACCCATACTAGTTCTGGTGAACATAACTTTTTAGGAGGAGGTTATTGGGAAAACTCTATGTTTGATAACATTGTGAAGCTTTTTTGCTGTGCATGCTGGAGAAATCAGATTGATCTCTCTATCTGGTATTAGTTATTTTACTACATTCAAGCATTGGATTGAATGGATGAAGGTTACTTCTTCAGAGGGTATTTCCTCCTAATATAATTACCATGTTCACCCTATACTAATATCACACATGCACCCAAAATCACAACATGGTTCCCAATTATTTAACTTGAAAACATGAGTCAACAAACCACTTTTTCCAATAAAAAGGGACCCTAATCCTCACATTTCAAGGCAAGAAACCTACAAACTACACCAAGTGTCGATCAGAAGCACCTGACCATGTGCTCAAGCCTTCCAAAATCCCCCCTCATTGGATTTTTGAATCAAAATAGAGGATAAGTAATGTAAATTAAGGGTATTTAGGTTAATTTATAGTTTTGAAACCCAAAACCTTCACGAATGATCACCTCACCCAAGAATCTACCTAGGCTAGGGAGAATGACCCACTTTGAAGAGAGCTCTTAGTAAATATGGTTAAAACCTTATGATGCCCAGTATCCCCTAATTATAGTTACACCCAAACTTTAATGGAGAATAATAATGGTACCGTAACTTACCATTTTAGAGGACCTATTCCCTACCTATAAATAGTATATTTGGGAACATCACTTTCCCATGTAGCCTATCTAGGATAAGTTAAACCCTTTCATCATCTTGGATTCTCATACATCATTATAACTCTTTCACCAGCCTTTAAAAATAAAATTCCACCCAATAACATACCTTGTCCACCTGATATACTTGATTGAGTCATTTTCAACATTAATGTATCCCTTGATATCATGAATTACTTTGATAATTAGATTCTTTTAGTTTTTGATACATTTACCGGGGGGGTTTCTTTGAAATTGATATTGTATTAGTCCATAAACTCATTATTTTAATTACTAATTATCATATTTATTATTTTATTAATTAACTTTATGTTTTATGATAGTAAAATTTTCTTCTAAAAAAACAATGAAAATGTCTAAGTCTTGAAATGACTATACATTAAAATTCAAGTGATGGTATTAAGAGTTCAAGTGACCACATGAAGGTTTCAGCCAACCACAAGAAGAAAATAAGTGACTAAAAGAAGAAAATAAGTATCCAAAAGTAGCAATTAAATGAATATATAAAGAAACCAAGTGACCCTGAAAAGTGACCTCCGCAAGTGATCACAATCCAATAAATCCATGATTAAGTGAAGACTAAGATTTTATTTCTAACCTTAATATACCCAACAAGATATTGGTAAAAAATCATTTTGCATTTAATTTATGATAGAATTTTTTTAATATCACATGTAATGATTATTTGTATCTGGATAGTAGATGTTTCGACATATGGTCAAGGATTATTAAATATTTTAGAATCTTGTAAAATTTGATGGTAGACATGTTACTTTTAGTGATAATAAATAAGGAAATATTTTTGGACATAGAAAAATTGGTAACTCTAAATGTATCCTTATTTAAAAAGTTTTATTTGTTGATGGTTTAATTTATGACCTACTTAGTATTCATCATTTATGCGATGATGGTTTTAATGTTAAATTTGAAAATAATTCTTATTATATTTATGATTAAAATCATGTTTTGATATTTAATACTTTATGAAATGATAATATTTATGATACTAACTTAGATTCCTTTTTTTTCTCAAAATGTTTCTTGTTTGAGTTATTTTCATAAATAATCTTGGTTAGGAATATGATACAATTATATTACAATATATAATCACTTAGAATGATAAATTTTAACTGTTTATTCAAAGATATACCTTAGTTATAATTCTCTAAAGATAAATTATGAAATCATTATCAAAAGAGAAAGATAAAAAATATATATTTCAAACCAAAGAAAGAGGTTCCTACCTATCAACCACTAGAACTAGTATATATGGATTTATTTAGACTCTCTATAGTTTCTAGATTATATGGAAAACACTATGTTGATCTCATTATTTATGATTATTTAAGATATACATGGGTGTTTTTATGTGCTTATAAAAGCGAAGCCCCTTCCTATTTTTCAAAATATGAAAATTTTGTAGAAAACCTTAGTGAAATCACCATTAAGACCTTGAGAAGTTATCATGGATGATAGTTTGAGAATCAATATTTTGAATCTCTCTCCTCATAATATACCTATACTCATAATTTATCTACACCTTGAACACCTCAACCGAGTGAGGTTGTTGATAAGGGTAATAAGACCCTTCAAGAAATTTACCGAACTATGTTATGTGAATATGAATTAATGACCTATTTTTGGGATTAAGCTATTTATACAACTTTTTATGCAATTAATCAAGTTATTATCATACCTATATTGAAAAATAATCCATATGAATTTTATAATGGTAGAAAAACTAAAGTAAATCACTTTAGAGATTTTGAATTTAAATCATATATTCTATATACAAAGGAATATCTAGGAAATTTTTTACCTAAAAGCTATGAAGGTATTTTATTATTTATTTAACCAAAATTAAAGATTATAGAGTCTTTAAAAAGAAATTTAAATTTGTGTAAGAAACTTTCTAGGTCACTTTTTATGAGATAGATCTACATAAACACTTTTGATGAGATAGATCTACAAGAACTCAAGCCTTCCCTAGAAAATCTTAAGGATGATATTTCAAATTTGAATATCAATAATAACTATAAGACTTATGAAATTTTTGATTATTTTCCTAATAAAGATCATAGAAAATATAATCAAATTATTACTATTTATGAAAAATACTTGGAAGAACCATGCTCTTTAGTCCTTAGAACCATTATAACTCTTAAGAACCACCCCCAAGATGTTTTTTTAGGATAACTAGACAAAGTGACTCAAATATAAGACTCAATTGGAAACCAGGTTGAAAAAAGAATTATTTTTAAATCTCAATCCATAAAACATCAATAAAGTAATCAATGATGAACATTGGGAAATGTATATGAAATAATAATTAAATATGTTTGAAAGAAATAAAGTCTAGAAATAAATTGATAGTCTTAAAGGCCACCTAACTATTGGAACCAAGTGGGTATATAAGAACATGGTTGATGAATCTAGAATAATCATTAGAAATGAAATATTGATTGGGTTTGAAAGGATATTGTCAAGAATATGAGATTGAATTTGTTGGAGACTTTCCACCAATGTCTAGACTTGAAGCCATCAGAATTCTACTTTCATATGCATCACATATTAATTTTAAAAAATTTCAAATGGATGTAAAAAAGTTCATTTATAAATGGATATATTTTTGACCATGTTTTTGTTGAGTAACCCACTAGATTAAAAAAACCTCATTTTCCAAACAATGTTTATAAATTGACGAAATCGTTGTATAGTCTAAAATAAGAACCTGGATCTGGTATGATAGGCACATTACTCTTCTTATTTCTAATGGTTTTACAAAATGTGTCATATAGCCTAATTTATTCATAAAAGGAATATAAAAGGATGTATAAGTAATTAAAATATATTTTGATGATATTGTTTTTGGTTCATCCAAATATTCTTTGTGTATAAAATTTTCGAAATTATTGCAAAATGAATTTGAAATGAGTTTAATAGATGAACAATTTTTTTTCTTGGATTTGAAAATTTTCAAAATAATATGGAATTGTTTTAAATAAAATTTAATACACAAAGGTTATTTTAAAATGTTTTGGCATGGATATTAAAAAATTTAGTGATACTCATGAGTACAAGATGTAAGTTGGATTTGGATGAAACTGGAAAGTTAGTTGACCAAAATACTTATAGAGGTGTGATTTTTAGTTTACTATACTTAATTGATAAATGAACATATATTATATTTAGTGTGTATATGTTCCCATTTTCAAGTAAAACCAAAGGAATCTCATTTAAATGTGGTCCAAATAATTTTCAAATACCTGAAAAATACTATAAATTTTGGACTTTTCGACTCTATATGTCATGCATTTGAATTATTTATTTACTAAGACACATATTTTTGTGGTTATAAGTTTGATATGGAAAGAACATATGGAACGTGTAATCTTATGGGAAAGCCTATAGTTTCCTGGTATGGTAAGAAAAAAACTCTATTGTATAATATAATAATGATGACGAGTATATAGATATATGTAGTTTTTAACACCCCAAGCTTCCATGATATGTTTCTCTTTGAATAATTCAATAGTTAGCCTTGTATGCAACTTCGAGTTCTATCACACAACGACCAATCAAACTAGCTGTTATGAATAGTAAAACCTACTCTTTTAAATTTTTTAAATTTTATTTTTCAAAATGGAATTCATTTTCCGATTCAGAATATCAAAATTAGATTAGGGTGATTTTTTGGTATTTTTCTAAAAACTTTCAATTTTTGATGAATAGTGAAAAACACTGCGTTATTGTTTAAAACCGACTTTTTATTTAAATAATTAGTTATTTTATTTAAATTTATTTTATGTAAAAATATATAAAAAATAACTATATATGTTAAATATAATTCATTAGAGTAATTAAATAATTATATTAGATATATAAAATTTTATTGATCTTTTAACGTCTTTTACCCACCTTCTAGGAACGTTAGCAAATTTGCATAGAACATAATTTTACCGCTTCTGTGAATTGAATTTAAAAAATCTGATAGTATTAGTTGACATAAGTAATTAAAATGTGGTTTAATAGGATAAAATAATTTTTGGTGAATAGTAAATTTTGGATTTTATTTACCACTGTTAAGAGTAAATAAGGTAATTAATGGTAAAAATGATATTATAATTACCATAACACATGTTCTAATTATATTGGATAAGTGTTTTTAGACCAAAATGAACCTTAAGAATAAAATATGATCATTTTGGTCCACTTTTATTAGATTAGGACATTTATTATTATTTTATTTAAAGAAGAGTTAAAAGTGTTAAATTAAAAGTTTAATAACTAAAGCATTTTTAATATAGGGTTATCCTCCAAGGGCCCGAAGGCCTTCATTTTTTTTATTTATTTTGATAATATACCTTTCAAGGGATGAGGTGGAACCCTTAAAAGGCCCGTAGGCGTAAGTATTACATGGACCATAGGCCTTAGAGGAATTCACTGCTTGTAGGCTCAAACATTACATACAACCCAGACAAACTACTTGGAAGTGCTCCTCCCTAGCATCTTCAACGTGAAATCAGCTCTCCACCTTCGCATGGCTGTTCGGATAGGCATTTCCATGCATGAACAGGCTTGTCTCGATGGAAGGTGCCATACCCTCTCATTCTTGCAATCTGTTTAGCTTCTGCTATGGTGAAAGCTCCTCGCTCATTCTCCTTGTAGAGTTTGTTCCATGTAGGTTGTCTGGGTTGCATCTGCACTTGAGGTGGCCCGAAGGCCTTAAGGGGGCACAAAGGCCTTACTGACTCGAAGTCCTAGGTGGACCGAAGGCCTTACAAGACTGAGGGACCAAATCGGTGGCCCGAAGACCCAAACAGGGGCATATTCCCGGTTGCTATAGTGTCAAACAGTGCCTGCTACAGTTCCCGCTATAGTACCTGTTACAGTACTACACAATTCCTGCTACAGTACCTGCTATAGTACTGCTACAGTCCCTGTTACTGTAGTGCTACAGTACTGCTATAGTACCCCCGAAAATTCTTCCTCCGCTTGGATTTGATCCCTGGTCATTTGGATGCACTTACAGAGTCCTTACCAACTGAGCTAAGGCTCATGTGCAATATAGGGTTATACATAAGATAAAATCAACTATAAATATTAATTATAAATATAAAAATATTCCTACATAATGTTATTTTATATATAATTTTTATACATTAAATAATTAAATTTATTTATGACAAAATGATGATGCAATAATTACCTTATTATCGAAAGATTAAAATAATTGAAATTATAAATATTAATTTAATTTTAAATTGAGACTTTTGATGTATTCCAATAATTTTTATAGGCTAATATGACATGTTAGGGCTGATTAAATAATTTTTTTTCAAAGTGATAATGTTTTTATGACTTTCACAAAAACCAAATATATAATAGTGTCAAAATTGACATAAATGAGTATTTTAAACAAATACTATATTATTAAGTGATATAATGTTCCTAAAAATATAAGGTTTGGAAAAATGACTTAGATAAGGTTATATATAACAATAATGAACCACTTTGGGTTCTCTTGTCTTTTTATAGTAATTTTATTAATCATTTAATATAATAATACAAGAATACATGGAAAAAGGTAAACTATTTAACTAAGAGTTAAATCTAAAAGATAAAGTTAATATGGTGACCTAAACCTTTATAAAACCTATTGGTTGAGAGGTTTTAAACCCATACCCACCTTATCCTAGAAATAAATCCTTTTTATCCATTATAAACCGAATATGATTATATAATAAAATTATATTTCAAGCTTTTCCTAAAGTGACCCTCACCTCTCTTATAAAAGGGTACTTCCCCTTATCTCAAAATCACACCTCCAAATACATTTGGTTCACCCAAAACCTAATCCAATATCCTCCAAAATACCCTAAATTAAACCTATAGTCCTTACTTTGATCATAATACAACCTAAGGATCCATTTTGATCAAATCAAAAGGAAGCGCCTGAAGAAGAGGGAATAATTTCATCACCTCTCTCAACGTTCTTTTCTTCTTCCACTTTCTATTTCTTTGTTTTTTCCATAAAAAAATAATAATTCCAGTACCTTTTAAATACTTTGATGTTATTATAAATATTTTACAACCATATTCATTATTCTATCCATCCTATGAATGAAAAATTCACCATACATGCGTACGTACGACTTACCATCTCCACGTCGTGGTGTAGTTTGTTATTCATCACTTAATTATTTGTATGGGTATAATAATGAGTATAATTGATATAAATAATAAATATAATATATTAATTATTATGTATATATGATATACCATCCAATTACATACGATTTCACCACTAATATAATGATATTGTTGCTCGTGCGTACGTACGGCTTACCGTCTCCATGAAGAGATGATATTTTGTTTCCCATCATAACCATTCTACAATAGTTTTCATTTGATGATTAAAAATAATATTTAAGAACTTAATATCATTCTAAATATGAATCAAATATATACTATCCATAACAAAAATGACTTATGTAACAAAACATATAAAGTAAAATGGATCAGTTAACACCCGAAACAATGATACTACTGAAATATTATAAACAAAGCAATATTAGAAGATAATATATGATATAATATTTATATATGTGGTTATTGTATAATTTAATAATTTTTTTAACTGTTATATAGGAGGTTAACATACCCTCAATCAAGGAAAAGTACAAGGTAAGGGATAAATTTAGAATCTCTTTATTTATCCAAGGTTTTTTATACATACGTATCTACCGGGACTTCTTTATCATTCGCATCCATGTTTCTTAAAAATTTATTTCAAAACATTTTTACTATTTCATACAATACGGGTTAAAGTAATTTATACATTTTTTGAATTTTTATAAATTTCTTTGAAAATAATCTTTCTATCATTTTCCAAATAAGGTACTTTATGACCTTTTCGACAAATTTAGGTAAGAATGTTTTTTTAACTTATACGATGGGTGTGGCTATTTTCAACCATTACAACACCTTCGAAGATTCCCTTACAAGATTATGAGAATAATTTAAAAATAAATATTTTCTTTTATAATTATGTGACTTTTAAATGATCTCAAAATAGAAAGAGATATTTCTCTCAAATAGTTTTGATTTCATCTATGTGAACATCCTTTGATGGATTTTACACTTGTTGGAAGTTGATTTATTATAATAAAATATTCCATATTGTATTGAAGGTTTTGTGATATGTTTGACTTTGGATGTGTTATTTTTATACCATTCATGGTTTATGGTTAAAGTATTAACATTTTGTATGCTAGTTTTAATACGGAGGTTTATGTTATGTTTCAACCTTTTCATATTAGGATTGCATTAGACTTAGTAAGTGATGGGTGGATCCCACAATAGCTGCTCAATGAATCAGTAGGTATCATGAGAAAAACTAGTGTCTTGGAACAAGGCCTTGAAAGAAATCTTATTTTTAGTCTTGGCACAAGGCCTAGACTATGTGGTTATGATGTCCGACAGTATGCATTCCATTATTATGAAATTGGATATTGATATTACATGTTATTATTCGACCCGTAGAATATCCATGTGAATAAGTAAATGGAATTATTTGATTTATCTTTGCCATATTATGTTGAAGTTGATGTTTAAAATTATTGTGTTTTAGTCTTATACATTTCCTTAAATGTATATGCTTATTTATGATAGTTTCCTTTATATTGTTCTCCTTACTGAGCATATGAGCTCACCCCTTTCTATGTTTTAATTTTTCCAGGATGCAAAAAAGTATATTACAACTAACCTATAGGAATATGATAAGGTATATAAGTGTGTTCAAAGGGTACACAAAGTTTTTGTTTTTCCATTTCATTATGCAATTTAAAACTTTTGTATGTATCTTTTACTTCCATGGATACTAAACTAATAGGTATTTCGAGACTCGATATCTTGTGATTATTCCAATGTTATGTAATAATGCATTGACTCTAGGTAACTAGGGTTGGGGCGTTATAGTTGGTATCATAGGAAGTTTAGTACAAACCTTGGAAACTAGATTTATAAAATCTTTGATTAGAGAACATTAGCCTAAGATAAACTTTGAGGATTAGTATAGAAGACCTTCCTATAATTTTGGTAATGTAGATATTTTGTGAGTTTTCCAAGGAATACATCCCTGTATGGATACGAGCAGGTAGAGGAGGCTCCGATACAGATGTACCTAGGAATGAAAACTTTAACAAGGAGTTTCGAGCTTGACCTGAGGCATATGAGTACCCTACAACGGGACTTGATGCACTCTTGGTTATGACACTCCTGGGGGATATGCTTAGGAAAATTCACATTTTATTTACAAGAAATTATGAATGATTTATGAGTAAATAATTTCTCAAAGAATTTTTTATGATTATAGATTATATGAATAAACTATTCAATTTATGTTAGGTATTTTACTAGTTTGGAATTTTGTATTGTGATTCATAAACTATTCGAGTGTATGCCATTGTCTAGAAATGGAACCTAGTGGAAGGAATGGAAACCGTATCAATGCATGTAATCCATGTAGGGATTGAACTTCATTTCAAGCTAATTATACTAGATCTGGTGATGCAACTAGTGCTGAACAACTTATAACCATACTAGGACAACTCACTCAGGTTATGAATAATAACCTTACCGGTATGGAGCACCCTGATCCGCAACATGGAGGATCAATGTTAGACCACTTCATGAGGCAACAACCACCAAAATTCAATGGGACTAAAAATTCATTTGTAGTTGATCAATGGATAAGTTCCTTACATAAAATATTTCATTATTTGGGGAGTAGTGAAAGGGAAAAAGTTTTCATGGTAGTTTATCACCTCACAAGAGGTACAGATCAATGGTGGTCATTAATTCAAAATACAAAGGAGGATGAAGAAGCATCAAATATGGAATGTAGGGTGTTTAAATATCTTTCTTTGAAAAATACTTTCCTCGTACCATCGAGCCGATATGGAAATATAATTTCTAAGTCTAAGGAAAAAGGAGGATGAGAATGTCGCAAAGAATGAGGCTAACTTTACAAGGTTAGAAAAGCATGATGCCAATTATATACATAACCCAAGGAGTAAGATTTATAGATTCTTTGATGGGTTTGTTATTTATAGTGATGCATCAAAGAAAGGACTTGGTTGTGTCCTTATGTAGAATTATAGAGTTATTGACTATGCATCACGACAACTAAAAATTGATGAACAAAACTATCATACTCATGATCTTGAGTTAACAGCTATAATATTTTCCTTGAAGGTATGGAGAAACTATCTCTATGGTAAAAAATGTGAGATATATACCAATCACAAGAGTTTAAAGTATATTTTATCATATAAAGAACTAAACATGAGGCAAGGACGATGTCTTTAACTTCTCAAAGATTATTATTGCACTATACACTACCACCGGGGAAGGAAAATAAGGTGGCAAATGCTTTGAGCAAAAAAGATCATGGAGTTTTGAACAAGATGAGAGTTTAATGGGATCCTATGTTCATGAATCTAGTAAATATGGATATAGTAATAATCATAGAAGGTGAAAAATCAATTCATTTTTAAATGGTTGCCAAACCATCTTTACTATAAAGGATAAAAAGTTCTCAAACTGATGATAAGGAGTTTCAAAATAAAATTAAAGCCATGAATGATGGGATATTTATTGAATTATTATATGAAGATGGAATTTTGAAATTCAGGAAAAGGATTTGTTTTCCCGATATACCAGATATAAAAAGATAATTGTTGGATGATGCTCATAGATCCAATTTCTCTATACACCCTGGTAGCACTAAGATGTATAATTATTAGAAGCAATATTTTTGGTGGGACAACATGAGGAGATATATTTATGATTATGTGTCATGATGTATGGTTTTTCAATAAGTGAAGCCTGGAAGACAACATCCTGGAGGAGTCATGCAACCTCTTCCCATACCTGGGTGGAAATGGGATGATATTTCAATAGACTTTGTCATGGGGCTTCCAAAGACTCCTAGAAGTAATGATGAAATATGGGTTATTGTTGATCGTCTTACCATGTCAGTAAATTTTATTTATATAAGAGAATATTAACCACTTTAATGTTTGACAAGACTATATATTAATTAGGTTTTAAGACTTCATGTTGTACCCTTATTGATTGTTTCTGATCATGATCCCCGTTTTACATCAATATTCTAGAAAAGTCTTCAGAAATCCCTAGATACTGAACTTCATTTTAGTACTTCCTACCACCCTCAAAATGATGGAAAATCAGAACAGACTATTCAAACATTAGAAGGCATGTTGAGATCTTTCTCACTTGACTTTAAAGGTATATTGGATCAATATTTACCTGTAGTAGAATTTTCCTATAACAATAGCTTCCATTAAAGTATTCAGATGACACCATATGAAGTGTTATATGGAAAGAGATTCCACACACCAACTTGTTGGGATGATTTTGGTGAAAGAATACGTTCAGGACCAAAACATTTTGAGGAAACAATAGAAAAGGTTAAGATTATCCAAACCCACACCAAAGAAGCTCAAAGTAGGCAAAAGAGATATGCCAAAAACTGAAGGAAGGATTTTGAATTTCAAGTAGGTGATCATGTTTTCTTGAAGGTATCTCCATGGAAGAGTGTTATATGATTTGGTAAGAAGGGTAAATTATGTACTAGGTATATCGGACCTTTATAAATTCTAGAAAAAATTGGAGTTGTAGCTTACCATTTGGAAATGCCTCTAAGTCTCTCCAAAGTTTATAATGTGTTCCACATATCACTATTGAGAAAATACATGCTTGAACCAATGCATGTACTCACCTATGAATAAATAGAACTGGAACCCAATCTATTATATTGTGAAGAGCCTGTCAAGATTCTTGATACCAGATAACAAGTGTTGAGAAACTGAACGACTTGTCTTGTAAAATATCTATGGAGAAACCATAAGATCGAAGAGGCAATATGGAAACCTGGGGAACTTATGATGAAGAGGCACTCAAATATTCTTATGTAGTAGTATTATAGAAATTTTGAGGATGAAATTATTTGTAGGGAAGAGTGTAACACCCCAAGCTTCCATGGTATGTTTCTTTTTGAATAATGCAATAGCTTGCGTTGTACGCAACTTTGATTTCTAGAACACCATGACCAATCAAACTAGACGTTATGAATATTAATACCCAATTTTTAAAATTTTATAAATTTTATTTTTCAAAATGGATTTCATTTTTGGATTCAGAATATCAAAATTATATTATGGTTAATTTTTGGAATTTTTCTGGAAACATTAAATTTTTGAGGAATAGTGAAAAACACCGCGTTATTGTTCAAAATTGAATTTTTATTTAAATAATTAGTTATTATATTTAAATTTTTTTTCGGTCAAAATAGATACATAATACCCATAAATTTTCAATGTAATTAAATGGAGTTATTTTATATTAAGATTAGATATATAAAATTTTATTGAACTTTTAACGTCTTTTACCCACCTTCTAGGAACATCAACAAATTTGAATAAAATGTAATTTTACTACTTCTATAAATTGAATTTCAAAAATCCAAGAGATACGACTAACATCAGTTTGTAAAATGTGGTTCAATAGGATAAAAATAATTTATGATGAATAGTAACTTTTGGATTTTATTTATCACGATTAAAAGTAAATAAGGTAATTAAAGGTAAAAATGATATTATAATTACCCTAAAAGATGTCCAAATTCTACTGGATAAGTTTTTTTCGACCAAAATAAACCTTAGGAATAATGTATGATTCTTTTGGTCCACTTGGATTAGATTAGGACATTTATTATTATTTTATTTAAAGAAGAGTTAAAAGTGTTAAATTCAAAGTTTAGTAACTAAAACTTTTTTAATATAGTGTTATACATAAGAGAAATTTGAATATAAATATTCATTAGAAAGATAAAAATATTTCCTATATAATTGTATTTTATTTATAATTTTTATACATTATTTTATTAAATTTTTTATGACACAATGATGATGTAGTAATTACCTTATTATTGAATTATTAAAATAATTGATATTTTAAATATTAATATAATTGTAAATTGAGATATTTGATGTATTCCAATATTTTTTTAGGTTAATATGACTTGTTATGGTTTATTAAATAATTTTTTTTCAATGTGATAAAGTTTTTCTGACTTTCACAAAAACCAAATACTAAATAGTGTCAAAATTGACATAAATGATTTTTTTAAACAAATACTATATTATTAATTGATATAGTATTCCTAAAAATATAAGGTTGATAAAAAGGACTTCGATATGGTTATATATATCAATAATGAACCAATTTGGGTTCTTTTGGATTTTTATTGTATGTTTATTAACCATTTATTACAATAATACAAGAATACATGGTAAAAGTTAAACTATTTAACTAAGAGTTAAATCTAAAAGATAAGGTTAATATGGTGACATAAACCTATCTAAAACCTATTGTTTGAGAGGTTTTCGACCCATACCCACCTTATCCTCAAAATAAATAATTTTGGAGCCATAATAAACCGAATATTATTGTATAATAAAATAATATTTCAAGCTTTTCCTAAAGTGACCCTCACCTCTCTTATAAAAGGGTACTTCCCCTTCTCTCAAAATCACACATCAAAAGACATTTGTATCGGCCAAAACCTAATAAAATATCCTCCCAACTACCCTAAATTCAACCTATAGTAATTAATTTGATCATAATCCAACCTAAGGAGCCCTTTTCATCAAATCAAAAGGAAACACCCGAAGAAGAGGTAATAATTTCATCACTTCTTTCAAAGTTCTTTTCTTCTTCCACTTCCTATTTATTTGTTGTTTCCACACCAAAACAATAACTCCAGTACCATATAATTACTGTGATTTTATTATAAATATGGTACAACCATATCCATTATTCTATCCATCCTATGAATGACAAAGTCAGCATACGTGCGTACGTATGGCTTACCATCCCCATGTTATGCTGTAGTTTGTTATTAAACACTTCATTATTTGGATGGGTATAATAATGAGTATAATTGATATAAATAATAAATATAATATGTTAATTATTCTGTATAGATTATATACCATCCAATTACATACAATTTCACCACTAATAGAATGATATTGTCGCTTGTGCGTATGTACGACTTACCGTCTCCACGACGCGATGGGATTTCATTTCCCATCGTAACCATTCAACAATAATTTTCATTTGATGATTAAAAATAATTTTTAAGATCGTAATATATTTCTAGATATGAATCAAATAAATCTTATCCATAAAAAATATGACTTACGTAACAAAACATATAAAGGAAAATAAATCTGTTAACACCCCAAACAATGATACTACTGAAATATTATTAACAAAGAAATATTAGAAGATCATATATGATACCATATTTATGTATGTGGTAATTGTATAATTTAATAACAATTATTTAACTATTATATAGGAGGATAACATACCTTCTATTAAGTAAAAGTACAAGGTAAGGTTTAATTTTACAATCTCTTTATATATCTGAGGTTATTTATACGTAAGTATCTACTAGAAATTAATAATCACCCACATACATGTTTCTTAAAAATCTATTTGAAAACATTTTTAATATTTAATAAAATTTGGGTTAAATTCATTTATACCCTTTTTTTAATTTTTATAATTTTTTTTGAAAGGAATCTTTTTGCCATTTTCAAAACAAGGTACATTATGACCTTTTTGACAAATTAAGGTAAAAATGTTTTTTAACTTATATGATTCCATTATAACAACTTCGAAGATTCCCTTACAAGTTTATAAGAATATTTTCAAAATAAATTTTTTCTTTTATAATTATGTGACTTTAAAATGATCTAAAAAAATAAAGAGATATTTCTCTCAAATAGTTTTGATTTCATCTATGTCAACATCCTTTGATGGATTTTAAACATATTGGAAGTTGATTTATTATGATACAATATTCCATATTGTATTGATGGTTTTGTGATATGATTGACTGTGGATGTGTTATTTTTATACCATTCATGTTTTATGGTTAAAGTATTAACATTTCTTATGCTAGTTTTAATGCAAATGTTTATGTTATGTTTCAACCTTTTCATATGAGGGATGAATTGGACTTAGTAAGTGACAATTGGAGACTGATATAAATCCTCAATGCATTAGTAGGTCTCATGAGACAAACTAGTGTCTTGCCACAAGGCCTTGAAAAAATCTTATTTGTAGTCTTAGCACGATGCCTTGACTATGTGGTTGTGATGTTCTACATTATGCATTCCATCATTATTAAATTGGCTATTGATATTACATGTGATTATTCGACTAGTAGAATAACCATGTGAATAAGTAAATGGAATTATTTTATTTATATTTTCTATATTATGCTGAAGTTTAAGTTTAAAAGTTTTGTGTTTTATTCTTATACATTTACTTAAATGTTTATGATTACTTATGATAGTTTCTGCTATATTGTTATCCTTACTGATCATCTGAGCTCACCCTTTCTATGTTTTATTTTTTCTAGGATGCGAAGAAGTATATTACTATTAACCTGAAAGAATAGGATAAGGAATATGAGTGTGTTCAAAGGGGATATAATTTTATTATTTTTCTATTTCATGATGCAATGTAAAACTTATGTATGTATCTAGTACTTCAAATGGTACTAAACTAATCGGTCATTCAAGACTTGATATCTTTTGATCATGCTAATTTTATGTAATAATGCACCGAATCTAGGTAACTAGGGTCAAGTCATTATATAGTTGTTGTGAAAAAATCTTCTGGATGAAACACACTTTATTGGACTACGGTTATTAATTTATACATTTGCCTATAAATTGTGACAATATAAGTGTTATTAATATTTATAAAAAACCTATGTATCAATCTAGGATAAAACATATTGATACAAGAAATCAAATTTTGAGATACCATTTTAAAAAATTAGATATTACTCGTGAGTTAATTAGAACTAAGAACTATCTTGTTGATATCTTTATAAATACTCTGAATATAGAGAGGCTAAATTATATCAGAAATGAGTTTGGAATGGTTAATTACTCCAAAATATTTTAATTCAGTTTATTTCTATTTCATTTGTCTAATTTTTATTATAATGATCAACATCTGTGTTTATTATGCCTTTTCTTAATTTAAGTTTTATCTAAACATATTCTCTTATCTTTTTTATAATTATATATGAAGCTTAGTTCATATGGTCAATTAATTACCTGTGAGATTTTTTTCACCTATTCAGTTAAGCGATCGTTAGATTTTTTTCATACAATTAGTTAAGTGACCGTGACCAATTGATCATACAGAAAGTATAGCTACCATGACTTATCTAATTTATTATGAGTGTATGGTCATTTAACCTACCATTACTATTTGAAATTGAAATTTTATTTAAGTGTTTTTATTGGATTTCTTTTCATTTATAATTATTATTTTATACACTAAATGATTGAATAAAATTCAAATTAGAATATGAATCATCGCATGTATTTCTATTAAACGAGATCTCTCTTTTTTGAAGCCCTACGTTCCCTCACACTCTCTCTCTCCCTAAAATCCCTCTTTCACAAGCCTCTTTCCCTTTTGAAATCAAGGAAAAACCTCATATGATTCAAATCACAGAGTAATGATAGTTATAGTAAAAAGTGATTATAATGCTGAATATCCTATAGGATCACCTCCTCTAAATAGATCTAAAAATGACTAAGGTAGCTTGAGTGCTATGATCAATTCGCATAATCCTCATTTTCTAAATCAGTCTATATACTTATAAAAGGAAGTGTATTCTAAATGGATCTAGTCCAAAAAATCTTTATTCTGGAAGTTGATTCAGAAGAAATGATGGGGTGAATGGTTCATTGATAATGGTAAGTCATTTTATACATGACTGTTTAAGTATTTTTATGAAAATTTGGAATTTATTTTTGGCGATTCAATAAACACCATTAGAACCATTATACATGGATAACATCTGTTATTCTCCTCAAAACATTGGTAAAAATTCTTAAGTGTGCCTCTTGTAGGAGATGATTAATATTATCAACGAACATATCCTATTAATCATGATCATTTTGAATTTTTGAGTGATCTCGGTGAGTTAAATAGGAAGAAGACACCTAGGATACCAACCATCATAGAACTAAGTGGAGAATATAGATTATTGGTGATGTTTATCCAACATTTTATTATTCTTGGGAAAGAAGACTTCATCATATTAAGGCACCAAGATTTATTATTTATTTATTTGATGAAGAATGTAATTAAGTTAAGTTTAACCATATATTTCATGAGGCATATGGATGGAATATGTATGTACTTCTCAAATTTTAATTCAATTTCATACCCTGAATTCATCAAAAGCCTCTTGGAGTTTAATGGGTTGGTTCCTGAGGGGGAGGAAAAATTCATTTACTTGATGGGTTCTTCCTAAATCATAAAATCCATATGTATATAAAGGTGAAGTGGAACCATTGGAGAAAGGAGTGGGTTGAAGATGTTGAAAATATTTAAGAAATGTTTAACCCTATTAAGAAAGTTTTCAGACCAAGATACCAAGTAGAAGATGGAAAGAAGGTATTTGAATTAATTGAAGAAGATATGGTATCCTTTGCAGATGTCAGGGATCCCTTTCCGACTGTATATTTTTCTTCCCATGACACTCTTCTACTTATAACCTCTATAAAAGAAGAGTTATAATATGAATAAATTGAAAATACTTATGTTATAGTAAGAAGTTTTGTTGAAGAAATTCCATGGGGGGACAATGACTTAGGTGACTTGAAGAAAGTGAAGAAAGCTATGAAAGTTCTTCTACTTTGAGTCCTATAATTTGAAGTACTCCTCGGAATGGTATAATAGAAGTACCTCCTTAGAAGTATGAATATGATGATGATGATCATGGGGATAATCCACTTGAGCATGGAATACCTACCATCAATTCTATTTAGAGAGTACTTGAAGGATCTCTAATTGTTGATATTGATTTTTTAGAAAGATTAGCAGTTTCTCCTCCTAGTCCATAACTTGGACAAGTGCTTGAACAATTTTTTAGTCCAAGTTATACTAAATATGTTGAAGAAAAATTGGATATAAATGTGATAAATCTAATTTGATCTCTTCATAGAGATCTTCTTGAAATTTTTGAGGAATATAATATTGAACCAGAGGATTAGTCCTTGAGATGAGGGTCAGTGAAGATTAAAGGTGAGATGGATGGTAAGATGTCAGCTTCTAACCCATATAATCTTCCACCTATTTCTTCTCCTTGTACAAAATTTGTAAATAAATAATATTTTAATGATTTCAAATCAAATTTTATAGGTGTTTAAAATGAATTATTTATTAGTTTTTG
This sequence comes from Viscum album, assembly GCA_963277665.1. NCBI lineage: Eukaryota > Viridiplantae > Streptophyta > Magnoliopsida > Santalales > Viscaceae > Viscum > Viscum album. The sequence continues at coordinate 1,161,455,597 of OY728126.1, forward strand.
GAGAATAGTGGAACCAATCATAGAAGATGAAATATCCAGGATAAAAAATATAGTTATTTCTCATTTCTAACCAAAACATCATCTCAAACTAGATTTTATGATAAATAAGGTTGAATATTTAAGAGATCATTTTTTTCACTATATTTATATCTTTAGGATATGATGTTGATGTTAGATTAGATATTTCTGAATTTTGTTTTTTAGTCATCTTCTTCAGTTGATCCTCCTGTATATTATTCTGATCCACCTCTTACTCCCATAAAAAGTGTTTTCAGTGAATATAACATAAAAAATATTAAATATGGGTTGAAAGTAAAATTATCTATCTTTTAGAAAATTATAGATATGGTGTTTTAGGGATTTCAAACACATGAATCAAAGACATTGGAACTAGGTAGAAAATGTGTAAAGTAAGTTGGTAAAGATAGAGACACAATCTAAAGGGACATTAATTTTTATATCTGTAGGATCTATATCAAATATTATCTGAATAGCATGTTTAGATCATTGTATAATTCTATCATATTTCCTCATTTTACTCAATACTTCAAATGTCAAGTGTTTGGAAGCCTTTTTATAGAACAATGAAGATTATTTTCAGGATACAGATCATGGTTCAAGGGCTATGAAGGATTTCACTAGATTTCTCGACCCTTACCTCTATAATTCTAATAAATTAATTTTGGATATTCCTTCCTTACCCATTTCTTCAATCCCTCATTTTAAAACCTCTTCTAAAAATCCATTTGGATTGTCCCATAGATAGGAAGTTTAGCATCTTCACCTTGTTTCCTGATGTGTGGTTATTCAAGAACCTGCTTCCACATCTTGAGAACCTCATAACCCTTCTACCATAGCCTCTACTACTAAAGTAAAGGATCTTATTCTTCATTTTATTTCTGTAGATGTGTCTGATTCTGGTTCTAATTGGGATACCTAATCGGGTCTCTTTTTTTATCTTTTTTATGTTAATGAAATACTTTATTTCTATTCATGTCTTCCCTATTACCACATTATTTTCAATATTTATTTCATTATCCCTTTGTTATCTTATAACCTGAAATAGTTTTTTTATAATACCAAAAGGGGAAAAAATTTATGTAGTTTCAATTCATTTCATCTATCTTTCACGATTTATGATCATAAAAAATTACTAGATCATTGAATTACTCCAGAAACTTATTATTTTAATGCCCACAAATAATTTTTCATATGTTATTAATGAAATTTATGTTTTATGATAGTATAATGATTTTCTATCCAAAACTGTGACAAAGAATATTTATTTAAGTGATAACATGTTTAAATTAAAGTGACCACATTAAAAACCATGTAACCATGTGAGAAATAAGATAATTTTATCTAAGTATTGAATTAAATTAATGAAGAGTTAAAGTGACTAGATGAAGGTTTTTCACAACCACAAGAAGAAAATAAGTGACCCAAAAAAGGAAATAATTTTACATAAGAAGTAATGAAGTATCTATATGAAGAATCCAAGTGATAGTGCCAGTTGACCATTGAATTTGACAGCGCCAAGTGACTATTCTAAGTAACCATACTAAGTGACCACAAGCTAAAGTGACCATGCTTAAGTGAAGACTAAGTAATCATGTCTAAATTAACCAATGATAAATATTCAAACATCCAATGACTATATTCTGAAGTATTTACTAATGTTTCATAGAATATAAGGTTTACAGATCAGAATTATGATTATGATGATTAATTTATGAATATCATCCAATGGATAATTTGGAAAGGTTCTCTCTTTAAGAATAATATACACTCATGGAAAATTTATGTGTGTAAGAGACATAGTGACACACTGAGGAGTTATTCTTCCATACTGATACATTTAATTCTTCCAAAAAACTCTATTTCTGACCTCTCAAAGCAACACTTAGTCGATGATTTTTCAAGGATAGTTTTAAAGAAATTTGATCTATTTAAGATGATTATATTAAGCTACTTTATATGTTCTATCGTCCTATTTATTTCTATCTCTATTATGGATTACTTTTTGAGTTGTATTTTCTTTACTCTATATATTCATTATCACACACTCCTTCACTATATTGAAGAGTACTGGTCACTATTTTATTTATTCTTTAACACATAATATACCACATATAACTGTGGAAGAGGATGTGTGTATCCTAGAATTTCTTATATACAGTTGTTTATAAAAACTCAATCCAGGTTATAGATCAAGTTTATTATTTAATAAAATTAATAGAAAAAGGTGATTTCCATGTAGAGCGGAATTGGTCTCAGCTTGAGTCTGAACCTCTTGTTTTATTATGTTGTGTGTTTTTCTTTTTTTAATGAATTTCGAAAAAAACTAAAATTAGTTTTTAAAAACTATATAGTAAAATACTAATTTGATAATTATATTTAATTAGTGTTTTATATAATGTGTTTAAAGTGAAAAGATTTATTTCAAAAAGCTTAAGTAATTTTGAATTTTTTAAACAAAACTAGGATCGATCTTTGAGAAATATTTCATAAACATTAAATTATAAATTTTTACTATTTAAGTTAATCGAGATATTTCTATTAATTATGGATTTTATTTTAAATTGTTTTTAAAAATGAATTTTGAATTGGAAACTAAATTCACTCCCTCTTGAGTTTTCCACTGGGACCAATAACCAGTATAGTCCTTGGAATACTTTCAATAATGTATTCCTTTAATGAAAAGGATATATCCTCTCAAAGAGATAATGAAACCCTTACTATCTAAACCTAACCAAGTTATCCATATTATTCATTTTGAACCATTACTATGACCACCAAGTTCTTGGTCAAACTCCATGAGTCAAATTAGTGAGGAAAAGGTACAAATATGCCACCATATTTTGTGTAAGTACCTCTATACCTCACCTAACTAATTTTTCATGTTAAACCAGAATGGGATTATCATGCATAAATCCCACACCAAATAATTTCTAGGAATATTTAAAGTATTAAACTCTGTATGACTTTAAACTACTTGGGATTGGTCATAGTCGTATAACCTTAAACTACAAGTCATAGTGGTCATGGCTGCATGAATTTAAAAATACAGACCATTAGTCATGGATGCATAACCTTAAAAGGTACCACTATACTCATTGAAACATGACATCAAAAGGTACATAATTATTTATTATATGACACCAAACTCTATGGGTTTTGATTCTTTTCATAGGTATATATAAGAATCACCCCCTTATAGGATTAATCCCAATTCCAAAATATCGCTCGCTTCCCTGGATAATGAAAATTCTAGACTTTAAAATTTTATGACTTTAAACTATAGTATAATTAACCAATAATGGAGGATTGAGAATATAAAAAATAGTTTTCTCATGAATACATGGTATCAATCAATCACTTTAATAATAAAGGAAATTGGTACTATTACTAGGAATGATTTTGTGAATATTATTAAATTTGTGAGGGAGTACCAAAATAGACAATAATCACCTATGTGTGATGAGTTATCCTCCAACCCTCTAAATATTGACATGCATAAGCCTAAGAAAATATCCAAAGTGTCCCATAAGGAAAAAAATAGAAATAGAAATGGAAACGTTGATGTGATATAATTTACTTATGAAATAAATCAATTGACCATGCATTTTCATTTGTGATACTTCACTGATTGCTTTCTTATTTTTGTCTTCTCCCTCAATGTCTAAATGGTATACACAACTAATATATAACAACACATCAAGATTCATGTTCAGACTAAGGGTGATCATAGGGTAGATAGGGTGGATATGAGTCACCAAACACTGATTCCCAAACATAGACTATTACTATTGTATTACCTCCAAAAACTAGATGAATGTTATCATACACTTAGCATGTTCAGAACCATGTGGTGAATTCCATGGTATGGGAGTACCTCTATAATGGAATCATCCCCACCCTAGAGAACAATCATGCTAAACTAGAAGATCTGAAGACATGAGGTTTGACACCACGATGATTGGATAATAGGAGGACGAAAGTCCCTATTTCAACCTCAATATTATTTGGAAGAATCTCTATATATTAAATTAACATTTACCTTCTATATTTTGATGTTAACAAAAAGGACACTTCTCATATCTGAACAAATACACTATAAATTTCTAGGGGTATTTTCCTAAGAATGTATATCATCAACACTGTAGAGACATAATCTCCACAAAATCTATTGATGAAGCTATAACTCTGGTCACTTGGAAAAGGGAACCAAAAAGGAGGGACCATTAGGGGAAACTAACCACTAAATTTCAAAATAAAGTTCATATCTCTACAACGAAAATTATCCCCAATAACCATTCATATATCCTAATAGTATCCTAGTGGAAATTCCAATCCACTATTAGTAATAATCCTTATACTTTTTCAAGGTGTTCACTAGTGATCGCTTCAACGAATTCCACACCTGTGAAGAAATAAAATTAACAATTTTGGTATTCTTCCCAAAAAACATATCTAGAAACTCTATAGGTCCTCCATAGAGAACCCATCATGGTGGTCCTCCCTATGACAACATGGATTTTAATAGTGGCCATATTCCTTAAGGTTAGGTTAAAAATAAGTTCTAGAGGCCCTCACTAAGTCCCTCATTGTAGAGATAATCCCCACAACACAAAATCTATCCAAAAAAGGTCCTCTCTATTCTAGAAATCATAAAACAAAAAAAGGTTATACTCAAGTTAATCATGGAACTGTTCCAAATCGAGGTCCTCCCCATGATGAAATATATTGAAATTTCAACCATGTATTCCCTCTCCATGGTATCCAAAACAAAGTTCCTCCTTATGCTATAAATCAATGAATTTTTAACCATAAAGGTCCTCCATGTGGTGATCATGTGACTAAATATAATGGAGGTCCTTTCCATGATATAAAACAAGAAAATTTCAACCAAGTATTTCCTTCCCATGGTATTTGATGTGAAGATCCTCCCTATAGGGATCAAGAAACCATTCAGAATGGATGTCCTCCCTATAATAAAAAATATTTAAATTTCAATCATGGAGGTCCTCTTCGTGGTATCTGATGTGAAGGTCCTCTTTTTGGTGGTGAAGGAATGTATTTTGGAGGTCCTACCTAGAGTATATGTTATGATGTCTCTTATTGTATTAAAATCATTCCCAGAATTCTATTTTATAAAGTGGCACTGGAAAAACAAAATACAGCTATACCAGACACTTAAATATCAAATAAAAATTTCCTATCCTAACCAATATGTGAACCAACATGATGATCATCATCAATTCCTCCAAAAAATAATTTAATATTTGATTCGGTTGTGAACATTCAAAATGATCCCTCTTTACTCGGTAAGGAAATGATAAAGATATATTTATGATCATAGAAAGTTAAGGGACCATTTTATGAAGATTATAAAGATTATAAACTAATTTTTTTAATAATTATAAAAAGATAAAATTTCATTTATGTTCTGGCACATAGATTTATCTTCATATGTTTTTCCATATATTATCAAAGAGAAATGCATACCTTATATTTACCACAATATGTGGATGAAATTCAACCATCTAAAATATAAACATATACTTTATGAAAGGTATGCTAATCAACTAAAGTTTTTAGATGTAAAATTTCAAAAAGTTTATCTGGATACACTCTAGGTATCCTATAAATCCAAGCCAACCACAGAATATGACAATCTCCAATTAGATTTCTTGAACAACCTCAAGATGATTTATTAGGTTGTTATAAGGCTTCTCTCTATATGTGAATTAGTTGATGGAGTGAATTTGGGTAATTTCATTTTCCCACTAGTTTCTTTATTGAATCATCCATGTAAGGTAGTTTGAAATATATTTTCCTCAAATCATGATTTATATATGAGATTTGGGTATGTTAGTTGGTCACTCTAATGGATCATCATTGTAACTAGAGTGTGGAAAATTTACTCAATGAGAATGATAAATTGACATACTTTTTAATCAAGAATACAAAAAAGTGAAATAGGTTGATCAGAATATATCTTATGTAATGGATATTTCTCAAGAAGAACCATCAAAATAAACACAGTACATGATATACACTAGAGTATGAACTCAAAAAATGAGGGATGAAACCACAACTATAATAATATAGAGGAAACCCCAACCAAAAAGGTTAATGGAATTTTTACCCCCAATAACACCCTTGGAAGAATCGATCAAACATGAAGATACTTTGATAAATGATTCACCTCATTTTAGTAAATTAGTGTTTTAAATCCCTAGAGAAACTCCACGGGAAGTTCCAAAATTTTCTCCATTGATGATTTGTGAATCAACTCCTCCACCAGGCTCATATTCAATGTAAGACAAGGGAGATTCACTTAAAATAAACTTTCATAAGAATCCACTCACTTCATATAAGTGGGAGTATATAAATGAGAAATTAAAGCTGTATAGGAGCTAAAAAACTCAGAGGCCTATAATAAAGAAGAAGTAAAGTTGGATTCTGATTTATCCTTTGAAGGTTAACATGGGCCCATGTTTCTCTGACATGGATAAATAATTAGTTCCTACTATGGGGATAAAATTATTAAATTCTATTAGTACTCAAACAATTGATTCCTAGGATAATTATACTAAAAATGAGTATCAAAAGTCAGAATATTTCATAGAAAGAATTATTCACATGGAGTTGTTTGAAAAAGGGTTCTATACTCGACATCAGAGGAAATCCAACGATCTTCCTAAGAATTCCACTACCACTCACTTAGTGTTCCATTTAAAAAGATAATGGAAATAGTTTATTTATATTCATAACCATCCCACCACTTGAATATTTTTAGGCTCTCTCTATTTAATAACTACATGCCCAAAATGAGTCTTGGATAAAAAAATTGTAGAAAATTAAAGATGAATTTCTAATTGAAAACATGCCCTCTGAAGTTGAGGAAACCATACCTCATTTGATCAATCATCTTGAATAATAGGAGACTACTTGAACCTGTAAAAGAATAAATGATCCACCTTATTAATTTTAGACTGCACTAAGATATTTAAATAATTTTAGTGCTAGTTGATTATCAAGAGTTTCTTCTATAAGGGAAACAACAACCACCAGCTCAAAAAATATTCAGAAATATCAAACTCAAGAAAATTTAAAAATGTTAGCTTAGAAAATAGTGTCATAAGAAAAAATCTTGATTCCCTTACTACTTGAATAGAATCCAGGGAAGGTCTGTGTGAACTTGTGTAACTTGAGAGGAAATCATATCCATAGTTGGTGGATTTGAATCCTCATCCACCCAACTTTAAGAACCCTAAATTATAAAAATTTAATGGAATAGAAAACCCATAATAAAATATTATACACATTTCATCTCAATGTGTATCAATTCTAGAAATTACAGAGAAACAATAAGCAATAAATATTATCTACATTGTGTAGTCATTGGAAGGCCTTGTATTTGTCTAGTATAATAATATATAAGATTGATCCATTACCGGTTATAAATATCTATGAGATAGTTCCTCTACCAATTTAGATCAACACTAAGGAAAACCAATATTTTGACCTCTCTAATTACAAATAGTGTGAAAATGAGATATTAAAAGACTTAATTTATAGATATAATGTCACTCCCCTGTGTCAATTTCAGGTATGAAATGTTGAAAGTGGGTTCCCCATACCTAACATGAGTATGTAATTTGATTACCATTATATATATATATATATTTTGATAAATACATGTGTTTATTTTACTAGAATAGTGTTGATACTTTTGGTTCTACCATATTTATGGTAACATCCTTATATTACATGTCATATCGAAAGGTGATAACAGTTACCAGACTATAATGAGAAACTATAGATACTATAACATTAATCCTAAACATATCTCCTATGGTCTAGATACATCATATTGATTGGAAATTGTTGATGTTTTAATCTCATATACTGGAGGATCATAATAATTGAGACTTCCTATCAGGAAGTTTGAACTTGGTGATCTCTAGTAGGTGATATCATGAAGACATACCTATTAATAGGAACACAACATGTTTCAGGTTTCATTAGTTGTTCATATATGTGAAAAAGTTTATTGGTCTCCTGACTTGAGATCATTATCAATGTTCTCCATTTGATAACATATGTTGATGAAGGAAAAAAACATGACATTGAAGTCATGGAAAGGTAGCTTGTGTTGGATGCATCATTGGTGGTATGACATTGGTTGAATTATTAAGATATAAATTTTCATTTTCGAGTTGAGGAATTCATATTTCAGGCCTAGTTGATCAGGATGGTAGTACCATAATTAAATCAATTTCCATAGTATTAAAAAATAAATCCATCTAGTTAGATTGAAAAATAATAAAACAAGGAAAGGATGTTGACAGAAGTATGCGCCCCACTTTATGGGATATTTTTTTAACAAAGAGATTATACTATATAGTATGTGTTCGGAAGATGGTTATCATTATTATGAATATTCCTTGTCACTTTAGGGGACTTGATGGGTTTCTAGAATATGTTCTTGGTCTGTGAATTCTATTCACTTCTATCGAGTTAAGGGTCTAGAGGGTCCCACACAATAGTGAATTCAAGATTCATCCCTGTTGGCGCCAAAAATGTGGCCCGAAAGGAAGGAACGAAAAAGACAGCCGGCGCGTTGCCTCACGAAGCACAGCCGCGAAGCACAGCCGCGAAGCCCCGCCGCGAAGCGTCCCCACCTTGGCGGCCCCGCGAAGCTCCAGAGGCGGTAATCCTCCGCGAACCGGTTTGACGTTCGCGAGCCGCCGCGAAGCACCAGAGGCGGTAATCCTCCGCGAACCCGTTTGACATTCGTGAGCCGCCGCGAAGCCCCGAAGGCGGCGTGCGAGCCCTGCTTTGCGGCACCCCTTCCCTATAAATACTCGACTCCCCCTGAGTCCCGAGGATGGACAATCCGACCTTTCGGCTTCTCCTCTCCCGAATCGCGAAGCACGCTTTTCCCCGGGAATCATGAGCTCCGCGAGGTATTTCTACTTCACGAGGTGACTCTGATTTGTTTCGTTTTGAGCCCCTCTTCCGAGAGGGATTCCCTTCGCGAAGCTCAAGGGCATTCGCGAAGGAAGGGGATTCCCAAGGGAACCCGGGCAGCCGCGGAGCACTTTTGCTTCCCGAAACACCCAACCCATACGAGTAATCCCTATACTAAGGCAGGATCGCTCCACTTCGCGAAGCACATTGCTTGGCAGGACCCTACTTCGCAGACCACTCCTTCTTCGCGAGGCAGTGCTCCGCGAACACTGTTCCACTTCGCGAAGCACCTCCCACTCCCACCTATGCCCCATGCTTAGGCCAAGGCACCCCACTTCTCAAAGCAGACTCCTCTGCTTTGCGATTCCTCTTTCCGTGCGACCCTCCAGGTTTGCACGATGTGATTTCAAAGTCCCATGGACAACACCTCCCGTAGCGTTGCTTCGCCTAATGCTTCTTCGCATAGGCACGCTAACGGCTATTGCTTCTTCGCATAGCCACGCTAACGTGGACCCCTCGATGGTTCATCCCTCGACCCCCCTTTACCATGGCCTTACCGGCACCTTCCCTTCCCTAAGGACCAGAGGGTACCGGTTATGTAAGCCCTAGGGGTGTGGAGTGAACCCACCTCGTCCGAGCTGCAGGACGTTAAACTGGCAAGCACCACGTCCTCAACACATGACGTTAAACTGTGACCCAACCTCGTCTCCCTCACGAAGGGTCCCCCCAGCTCGAACATTCATTACACCACTCGTCTCCACGGGAATGGAACTCTTCCGCACATGGAATGAGATCCTCCTTGTCGGAGTGGTGTATGTTCGCAGGGGAAGGGTCACCTCAGAGCGTAGGCCCCTAACCTTTGGTACGGATGATTGCACCCGTGAATCTCGGTACTTCCCCACTACCAAGGTCAGTGGAGGACGTGACAGGGAACGAGGCACCTCCCATCGTCGGACCAAGGTCCATCTTCCCCGCGCTTTGTCGCGCCATGGGCCTCTATCCTGGAGTAAGTCCCAACACCATGGGCCACCCAACGCGTAAGCCCCTCTTCGCTTCTCACGGACGCACCCTTCGCGACGTGATCGTCAGGTCCATGCAACCTCTTGTTTCTCACACCGAGCATGACTCACGTGGGCTTAGAGTGAGCATCGACCCTGACAATACCATTTGAACTACGAGGACTTTGATCCATGTCAAGGCATGGTACGTAGGAAGCCTCCACGAGGTTCAATCCCACCCGTCGCTCATTCACGTCGGGTCCCATTCCGGTCCAGTGGTAAGCCATTGCGACCCACCATTTGAACTACGAGGTCTTTGATCCATGTCAAGGCATGGTACGTAGGAAGCCTCCACGAGGTTCAATCCCACCCGTCGCTCATTCACGTCGGGTCCCATTCCGGTCCAGTGGTAATCCATTGCGACCCACCATTTGAACTACGAGGTCTTTGATCCATGTCAAGGCATGGTACGTAGGAAGCCTCCACGAGGTTCAAGCCACATTTCTCGGTCGTTCATTCATGTCGAGTTTTCACCCACGTCCAACACGACGCTAAACTGCAATTCCCATCCGACGGCAAGCCGTTGTGACCATCTGAAATACGAGGTCTTTGATCTGTGTCAAGGCATGGTACGTAGGAAGCCTCCACGAGGTTCAAGCCCACCAATAGTGGACCAAGGTCTACTTTCACGTCGGTTTACCGGCGAAACCCAAGTGAACTACGAGGAATTTGATCCATGTCAAGGCATGGTACGTAGGAAGCCTCCACGAGGTTCAAGACCACCCGTCATTTCACGTCGGGTCTCACCCCCGTCCAGCACGACGTTAAACTGCACTCCGGTCCAGTGGTAAGCCATTGCGACCCATCCATCCTAACGAACTACGGGTTCTTTGATCCATGTCAAGGCATGGTACATAGGAAGCCTCCACGAGGTTCAAGCCCACCAATAGTGGACCAAGGTCTACTTTCACGTCGGTTCACCGACACACCCACCCGTCGTTTCTTCACGTCGGGTCCCATCTTCGTCCCGCATGACGTTAAACTGTATTCTCCGAACTACGAGGTCTTTGATCCGTGTCAAGGCATGGTACGTAGGAAGACTTTATGAGGTTCAAGCCCACAACCCATTGGACCAAGGTCCACTTCCACGTCGGTTCACCGAAAAAACCCCTTTTGAACTATGAGGTCTTTTATCCATGTCAAGGCATGGTATGTAGGAAGCCTCCACGAGGTTCAAGCCCACCCATCACCCAATTCACGTCGTGTTCTACCTACATCCAGCATGACGTTAAACTACACTCTGGTCCAGTGGTAAGCCATTGCGACCCAACCATTTGAACTACGATGTCTTTGATCCATGTCAAGGCATGGTACGTAGGAAGCCTCCACGAGGTTCAAGCCCACCAATAGTGGACCAAGGTCTGCTTTCACGTCGGTTTACCGGCACCCTCTCGAACTACGTGGACTTTGATTCCCTGCCACAGGGATACGTAGGAAGCCTCTTCAAGGCTCAAGCCCAACTTCACTGTGGCCCCCCTGCGATGGTCCCATTTCACTCTCATCCGTCTCCGCTAGACGTTAAACTCGCGGCATACCCTGTGTTGAACACGGGAAGCTGAGGAAAACCTCAGATACGTGTCTATGACATGTAATTCCCCGTGCTCGATGTGGGATGCCTCGGGCTTCCACGCCCTCGAGAAGCCTTGTGGTCAAGGATAGCAGACAGACATGCCAGGTACCCCAGCATCCAGACACGCTACTGATGCCTCAACGTGACTACTCCCCTGACCGAAGGTTGCTGCCCTGACTGGACCCTTTGGAATGTCCAGACAGAAGCAGTGTAATTAACTGGCGTCCATGGAAACATGGCACTGGGAAGAGTTTCACGAACTACGTATTAAATCTATAAGGGAGACCCGGACTAGGTGACAAGTTCTGAGGAGGAATCCACGGAAGGAAGAACCGACATCCCATCATCCCGTTTCGATCAAGGAGCAGACGTACCTGAACAAGGAACGAATGCCGCCTGCCTTTGGAAAGAGGGAATGCGGGGCAACAATGCCGCGCGTCCCCCCTGACGGACGGATGCGCGCGCGCCCCGGCGAAAGCGTCGGAAACAGAAATGGTGAACTCAACGTGAATCTCTTCTCCTCAGCATGGAGATTAGTAGCGTTCGAGACACTAGTAGATTGACGTGTCACCGGATCCAGATATCCGGTGCCTGGTCCTGCCAAGCAAGTAGCGGTCCTGTCGTGGAACTCACCGAAAGTCGGGGTAGTAGAGCGTGGGGCACTCCGCTCTGCAGCGTGTTGGCGTGGATCCTTCTCACAGACATGGAGGATGGAAGAACGCTGGGGCAGTGGCTGTCAATCCTTTTCCTCTCAGTACTGATGAGTTGATCCCTTCGCTTGCTAGGAACCAGGTTGCTATTTCAGAGATGCGGTCACCATCCGCTCCTCGCCCGCGCAGGGGCAGGGGCAACACCACGACGGCTACTCCACATGGCGCCACCACCGCCACGACGGCTGCCACATCACGGAATATGGGACGTCCACATCCCCTTTCCCCATCAGAGGTCATCCAACGAAGGGTGATCAATAGCCTTGTGCGCAGGTACGAGGAGGAAGGGGTCATCCCGACCAGGGATATGGCCCGCTTGGACCTGGAGGCCTCCAGGCCCCGCCGTCAACGCCGCCCTAACAGGCCGCGCAGGGAGCCCCTTCTCCCCACCCAGACATTCAATCATTTCGGGAGCCTATCTCCAGAACGCCTGGACGACTCTTCGCCTTATGCTGAAGAGGCAGGTGCTGTCCGGCTCAGTCCGCTCAGGGCCCCGACCCAGGGCCCCCAGGAGAGAGCTCCCGTCCGGCCACGTCAGCGCCGTCGTCCGGCCCCGCAGGAAGAGCAGGCAGACTACGTCCCTGCACCACCTGCACCGGCCCTCCTGACCCGACGTCAGCGTCGGGGCCGGGCTGAGGACGCTCGCCTAGCCGCATCCACGTCGACAGCTACAGTGGCCCGAGCCACCGCCGACGTACACTATGAAGCCCCCGCGTACATTGAGCAGGGGCACCCCTTCGCCCAACCGGGATCGAGACCCCAACCGCCCCACGGGCAGGCTGGGTTGACTCTCCGGGTTGCAGGCCCCAGTGATGATCGCCGCGAGCTAACCCGCGGTGATGCCACCCCGTACGGAGGTCCTCCCCGTACCACTACTCCACAGAGCGTGGGCCTTCCCCGCTCCGAGGTTCGTCATGGAGGCATGCCTCGTGCTGCCCCCATCCTGCAGGAAGACCTGCCCCGTGGCAGTGATGCTCAGCGCAGAAACATTTCCCACGCCCGCTGTACAGGGTATGGGGTCCATCCTTCTGAAGGCACCGTCCATCCGGTCCTTCTCCAACGTGGGGGCCCTCCCTACGTCCTCTCTGCAACCGGCGAAGGTCCTCCTCGTCCCAGCAACTCAAGGAGTGTAGGTCAGCCTCACTCCACTCTCATCGACCATGGAGGTCTTCCCCATGCTCCTTCCAGTTCAAAAAGAGGCCCCGCCCACATGGGTACTGTTCATGGAGGTCCTCCCCATGTACCCTTTGACATTTGCCCTGGTTCCCCTCGCACCCCGGCTGTCTCGAGTGGGGGCCCTCTCCGCCACGGTGCAAGCGCCGCCCCAAGGCTGCCTGATAGGGGTCAACCCTATCCCGAAGAGCCACCTAGGGGCAGAAGAGTGGGTCGTCGCCGCCACAAGAAGAATCCTGGGAAGGCCCAGGCGGAGATCAACCCTGCCCGCTTCTCCGATTCGGAAGCGGAATGCGATTCAGCGATGGAACCTTCTCCCAGCTCCTCCGTATCAAGGAATGGGGCAGGAACCAGACGCGTCAGCCTCGTTCTCCCAGAATTTGAGGTCCACCGGATTCCCGTCTCTCTCCGCAGGTACATCCAGGAGGAAGAAATCCTAGGAATTCCGCAGATTTCGACCGCGCAGTCACCGCCATCGTCACCCGAAGCGCCCTCTACCTCTACTCGGGATCACGAGGAGCTGTTTTGGGGGTCAACGGTGGTAGAGCCACGACATGACCGGACACCGGTAACAGTGATTCCCATACCTGACGCAGTGGCTGTTAGCCCGTCCTATCGTGACATTGTGGTCAGGTCACCTCGCTCTACAGAGGAAGGCCCAGAATTCGGTGGCCAGTCTGCCCGCTCGCCGTATTCTCCACCGCCGAGTTTTCTATCCCAGAGGTCTGCCTCGGTACCGCTACCGGTCCCTCAGCCGCCCCCGGTTTACGAGTGGGGTAATGTAGGGCCGAACCCCGAGGACGAACCCAGGAGCTTCTGGAGTATTATTGCAGCGGACTACTTCCCAGAGAAGTTTTGGCCCACGGCGGCGCTGAATTTACGCGTACCCGAGTCGCTTACCCCTGAAGAAGTGGGATGCTTTTGTCGAACCCTGTGGGAGACGCACTTCCGCCTCCGCTGTGAACGGGTAGTGTACCCCAGGAGTCGATAGCACTTCGAGGAGATTGGCAAACAGTGCCGCCTGGTTGATGCAGCGGCGCTCCTTGTGGCCCAGCACCCCGAGTCGCCCGGTCACCAGAGTGCCCTCCAACGAAAATGCGTTCAGAGTTTCAAGGCACTCCGCAAGATCGTCAGGGAAGCCACCCCCCATTTGCAAGTTCGTGGCTGGGGACACTATGCTGCCCTTCTGTTCGATCCTATTCGACGACAACCCGATTCGCTATGCGACATCGAGGACATGCCCTCGAGAGGAATCGCGGTCCACATGGCCGACATTGTGGACAGGGAAGACGAACTGGAACTCCTTGATGGAGACTTCCCCCTAGAGGGTGCACCGCCACTACACGACCCATCAGGGAGAGTCACCCGTCAGCAGAGGAACCTGCTAGGCCTGCCCGTACCCACCGAGTCGCTGGTACTCAGTCGAAACACCGGCAAAGGTAAAGAGCACGTCGGAACCGTCAAGAACTCCGACCCGTCCGCCTCTGTGCAGAAAACAGACGAGGATCCTGAGAAGGCCACGTTGCGCCAGCAGCTTGCTGAGCAGAAGAGGCTGGTTGACGAACGATTGGCTGAGCGCGCCGCAGAGTGGCGACCCGACTATGGTAATCCCAGGCCGGGGCAGCAGGGGCAGGAACAATTTCCCCCCGGTGAGATGCCTCTGGGAAACCCTGATCATGCTACTGCTGCGGACAGGGAAGAAGCCGGAACATACGCTAAGAGGGCGCGATACGTCTCGCCAAACCCCCCTGAGCGACAGGGCGATTTGAAGAATCCAACCCGGGTTCCCCCAGTCGCCCAGCAGGTCGTCCAACCAGTTGACCCGCGAGCGGCCGAAGCCGTCTACTGTGTTGAAGAACCTGGAAATGCGCTTGTGGTTAGGGATCCCCGTCAAGACAGGGACCCCCACTCGGAGGACCTTATTGAGGCACTCACAGCCCGCCTCGAGGCGTTGGAAACACGGCAGGTGGCGGTCCCACCGGATGGCAAGCCTTATCCCGTGTGGGAGGATGATATGCCCACGCCTCCGGGTTTTGGGAACCCCACTTTCTCGCCTTTTAACGGGACAGGGGACCCACCCCAGCACTTGGCTCATTTCTCTTCCAGGTGTGGCCCCATGCTGGGGACCCCGGCTCAGCAAGAAGCCGCTAAGCTCCGATGTTTTGTACAGACATTGGAAGGTACGGCATTCGTCTGGTACAGCCAGCTCCCTATCGAATCAGTGACCGGTTGGGAAGATCTTCGCCGGCAGTTCTTATACCAGTTAACCTCCACCATGCGAAAGACCAGCATTGCGGACCTCTTCAAGTGCAAACAGAGGCCTGATGAGTGGGTTGCAGACTTCATCGCTCGGTGGAAAGGACTTACGTATTCCCTCGATATTCCACTGACTCAGGAGCAATTACTGACGATGTGTGTGGGGAACGTCAAGACAGAGCTAGTACCCTCCTTGATTACCCAGAACTACCCTGGAGGGTTCAGAGATTTCTCGGATAAGGCCCAGCACCTCGAGGAGGCCATGCAACAGGCTAGTCAGGCACGTTTGCTGCCCTCTATGATCCCAGCCAGGAGGGTCGCCAGGGCTGAACCCGCCTGGGTGGCTCAAATAGAAGCCCCGAGGCAGCTGGAATTGCTACCGGCGGCACCACCCCCGCAACCCCGCAGAGGTCCTCCACCTCAAGCGCAGGCTCCTGCCCAGCAGCGACCACCTCAGAACCGACAGGTTCCCCCGCACAATGCGCCACCGCCACCTAGGCGAGACAACCAGGCGCCGCCTCCTCGGCAGGCCCCTCCGGTCCCTCGACAGGACCAGGCCCCCAGGGCTCCTTACCCAGAAAGAAAGTACCATACCTATTCGTTCAACTAAAATCAGGTCCCTGGCTACTTCCGAAGTGCTCTAGAGCAAGGGATTGTGCGTCTGCCTGAGTGCAGGAGGCCGGCAGAGGCGCATCTCACCGATCACCCCAACTACTGCCCTTATCATCGCATCCTGGGGCACACCCTCAAGCGATGCTATGTGTTTAAAGAATGGCTTCAGGACCAGGTCAACAACAACATAGTCAAGTTGGGCCCAGCGCTAGCGCAAGTGGCAGGCGTCTTTGCGGGATCAGAAATCGGCAGTGACAGCGAGGGTGAGTGGCAGCAGGTCCCTAGCCGCGGGTCCCAGAAATACGACAACTGGATGGCTCGAAAAACCGTCTTCCGTGCCCAGGGTATCATCCGGTCATGCCTGAAGCAGTCGGAACCTTCAGAAGAAGTAGCCGGTGCCTCATCATCATCTTCACAGTTGGCCTCTGCCCAAAAGGGCAAGCAGCGGCGACGTAAGAAGAAGCAACGTGCACCACCAGTGCCGTCGTCATCCCGCACTCTCGGCGACTTTATGCCTCCCGAAATGGTCATTCCTCCCAGAATCCGCCCAGCGGTGGATGACTCTTCGAGCGACAGTCAAGGGTACGCTTCGGTTAACACCGTGGAGCTGGTAAAGCCCTATATGACCCCCGACGAGGGGGAACCCCAGGCAGACCTCCCCAACGTTCCCAGCCGACGTCAACGTCGGTGGAATCGCAATCGCGCCAGTCACCGAGGTATGTCAGCAGGCACTTGTGACCAAGCCGTTCACGCTACCGAGACCAGGCAGCAGGCTCAGCCCAGATCTCAGCACGCGCAGACCCATCCAGCACCCTTGGCTCTACCTCCACCGCCGTTCGTGCTGCTGGATCGGGGGGAGCCGCCTCGTTCGTATCACAGCCAGTCTTGCCCGGCGACATACCAGCCTCTGCTGTCTGATCCTAGCCTGGTGACTACTCTTCAGGCTTCTACTGGTAGGCAGCAAGATGTACCCAGTACTAGTTACCCGCCGGTTCAGCCAGCCGGACCCGCTGTGCATCCAAATGCCAAACGACCTCCTGTAAGCAGAGGTTCGCGTTTGGCACGAAAGTACGATGTCCTGAAGCATCTGGCTGGCATCCCGGCGAGGCTTTCCATCCTCGAGGCCCTTCGCCTGTCATCTGAAATGCGTGAGGCACTTGCCGAGTCCCTAAGGAACCCCCTCCAGTTCGAGACGGAAGTGGCTGCTGTGGAAGCCTTCCATACCGAGACGATTGAAAATGCCGAATGTCAGGCGGTTATCTCGTTCTCCGGTGAAGATGAAGACCCCCCTATACAGGGGCATATTCTCCCACTGTATATCACTGGCCACTTCAACGGTGTGGAAGTCCGCCGATGTCTCGTTGACACGGGTTCTCGAATCAACCTAATTCCGACCCGGACGCTGCGAAAGCTGGGTCTGTCCGAAGGTGATTTGACTCCCTCTGACCTCAGGATCCAGGGGTACGACAGGACAGAGCAAACCCCAGTCGGCAAGATCCGCCTGAAGACCCAGTTCGGTGGCTTAATTTCCAGCACCGAGTTCATGGTTGTTTCTCAGGACACCGCCTACAATGTATTGATGGGTAGGCCATGGCTCCATCTGCATGCAGCGATCCCCTTGTCATATCACCAGTGCCTTAAGTACTCGCTCAACGGTCGAGTAGGTGTGCTCCAAGGAGACGCGTCCCCTTTCGATTCTTGTGAGGCCCGCTATCTGGATGCGGGTTATTACAAAAGCAAGGACAAGCAAATCCTGGTAAGCGAGGATGAGCCCGCCCCGATCGCAAGTGATCCCTGGGCAAGCATGGACGACGCCTACATCCTCCCGATCCACCGGTTGGAGGCCACGACCCCCGACATGGGACAATGTTTTGTTGTTTCGGGTACGCAGGGAAGGCATGTTCCCGTGTCCAAGTGACGACGGAAAATCACCTCGTACTCCTACATCAACCAGGCTCGGGCCATCCCAGAACCTCCTACCCCTGTACGGTACCGGGATGTCAAGCTGATGACAACGGCGGTGCGCCATACGTGTCTATTCCGCCGGGCTGGAATTAACCGACTCAGGCCGACACGTCACCACTGCTTTGATATCATCAAGCGTGGCCCCTTAGGCCGATGGCCAGATGGGATCGGATCAAATGCATTCATTGCTATGGTCTCAACGACAAGTGAGCCTCTTGATTTGATGACCACTGCTGCCCAAGCCGGCACTAGTTGCCCCTCGGGTCTTGAGAGCCCAGAAGCATCTTCCGTCGCAAGAAGTCCCCCCATGGCTGGGGAGGAAGACTTGGAGGATGCTCCCCCAGCCTTTGAAGAAGGCGTCTCTACCACGGTTGATGAACTGGTACAGGTGAACCTCGGTAGCGAGGCAGATCCAACACCCACATTGATCAGTGCGACCATGTCCCTCGAGGAGCGGCAGCAGTATGTAGACTTCCTCAAACAGCACCGCGATGTGTTTTCCTGGAGTTACGATGAGATGCCAGGGCTGGATCCCCAAGTGTTCGTCCACCGTCTGGGCCTCCCAGCAAAACATCGTGGGTTCAAGCAGCCTCCCAGGAAAATGCACCCTTCTCATGGTGCTATGGTTGAGGCCGAAGTTGACAAGCTTATCAAAGCCAACTTCATTAAGGAGGTCCAGTACCCCAAATGGATCGCCAACATTGTGCCGGTTAGGAAGAAGAATGGGCAAATCAGAGTCTGCATCGACTTCCGCGATCTCAATCGCCACTGCCCAAAGGATGACTTCCCACTCCCAGTGACAGAGCTGTTGATTGACGCCACGGCCGGGTTCCAAGCCCTCTCTTTCATGGATGGGTATTCCGGGTATAACCAGATCTGGATGGCCCCTGAAGACGAGGAGTCCACTGCCTTCAGGGCTCCCCAGAGTACCTTTTGCTACCGGGTAATGCCATTCGGTTTGAAAAATGCAGGTGCCACTTATCAATGGGCCATGCATCGCATATTCAAACCGATCCTCAGGATATTGGTGGAATGCTACATGGATGACCTTGTAGTCAAATCACGCCAGCTCCAGGACCATCTCAAAGACCTTGAGAAAGTGTTCGGTTTCCTCCGTTCCCGTCACCTGAAGATGAACCCGCTGAAGTGTGCCTTCGGAGTCACCTCTGGGAAGTTTCTGGGCTTCGTTGTCAGATACCGAGGTATCGAGATCGACCTGGAGAAGATCAAGGCCATCAGCCAAATGCCTCCCCCGAGCAACATTCGGGAGCTTCGAGGACTGCAAGGCCACTTAGCCTATATACGCCGATTCATTGCGAATTTGGCCGGAAAGTGTAAGCCCTTTTCCCGGCTCATGAAGAAAGACGCTGCCTACGAATGGGATGAGGAGTGTCCAGCCGCCTTCGAGGAAATCAAGCAGTATCTGCTCCAACCTCCGGTCTTGATGCCACCCGTCTCCAGAAAGCCACTAGTCCTTTATGTGACCGCCCTGGAGAGATCCCTCGGTGCGCTGCTCGCCCAGAAGAATAACGAGGGTACTGAGAACAGTCTCTACTATCTCAGCCGCATGCTTCTCGATACGGAGGTCAGATAATCCCCTATCGAAAAGAGCTGCCTTGCGCTCGTCTTCGCTGTGCAGAAGTTGCGGCACTACCTGCAACACCACGAGGTACAATTGATCTTTCGGGTAGATCCGCTGAAGTACATCCTGAACCGCCCCATGCTGACTGGCCGACTAGCACGGTGGGCGGTGATTCTCCAGCAATTTGATATCAGGTTCGTGCCTCAGAAGGCCGTTAAGGGACAAGCGTTGGCAGACTTTTTAGCTGCCCATCCAACCTCCGCGGATCAATCCCTGGACCTGGATTTTCCCGACGAGATGATCCTATCAGTCGATCATGCTGCCCCATGTTGGAAAATGCATTTCGACGGTGCCTCCCGGAGCCCCACCGGTAGAAGGCTCAACGACCCCAAGCTCAACAGAGTGGGTCTGGGCATTGTTTTCATTACCCCGGCGCAAGCCGTCCTGCCGTACTCGTTCCTGCTGTCAGAAGGTTGTACAAACAACGAGGCAGAGTACCAGGCTCTCATTACCGGCCTCGAGTTGGCCCTTGAGATCTATGTTCCCCATCTACATGTGAAGGGAGATTCCGAGCTGGTGATCAAATAGGTTAATGGCGACTACGTCGTCAGGAAGCCAGAGCTTGCACCGTTACTGGAGTACACCCTCCTCCTAATGGCCCAGTTCTCTTCTCGGCCAGAGGTTACCCATGTCCCAAGATCGCAGAACGGACAAGAGGACGCCCTGGCTGGCTTAGCCGCGTCGCTCGCAGAACCCGAGCAAGATGATTTGGTCATACACGTGGCCCACCGGAGAGTCATTGCTCCCGTCACCCAAGAGGACTGTGATAGCCTGCGGGTAAGTCATCTCACCGCCGGACCCTCCATATCGGGAGTCCCGGGTTCGTCAGACGCAGTGGTTGAAACCACCCCTGACTAGAGAGCACCTTTTGTCGAGTATCTCCAAAGTGGTCAGCTCCCGGACGACCGGGCCGAACGCGAGCGAATCTGACGCCGCGCACTGCAATTTACCCTCCAGAGCGGCCCCAGTCTTGAGCAGGCCCTCTATAAACGGAGTCTCGATGCTGTCCTCCTCCGTTGCATCCAAGGAGTAGAGATACCTCAAGTTATGCAAGAGGTTCACGCCGGTTCCTGTGGCGCCCATCAAGCTGGGCCGAAGCTGTCCCATCAAATCCGGAGGTTAGGGTACTTCTGGCCCTCCAGGATCCACGATTGTATTGGATACGCCAAAAGATGCCACGCGTGCCAAGTACACGCCAACTTCTTGCATCGGCCGCCAGAACCCCTCCACCCCACCAAGTACTCTTGGGCATTTGCGGTATGGGGACTTGATGTAGTTGGACCGTATCCGCCGACAACAGCCCGCCAGTGTAGGTTCATCCTGACTGCTACAGATTTCTTCTCCAAGTGGGCAGAAGCAGTTCCGCTCAAAGAGGTCAAGGCCCGTTCCATCGTTGACTTTGTGAGCTCCAACATTATCCACCGGTTTGGATTCCCTCACGCTGTCCTCACTGATAACGGCACCAACTTTCGGGCAGCTGAATTGAATAAATTGTACGCTAAGTACGACATCCGGTCGAACCATACCTCCCGCTACCACGCGCAGGCGAATGGGCAGATCGAGGCGTTCAACAAGACCCTCTCTAACATTCTGCAGAAGATGGTTGGTCAGAACAAGAAGAGTTGGCCGGACAAGCTCCCCAACGCCCTCTGGGCTTACCGGACGACGACTCGCAACTCTACCCAGGTGACCCCATATTCCCTGTTGTATGGAGCTGAGGCCGTCCTACCCATTGAGATCCAGCTGCCGTCGCTGTGCACCGCAGTTTATGATAACCAGACATCAGATGAGGTAGCCGAGATCCGTCTAGCTGAGTTAGAGGCACTGGATGAGAACCGGCTCCGTGCCCTGCACAATCTGGAAAGGCATCAAGACAAGATAGCGAGAGCTTTTGACAAGAAGGTTCGTCTCCACTCTTTTCTACAGGGTGACCTGGTACTGTCCCTTCGAGCGCCAATGATCCCCGGTAGGAAACCACCCAAGTTAGAACCCAAATGGGAAGGGCCTTATATCATCCATAAGGTTTACCCCAACGGAGCATACTCCTTGGTGACCACAGATGGAGAGCGTGTAACTCCTCCCACCAATGCCAAATTCTTCAAGCGATACTTTTCCTAGGGCAAAAAAGTGGTCCTGCACGATCCTAAACTGCAAGAGGGTCCCGCACGACATTAAACTGCAGTGGTCCTGCACGACCCTAAACTGCGAGAGGGTCCTGCACGACCCTACACTGCGACTTGGTCCCGCATGACCTTAAACTGCCTCTCCGTCCTCACTGCAAGACGTTAAACTACAAGCCAGTCAGTTCTTCCTGACCGAGGCTCAGCCTCAGGCCCCTCGGCCTCCTTGGGCCCCTGGCCCCGTCTCCACCGCGGTCTGGCCCCAGGCCCCCTCGTTTCTCTCCGACTTAACCTCTTACGGGATCGTGCGGTACGGTGTAGGACTATGTCCTCAAGTTGGAATCATGTACCATACCGTACACATCCCCGAATGAGATGCCCCTCGTCCCGCATGACGTTAAACTTCATGTCAAGAACTACGTATGGCTTGATTGTCATCCTTATGAGATACATAGGAACGCCCGGACATTTCGTCCGTTGGCCCAGCCCAAAAGCCAAAATCTTCCCCTCGGGTCGAGACAAGGCAGGGTGCACACTTTTGCCCCGACCCACGTCGAGCAAGCCTCTACCCGATTGTATATTCCCCCTGGAGGTGTTTTCCCCTTTCGTGGATGAACGCAACTGAGCTTCACCCGCTCCTTGACTGGGATTCTGTCCCAAGGTGACAAACTTCCCCCGGGTGGTGCTAGCGATTCGGGCCACGGCCCAGGATTCCTCATAAGGGTGTACGGTGTGATGTCGGACTGCGTCCTCATTCACGTCGGGATCATGTACCATGCCGTACGCCCTCCCTTTACGAGGCCCAGCCTCAGGCCCCTTGGCCTCCTCGGGTCCCCGACCCCTGTCCTCATGTAAGACGTTAAACTACAGACCAGTCAGACCTTTCTGACTGATAACTTCCCCTTTTCTCCGGGCCACGGCCCAGGATTCCTCACCTGGAGTGTACGGCGTGGTGTGGGACTACGTCCTCATTCATGTCGGGATCATGTACCATGCCGTGAAACTCCCTTTACGAGGCCCAGCCTCAGGCCCCTTGGCCTCCTCGGGCCCCTGGCCCCCCGTCCTCATGTAAGACGTTAAACTACAAACCAGTCAGGCCTTCCTGACCGAGGCTCAGCCCCAGGCCCCTTGGCCTTTCCAGGCCGCGGCCCAGGACCTATCTTATAGGATCGTATGGTGTGACGTAGGACTACGTCTTTATTCACGACGGCTTCTTTACCATGCCATACACCTCCCTTGTTTAGGGGTATATTACTCCCCTCTTCGTCCAGTATGACGTTAAACTGCATTTCAAGAACTAAGTGTGGCTTGATTCCCATCCTAATGGGATACGTAGGATCACCTGAATGTCTAGGCTTCGGGTCCAGCCCCATCTCTTGGGAATCCTCATCCCATCTTGGCCCCTTGGCCCATCCTTCCTCCATGAGGGGATCATATGGTGCAGTGTGGGATTATGTCCTCATTCACGACGGTCTCGTGATGACCACGCCATGCTCCCACCCCCTACTGAGTTGTTTCGTCGATCCCTCTTCTTCGGCGGTTCACCAATGTGCTTAAGAGTACTCTGGTTTATTACCTGGAATGCCAAGCTTTACTCGGACACGTCCGCACCCGCTTCCCAGGCTTTGCGTATCCCCGCGTCAGGGCTTTCATCACCTTTTCACACCCGGAGGGACCCCCAAGAACGGCCTGGATACAATGCCCAAGGGCTCTCCTACCGATACGGGCCAACGCCCCCCCAGGGTTTCGGACAACAAATCTATAAAATCCCGCGTTGCAAATTTGGTCAGCGGTCGATGCTCGTTTGTTGTTCCCACCTCAGGCTAACGCGATACAGACGCTGTGTTTCTGTCATGGATAACAGTTTTCCTCTGTTGTCACGCCAACCCATTAAGCCCAAATGCCGGGTACAAAATTCACACCCTTCATCACTTCATCATGTCCAAGTAGAGTCTCGGGACTCTTGGTACTTTTCCCCCGTGCACGTCTACGCGTTCGAGGAACAAGCTACATCAAAGGTGTCCTTCGAAACTCTCTGCTGACTCCCCATTGGTGGACGCCCCAAGTACTGTGATGAGGATACCCCCCTTGTTTCCCACACCGAGTTTATCTCACGTGGGCTTAGGGATTGGGTTGACATCTGTGCTTACTCGGGAGTTGTCACCACCCATGGTCCGAGCTCTAAGACCATAAACTAAGACTCTCATCTGGAACTACGTTCAAGACCCCTTGTCTTTGAACCCAGCTTGAGTTCAGCAAATTTACCTCTCTAATCCTGCCTTCAGGACCCTGATCACAGGACTGCGTGGCGCAGTGTAGGACTACGTCCTCATTCGCGTCGGGTTTGCAACAACTGCACCACGCACGCCCCCATTCTGAGGTTCAGTCCTCCTATTCCCTGTCCTGCATGACATTAAAAGGCACCCTTCAGAACTACGTGTGGATTGATTCCCATCTTAATGGGATACGTAGGACCACCTGAATGTCTAAGATTCGGGTCCAGCCCCACCTCTGGGAGATCTCCTGATTTCCCGGTCACCTAGGCCACTTGGTCCATCCCTCTCCAGCGGGGGGGGGGGGGGGGTGTATAGGTATGCTACAAGGTTTTGGGTACCATGCCCCCTTCCCCTGGGAATCTTCCATCTCCCGATCACCCTCAAAGTTGAGTCCCTTGACTCCTTGCAGTGGTTCACCCATGTATTAATAGCACTCTAGTCTAGGACCAAGAGTGTCTGATTCAACTTGATCAAGTTCCTTCCACTTGTCAAGCTTCGTGTTCCCCTCTATTCGGACTTCCATCATCTTTCGCACCCTGAGGGACTCCCAAGAACGGCCTGGATACTACGTCCAAGGGCTCTCCTACCGATACGGGCCAACGCCCTCCAGGGTTTCGGACAACAAATCGATAAAATCCCGCGTTGCGAATATGGTCAGCGGTCGATGCTCGTTTTGTTAGTCCTCATTTCAGGCTAACGCGACAGGATGCTGTGTTGCGAACATGGTCAGCAGTAATCCTCTATCGTCACGCCAGCTCCTTCAGTCCTTGAATGTTGGTTGCATGATTCACATCATTTTCCACCCCATCATGTCCAGGTGGAATCTCGACACTTTTGGCGCTATCCCTCAGTGCACCTTTGCATGCTAGGGGGACAAAGCTGCAATCTGGTGTTCTTTGGGACTCCCATGGTCCGAGCTCTAAGACCATAAACTAAGACCCATTCGGGACTACGTTCAACTTGATTCCCATCCTCATGGGACACGTAGGACCGCCCAGACGCCCTGTCTCCGGGTACAACCCATTCAGGAAGCTAGTCTCTCTCCCTGTTTCACCTCCGTGTAGGCCCCTCGGCCTAAGGTTCCCCTCTCTGGATGGCGTACAATTTGATGTGGTATCATGTCTCCGTCAATTGTGTTTTATAACACTGCGCACATTTCCCGCCTAGCATCGTCTCTGCTACGTCTGCGCTGCATGACGATAAAATGCATGCTTGGTCCTATCATACAACCCTAAACTGTGACATTATCGTCATGGCCGCACGACGAAAAACGGCACCGCATTGTGGTGACCTCGCTGTAGAGGACATCACGTTGGGTATTGGTCATGTGCCATACCGTTTGTCAATGCCCATCACAGCTTGATTCTTGTGGAGACATCACGACTTACTGTTTTAGGCCTGTCGCTTCACAAAAAAAAACCATTCACCTTAAAGAACAAACAAGATACATCAAATTCCGCTTCTTTAGTGCAAGGGCTATGCCCACACTTCCCTTTTCCCCTGGCACTGGTACCTTACCGTGCCACCTTCCTGAACTACGTTTGGCTTGATTCTCATCCTTATGAGATACGTAGGAGCGCCCGAGTACTTCCCCGCGGGCCCAGCCTAACCCTAGTGTTCGGTCCCTCGACTCGAGCATTTCCCCAGAGAATGCATGGTAAGTAGGACTATGTCCTCATTCACGTCAGGTTTTGATGTCATGCGTCCCCTGATCCCTTTTTCCAATCCATGGTCCGAGTTCTATGACCATAAACTAAGATCACCCCAAGGGAAAAGAATCTGCTTCCTCTCTCTAATACGTTTCGTTGCCGTATTCAGATGTGCTTTGACAAAAAGCCCGAAGCATGGGATTTTCACAGGGACATTCCCCTCATCTCATGACCAAGCTTTGTGAGCTCTCTATTTGGATCCTCATCCTCTTCCACATCCAAAAGGACCCTCGGACGACGTGGATACTAAGCTTAAGGGATCTCCATGAATGCTGGACCTAAGGGCCCTTCAATCGTTTCGGGCCAACGTCCCTACGAACATTTGACAACATTTGTGACACGGTCCCGTGTTTCGAACATGGTCAGCAGTCGACCCTCATTTGTTTGTTCCCACCTCAGGCTAACGCTACAGGATGCTGTGTTGCGAACATGGTCAGCAGTAATCCTCCATCGTCACGCCACCATCGTTGTGATCTGAATCTCGAGCACCATGATTCACACATTTCCACTCCCTCATGTTCAAGTGGAACTCCGTCATACTCGGCTCTTTCTCTTCTCGCATCTAAGTGCCCTGAATGATCGTGTTAGTGTCATCGGGCCGGTAGTCACCGAGCATCCCTTTGCCCTAACCTGCCCCTCTCTGCGTCGGGAAATTCCCACCACTACTGCTTTTTTCCCACACCGAGCACGACTCACGTGGGCTTAGTAGTTTTGGCTGGATGTGTACCAACACGGTCAGGATGCTCCTCGTCCTGTATGACGTTAAACTGCGCTTCCAGAACTACGTGCGGCTTGATTCCCATCATCACGTGGGATACGTAGAGACACCCAGGCATTTCACCTAGGGTTCAGCCCCTGGAATCACGAAATCTTGTTCCTCCCCATTTCCAGCCCTCGCCAGAGGCCCTGTCTGGAAGAAAGAAAGATCCGTGATCAGGCCGATGCGCCAATTTGGCGTACTCCCACCACGGTGGTGCAACTACCAAGGTGTTGGATTCTATTTGAACAAACCACCACTCCATGTTCCACGCTTTGCGTGTCCCTTATTCAGACCCTCGTCCTCTTTCATGTCTGAAGGAACCCCCTAACGGCCTGGTCTTATGCCGCATCGGCTCACCTACCGTCCTGGGCCAACGTTCCGGAAGACTGGTCATGTCTGGAAGGACCCCCTAACAGTATGGATGTCTGACCTATGGTCCACCAACTGTCTTGGGCCAACGTCCTGGAAGATTGATCGACAACAAATTGATAAAATCCCACGTTGCGAATATGGTCAGCGGTCGATGCTCATTTGTTGTCCCCATTTCAGGCTAACGCAGTAAGGATACCGTTTGTCCGCCACGGTTAGCGGTTGTCCTTTATTGTCACGCCATCCCCACAGTGTTCCGAATTTGGGCATCGTGATTCACACTTCCCATTTTCATCTGTTTGAACCGATTTCAGCACCCCTGGTGTTGCCCCGTTCATGCATAAGAGCAAGTTGGAGAAACGGTAATTCAGCTATCCTGGAAGTTACTCCTCCGAGCAAGCCTTCCCCATCTTTCGGGAATCTGGACTGGTTTGAGGGAGTTGTCGCCAAACGTCCCGCATACATTGTAGGGATGTAACAAGGAAATTCAACAGTGGAAATCATGCATGCTACGGAGCTCAGAAACAAAGGAGAAAGAAATAGTTGAAGCACAAAAGTGTTAATAAAAGTATCTTTCGGGTTCGCTACAATACCTGGGGGTTGACTTCCCCCATGGATGGGTTGACTCCGTCAAAAGAGCGTTGCAGCTCCGCCACCCGTTGACTTGCGGTGTCTAAAGCCTGTTGCCGCTGATTCAACTCCCGCTCCTCTTCAGCAGCAGCGGGGCGTAATTCGACAACTATGGCCCTGGCCCTTTCTACATCGGCCCGGACGGCAGCCATCCTTCCAGAGGTTTGCCCCATATGTTCCTCAGCCTCCGCTAGCTGGGCCTTCAATCGTGAGACCAGCTCGGACTGCGCATCGAGAGTGGATGAAAGCTCGTTGGCCCGGATCTGCATCTGTTGGACCTCGCCTTAAGCCTCCTGGAGCTTCCTAATGCTGGTTGCCTTCCTCCGCTGCCATCTCACGCTCAGCCCACAATCATGCTCCCGGATCTTCTCAGCCATGAGGTCTCAGATGAGCGCGTGAGGGCGTTGGGCATCCACTCCCCCGGCACACAGTTCGCACAACCGTGAGCGGAGCCTATCCATTTCGGCCAGCCATTGCGCTTGGGGAGTGTCCCTGATAAAGCGCGTGATCAGATTCCACGACCGGCGACGGACTATGCTGATGTCTTCCTCATCAGAGGTCGTTTCGTCCCAATCCGCGCAGTCGGCAGGCTCGTACGCAGGATATGCCTGCAGGAATTCCTCAGCGGGATCTGCATCTGGTGTTGAGTCTGGTACGACACCTGACGCCGACACAGGCACGACAGGACTGGGACTGACCGGTTGATCCTCTTCCTCAGAGTCCACCTCGATGACTTCAGGTATGGCCCTGCTGCTGGTCCCGCTAGTGATGGTGTGCACCGCAGCTTGAGGAGGTTAAGGGACTATCGTCACCATCACCGGCATGCCCCTGGGAGGGACGCCGCAAGACATCCAAACCAGCCTAGCTGCAGCAGCCCACGCCAGTCGGAGAACTGTATGACAGAAAGAGACATAAACGTTAGTTGGCATGGCCCACGTGTTGCAACGAGGAGACCGGTGGAGGAGACTTACGAAGATCGACTTCCGAGTGCTGCTCCTGGGCCGGTACTGATGGGACCCCGAGACGAGGCCCCCCGTATACTGTTGGAAGGCCTGGAGAGTCCAGAGGAGCCACCTCAGACCCCCTGGTCCCACCATATGCAGAACTAGACGCAGCCATATGCGCGGGTTCCGAAGGCGCGGGTTCCGAAGGTCCCGCGACATCACCCGCCAAGGAGCGAGAACGAGGCCTACGAACAAGTTCCTCCTGCATGGCTCGAACATTGGTGAGAAGTCCATAGGGATTCAAGAACAGATCGTAAGAAGAGAAGTTCGGAATGCTACCTCGAGAGCCTCCGCGAAGTCGTCGGATTCTGAGCTTCGGTCTCCGACCTTGCCCTCCTCCAATGGGCTCCCTCCTCCAGCCTCGTCCCCCTGAGAAGAGTCCCCTGATTCCTCCGGCAAGGGGAAGCGCTCCCTCAGATCGGCAGCCGATAACTGTGGGGGCACCGTCTGATTCAACAGTACCCTCACCCAATCTGTCATTGGGCGAGGAACACCGCTGGAGTGGACGTAATCCTCCAGCTCGTTCAAGTATTGCTCCGCCTCCGCCAGAGACACCATGAATCCAGCCCGAACTGGGCCTATGCCCGACAGTTTCATCCCGAGGCGATTCATGTGGGCCCACATCTTGGGTGGGCTGAGGAATTGCCGGTTGACATCCCAAATGTCCCATGCTTCCGGAAAGACGACATCTTCTGCCATGTCGATGTGACACAGCCGCTTCCCCGGAGCCTGAGCGGATATCCGACGGAATCCCCTCGGTGGCCGCCCCTTCGGATGACCCTGCTCTCCCGGAACCACCGGATCCGCCGCTGCTGCCATACCCTCGACAGGTGCGGGTCTCTCTACCATGGCAGCCCCACTGCCGCGGGCGGCCCTAGCTGCCCTCCGACCCCGACCTCGAGATAAAGGAGGCCCACCGTCACCAACCCGGATCGTTGGCTGCTTCAGCATCTCCCCGGGGTAAGCGGCCTCCCAACTGATGGCGTACTCCTTCACTAAGCCAAAGGCGGCGGTGGGCGGAGGCAATGCGATCTGCATCTTTCCATCCTCACGTGTGAACATGAGCCACAGCTGCCTCATCAAACACGGGTGCTCCTCATGACGCACCTCCCAGTATACCTGCGGGGTCAGCCGCTGGAGGCACCGGAACTGCCTCGCAAAACGATGCGGGGTGTACGGTTCACAGATTGGCTCACGGTCTATCCGAGCCACCAAAACTCCACCTCGGAAGGCCAGGAGGTAAGCCCGATGTTCTTCCGTTCCCCGTCCATCATCAGTAATCCTCCCCGTCGGCAATGGGAAGGGATGAAAGTTGAACTCGTCCACCCTCCACACCCTATTCAGCACCATCGGAACGACCAGTTTGAATGGGAAGCTCCCAACTGCATTGAGGATGGAGGGGCGAAAGTCTGATCCCGGCGGCGAAATGGAGTTTGGATACTCGTAAATCCCCCTGATATGCGCCGCGATCCACCCATACAGGAGGTGGAAGGGCCCACATATTCTTGGAGGCTTCTTGCCCTCGCTAATACGCCGCAGCATTCTGTATAGTTTGGCGAGCATCGGGATCCCCAGGTTGATCCGCTGTCCCATGGCCAACATCGATGCCATGATGAACGAGCTGGGCCGTACCCCCATGCTTGTATCTCTCACTGGTAGGATCCACCCACAGATGAGAGCCGCGATGAACGCCTCCAGCCTGACTATTGGCTGTTGTTCGGTGCTGACGTTGAAACCCTAAGTCTTCCATTGGCTGTCCTCCAAGACCCGCCAGTACGAGTGTCCCTTGCCCCGCTGGGCTGCCCTCGGACAAGTTCGAGGCCTTGGAGGGAACTCTCGATCTTTTGGGAAGTTCAGGAAGCATTTGAACCATCTTCTGAAGTGGACATCCCTCACTGCTTCCTTGTCCTCTCCAGGGACAAGCGCCATCAGCGCTGACGCCAGCCGTGGAATTTTCTCAGCATCTCCCCACACGCTGGCGACAGGGAGGAACTCGTCATACATGGACCCAAGATCGAGACCCCGGAAATCTGGTGGACATCCCACAGGCTGATGCCCACCTCCCCGTGATGCAGGTGAAAATTGTTGGTTCTGGACGACCATCTACTCAATAGTTCCGGCATCAGTTGCTTTGGTTGATAAATGTGGAACTGGGAGGCCCATGCCGCCTCATACAGTCCCACTCTCCTCAGCTCGGCCTCGAACTCCTCGCAGGAGGCGCCTACCCAGTAGGCCCAAGCCCAGTCATCGGTAAAGTTGCCGCCCTGGCGCAGGTCCCACTCATCGGACCATCCCTTCTTCGGATCCTGCAGAGCCGCCTTCAGCATGGTGCGGTAGAGAGGAGGGGACGTCTCCGGTTGCAGTGGCCTCCCGTCAATGTCGTTCACATGATTGTAGAGGCAATCAGCGGTGACGGGTGTGAAATCCTCCTGTGCATGACCATCTGCCGCCCTGAACCATTGGTGCTGGCATGGTGTGCTCCTGAACAAGCAAGCTGGTTCATCCCTTCTTGCCTCAGGGATGAAGACGTCATCCCTCAGCCCGAAGCCATACAATGGAAGTTTCTTGCACTGCGGGTAATCCTTCTGACCTTCCGACAGTAGGTCTGTCAATGAAGTATGGTCCGAGTGGCTCCGAACCATTTCCCCCAAGCCTGGACGGTTGGCCATCTCATCTCGACGAGAAGCATCGGCGAGGACCCCCAAGACAGCTTCTTGATGGGCCATTTTAAATCTGGCCCTCAGAAAAGGATTCTTCCGGATGGATCGCGAAGCTCGATCGCAAATCCGGATCGCGAAGGTCGGTCGCAAGTTCAAACCGCGAAGTCCGGCCAAGGCAGACAAGCAAAGGTTCGCTTGGAGCGAACGCAGAGTCGGAGACTCACGGTTCGCCGCGAAGCTTGATTCGCGGAGTGCTGTCGTGGAGTACGCGGAGCGTCGCGAAATCGAGAGCACAAAAGGACAAGGAAGGCACGTAAAGACAAAAGAGGGCGGACCCCCTATTTATAGGCGACGACCCCGGAGCATCGCGGCGCGCCTCACCCGCGCGAAGCATCGCGGCGCGTCCGGATCCTCGGCCCCGGCGAGCATCGCGGACCCCCTTCGCGATGCTGCATCGTGAACCACCGAATGTTTTGGCGATTGTCCCTCAGACTTCGACCCTTCGCCCTCCGCGGCTCCAAGTCTGAGGGGGGCATTTGTTGGCGCCAAAAATGTGGCCCAAAAGGAAGGAACGAAAAAGACAGCCGGCGCGTTGCCTCGCGAAGCACAGCCGCGAAGCACAACCGCGAAGCCCCGCCGCGAAGCGTCCCCACCTTGGCGGCCCCGCGAAGCTCCAGAGGCGGTAATCCTCCGCGAACCGGTTTGACGTTCGCGAGCCGCCGTGAAGCACCGGAGGCGGTAATCCTCCGCGAAACCGTTTGACGTTCGCCAGCCGCCACGAAGCCCCGAAGGCGGCGCGCGAACCCTGCTTCGCGGCGCCCCTTCCCTATAAATACTCGACTCCCCCTGAGTCCCGAGGACGGACAATCCGACCTTTCGGATTCTCCTCTCCCGAATCGCGAAGCACACTTTGCCCCGGGAATCATGAGCTCCGCGAGGTATTTCTACTTCGCGAGACGAATCTGATTTGTTTCTTTTTGAGCCACTCTTCCGAGAGGGATGCCCTTCGCGAAGCTCAAGGGCGTTCGCGAAGGAAGGGGATTCCCAAGGGAACCCGGGCAGCCACAGAGCACTTGTGCTTCGCGAAACACCCAACCCTTACGAGTAATCCCTATGCTAAGGCAGGATCGCTCCACTTCGTGAAGCACATTGCTTGGCAGGACCCTGCTTCGCGGACCACTCCTTCTTCGCGAGGCAGTGCTCCGCGAACACTGTTCCACTTCGCGAAGCACCTCCCACTCCCACCTATGCCCCATGCTAAGGCCAAGGTACCCCACTTCGCAAAGCACACTCCTCTACTTAGCGATTCCTCTTTCCGTGCGACCCTCCAGGTTTGCATGATGTGATTTCAAAGTCCCATGGACAACACCTCCCGTAGCGTTGCTTCGCCTAATGCTTCTTCGCATAGGCACGCTAACTGCTATTGCTTCTTCGCATAGCCACGCTAACGTGGACCCCTCGATGGTTCATCCCTCGAACCCCCTTTACCATGGCCTTACCGGCACCTTACCTTCCCCAAGGACCAGAGGGTACCAGTTATGTAAGCCCTAGGGGTGTGGAGTGAACCCACCTCGTCCGAGCTGCAGGACGTTAAACTGCCAAGCACCACGTCCTCAACACATGACGTTAAACTGTGACCCAACCTCGTCTCCCCCACGAAGGGTCCCCCCAGCTCGAACATTCATTACACCACTCGTCTCCACGGGAATGGAACTCTTCCGCACATGGAATGAGATCCTCCTTGTCGGAGTGGTGTATGTTCGCAGGGGAAGGGTCGCCTCAGAGCGTAAGCCCCTAACCTTTGGTACGGATGATTGCACCCGTGCATATCGGTACTTCCCCACTACCAAGGTCAGTGGAGGATGTGACAGGGAACGAGGCACCTCCCATCGTCGGACCAAGGTCCATCTTCCCCGCGCTTAGTCACGCCATGGGCCTCCATCCTGGAGTAAGTCCCAACACCATGGGCCGCCCAACGCGTAAGCCCCTCTTCGCTTCTCACGGACACACCCTTCGCGACGTGATCGTCTGGTCCGTGCAACCTCTTGTTTCTCACACCGAGCATGACTCACGTGGGCTTAGAGTGAGCATCGACCCTGACAATACCATTTGAACTACGAGGACTTTGATCCATGTCAAGGCATGGTACGTAGGAAGCCTCCACGAGGTTCAAGCCCACCCGTCGCTCATTCACGTCGGGTCCCATTCCGGTCCAGTGGTAATCCATTGCGACCCACCATTTGAACTACGAGGTCTTTGATCCATGTCAAGGCATGGTACGTAGGAAGCCTCCACGAGGTTCAAGCCCACCCGTCGCTCATTCATGTCGGGTCCCATTCCGGTCCAGTGGTAAGCCATTGCGACCCACCATTTGAACTACGAGGTCTTTGATCCATGTCAAGGCATGGTATGTAGGAATCCTCCACGAGGTTCAAGCCACATTGCTCGGTCGTTCATTCACGTCGAGTTTTCACCCACGTCCAACACGACGCTAAACTGCAATTCCCGTCCGACGGCAAGCCGTTGTGACCATCTGAACTACGAGGTCTCTGATCCGTGTCAAGGAATGGTACGTAGGAAGCCTCCACGAGGTTCAAGCCCACCAATAGTGGACCAAGGTCTACTTTCACGTCGGTTTACCGGCGAAACCCAAGTGAACTACGAGGACTTTGATCCATGTCAAGGCATGGTATGTAGGAAGCCTCCACGAGGTTCAAGACCACCCGTCATTTCACGTCGGGTCTCACCCCCATCCAGCACGACGTTAAACTGCACTCTGGTCCAGTGGTAAGCCATTGCGACCCATCCATCCTAACGAACTACGGGGTCTTTGATCCATGTCAAGGCATGGTACGTAGGAAGCCTACACGAGGTTCAAGCCCACCAATAGTGGACCAAGGTCTACTTTCACGTCGGTTCACCGACACACCCACCCGTTGTTTCTTCACGCCGGGTCCCATCTTCGTCCCGCATGACCTTAAACTGTATTCTCCGAACTACGAGGTCTTTGATCCGTGTCAAGGCATGGTACATAGGAAGCCTTTATGAGGTTCAAGCCCACCACCCATTGGACCAAGGTCCACTTCCACGTCGGTTCACCGACAAAACCCCTTTTGAACTACGAGGTCTTTGATCCATGTCAAGGCATGGTACGTAGGAAGCCTCCACGAGGTTCAAGCCCACCCATCACCCAATTAACGTCGTGTTCTACCTACGTCCAACATGACGTTAAACTACACTCTGGTCCAGTGGTAAGCCATTGCGACCCAACCATTTGAACTACGAGGTATTTGATCCATGTCAAGGCATGGTACGTAGGAAGCCACCACGAGGTTCAAGCCCACCAATAGTGGACCAAGGTCTGCATTCATGTCGGTTTACCGGCACCCTCTCGAACTACGTGGACTTTGATTCCCTGCCACCGGGATACGTAGGAAGCCTATTCAAGGCTCAAGCCCAACTTCACTATCGCCCCCCTGCGATGGTCCCATTTCACTCTCATCCGTCTCCGCTAGACGTTAAACTCGCGGCGTACCCTGTGTTGAACACGGGAAGCTGAGGAAAACCTCAGATACGTGTCTATGACATGTAATTCCCCGCGCTCGATGTGGGATGCCTTGGGCTTCCACGCCCTCGAGAAGCCTTGTGGTCAAGGATAGCAGACAGACATGCCAGGTACCCCAGAATCCAGACACGCTACTGATGCCTCAACGTGACTACTCCCTTGACCGAAGGTTGCTGCCCTGACTGGACCCTTTGGAATGTCCCGACAGAAGCAGTGTAATTAACCGGCGTCCATGGAAACATGGCACTGGGAAGAGTTTCACGAACTACGTATTAAATATATAAGGGAGACCCGGACTAGGTGACGAGTTCTGAGGAGGAATCCACGGAAGGAAGAACCGACATCCCATCATCCCGTTTCGATCAAGGAGCAGATGTACCTGGACAAGGAACGAATGCCGCCCGCCTTTGGAAAGCGGGAATGCGGGGAAACAAAGCCGCGCGTCCCCCCCTGATGGACGGATGCGCGCGCGCCCCGGCGAAAGCGTCGGAAACAATCCCTATTTTGGATAATAGGTATACAGGACATGGTGAGCCCCCCCATAGGGTGCAAGAGTTTTCCAAGTTCAATCGATCAATAAAAAATAAATAAATTCATTATTATTTGTGTATTGAATAATTGGGTTGAATTTATTTGTTAAAATTATTTATAATTGTTTAATAAAATAAATGGAATAATATTATATGAATTAATATTATTTTAATATTCAATGTTCATTTAATGTTAGAACGAATTACGAGTCGAGTTAATGAATTAGGTTTATCATGTAATATATTTAATATATATTATAAGTATGTGATAAAATATATAAAATATTTATTATTTAGATAGTTGTTCATAATTATTTATCTATTACTTATTTAGTGGAAGTTAAATATACGGGGTCCGGGAACCCTAACCGGGTATTTTAGACATCCACTATATAAGCAGAGAAGGAGCTCATTTCCTGAGTGGAATTCATTGCAAAGGATTGATAGATCCTCTCTCCTCCTCCCATATACTTTGGAGAGAAAATTACCGTATAATAAATCGATCCTAAGAAATATTCATGGATCATAGGAATAGAGTCAAGGTGATCATTTTAATGTCGAAGAGATTATCGGAGGTCCACACTAGCTCCCTGAATTTGGAAATCTAAATTCATTTAGATTCTTGAAGTGTGTGTGGATGATTTAGGGGGGATTTCACCTTTGGATACTTCAATCAACAATAATCAGTGATGATCCACATTCTAACATGCTTCCGAATCAAATAAGGTATCTATTGTTTTTTAATTTTGTGCCTTGAATTATTCAAATGAGATCCTCAGACCACTTCCGGGGCTAAGATCATTTGAGATAATGGACTTACGCCACTCCGATGATGAAAATTTTAAAATCATCAGCCTAATGGCTTCCACTATGCATCCTAATACCTTAAATTGATATCAAAGGGATCATGTGAGTTTTATAATCCAAAAAAATTAATTTTCATTCAATTAAGTAGATAACATTAAATCGGTCCCGATGGAATATACCGTGTGTAAATATGATTCTGAATGGCCAAGTTATGGCCATCCAGTTTTTTTTGGAATGGATGTAAAATGTGGCTATTGTCAGTTAAAAATTTAATAACAGTTAGAATCATTTTCTACTCAAGTTTTAATTTTTGAGAGATCCATTTCTAGCCAATATTTGACCAGAATATGATGGCTAGAATTCCACCATCTGGATCATTATTTCCCAGCATGGTGTATGATTTCTAAGGAAGAATTGTTTAAAAAAATAAAAATAAAATAAAACAATAATAATATTTTTCAAAAGGAAAAAATAATATATTTTGATATTCACAATAATAATAAAAAATTAGGTGGCCTCAACTATGCAATTGGATTCCTAGCTTTCCTATCGGGTATGCCAACTTACCACACACTAGTCGACAGCATCCCTCTCCCTCCTATCAGATGTTAACTGATTGAAGTAGCCACTTGTTACTGCTTGGTTGGTTGAGTCCACCACTGTTGGGCCTCCTTGTTGAGGTCAGCTACCATCTCTCCATCGTACCTTCCAAACTCAACCACCTCACCCTCCACCAAAGGAGACCATGCCACCCGCCCTATAGTTGTGGTGAGGTAAAACTACCAGTCAGCCACCACCCACCACTGGACTCCCAATCACCCATGTGACCACTGACTGTAGTTTCTATTCCCTTTACCAAGACTGACCACAAACATCAACTCCCTTATTAGATTACCTTGTTTGAATCCAGATCCTACACCTACTGCTGCCAGGCCGCACTAACCATCACCTGTCATCTTTTTTCACCCTAGGTCCGACCTTCCCTAGTCATGTTATCCACTGAGTATTCCTCTATCAGCTTCCCCACCACCTGATGATAGTTTATCCAACCACCAAGCTTCGAGGTAATCCTATCAAATTACTTTCCTTCATGGTACCATCCCAAACCCCCCCTACAAGAAGAACTGGTTCCCACCCACCCGAAATGGATCAAAACAGGTCTCCCCAACCCAAAACCACCTTGTACCGAGTTTTACCAAACTGTGAAGGCATTGGGTGGGATATACCCTACCCAAAATGGGTCTGCATGGATCTCACCTGACCCAAAATGGGTATGGGTTGATTTTTATGTACAAGATAATTTTAATTCAGCTCAAAAAAATTATTTATTAATTTATTGGTTTAAAATAATAATATTTTTATTTAAATAATTAATTTAATTTTTTTTTAAAATCAAATTAATTTATTAATATGATTTTTGAAATAGAGAATAAATTAATAAATGGATTGATGAGTATAAATTATTTTAATTGTATAATTAATTTAATTTATATTTAAGCTTACAAATATATATTTATTTCAATTTAATTTTATCATTCATTTTCTTTTATACTGACTGGTCTTGAGAAATTGACTGAACCTGTGTATGTATGTTCATTTCATTCAATTATTTATTACTACATGTGATGTTTGTAATAAGTAGTTAATTTAAGATGGTATGTGCACAATTTTTTAAAATTAATATATATAAGGGTCTACACGTCCAATTTATTAGTGGTATGTCATAGTCCCTAGACCACCTTTCCTTTATAAGATTATACTTGTACGTTTGATGATGACTCTATAAGGTTCAGACAACACAAAGATATGGCACTAATTTAGACAAGAAGTGGACACCCTAGATGGGGATGAGCTGCACCACGAATCAAGATACGACTCAGGTATGATTCCCCTAGTTCATGGTTGATCAATTAATATTAAATAAATCATCCAATATTAAATGATCAAGACCAATCAGGTAATTTATTTCATTTATTCACTATTTATTACATTATGCACGTTCATGCTTGTGAGAATACATAAAATAATAAACAGATAAAATGCACAAAGAAGTGATGAATTAATTATATTAAATACATGTTTATTCTATTAATTACATGTTCATTTGTGAGTGAGATAAAAAAGTATAAACATATTTAATAAAAAAGGATTACATTCGTAGAAAATAATAAACCCCTCAAAGAAATATTAAGCCGCAAAATGCCTTTTTTATATTAATTTTAACAAAACCATGTGTACAGGGTTCTCTCCAGCCAAATTTGAGGGTACCTCATACTACCAGGGAGTTATTATGGGAGTGATGAGTTGACATAACTAATGTTGGTAGCAAATAAATAGCTAAAATTGGATTGTTTCAACTTTAGAGGAAATAATTGTGTAAATAATTTTATGATTTTAAAATCCAGGACTTCACTCAACATATAAAGGAACCATGATTTAATGTGGTTATCCAGTCAAATGCCTACCTTGAACTCTTCGAGTGGTGGCATAGCCAAATCATGTATGCTATCAGGATATGTTTCAAGGATCCATTAAAATAAAATAATCATGCGATATATTATTCTAATTCTAGTATAGAGGGTTTTTAAAGTTCAATAAAATGGTGGGATAAAATTAATGATTTAATATTTATTTAATCAAAAAATGACTAACAAAGGTAATCAAGATAAAGTAATAAATGATAAATTTTTATTTTAGATAAAATGGAAATAAAAAACACCACCATTACATTATCAACATTATCAATACTATATAAAGAAAATATTTTGACCGACCATAACTTTTAGGAGTGGTATAGGTGCTTGCACATAGTACTATGCCAAGAAAGAAAGATTTATGTTTTTGAGTCCTATATTCCTCCTAATCCTCCTTAGGAAGCTAGCAAGGTGGATATATAAATGTAAAAAATGCATATAGATGATTCACTAGACATACAATATATTATGTTTTCATTCATGTCCACTCAACTTTAGAAAATGAATGAGGATTAAGATGCCTAAAAGATGTTTACTCATCTCCAAGAACATTATCAAGAGAAATAAAGGAAAGAAAGGTATGATATATCTAGTGAACTGTATAGGTGTATCCTAGGATAAGAGAATCAAGAAACACTTCATGTACTAAATATTATAGGGTGCATTGAGAGACTTTAAGCCCTTGAGTTCAAACTAAACCAAGAACTAGAAACTAATCTCATTATTTAATCTTTACCACTGAGCTTCCTAACTTTAATTGTTAATTATAATATGAATAAAATGAAAATTTAATCTACATATATTTTGGATTTTATTTTTCAATATAATATTAGGAATACAAATTCTTCATTCCATATGGTGAATAATAGGAGGAAGGGCAAGGCTAAGACATATAAATCTAACTCCAAGTAGAATACACCTAAGAACCATACTTCAAAAAAGAACAAGATATATGGGGAAGACAATGAGAATGAGGTTTTATGATTTTCATATGGAAATAAAGGACACTAGAAGAAGAAATGTAGAGTTAAGAATAAGAAATAGGGTGATTCTTCCACTTCAGGTATTTTTTTCATTGAATTAAATATATCAATATCTACAAGTTGGTTATTGGATATAGAATTTGGATAACAAAGTTTTATTCCTATAAAAGAACCAAGTACATTCAAGAATATTTCAAAAGGTTAAGTGGATATTTATGCTGCAGATGGTTCGAGTCTAGAAACATTAGAAACCTGAGATTATCACCTTACTTTTCACAATGGTTTGGTTCTTGTGTTAAATAATTGTTATTATGTACCTTCAGTTACTATAAACATAATATCAGTGTAAAGTCTAGAAACTATGGGATTTTATTTTTTGTTTGGGAATAAATGTTGTCTCTTTTATAAGGATAACATCTGTTATGGTATGATGCATCTTAATAGTGGAATATACATGCATGAACTCAAAAACACTATAATAGAAAACAATGACAAAACTAGAGAACATGAATAATATAACACCCTCTAATGGAAATTTTAATTTAGTCATGTAAATGATAAGTGATCACAAAAATGACATAAATAAATGTATTTAGACTTAACTGTGTTAAAATCACTGGATGTATGTCATGCTTGTTTACAAGATAAAATGACCAAAGCACCCTTTTCTTGTAAGAGAGTAAGAGTCACTGAACTACTAGAATTGATTCATATTGACATATGTTTTATATTTACAATAGAGTAAAGGGGTGAGTTTTCAAACTTCATTAATTTTATAGATTACTATAGTAGGTATTCCAATATCTATTTAATGAGGTATATGACAAATTACTTTCAAATGTTTAAGGAATATCGACATGAATTAAAAAACCATCTTTGTAATAAGATAAATGCATTTCACATAAACCAAGGCATATATTATCTTAACCAAGCATTCATTGATCACTTAAAGGAGCATGAGATACTATCCCTAGTCACTCCTCCTTACACACCATAGTAGAATGGTGTTAGTGAATGGTGGAATCAGACCTTGCTAGACATGGTCTGATCAATGATGATTCAGGAAACTCTTTTACTATCCTTTTGGGGATATTCCTTAGATATAGTGGTATATACACTTAACTGAGTACCAACTAAAGAAAAATATGGGAATATATGTGATTTGTGTTATGGAAAGAAACCCAATCTGTCACATTTATATGTATAGGGATGTGAGGATTTTTTCAAGACTATACCTAATGAAAAATTAGCATCCCAAAGCATGAAGTACATATTTATAGGTTCTCCTAAAGAAACTAAAAGATATTTCCTATATAAACCCTATAATATAAATGTGATTATGGAAATACAAGCTATATTTATATAAAGGGAAAACATTTTCCATCAAAATAGTGGGAGAAGGATTGAATTCAATGAATTTGATTCTCCAGATGCACAAGAGTTGGTATGGGAATAATATCAATAAAAGAAAGTGAGAGTAGTAGATGTTATCAAGATACAACTACTATATAAGTCAACTAAATAGGTTAGAGAACATGATAATTATTCTTTTCTTATCACTAATTCAGGTGACACATTACTCCTTGCGGATGATAAACCTCTAACCTACAAGGAAGTATTAAAAGGTAAGGATGATTCTAAATAGAAAGATTCCCTACATTCTAAGATGGAGACCATGAATCAAAATCATGTTTGGATTTTGGTAGACCCTCCAGTTGATGTAAAACCCATTAGGTGAAAATGGGTATTCAAGAAAAAGATAGAAATGAATATAAAATTCAATACCTATAAATAAATTCTGGTTAAGAAGTGTTTCTAAAAACATCAAGGCATAGACTATGGTGAAACCTTATCACTATTAGTGATGCTTAAATACATCAAAATATTACCCTTAATATCATCCTTCAATGATTATGAAGTTTTGAAAATGGATTTTAAAACTATTTTTCTAAATGGGAATTTGGTTGCAGAAAGCATCATGATCATGGAATGTTCATTTTGATGAGGCCATATGAGAATTTGGTTTTGTAAAAATAGAAATAGATCCTTGTTTCTATAAAAAGTTTAATGGGAATTCCACTATTTTTCTAGTATTATATGCTAATGACATATTAATTATTGCAAATAAGGTGCAAGTATTACAATCAGTTAAGAATTGGTTAAATAATTCCTTATCCATGAAATGATTAGGTGAAAAAGCCTACATTCTATGAAACAAGATCTATAGAGATAGATATCTCAGGCTGCTTAGGCAAAGTCAAAGTATATATGTTCATAAGGTAATTAAAAGGTATAGTATGGAACAATCCAAGAGAGGGTTGTTTCCCATGTAACATGGTATTAATCTCTCCATGAAAATGTGCCCACAAACATAGGAGAAGATATAATGAATGAGTAGAATACATTATTCATATAAAGTGAGATATATTATGTATTCCATGTCATATACTAGGTTTTATGTTTTCTTTTCTTTAAGTATAATGAGTAGATATCAATCTAATCAAGGAGAACTGCATTGAGTAGCTACCAAAACTATCCTGAGGTACCTGAGGCGTACAAAGGATTTATTAATGATGTATAGAGAAGATGAAGAACTAGTAATAAGATGATACACTAATTCTATTTTCCAAATATATCATGATGATCTGAAATCACAGTTAGACAACATCTTTTTTTTGAATGGTAGTGCAGTGAGTTGGAGAATCTCAAAGAAACATATGGTGTCTAATTATATAGTATAATTTGAATATATCGGATCTTCCAATGCATCCAATGAGTCAGTCTGGATAAAAATATTTTTCTTATACTTTGGTGTTGTTCGTAGAAGTGTAGACCATGTTCCAGTTTATTGGGATAACACCATATCAGTGGTGCTTTTTAAGGATCCCAAGTCACACCAAAAGTTAAATTATATACTTCAAAAGTTTAATCTGTTATGGTATTTTACTCGGAAAGTTGAAGTCACAGTTATGATAGTTTCCACAAAAGACAAAATGAATGACCCCATGACTAAATAAATTTATTTATAGAATCATGATTCTCATGTGAGATATAGTATATTGATACTTCTTAGCAATTGGATCTAGTGAAAGTGGGAGTGTTGAAAG
Source organism: Viscum album (assembly GCA_963277665.1). Taxonomy (NCBI): domain Eukaryota; kingdom Viridiplantae; phylum Streptophyta; class Magnoliopsida; order Santalales; family Viscaceae; genus Viscum; species Viscum album. Next base: position 1,161,498,559 of record OY728126.1, read on the forward strand.
TGGGTTCCCTAGAACCAACTTGTGTATGCACTTTTATTATCATTACATGTATACCATTTGATATATACATGTGTTTATCTTTCCAGAATAGTGTTGATAATTCTATGTCCACTATATTTATTGTAATTTCCTTAAATTACCTATCATATCAAAAGTTCATAGTGGTTCCTAGGATACAATGATAACCTAGAGATACTGTGATATTAATGTTAAACATATGTCCTATGCTCTAGATACATTATACTAATAATACACATTTGATGATTTACTATCAGGTTATGGGGGCATATAGTCAATGAGACTTATTCCCATGATGTTCACACTTGATGATCTCTAGTAGGTGAGATCATTAGGATAAAGCCTCCAATAGGAACACCACATGTTTTAGGTTTCATTGTTTGTTCCTATATACAAACATATGTATTGATCTTCTAAATTGAGGTTATTATCAATGGGTTCCATTTGATCACATACTTTGATGAAAGTAAAAAACCATGACAATGAAATCATGGAAAGGTAGCTTGTATTGGGTGATTCATTTGTGGTAGGACATTTGTGGAATGTTCAAGATAGAATTTGTCACTTCTGATTTGAAGAAGTGATATCTCAAGCCTAGTTGATCAGGATGGTAGTACCTTCATTAAATCCTTGTCCATGATTGTCGAAGGTAAATTCATCCAGTTAGATAAATAAATAATAAAGCAAGGAAAGGACAATGACACAAGTGTGCATCCCTCTATTAATGATATTTTATGACAAAGATATTATATTACATAGTACATGTTCATAGGATGATTTTTGTTATTATGAATATTAATTATCTATTTAGGGGCCTTGATGGGTTGCTGGACTCTACTCTTGGTCTCTAAATACTATTCATTGCTATCAAGATAAGGTCCAAGAGGGTCACACATAATAACACATTCAATATTCTTCCCTACTCTGGTGAATAGGTATATAGGAAATAGTGATCCCTGACATGGGGTCCAAGAGTTGTCTAGGTTCCAATGATCACTGAAAAATAAATAAATTCATTATTATTTGAGTATTAATTAATTGGGTTGAATTTATGTATTAAAATTATTTACAAGTGTTAATGAAAATACATGAAATAATATTATATGAATGAATATTTTTTTAATATTAAAGGTTCATTTAATATTAGTGGAAATTATGAGTGGAGTTAATGAATCATGTTTATCAGTTAATATATTTAATATATATTAAAAGTATGTGATAACATATAAATAATATTTATAACATCGATAGTTTATCATAATTATTTATTTATTACTTATTTAATGGAATATAAATATGTGGGGGCCCGGAACCCTTATCAGGTATTTTAGAAATCTAATATATAATAATATGAGGAGATCATTTCTTGAGTGAAATCAATTCTAATGGTTTGAGAGATCCTCTATCCTCCTATATCCTTAAGAGAGAAATATTTTATCCAAAAAATTGATCCAAGGATATATTTACAGATCATAGTAATGGAGTCGAGGTGATCATCACGATGTCAAAGAGATCATCAGAGGTCCAAACTAGCACAAAGAATTCAATGATTGACATTCACTCAGATTCTTGAAGTATGTGTGAATGATTTATATGGGTTTATATTTAGATCCTCTAATAAATGATCATCGTCTATGAGCCAAAGTTGAACATGACACGAAATCAAATGAGGTAAACATGTATTTAATTTTGTTCTTTGAATTATTCACAAGAGAACCTTAGACCGCTTTTGAGGCTTAGATCATCAACGATTATGGAGTTATGTTTCTCTAATGATGAAAATTTTAAAATCTTCGGACCACCGTCTTCCATTACACACCCTTGTACCTTCATGAAATCTATTATTTGTCGATTTTATCTCTATTTCTTAATTCAAGGTCATTTTTTCTTTTAAATTTTTTAAAAAAACACAGAGTAGTGGGATCTGTATGTTATGATCATAGTTGGGAAATTGTTAATAGTAACTTTGTAGCCCAAGGTTAAGGAAAATTTGTGGCTTAAATGTATAAAACCTTCTAAGAATAGTATTGCTTAACCACATGAAGGGTGAGGGGCACACACTTAGTGAATGGATAGGGGAAACCAGAAGTTTAATCATACATTCTAGGGGAAACCATGTAGACCGTAAAAGGGGATTTTAGTTCCATTCCCACAGTTAGAACATGGTTGTCAAAAATAAATATCCAAACACTTTAAAATACATAGAAATTTAAAAATGAGATTCTAATTCACCCCTAATAGATTTAACCCCTTTGTAATTCTCTATATTCCCATTTGAACTCTCTATACACCCAACCATAGAATCCCTTATTTTAATCCCTCTTATCTTGATTTTACATTTATTTTTTATAAAAAACATTTAAGTATCCTTCAACTAATTGGTTTCCCTCAAACTATTTAGTTAATTTATCTTCATTTTCATGGTTTTATTCTTTCCATTATGAATAGTGTGGTTTAGTATTTTTATTGGAAGAATTAAATTAAGGGGTTTCTATGTTTAAGGCATATAATATTGGTGAAAAATTCATTACTCCCCTCTTTTTATGGTTCTACATTATTTTTGAATTATTTCATTAGTTTAATGTTTGTGGTTCCACACATTAACTTTGTTTTAAGAATTGTATATACTAGATTCTTATAAATGAGGTTTTAAATGATTTAAAATTATTATAAGCTATTCTTGATAACTGATATTATTTCTATTTTTATGTGAGTAAATAAAATGATCTCAAATTTATGCTTTTCATATGAAATTAATATTCCATCATTGTACTTGTTGATTTTTTTTAAATAAATATAATTATTTGATAATGACTATGCCTCATGGGAACACTAGGTACTTGGGCAGAGAACCTAGGACAAGTACCTTTATTGGGAGTTATTCCACTCTACCTAGCAAACTCCTCACTAGTTATGATGCCACTTTGGACAGTGATGATGTCACTAGTTTAGTATGACACTCTAGATATTTTCCTATGCACATTTTAAGACACTTGGTTTGGATGTGAATTAATACAAGGATCTTAGTAGGATGTGATCTTGTTGACCCTGGGAAATATCTCATGATTATTAGTTGAGAATGCATATTTATTTGGCTCATTATTTTCTTGCTTAAAATTAAGTAAATCTCATTACACTTACTCCAAGTATCTTGATTCACTAAATTTTAAAGTGTATTTTATAAACATATTTTCAAAATAAAATTATTGGATTATATAAAAAATGTTTCTCCTAGAACATTGAGTGGGACCCTATTGGGTTAGTTAATCTCACACCCTATATACACCCCTTTTGTGCAAGTAGACCATATTTTGAATGATATAAGTAATGTCAAGGCACCACATGGGGGTAGTGGATATCCATGTAAACTGAGTTCTACTTATGGGGGAGGTGACGTGGAAGGAATTATCTCCCATGTCATTTAGAGATGATTAGAGATCATTTTGGTTTATTTTTGACTTGATTTTGTAGCATACTTACATTATATATTACTTTATCATCTTCCCATCTCATTTCACTTTATATTCCATTTTGGGTTTTTTTAATTTTATGATTAACCTATTGGTTATTTTTTGAGATTATAGATGATAATATTATTATATCTTTTGTTATAGTTTATTATGAGTTTCAAATTTGTTATGCTACATTGGTGTCCTCATTATTATAATTCTTATTATTCTGGTGTATGATCGACCAATGTAAGGAGAATCCATGAAGGGTTCTCAGTTTGAACCTTCTTGATGATGGATTTATTTATTATAAAAAATAATTCTCAAGGCGATCCTTGATTCCAAGGCCATAGCTGTAAAAATGAGGGGATCAAGAAAACCCATTGGACCTTGTCTAGGGGTGGGCATGGATTGGTTTTGTTCAATTATGAATGAAAACCACAGCAAACCATAATTTGGTGTTTGGATTTCTTACATGAAAAACCATTTAATAGTGGTTCGGTTCAGATAAAAAAATTTATATACCATTAATTTTTTATTTCGTTATGTTTAGATTGTGGATTTACCATTTTTTGACAATATCCATGATATGGATTCATGATGGTTACACCTTTCTCTCTCAATGGATTCCACACCTGGGGATCTAGGGTTTCCTCCAATCATTCCTTTAAAATTATGATCCTTGATCATCATTTCTTCCCTATCGCTCAATGTTGAGTAGGTTTTTATCATGATTTTTCTTCAAGTTTGATGTATTTCCCTTCCAAATTTAGTATGGTTCCTTCTCTAGTGGCTTCCTCATGTGGAATTTGCATCATTTTATGTATTATTGTCTGTTTATTCCCCAATTTTTGGTATTTAACCTATTGAATTCCCTCTATTTAGACCCTCATTACAATTTTCAATCCTCATGGTTACAAGTTTTAATCTATTGTTTGGCCCCATAAGTTGTTTTTCCCTGGTCTAGGTTGGTTTAGATTCTAGCCCAGATTAGCACCACTCTCTGGTGATGTCTCTTTGTGTTTTTTGTTGAGTTTTCTATCTGTAGAAAACATTGAATAAATTTTACCCCATAATATTCGCAGACGTTCGTATTTTTACTCCATATAAATGAAAATTTAAGGTTCACAAAATTAGCGGGTCTATAGGTAGTCCATCCTTTGATCATTGTTGCATATTGAGGGTTATTTTCATGATGGTCATAATTTCTACATAAAGGTCTAAAAAATCATCATGTATTAGCATACATGTCACAGTAAGGAGTAAATGGAAAGAATAAGTATGAATGTTCATTATTATTTATTTGGAATGGAAAATAGTGATCTGGTTTCGTATATTCTAAGAAGAAGTCCTTTATTTTTCAATTTTCTGATAATATAAAGCTTGTGACTAGGGTGATGGTCCTTTTTTGGGGTTTTAAAAGTTTTCTATTTAAGTTATTTTCTCTTTTAAGGACTTTTATTTTCTAGGTTTATTGTTATTTTTTGTATATATACCATTCCATTCCATTGTAAAAAATATGGATGTTGTGATATTTGGAGGAGTAGATTTTCATTCTGCTCTGGTTTTATGTTTTCATTGGTTCAGTGAAAGTCTATTTATTGGACTTCTTTACAAAATTTATTTCTTTGAAGGTTTATGTTTTCACTTACAGATTATCTATCTAATATTTTACGTGTCTACTTAATCATTTTGTTTCATTGAATAATTTTATTGGGATTAGTGAATTGAAGTCAATGGGGACCTATTATAACTGATGGTGTTGTGTTTCCTTTGGTTGATGAGAGTTTTTATTCAAAAGAGTGTATCTTTACCATCATTGATGGAGAGTTAAAGGGCAAAAAATCTAGTTAATATATATAATTTTGGTAGGGTGGTTCAATGTTGTATTTAGTGGTGTTTTGATATAGTTTTTTTGGTTGTTTTTATTTGAGTGAATGTGGTTTTTTGGTATTTAACTTTTGGTTAGTATATAGTTCCCAATAAACCATAAATTCGATCTTTTATAAATGAACAAATCATTATAGAGACTCATGGTATTTTATAATGATTGAATAATAACTTGAATGGAATTTATGCACAATCATCAACACAATTATATGATATTACCCTTTAATTACTATCAAAATAAAACTTTTGTTTAGTAATGGTGGCTAAAAATAAAATCTAAAAGAGGGTATGGATCATGGAATTGATGCATGGAGTGAGATGACATAAAAATGTAAAATTATTATTTTTTAAAATAGTTTCAGTTCAATTTAATAGGTGCGGTTTAGTTGGCACCTGAACAAAAGTAGAAACTATTATAAAAGTGGGTTCCATAGATCCATCTTGAATAAAAATTTTTATTACCATATCATGTATATAGTTAGTTATGAATTATGTATACTTACCATAATAGTTTTTAAATTTCTAGATCTACTATTTACATGGTAATGTCCTTATATTATTTGTCATACCAATACGTTGTAAAAGTTCCTGGCTATAATGATAACGTTAAAATACTTTGGCATTAATCATAATATTTCCTATGGTCTAGAGACACTATATTGAATAGACATAGATTATGTATGACTATTAGGTGTTGGGAGATCATAATATTGAGGCTTCTTCACATGAATTTCACAATTTGTGATCTCAAAAAGAGAAGATCATGAGGAATGAACCACCAATAGGAACACTACATGTTTTGGGTGTCATTGGTCTCTCAACTAGATATCATTATAAATGTATACAATTTTATCATGTACTTTTATTCAATATGAAAAATATGGAATTTATATCATGGTAAGGTATCTCTCTTTGGGTACATCATTAGTGGTATGAAATTGAATGAATAATCAAGATAATTTTTGTCACTTCTAAAAGGATGAGATGCTCGAGCCAAGTTGACCACGATGGTAATAACTTTATTAAATCCATGGACATGGTGATTTTAGGTAAGTCCATATAGTTAATGAATAATAACGAAATAAAGGAGGACATGAAGTTTACATTCTAGTTTATGATATATCATGATGAAAAGAGATTATATTACATAGTGTGTGTTCATAGGAGGTTGTCATTATTATGAGTAAACCATAACTCAATTGGAGCCCTGATGGGATAATACAATCTTCTCCTAGTATATTAATAATACTCATTTCTATCAAGATATGGAAATAGAGTGTGACACACTAAGAAAATCAAGGGACTGGTCAATTATAGTGAATTAGAGTTTAGGAAGATGGTGGGACCCACTATAAGGTTTGGGTTATTTCTAAGTTTGATTGATCATTAGGGAATAAATAAATTCAATATTACTCAAGTTTATAATAAAACGTTTTGAATTTATTTCCTCACTGTATTCACATGTAATTAAGTGGATACAAAATAAATAATTTTCGAATGGATATTATTATTCATGGATCGTTAATTATTTAATGGAAGAAGTGAGTTGAGTTAATGACTTTAATTTTATCACACAACATATATTTGATGTTATAAGTAGGTGATAAAAAGTAAATGACATTTATGATATAATTACTAAGTCATTTAGGGTCATTAAGGGATTATATTGAAGTTTTAAGTTATCTGGGGGCCTAAGTGCAATTTATGGGTCTTTAAACCTACCTATATAAGACTCAAGAAGTCAAAATTCATGGAACTATTCATTCCCAAGAATATTAGACCCTCTCTCTCTTCTATCCCAAATTATAGAATGAAAAATAAGAGATTCGAGCACACTTATCCCAGTTCTTCATCCTGGATAGAAGGTAGGGTTCTCAAGAAATCACAAGGATGTTGATTGTGACTTTTATTATTTATGATAGCACCCAGAAACTGAAGATCAATGTAATTACATGCTCTTGAAGCATGTGTGTATAATCTAGAGGGTTCCAGATTTGGTTCCTTCAAGCGATGATCAATGAAAATGAGATAAATGCAATTCCAATCGAATTCATAAGTGGTGTGGTTTAGATTTAATTTTTCATTTTAATTATTATTACTTAATTAAAATTCACATGATCTATGGAGGTATACCATATTTTATGTTTCAACACAAATTCAACCCCAAAAATTTTAACACACAATTTATCATGCTTCCCTAAATCCCAGGTTTACTTCAATAGGTATCATGGAGAGTCATGTATTTAAATAATTAAAATTAAAAAATTAAATTTTCATTTATTAAGTAATAGGGTGTCTCCATGGTAGCACTGCCATAAATAATACATTGTTCAGAGACTGAATGACCAAGTTATGGTCATCCGATGATCGAAAAAATAATTGTTTAAGAATAAAACCAAGAAACAATATATATGTTGTATGTATTATATCATCAATGTGGGTTTATTTTGCTGATGAATAATGATATTGTATTGGAAGTGATAGTTGGAACCCTGGCCATATAGGATCGTTCCGTCCAAGCTATAATATTAGGGATTTTTGAGTCAATGTAGACTTAATTTTTAAAAAATATACATTGATATATATATATATACATATAAAAATATTGATATATATATATATATGAATCATAATATATAATAATATATATATAGGGCTAATAGGGGTTGGAGCTAGAAGTCCACACCCCAAATTTTGAGAACAAAATTTTCTAAATCCTCTATGTTGAATTTTGGAATTAATTTATAAAAAAGGTACAAACTTTGGGGTGATGACTCACCCAACCATGTGTAGATTTTATCAGATCCCCTATTTAAAGGGGGGGAAGTAACTTCAAAAAAAACATGGGGCGCCTCCTTTTAGAGGAGATATATCCACAACCTATATTAAATATAAAAAAATTATTATGGGGGCCAGTTGCCTATATTGTGAAGGCGGGGGGATGTGGTGCACAAGGGTCTTCATTATAAATATAAATATAAATATATATATATTATTTTTGGAACCCCATTAATGGAACTCTACCTCTATCCATGATCTTGGTGCATAGTTTTGAGTGCACCACAAACCTGGCACCCCTATTGGGTGGACCCGACCCTAGATAGGTCAGGTCGAGTTCTACCCAACCTGTCTGGCCCATTTGTGTAGTTTTTGGTGACTTGAAACTCCTTAAGAGGTCTAAAAAATATCATGAAATTTTAGAAATATACAAAAAAATATAAAATATTTAAAAAATATTTTAATGTACTTGAACAGTTATAGGGACCATACGACATGTGTTTTTGTGAATTAAAATTAAATTAAATTTATTTTAATGCATGAAAAATATCCTCAATATGAATTCATCAAAAATCTAATTAGTATATGAAATTTTAATTCATATCAACTAATCATAATTATAACGACCCATACTTTACATACATTGTTAATACTTCAAAATTGAAGCACACTTATTACAACATATGACAAAACCACAAAGGACCGTATAGGTATAGTGTCTTTAGAAACTGGGAAACATAAACAACTGGTTCATAAATCTTCTACAGTGTCTCCCATTTATTTCATCATATATAGGGTCCCTTTTAGCATATTCTACTTAATATCCATCTTCCTGACCTGGGTAAAAGAAAACATAAAAGGGTGAGCTCAAATGCTCAACAAGGGCAAATAAAGGAAATAAAAATCATATCATATCTTTTTGAAAATTAAAACCTGCAAAAGAGATCATAATATCATAACATGGAATAAATCATAGAAGTGAAAATGAGATCCCCATAATCATAACATAAAACTTGAAACTTTGTGGCATGCAAACATAATCATGGAAAATCATTTCTTGTTAGTCATGACTCATTGCCAAGACTATCTTAGTGGACAAAGTCCCTTTCTGAACCGAGTTCACTCCTCGTTTCAGTCCTGTATCACTGAACCGAAATAACCTTCCGTTCCAGCCATGTCTATCTCATGAGATATAAAATCTTTACCCAATGAATTGGAGGGAGATATATGTCCCACCCATCTTATAATGAATCCTTTCTTATGTGTGCTACATAATCATAAAACATACATCATCGCATAACACATGTAACAAAAATGGGATTCTTGAAACATCATGACATCATAAATCAATTCATATAAGATAAAGGAATTCATAAAAATAATTTCATCACAACATGAACAAATCAATTTAATAATAGGGATAAAAATAGAACCCTTTATTATCTTAGATGGAAAATCATTTTGATAAAACACTTGAACTCCATTCTTGAGGAAAATATCCTTTCTTCTTCAAAAACATTTTTCCTTTCATAACATGTCATACGACTTTAAAATAAAAGAAGTTGATTAAAAATAAACTTGAAAACTTGTAAATGAAGCTTCTTGGATTTAATGTTTTAAAAATCCATTCATGCCGTATAAGTTAAAAAAAACATTCTTCGTACTTTTGTCGGAAAAGTCAAAAAGTACCTCGTACGGAAAAAACGACAAAAGATTCCTTTCATATTCTTTACTAAAAACTCACCTAAGGGTAAAATTGGATTTAAACTATTGCAAGTGGATGGAAACAATATTAAATATTGAGGGAACATGGATGTGGATGATAAAATACACCCCAGTAAATACTTACGAATAAACAATCTCGGATAAAAATGAGATTGTGATATTTCCCTTACCTTAGGTCCGATTTGCTTTGTTCGTGTCCGAAGCTCCTCTTCTTTGGAACGCCTCTTTGAATCCCCCACTTAAGGAACTAAGATTGGTCTTTGGAGAAGACCAGGACCTCTAGGATTATTCTAGGGAAGTGGAGAGGAGAAAATGGCAGGGGTTGGCCGAGCTTTAGTGCTCAAATTGGTGTGAGGAGGAGGGGGAGGAGGTGCCCTTTTATAAGGGAGGAGAGGGGCACCTTAGGAATATCTCAAAATATTATTTTATATTAAAGTCAAAATCGGTTTATAATGGTTCCAAAGGGTCTTATTTCTAAGATAATGTGGGGATGGGTCGAAATCCTATCAACCAATAGGATTTAGACAAGTTTAGGGTATTATTTTAACCTTATAAATTAGATTTAACTCTAAGTTAATTAATTTAACTTTTACCGTGTCTTTTTGTTTTCTTTCACTATATGGTTAATACACTTACTATAAATGCCAAAAGAACCCCAAATTGTTTATTATTAATATATATATCCTTATCTAAGTCATTTGGCCGAACCTTAGATTTTTAAGAATACAATAACAATTAATAATATAATATTTGATTTAAAAACTATTTTGTGTCAATTTTGACACTATTTGATATATGATTTTTGTGAAAGTCATAACAGAATTATATGTTCGAACCAAGTTGATTAAATCAACATTAATATATCATAGTGACCTAGAAAATTAGTGGAATTCATAAAAAGTCTTAAATTACATTTATTTTGGTATTTATATTATCAATTTTGTCAATATTTCATTAATAAGATAATTAATGCATCATCTTTGTGTCATAAATAAATTAAATTATTTGATGTCTAAAAATTACAAATAAAATATAATCATGTAGGAAATCTTTTTAGCTTTCTAATGAATATTTACAATTGAATTTATCTTATGTATAACCCCATATTAAAAATGATTTACTTATTAAACTTTGATTTTAACTATTTTAACCCTTCTTTAAATAAATTAATAATAAATGTCCTAATCTAATCCAAGTGGGCCTAAATGATAATATTTTACACTTAAAGTTGTTTTTGGTCGAGATAAAGTTGTCCAATAGGATTAGGACATGTGTTAGGGTAATATTAATATCATATTTACCCTTAGTTACCCTATTTACTATTAACCGCGGTAAAAATAGTAAAAAGTTACTATTCACCAAAAAATTATTTTCATCTCATTGAACCACATTTTAGTCCTTGATATTAACCGTGTCTCTCGGATTTTTGAAATTCCATTCACAGAAGCGGTAAAATTAAGTTTTATGCAAAATTCAGTTTTTATCCTACCACTTAGTGGTTTCACTATTCATCAAAAATTGAAAGTTTTCAGAAAAATACCAAAATTTCACCCTAGGCTAATTTCGATATTCTGAGTCCAAAAATGAAGTCCATTTTGAAAAATAAAATTTATAAAATTTTAAAAAGTGGTTATTACTATAACGGCTAGTTTTAATAGCATATTGTTGTTTAGTGAAACTCGGTATTGCGTACGACGCAAGCTATCGAGGAAGGTCGCGATTGCGTGCAAAGCAAGCCAAGCAAGTGTTGTGTAGAAAAAGATTCCTTTGATGGTTTATATAACATAAATGTCTCGGGTGTTACATTCTACCCCCCTTAAAAAGAATTTCGCCCTCGAAATTCGTCACTTTGTAACAAACAAATGAGGATACTTCTCCCTCATCATATCCTCAAGCTCCCATGTAGCTTCTTCAAGTTGGTGGTTCCTCCATAAAACTTTCACCAAGCGAGTGGTCTTGTTTCGTAGGACTTTTTCGCTACGATCCAGAATCTCTATCGGCTGTTCTTCATAAGAATGATCTTGCTCCAGCGGTACAACTTCGGAGCTGAGTACATGTGAAGGATCTGGTATGTACTTTCTCAGGAGAGATACATGGAACACATCGTGAACTTGAGAGAGATTCGGTGGAAGCGCCAATCGGTAAGCTACCTTCCCAACACGATCCAGTATTTCGAAAGGACCGATATATATAGGGCTCAACTTCCCCTTCTTTCCAAATCTCATAACCCTCTTCCAGGGAGATATTCGTAAGAACACTTTATCACCCACTTCAAACTCTAGGTCTTTTCTTCGGTTGTCGGCATAACTTTTCTGTCGACTCTGAGCTGCTCTTATGTGTTGTTGAATAGATCTGACCTTTTCTACCATTTCATCAACGAGATCAGGTCCTAATAGCTTTCTTTCCCCAACTTCATCCCAGCAAGTTGGAGTCCTGCATTTCTTTCCATAGAGAGCTTCATAAGGAGCCATCTGAATACTGGAGTGAAAGCTATTATTATAAGAAAATTCCACCAAAGGTAGGTGTTGATCCCAATCTCCTTTGAAATCCATAGAGCAAGCTCTCAACATATCTTCTAGGGTTTGAATTGTTCTCTCAGACTGACCGTCTGTCTGGGGATGATAAGTAGTGCTGAAACTCAACTCTGTATCTAGAGTATGTTGAAGACTTCGCCAGAACATCGAGGTAAATCTCGGATCCCGATCAGATATAATAGAAAGTGGTACTCCATGCAATCTTACCACTTCCTTTACATATATCCTGGCAAGCTGATCTAGAGAGAAATCCTCTCTAATAGCAATGAAGTGTGCATACTTTGTAAGACGATCAACTATGACCCAGATAGCATTATTGCCTTTGGATGTTTTAGGAAGTCCTGTGACAAAGTCCATAGTGATGTTTTCCCATTTCTATTCGGGTATGGGTAATGGTTGTAACATCCCCTTAGACTTCTGTCTCTCAGCTTTAACTTGTTGACAAACCAAGCATCGAGAGACATATTCAGCAACATCTCTTTTCATGCCATCCCACCAGAAGTACTCTTTCAGGTCCCTATACATCTTCGTGCTTCCAGGATGAATAGAGAATGACGAACTATGAGCCTCATCCAGCAGCTCATTCTTTAATTCGGGGATGGGAGGAACGCAAACCCGATTCCTGAACTTTATTATCCCATCACAATCAAGGTTGATTTCAGGAACATTTCTCACCTTCTTTTGTAACTCGACATCTTCTTTCTGTGCCTCTTTAATCTTCACATGTATAGATGGTTGAACATTCATTTGAGAAAGATAAGATTTTTCCCCTTCCATTATAATTCCAAGATCCATCCTTTGTAAATCCATAAATATTGGATCTTTTGTGATCCTCATCATGGATAAACTAGCATGGTCTTGTCGACTTAATGCATCTTCCACCTTGTTTGCTTTCCCAGGGTGGTAATGGATTGAGCAGTCATAATCCTTAATCAGCTCCAACCATCTTCTTTGACGCATATTCAACTCCTTTTGTGTGAAAATATACTTTAAACTTTTATGATCAGTATAAATATCACACCTTTCACCATAAAGGTAATGCCTCCAAATATTTAATGCAAAGATTACCGCAGCCAACTCCAAATCATGTGTTGGGTAATTTTGCTCATGGATTTTCAACTGTCGTGAGGTATAATCTATCACCATATCATTTTTCATAAGAACACACCCCAATCCCTTCTTGGATGCATCACTGTAGATCACAAACCTTTCTCCACTACAAGGCAGTGTGAGCACAGGTGCAATGGATAACCTTCTTTTCAACTCCTTGAAATTCTCTTCACATTCCTCTGTCCAGACAAACTTAACTCCTTTCCGAGTCAACTTGGTGAGTGGATTAGATAATCGTGAAAAATCTTTTACAAAACGTCGATAATAACCAGCCAAACCAAGAAAACTTCGGATCTCAGTTACTGTTGTTGGTCTTGACCATCTTTCGATAACCTCTGTTTTTGCTGGATCCACAGATATCCCCTCTTTTGAGATTATATGACCCAAAAATGCAACTTTTTGAAGCCAAAATTCACACTTGGTAAATTTGGCATAAAGCTTCTCTTTTCTCAGGGTCTTCAATATAATTCTCAAGTGATCTTCATGCTCTTCCTTGCTCTTTGAATAGACAAGAATATCGTCTATAAAGACTACCACAAATTGATCAAGATAGTCTCTAAAGACTCTATTCATTAGATCCATGAAGATAGCAGGGGCATTAGTAAGACCAAATGGCATCACTATAAATTCATAGTGTCCATACCTTGTACGGAAAGCCGTCTTTGGTATATCTTCCCTTTTGACCCTTAATTGATGATACCCTGAACGAAGATCAATCTTGGAAAAGTATTGAGCTCCGCGTAGTTGGTCAAATAAGTCATCAATGCGTGGGAGAGGATATTTGTTCTTGATAGTGATCTTGTTAAGTTCTCGATAATCAATGCAGAGTCTCATTGATCCATCTTTCTTCTTAACAAATAGAACAGGTGCTCCCCAAGGTGACGCACTAGGGCATATGAATCCCTTATCAAGATTCTCTTGGAGTTTCTTCTTCAATTCCTGCAACTCAATTGGGGCCATTCTATAAGGTGTCTTTGAAATAGGCAAAGCACCCGGTACGAGTTCTATTGAAAACTCAACTTCACGATTTGGTGGAAGACCCGGTAATTCCTCCGGAAAGACATCATCAAACTCCCGTACAATGGGCATATTCTTAATCGTGAGTTTCTCACCAACTATTTGAGATAAATAACCTTCATTTAGTGGAATCAATACCCATAAGATGGAAGAAATTTCCACTGGAAGGTTATGTTCATCCTTGCATTGATAGACGATCGTAGGTTGATCTGGAATATGAAATGTGACTTCCCTTCTTTGGCAATTGATATGAGCTCCATGTAGGGAAAGCCAATCCATGCCAAGAATCACATCAAATTCCACTAAAGGAAGGATCACAAGATTTGCAGGAAGCACTTTCCCACAAACCTCGATCGGAGAATAATTATAAACTTCTGATGCGACTGTTGTGCCATTAGGTGTTGTCACAGCTAACTCAACATCTAATTGTTGAAGTAATACGGTGATACCCTTAGAAAATTCTTTAGAAATAAAAGAGTGGGTGGATCCAGAATCAAATAAAACATTCGATACTTTAGAGTGGATGGTAAGTGTACCTTTCACCACATCGTTATCGTACTCCACATCGCTGATAGAAATTGCATGTGACTTTCCTTTGTCTTTAGCCTTAAGAGTTTGTTGACGTCGACCATCATCATCAACCCTTGGATTTGGGCATTGATTGGCATAATGCCCCATCTCCTTGCACTTGAAACATTGAAGTGTAGTAGGTTCATTCTGTGTATCCCTTCCTTTATTTGCATCATTAGACATATTCTTCCCATTATCACGGCATTCAAATGCCCGATGACCTTCCTTTCCACATTTAAAACATTTACTTGTCCCTTTAAGACAACTCCCTCCATGTTTCTTTCCACACTTTGAGCATAAGGGAAAGTTCATCTTCTTTTCTGTGTGCTCTTTAGATTTTTCTTTGAATTCCATCTTCCTCTTCTTATCAAACCCATGTGACTGATGGGTTACTCCAATCTCCATCTCGACTTTGAGAGCACATCGAACGATTTCCTCGTAGCTATTGAAGTCCCTTATGGCTAACGCCCTTAGAAGACTTGGTTTTAAGCCACTAAAGAATCGATCGATCTTACTCTCAGGTTGGATAATAATACCAGAAGCGTACCTTGCAAGTCTTGTAAAATTTGCTTCATAGGTACTAACAGATTCATCATCCCTTTGCTTCAGTTCAAGGAACTCTTTCTCCATCTTTGTTCGGAGAATACGAGGGATGTACTTATTGAAAAATAAGTTCTTGAACTCGTCCCATTCCATAGACTCAATTTCATCCCTTTGCCTCGTATTCTTAACAAGATTCCACCATTGATCCGCATCTCCTTCCAAACGATACACTGCTAGGATGACTTTATCATGCTCAGAACATTGAAGAACTGAAAATATCTTTTCAGTAGTACTAATCCATTGTTCAGCAACTAATGGATCAGTAGACCCGCTGAAAGAAGGTGGACGCTGCCTCATGAAGGATTCAACAGAATGTTGCTCCCTCCTTTGCTCGTTTGGAAATCCTGCATGATTCATAGCTTGAGAAAGTTGTGTGAGCATGGCTACAAGATTTTGCATTCCAGCTCCCATATCGTTTGGTTGCTCAGGGGGACAATCATTGCATTGCCCATCGCATTCCGCATTAACACGGTTCCTTCGGGTTCCAGCCATTGACTAAAACCAAGAAGAATAGTGTGAGCAACACTAATTATAATAGGAAACCACATAATTCAAGAATAAAATTTTCATGCTTATGGTCTTATCCTAGGTTATTCATGGCCATTTCTAAGATTGTGTTCTATGCTTAGACTTATCCTTAGGGTTCTTACTAAGGCTTTCACATCCTAGTTTCCAAAGGTTGACTATACCTTTCCTCTGATACCAACTATAACGACCCATACTTTACATACATTGTTAATACTTCAAAATTGAAGCACACTTATTACAACATATGACAAAACCACAAAGGACCGTATAGGTATAGTGTCTTTAGAAACTGGGAAACATAAACAACTGGTTCATAAATCTTCTACAATGTCTCCCATTTATTTCATCATATATAGGGTCCCTTTTAGCATATTCTACTTAATATCCATCTTCCTGACCTGGGTAAAAGAAAACATAAAAGGGTGAGCTCAAATGCTCAGCAAGGGCAAATAACGGAAATAAAAATCATATCATATCTTTTTGAAAATTAAAACCTGCAAAAGAGATCATAATATCTTAACATGGAATAAATCATAGAAGTGAAAATGAGATCCCCACAATCATAACATAAAACTTGAAAATTTGTGGCATGCACACATAATCATGGAAAATCATTTCTTGTTAGTCATGACTCATTGCCAAGACTATCTTAGTGGACAAAGTCCCTTTCTGAACCGAGTTCACTCCTCGTTTCAGTCCTGTATCACTGAACCGAAATAACCTTCCGTTCCAGCCATGTATATCTCATGATATATAAAATCTTTACCCAATGCATTGGAGGGAGATATAGGTCCCACCCATCTTATAATGAATCCTTTCTTATGTGTGCCACATAATCATAAAACATACATCATCGCATAACACATGTAACAAAAATGGGATTCTTGAAACATCATGACATCATAAATCAATTCATATAAGATAAAGGAGTTCATAAAAATAATTTCATCACAACATGAACAAATCAATTTAATAATAGGGATAAAAACAGAACCCTTTATTATCTTAGATGGAAAATAATTTTGATAAAACACTTGAACTCCATTCTTGAGGAAAATATCCTTTCTTCTTCAAAAACATTTTTCCTTTCATAACATGTCATACGACTTTAAAATAAAAGAAGTTGATTAAAAATAAACTTGAAAACTTATAAAGGAAGCTTCTTGGATTTAATGTTTTAAAAATCCATTCATGCCGTATAAGTTAAAAAAAACATTCTGCGTACTTTTGTCGGAAAAGTCAAAAAGTACCTCGTACGGAAAAAACGACAAAAGATTCCTTTCATATTCTTTACTAAAAACTCACCTAAGGGTAAAATTGGATTTAAACTATTGCAAGTGGATGGAAAAAATATTACATATTGAGGGAACATGGATGTGGATGATAAAATACACCCCAGTAAATACTTACGAATAAACAATCTCGGATAAAAATGAGATTGTGATATTTCCCTTACCTTAGGTCTGATTTGCTTTGTTCGTGTCCGAAGCTCCTCTTCTTTGGAACGCCTCTTTGAATCCCCCACTTAAGGAACTATGATTGGTCTTTGGAGAAGACCAGGACCTCTAGGATTATTCTAGGGAAGTGGAGAGGAGAAAATGGCAGGGGTTGGCCGAGCTTGAGTGCTCAAATTGGTGTGAGGAGGAGGGGGAGGAGGTGCCCTTTTATAAGGGAGGAGAGGGGCACCTTAGGAATATCTCAAAATATTATTTTATATTAAAGTCAAAATCGGTTTATAATGGTTCCAAAGGGTCTTATTTCGAAGATAATGTGGGGATGGGTCGAAATCCTATCAACCAATAGGATTTAGACAAGTTTAGGGTATTATTTTAACCTTATCAATTAGATTTAACTCTAAGTTAATTAATTTAACTTTTACCGTGTCTTTTTGTTTTCTTTCACTATATGGTTAATACACTTACTATAACATGCCAAACGAACCCCAAATTGTTTATTATTAATATATATATCCTTATCTAAGTCATTTGGCCGAACCTTAGATTTTTAGGAATACAATAACAATTAATAATATAATATTTGATTTAAAAACTATTTTGTGTCAATTTTGACACTATTTGATATATGATTTTTGTGTAAGTCATAACAGAATTATATGTTCGAAACAAGTTGATTAAATCAACATTAATATATCATAGTGACCTTGAAAATTAGTGGAATTCATAAAAAGTCTTAAATTACATTTATTTGGGTATTTATATTATTAATTTTGTCAATATTTCATTAATAAGATAATTACTGCATCATCTTTGTGTCATAAATAAATTAAATTATTTGATGTCTAAAAATTACAAATAAAATATAATCATGTAGGAAATCTTTTTAGATTTCTAATGAATATTTACAATTGAATTTATCTTATGTATAACCCCATATTAAAAATGATTTACTTATTAAACTTTGATTTTAACTATTTTAACCCTTCTTTAAATAAATTAATAATAAATGTCCTAATCTAATCCAAGTGGGCCTAAATGATAATATTTTACACTTAAGGTTGTTTTTGGTCGAGATAAAGTTGTCCAATAGGATTAGGACATGTGTTAGGGTAATATTAATATCATATTTACCCTTAGTTACCCTATTTACTATTAACCGCGGTAAAAATAGTAAAAAGTTACTATTCACCAAAAAATTATTTTCATCTCATTGAACCACATTTTAGTCCTTGATATTAACCGTGTCTCTCGGATTTTTGAAATTCCATTCACAGAAGCGGTAAAATTAAGTTTTATGCAAAATTCAGTTTTTAACCTACCACTTAGTGGTTTCACTATTCATCAAAAATTGAAAGTTTTCAGAAAAATACCAAAATTTCACCCTAGGCTAATTTCGATATTCTGAGTCCAAAAATGAAGTCCATTTTGAAAAATAAAATTTATAAAATTTTAAAAAGTGGTTATTACTATAACGGCTAGTTTTAATAGCATATTGTTGTTTAGTGAAACTCGGTATTGCGTACGACGCAAGCTATCGAGGAAGGTCGCGATTGCGTGCAAAGCAAGCCAAGCAAGTGTTGTGTAGAAAAAGATTCCTTTGATGGTTTATATAACATAAAAGTCTCGGGTGTTACAATAATCTTTATATTGGACAATACATGTTTAATATTTTTTTGATTATTTATTTAATTATTGGAATACATGGTTTGTAATAGTTGTTTAATAAATGATGATATGTATATTATCTTTTGTATCATTATATGTATAAGGTTCTGTGTGCCCATATAAAAAATTATTTATCTATATTATAAATTCCTGAGATCCCATCACTGAAATATGAGTATTTTCGTATAATGAAGAGGATGATAATTGATGAAGACTTCTATGAGTTTTGGTGACGTACTAGACATGGGTTTGAAAAATTGGATGGGTGAACATTGCAACTCAGGTCGTAAGGGTTATGACATAAGGAGTTACCCATAGAGTCTATATTGATCGATTATTTACTCAATTGGTCAACCATTAGTATCAGTTTATGATCACATGTAACACCCCAAGAATTCATAATGTGTTATTTCTTCAAAATAATTCAATAACTTGCACTGCACGCAACACCGAGTTCAATCACACCATTAAAAGAGGTCATGAATAGTATTAACTACATTTTGAACTTTATATAATCCTTATAATTTTAGAATCCCTATTATGAGTTTCTTAGTCATAATGCAAGAACAGATTCATTTTCAGTATTTCACTTTTATCAACTTCTAATAGTGAAACCTTTTTAAATACAATATTTTAATTTTTTTTGACTAAATGGGGACATTAAAAATTTAAAATGAAACACCCCAAGCTTCCACGGTACGTTTCCCTTCGAATAATGCGATAGCGTGTGTTGTACGCAACCTCGAGTTCTAACACACACCACAACTAATTAAACTAGCCGTTGTGAATAGTAATACCTACTTTTTGAAATCATATATATTCTATATTTCAAAATGGACTTCATTTTTGGATTCGGAATATCAAAATTAGCCTAGGATGAAATTTTGGTACATTTCGGATAACTTTCATATTTTGATGAATAGTGAAAATTTCTAAATTTTAATTAAAAACAACTTTTTTAATCAAAATAATTAATAGTGATAAATTATGAATTTGAGTGGTTTTAAAGTATATTTAGAATATATTTTTACCATTCAATTTAATGTTTATCATTGGACATAATTTTACAATTAAACCGAACATAAACAAGTGTCAATCTTTTGATAGTTATTATCTCTTAAAAACACGCTTTTTGTTTTGACAGCGGGAATTAATTTTAAATTAATTTCTGCCACTTCTGTGTTTTGAATTTAGAAAAATGGATTCCATATTTGGAATCAGTATGTTCAAATTGTGTAAATAGGTAACTTTTATTTTTAGACATTTTGAATAATTACTGCGGTAAATATTTTATTTACCATGGTTAAGGGTAAATCCGGTAAATAAGGGTTAAAAAATAATATTATAATAATACTAAATTACCCTAAAACGTGTCTTAACCCTATTGGTTGATACATGGTCGACCATGGGCATCTTTGGGTCTATTTTGGGACCCCATGGATCCACTTGTAAGTGATAATGACACATTATATTAATAAAGCTAAAATAAAAATAAAAATCGCATAAGCTTACATCTTTTAGAAGAACAATTTTTAAATAGGGTTATACATGTTGGATTTTAGATTATAAATATTAATTAGAAAGATAAAAAGATTTCCTACATAATGATATTTTATAATTTTTAGACATTAAATAATTTATTTTATTTATGACACAATGATGATGCAGTAATTACTATAATAGTGAAAAATTAAAATAATTGATATTATAAATACCCAAATAAATATAATATGAAACTTTTAATGAATTAAACTAATTTTCTAGGATAATATGATATATTAGGATTGATTTAATGGACTTTGTTCGAAGTAATCAATCTGTTATGAGTTTCACAAAAATCAACTATTGAATAGTGTCAAAATTGACATAAAAGAATTCTTAAAACAAATATTATATTATTAATTGATATTAAAATCCTAAAAATCTAAGGTTCGGCCAAGAGACTTATATTATGATAGGTTATTCATTAATGGACCACTTGGGGGTCGCTTGGATTTATATAGTAAGTTTATTAACCATATTATATAATAATACAAAGAGACATTGTAAAAGTGAAACTAATTAACTTAGAGTTAATACTTAAAGATAAGGTTAATATAAGTACCCAAACCTGTCTAAATTCTATTGGATGAGTTGTTTTCGACCTATCCCCACCTCATCCTTTGAATAGTCAACTTTGGAGCCTTTGGAAACCGAATATGAATTTATTATAAATTAATATTTCTAGCTTTTCCAAAGGTGCCCCTCACCCATCTTATAAAAGGGCACTTCTCCTTCTCTTTTCCTCACACCTCTCAAGCCACTTGGCTCGTCCAAACTCTGCCCAACTAAGCTCCCCACATCCCTCTCCTCCTCCTTGAAGCTTCCCCTTAGGCAGAAAGCATTTCAAGAAGTCCTTTGGTTCCAACCAAAGTGAGTTACCTAGATTAAAGGTAACGATTTCTCTTAAATTATTTTCATTTATTTTGCTTCTCCAACCCCCAAACTCTTTTTATTTCCTTTCTTTTGTAACAACACCAGTATCCAAAATATACTAGGATGTTGTTATAAGAAGGATTCAAACTACACATACACACAACTCCATCTAATGGATGATGAACATAATGTTTCTGTGGATGGCAAACTAACGCCTCACGAAACGATGATTGTTCAAATACATCTTACCACCTCTCATGGTGGCCATTATGATGGAACTGTAATTAAATATGATATTAATGATATATATTTTATATATAAGATTCTGTAATTCCATTTTACTTCATACCATTATTCGTTTCATGTTATATATACATACGATAATTTCATTTGAGGAAGTGCGGACTACCGCCCCCTTAAAATGATATGACTCGTTCATACCACACATGGAACGTATAAAGGATGGTGTTAATGAACTTAAGTAACATATATAAAATATTATATTATACTAGAATAGTAATATACCTATGTATCATTTGGATTCAATTCTTTTAAAATAAAAATTAAATGGAAGTAGCGTTCGTGCGTACGTACGGACTACCGTCTCCACGGACGCGATGAGATTCATTCTCCATCGTATCCATTCAAGTATAATTATCATTTGATGATTTAAAAATGATGTTTAAGGACTTGATATCATTCTGGATATGAATAATATACAACCTATCCATTACAAACATGGCTTACGTAACAAAACATATAAAATAAAACAAGTAAGTTAACACCCAAAACAACGATAATACTAAGGTATTATTATCAAATCAATATTAAAAGATCATATATGATATCATATTAATATATATGATTCTTGTATAATTTAATAACAATTATTTCACCATTATACAGGAGGTTAACCTACCCCAACAAAGGAAAAGTACAAGGTAAGGGTTATTTCACAATCTCTTCATTATCCGAGGTTGTTTATAAGTAATAATCTACTGGGATCTCTTTATCATCCACATCCATGTTTCTTAAAAATGTATTTCAAAACATTTTTACTATTTACAAGAATATGGGTTAAAGTCATTTATACCTTTTTTTGACTTTTTATAAGAGGTTTATAAAGGAATCTTTCCGTCGTTTTCAAAACAAGGTCCTTTTTAACCTTTTCGACAGAATTGAGGTAAGAATGTTTTTTTTAACTTATACGGCGGGTGCGGTTACTTTCCGCCGTTATAAAATCGTCGAAGCTTTCCTTACAAGCTTATAAGAATATTTTCAAAGAAAATGTTTTATTTTATATGGATCTTAAATGTTTTCAAAATAAAAGGAGATACTTCTTTTAAAAGAATTTTGATTTCATCTATGTCAACATCCTTTGATGGATTTTAAGATTATTTGAAGTTGATTTATTATAATACAAAACTTCTATATTGTATTTAAGGTTTTGTGATATGTTTGAATGTGGATGTGCTATTTTATACCATTCATAGTTTATGGTGAAACTATTGACATTTCGTATGCTAGTTTTAACTCGAATGTTTATGTTATATTTCAAACTTTTCTTCAGATGAATGTGCTAAACAAGTATGTTCCGGGTTGGGGACCGGTAAAAGTAAGCCCTCCAGGTTGGGGACTGGTTAAAGTAAGCCCTCCAGGTTAGGGACTGGTAAAAGTAAGCCCTCCGGTTTGGTGTCCGGTTATTAGAGGCACTCCGGGTTGGTGTCCGGTTATTAGAGGCACTCCGGGTTGGTGTCCGGTTATTAGAGGCACTCCGGGTTGGGTTCCGGTTAGAAGTAACCCCTAGGTCTTGGGATGAGGCCTAGACAATGAAATTAACGTTTGACATTATGCATTCCATAATTATGAAAGTGGTTATTGATATTGCATGTGATTATTCGATTAGTAGAATATCCATGTGAACAAGTAAATGGCATTATTTAATTTTACTTTTGCCATACTATGTTGAAGTTAAATTTTAAAAGGCTTTTGTTTTAGTAATTCATTTCCTTAAATGTTTATGCTTATTTTGAATGTTCCGCTATATTGTTATCCTTACTGGGCATTTGAGCTCACCCCTTTTCTATGTTTTATTTTTCCCAGGTAGTGAAGAAGTAAATTATGAATGACTTGCAGGGATATTATGAGGGGTTAATAGTGTGGATATGAAGACTTTGTTGTTGTAGTAGTTTTTCACTTTGAAATGTAATGTAAAACTTTATGATTATATCTAGTGTTTCCAAGGCTACTAAACCAATCGGTCTTTCGGGATTTGATCTTTCTTGTGATCATGCCAATGTTTTGTAAATAATGCACCGACTCTGGGTAGCTGGGGTCGGGGCGTTACAGTTGGTATCAGAGGAAGTTTAGTACAAACCTTGGAAGCTAGATTTAGATAAACTCTGATTAGAGCACGTAGACCTAAGATGAGCTTTGAGGATTAGTATAGAAGAACTTCCTAGAATTTTGGTATTGTAGAGATTTTGTGAGTTTTTCGAGCAATACATCCCTGTCTGGATACAAGCAGGTAGAGGCGGCTCTGGCACAGATGTACCTAGGGGTAAAACCCGAAAACACCGCTTTGAGCTAGACTCGAACGGGAACTGGTGCACGACAACGGGCCTTGTTGCACTCTTGGTTACGACACTCCCGGGGGATATGCTTAGGATAACTCTCATTTTCTCTGCAAATCATTTTGAAGGGATTATGAGTATATAATTCCTCAAAGAAAACATTCTTATGGATTATATCCATAAATAGATCAATTTATGTTAAGTGTTTCATAATTATGGGATTATTTATTTTGATTCATAAACTGATCTAGTGTATTCCATTGTTTAGAAATGGCGCCCGGTAGAAGGAATGAGAACTCCAGAAATGCACATGATCCAAAGAGAAGGAAGGATCATATCTTTCATGGTCTTAAGCTAGAATTTATAAGAGAAATAGTCTCCCATGTATTATCATCATATGAAGAAATAATATCATGTGTTGATAAGATAAGTAAAGAGTTTACTGAGTCCTATAGATTTGAAGGGAAGCAAGAGAAGAAAAGGATGGAAAATAGAAAGATGGATAAAGGGAAGAGGGAAAAGAAGAATTTTCACATATGTGGTAACTGTGGAAAGAAACACCCTGGAACTTGCCTGAAAGGAATGGGAGTTTGCTATAAGTGTGGAGGAAAAGGGCACAAAGTACGTGACTGCAAGGGTAAGAAAATGGTTTCAAAGGTACAATGCTTCATTTGCAAGGAGTTTGGACACTACGCGAACCTATGTCCCAGTCATCAGACTATGCCGCAAATGATGCTATTGGATAATAATCAAGTTATGATACTACCAGAGATGAAGAGGAATGATTAGAGTTCTTATGTTGATTATGTTAATTGAGTGTTGTATCAACAATGTACTTGTTATAATAATTATGGAGTCTATAAGGATTGTACTGCAGTACTATTTCATTATGGACTTAAGATGGTGTGGAACAAAGAAAAGTGACTCAGTGGCAGGTTAAATGTTTGGAAAATATATGGTTGAGAGAAAGATAAACCATAATATGGTTCAGATACTGAGGTGGTGATTTTAGAATAATACATGATTGATTTGGATAAATTATATTGGATATTATTGACTACCTTGGAACTGATTAATGATTTGTATATTCCATCATTGTTGGGGTTCAAAACATTTTTGGATTAATGAAGTATATACAGCATTCTATATGGAATAAGGGAGCATGAATGTAATCAATAAGGAATATGGTAATACATGATGAAGGTATTCATATGCTATTACGGGGTAAAAAGGATCTATATTATGTTTACCTTCCTTATAAATGTTGGACTGTGAGTTTGGACAGAAGTATTTTGGATAGTTCTAGTTTGGATTATTTTGGATTGCCAAAAAAACAACCCGGAGGTCGGGCGGCAACCCGTCGCGTCTGGCAAGGCTGCGAGACTTGAACCCGCAACCGAAGGGCGACAAGGGTGTATCACCTACCACTGGCCCACGAGATGTCCTGGATTAAATAATTTTGTTTTTTTAAAGATCTGGTAGATGAATTATAAATTGATTTATTTTGGAACCCTGTACGAATAGTATAAATAAAAAAAATTACATTCTATTATCTTTTAGAGTGAAAGATGAGTTTGTGGTAGAAATTTATTAATGGATAAAACTCTAATTATAAAGTAAGTATATCTCCTTATGATCTTAGCCAATCTCATAAATATATTCCTCAACATTAATAAAAGGAACTTAGAACAAAAATGTTGTCCTAGATGGTACCTTAAATCATCACTAATTCATGGCTTTGGGATTGTTGGCCTTTTCATAGCCATGTTCTCTACCACTCTCCATCAGATAATTGATGGTTAGATTTCTCTTCCATATCCATATTTTCCTACATGGAACCCTAGTATGTGTTATTTTCGGCAATCTTCATACTTTCCACTCTTTATTTTAAATAGAGACCTCATTAATTCATTTTTCGATGTGGGATTTCAACTAAGATATTTTGAAACGTCAAAATGTGTTATCCTAATACCCTATGTTTTGTTGAACCGATGGTATTTCAAATCATCATAGATTGATGAGTTTAAGTACCTCAATTTTATACTTGTTTATGATTGATGACCTCAATCACCACCTATAAATATTTACGTTTTCCTCCAATTATATGTCTCTAATTGCCACCAATGTTCTCCTAATCGAGATCATAATTTGGTGGTGACCCTTTCATTTCTCTTTTCCTCATATTAAGACTAAATTTTAGTAACCCAATTTCCAATGTGGGTTTTCCCACAAATATATTTTCTACTTTCAACCTTTTATTTTTGAAGAAAAATTTCAAATTGCGAGGACGCAATTTATTGAAGGAGGGGAGAATGTAACACCCCAAGAATTCATAATGTGTTATTTCTTCAAAATAATTCAATAACTTGCACTGCACGCAACACCGAGTTCAATCACACCATTAAAAGAGGTCATGAATAGTATTAACTACATTTTGAACTTTATATAATCCTTATAATTTTAGAATCCCTATTATGAGTTTCTTAGTCATAATGCAAGAACAGATTCATTTTCAGTATTTCACTTTTATCAACTTCTAATAGTGAAACCTTTTTAAATACAATATTTTAATTTTTTTTGACTAAATGGGGACATTAAAAATTTAAAATGAAACACCCCAAGCTTCCATGGTACGTTTCCCTTCGAATAATGCGATAGCGTGTGTTGTACGCAACCTCGAGTTCTAACACACACCACAACTAATTAAACTAGCCGTTGTGAATAGTAATACCTACTTTTTGAAATCATATATATTCTATATTTCAAAATGGACTTCATTTTTGGATTCGGAATATCAAAATTAGCCTAGGATGAAATTTTGGTACATTTCGGATAACTTTCATATTTTGATGAATAGTGAAAATTTCTAAATTTTAATTAAAAACAACTTTTTTAATCAAAATAATTAATAGTGATAAATTATGAATTTGAGTGGTTTTAAAGTATATTTAGAATATATTTTTACCATTCAATTTAATGTTTATCATTGGACATAATTTTACAATTAAACCGAACATAAACAAGTGTCAATCTTTTGATAGTTATTATCTCTTAAAAACACGCTTTTTGTTTTGACAGCGGGAATTAATTTTAAATTAATTTCTGCCACTTCTGTGTTTTGAATTTAGAAAAATGGATTCCATATTTGGAATCAGTATGTTCAAATTGTGTAAATAGGTAACTTTTATTTTTAGACATTTTGAATAATTACTGCGGTAAATATTTTATTTACCATGGTTAAGGGTAAATCCGGTAAATAAGGGTTAAAAAATAATATTATAATAATACTAAATTACCCTAAAACGTGTCTTAACCCTATTGGTTGATACATGGTCGACCATGGGCATCTTTGGGTCTATTTTGGGACCCCATGGATCCACTTGTAAGTGATAATGACACATTATATTAATAAAGCTAAAATAAAAATAAAAATGGCATAAGCTTACATCTTTTAGAAGAACAATTTTTAAATAGGGTTATACATGTTGGATTTTAGATTATAAATATTAATTAGAAAGATAAAAAGATTTCCTACATAATGATATTTTATAATTTTTAGACATTAAATAATTTATTTTATTTATGACACAATGATGATGCAGTAATTACTATAATAGTGAAAAATTAAAATAATTGATATTATAAATACCCAAATAAATATAATATGAAACTTTTAATGAATTAAACTAATTTTCTAGGATAATATGATATATTAGGATTGATTTAATGGACTTTGTTCGAAGTAATCAATCTGTTATGAGTTTCACAAAAGTCAACTATTGAATAGTGTCAAAATTGACATAAAAGAATTCTTAAAACAAATATTATATTATTAATTGATATTAAAATCCTAAAAATCTAAGGTTCGGCCAAGAGACTTATATTATGATAGGTTATTCATTAATGGACCACTTGGGGGTCGCTTGGATGTATATAGTAAGTTTATTAACCATATTATATAATAATACAAAGAGACATTGTAAAAGTGAAACTAATTAACTTAGAGTTAATACTTAAAGATAAGGTTAATATAAGTACCCAAACCTGTCTAAATTCTATTGGATGAGTTGTTTTCGACCTATCCCCACCTCATCCTTTGAATAGTCAACTTTGGAGCCTTTGGAAACCGAATATGAATTTATTATAAATTAATATTTCTAGCTTTTCCAAAGGTGCCCCTCACCCCTCTTATAAAAGGGCACTTCTCCTTCTCTTTTCCTCACACCTCTCAAGCCACTTGGCTCGTCCAAACTCTGCCCAACTAAGCTCCCCACATCCCTCTCCTCCTCCTTGAAGCTTCCCCTTAGGCAGAAAGCATTTCAAGAAGTCCTTTGGTTCCAACCAAAGTGAGTTACCTAGATTAAAGGTAACGATTTCTCTTAAATTATTTTCATTTATTTTGCTTCTCCAACCCCCAAACTCTTTTTATTTCCTTTCTTTTGTAACAACACCAGTATCCACAATATACTAGGATGTTGTTATAAGAAGGATTCAAACTACACATACACACAACTCCATCTAATGGATGATGAACATAATGTTTCTGTGGATGGCAAACTAACGCCTCACGAAACGATGATTGTTCAAATACATCTTACCACCTCTCATGGTGGCCATTATGATGGAACTGTAATTAAATATGATATTAATGATATATATTTTATATATAAGATTCTGTAATTCCATTTTACTTCATACCATTATTCGTTTCATGTTATATATACATACGATAATTTCATTTGAGGAAGTGCGGACTACCGCCCCCTTAAAATGATATGACTCGTTCATACCACACATGGAACGTATAAAGGATGGTGTTAATGAACTTAAGTAACATATATAAAATATTATATTATACTGGAATAGTAATATACCTATGTATCATTTGGATTCGATTCTTTTAAAATAAAAATTAAATGGAAGTAGCGTTCGTGCGTACGTACGGACTACCGTCTCCACGAACGCGATGAGATTCATTCTCCATCGTATCCATTCAAGTATAATTATCATTTGATGATTTAAAAATGATGTTTAAGGACTTGATATCATTCTGGATATGAATAATATACAACCTATCCATTACAAACATGGCTTACGTAACAAAACATATAAAATAAAACAAGTAAGTTAACACCCGAAACAACGATAATACTAAGGTATTATTATCAAATGAATATTAAAAGATCATATATGATATCATATTAATATATATGATTCTTGTATAATTTAATAACAATTATTTCACCATTATACAGGAGGTTAACCTACCCCAACAAAGGAAAAGTACAAGGTAAGGGTTATTTCACAATCTCTTCATTATCCGAGGTTGTTTATAAGTAATAATCTACTGGGATCTCTTTATCATCCACATCCATGTTTCTTAAAAATGTATTTCAAAACACTTTTACTATTTACAAGAATATGGGTTAAAGTCATTTATACCTTTTTTTGACTTTTTATAAGAGGTTTATAAAGGAATCTTTCCGTCGTTTTCAAAACAAGGTCCTTTTTAACCTTTTCGACAGAATTGAGGTAAGAATGTTTTTTTTAACTTATACGGCGGGTGCGGTTACTTTCCGCCGTTATAAAATCGTCGAAGCTTTCCTTACAAGCTTATAAGAATATTTTCAAAGAAAATGTTTTATTTTATATGGATCTTAAATGTTTTCAAAATAAAAGGAGATACTTCTTTTAAAAGAATTTTGATTTCATCTATGTCAACATCCTTTGATGGATTTTAAGATTATTTGAAGTTGATTTATTATAATACAAAACTTCTATATTGTATTGAAGGTTTTGTGATATGTTTGAATGTGGACGTGCTATTTTATACCATTCATAGTTTATGGTGAAACTATTGACATTTCGTATGCTAGTTTTAACCCGAATGTTTATGTTATATTTCAAACTTTTCTTCAGATGAATGTGCTAAACAAGTATGTTCCGGGTTGGGGACCGGTAAAAGTAAGCCCTCCAGGTTGGGGACTGGTTAAAGTAAGCCCTCCAGGTTAGGGACTGGTAAAAGTAAGCCCTCCGGTTTGGTGTCCGGTTATTAGAGGCACTCCGGGTTGGTGTCCGGTTATTAGAGGCACTCCGGGTTGGTGTCCGGTTATTAGAGGCACTCCGGGTTGGGTTCCGGTTAGAAGTAACCCCTAGGTCTTGGGATGAGGCCTAGACAATGAAATTAACGTTTGACATTATGCATTCCATAATTATGAAAGTGGTTATTGATATTGCATGTGATTATTCGATTAGTAGAATATCCATGTGAACAAGTAAATGGAATTATTTCATTTTACTTTTGCCATACTATGTTGAAGTTCAATTTTAAAAGGCTTTTGTTTTAGTAATTCATTTCCTTAAATGTTTATGCTTATTTTGAATGTTCCGCTATATTGTTATCCTTACTGGGCATTTGAGCTCACCCCTTTTCTATGTTTTATTTTTCCCAGGTAGTGAAGAAGTAAATTATGAATGACTTGCAGGGATATTATGAGGGGTTAATAGTGTGGATATGAAGACTTTGTTGTTGTAGTAGTTTTTCACTTTGAAATGTAATGTAAAACTTTATGATTATATCTAGTGTTTCCAAGGCTACTAAACCAATCGGTCTTTCGGGATTTGATCTTTCTTGTGATCATGCCAATGTTTTGTAAATAATGCACCGACTCTGGGTAGCTGGGGTCGGGGCGTTACATCACACCATTTGATTTTATTTATGAATGGTTTATTAGTTTATGTATGTGTAATGTTACACATGACCACATATAATAATAAGAGAGTATGTGTAGATAAAATGAACATGTTTGGCGATTTTTTTCTATTTATTAAATTATTAATATTTGAGTGTGGTAAAAAAAACAAGAAAGTGTAAATATAAATAGATCACATTAACTGAGAATAATAAAAAACCCTCAATGAAATATTAATTCATAAAGCCTTCCGTCATTTAATTTTGAACAAAACTGATTGTACAAGGTGTTCATCAAACCTAGTTGAGGGTACCTTATACTAATTGAGAGTTATTTTAAGAGTGGTGGGTTGACATAACCAAATTTAGTATCATAGAAGTATTCATAGATATCTTATTGAAATTTTAGAGGACAAAGTTGAGAAATTCAGGGTTATCCTTCATAGGATATGAGAATAAACTCAACAGATTAAGGAATCACAAGAAATTGTGGTTGTATAGCTGAAATCCTACCTTGGGTCTCTCTAGGTAGTGGTATATCCATAACTTGGGCTATGAGGATAGGTTTTAAGAATCCTTTTCCACTATAATACTCTAGTGGCTGATTATTTCAAATCTAGTAGTTGATGGCTATTAGAGTTTGATAAAATAGTGGGAGACATTTAAGATAATAAAATATATATTGTCTAATAATTGATAATCATGATAAAATTACTAATATGATTATGTATTATTTTTTAGATTAATGGTTGATAATAACAAAAGTTTACTATGATATATATTGGAAAAAGTAAATGACCTAAATAGAATGAATTTCCAAGTGTAGTACACATGCTTGCATAATGTCCTACAATATAGAACAAAATTATTTGTGTCAGAGTCTCAACAACCTGTTGATCCACCTAAGTAAGAAAGGGTGAAAAATGAATATTATAGGAGACACATGATTTATTAATTTACATCATAATACTAACCTAAATTTCTAATCAGTTTTGGAAACAACACTAGGAAATGGATGGATTCACATGTTGTCTTATCTCTGATAATTCGGTGAGGAGAAAGTGAAGTGAGAAATTAATGTGATTATTATTACATTGAACACATATAAATTTAAATATTTATCATTATCTTTAAATACATCCCTTTTTAATATACTTATCACCTAATTACTCCATTTTTGAACCATAAAACAACCAATATAGAGAAAAACTTCATTTCCTTTTGGGTGATGTTCAACAAGAATATAAGAACTTAAAGAAACACTAATATTTAGTTCTTATGGTTAAAAAGATAAATGAAAATTCAAAAAGGATAGTGGAAATTGATACACCAAAGTAACCTTCATAAAAATCATTCAAGGAAAAGAGGAAAATCATCGTACACGAGACTATTTGCTTCACATGTCATGAGATAATTCTATGGAAGATAAAATATTATAAATTGAAGTTAAAGCAAGAATAGGCTTTAAATTATAGTATATTAATAATTTTATGTTATGTTTCTATTTTACCTCTTGGGTATTAGATACTAAATGTGTGATGTAGATTTGTTTCTAAATAAATCAACCAAGTAAGTATAGAAACATTATAAGAAGTAAGGTGAATTCTCCAAGATATTGAGAAAAGGTAATTCCTAAGTCATAAATGAGAAATAAAAACTTTATAATTTCCATGTTTAATGATTTTGGTTGAAATTTTAATGATTATTATTAAAAAATTTATATCATTTATTTATTGGATAAAATAATACATTATTCCATTTTTGGAATGAATATTGTTTGTGAGGTCTCATACTCAACCAATAGTTTAGTAATGTTTGAATCATTAGTAATATCTGATGAATATAAAAATGTACGACTTAAATACCTAGTTTTGGTAAGATGATAATTTTATAGTAAAAATGAAATTAGTTTTAAAAGATATACCTAGTATGGTATTTAGAATCTTCAAATATAAAAATACATTAGGTATTGTTGACACAATTACTTATATCTTTCTGTACAAAGAAATGTCTATAAATAAAGGTAATCTATAAATATTTTAGAATTTGTTCAGCTAAGAGAGTATGAACAATCCTAAGGAGAAGCTAGTGGTAAATTAATATAATTCATTAGTTTTATTGAAGAGTTTTAAGTAATGTAAAAGTGAAGTAACAAGCATTTGTGGTTATATGATATGAGTTGCCTCAAGCCCGCAAGATGAAGAAAATCTCAACCATGCATTCATCAATCATTATAAATGTAGAGTACATTTTTTTTCTAAACTCACATTTCTTTATACACATCAGATCCATTATCTTAGTAAAATAAAGATCTATGATGAGTCTTAGATGAATACATTTATCATTAAAGTATAACATGTAGAAATTAATAAATAAAAATTTCCTTATACAAATCAAATTCAATATGTTATTAAATGTAGAATCAATGATGAGATTTAATAATCATTGAAAAATATTCCACTATCTCTTCAGGAGTGCTTTGAAAATAGGAGTGTTAACCCATAAATATATTCCAACTATAATGGAAAGTGGATATCATATGAGTTTCAACACAAAGGAAATACATTATTTCATACTCCATGTATTTATATGAAAATATTTTTTGGGGACAAGTAAATAAACAAAATTACATCAAGAATAACAAAATGTGAATATACGGTAATTACAATAAAGGTTTCTAAATATATTATAGAAACCCCTGATATATAAAAGATATCGTCAAGTGATAGAGTACAATTATATAAAAGGGTTCACATCTCTATTTGAGATAGTGGGAAATAAATTAACTTTGGAAAAGTCAAGGATTGAGATACATAAGTAGTTATCATAGGAATAAGTTATATTAGAGATCATAGAAAAGGAATATTCCACAGACACATATTGTATAGGATTATTAAAACCACAGTGGTTGTTTTATATTCACCACAGAATGTGATATATTATTCGATGAGAATAATTGATCCTATAAGGATGTAGTAAATATCAAAAAACCTTGATTTATAAGATTATATGAATTTGGTAAAATATATGGTGTAAATCCATTGGTGGTTATTTAAGAGAAACTATACATGGGTGGTCCAAGGGTGGTACTATTAAGGATTTTTTGGTTATACCAAATCATCATAATTAATTCTATTTTAATTACACTAGTGAATTAAACTCTATATGATCATCATATTGGGCATTGGATGTCAAGAACACATTTCTAGGAAGGTGTCTATACGATGCAACCAGAAAGGGTCAGTGACGCTATAGAATTTCAATAAGGAATTCAAGATGTAGAGATCCATTTATGGATTAATGAAGGCATTGTTCTCATAGAATATTAATCTGGAAATAAACTATTAAAGGTATTTATAAGAGGTTATTTGGAGAACCACATTTTACAAGTAAAACATATTGATAACATATAGAAAACTTTTATTAGTCTTACAGTTAGTTAAGACTTGATTGAATGAAACTCTCAAAAGATTAACTTCATGTAGAGACCCAAGTTATAGGGAAAAAGATTTATTGTGGTAGATCTATGGGTTAATTAGGCCAACTAAATGTACATATACTTATAATTTATTGTAAAAATTTGAGAGAGAATTTTTTCTAATGTCACATGACATAAATCTCTCCTAGAAGACATTTATAATATATAAGAGGAGATTGAAATGGTTGGTAGAATTCCATATACATAGAAAACATATCTATAAAATATTTCATTTTATATAATAAATATTTCCAATATATACTTTATAGTAGGTTAATATATGTTAAATCTATAATAACTACATTAGAATTAGTCATAACTATCCAATTGTACTTGATAAAGTAAAATGTATATGTACCTGGTACTTAGAAAGGAATAACACTAGTTACAAGGGGATACAAAATAATATTACTATGGATCAATATGATCTATTATAATTGTTATTATACTAAAATGATACATATAAGCTCATTCATGCTAGTGGTATCCATATCTAAAAATACTGAGTATGTTGTAGATTCTGATGCTGCTCAAGAAGAAGTACCAAATATGAAACAATTTGGTCAAGTTTGATGAGTAGTAATTTGGGTACTAACCAAGATATCAAAATTATGAAAATGGAAAAAGGTTAAACTCAATGATATAATATCTTGGAAAGATTCACTTAAGTAGGTTAAGTATCACAATTTAGAGTATCCCCATAAGAAAAAGTTGCAATCCCAATGAGTATATCCATAACTTAACATGAGTATGATCTTATCATGTGATAGCTAATAGGATTATCGTTAGAAAGTTAGCTCTAGTGTAAGTGTTAGTGTTATAAAAGTGGGTTCCCTTGAACTAACTTGAAAATTTATTCTTGATTTCCATATCATGTATATAGTGATTTGTGCATGATGTATACATACCATAATATTGTTGATATTAATGCATATACTATTAAAATTGTAACTTCCTTAGATTATTTTTCATATGAACATGTTATAACATTTCCTGGATATAATGAGAACCTTAATATAATATGACATTAGTCTTAAACATATATTATATGGTTTAAATACACCATACTGACTAGACATAGATGATTTATGACCATCAGGTGACAGAGGATCATAAGCATTGAAACTTCTTCTAATGATGTTCGCTCTTAGTGATATTAAGAATAGGAGATCATGTGGAATGACCATCCAATAATAACATTGCATATTTTGGGTGTTGTTGGTTGTTCCTATCTATGAACACGTGTATTGGTATCTCAAATAGAGATCATTTTCAATATATACCATTTGATCACATACTTTAATTCCAGATGAAAACCATGGAATTTATGTTAAAGTGAGGTATCTTTCATTGGGTGTGTCATTAGTGATATAAAATTGATTTAATGATAAATAATTTTTTTCCACTTATAAAAGGATGATATGTCTTGGGCCAAGTTGGCTAGGATTGTAGTACCTTTATTAAATCCATGGATATGGTGATTTAAGGAAGTCTATCTAGTAAGTTCAAAGAACAATAAATCAATAAAGGATGATGACATGAAGTGTGTGTTTTTATTTTATGATATACCATGAGATAGAGGGATTATATTACACAATGTGTTTTTATAAGAGGTTTTTGTTTCTATGACTAAACCTTCTCTCCTTAGGGGACTTGATGGGTTTCTAGACTCCACTTATGGTTTGTAAGTAGTACTCATTGCGATCCAGATAAATACCTAGAGAGTTACACATTAAGCATATTCAAGAACTTATCAAATTATAGTGAATTGGAGCTTAGAGAATGGTGGGACCCACCACATGGTTTGGGTTATGTCCTAGTTTTAACAATAAATTGGAAATAAATAAATGAAATATTATTCAAGTTTAGAATAATATTTTCTAAATTTATTTACTCACTATATTCACAAGTAATTAAGTGAATAAAAAATAAATATTTTTCAAACTAGTATTACTATTCAAGGTTTGATAAGTATTTAATGGTAGAAGAGAGTCGGGTTAATGACTAAAATTTTATTACATAACATATATTTGATATTAAAAGTTTGTGATAAAATTAAAATAACATTTATAAAACTATTAATAATTCGTTCTGTGTCATTGAGGGCTTATATTGAAGGTTTAAGTTACTCAAGGGCCTAAGTATAATTTTTGGGACTTTAAAAATTCCTATATAAGACTTGAGAATAACAAATTCATGTAACTATTAATTACCATGAATTTGAGTGCCTATATATTACTTCTCTCCCAAAATATATAGTGAGAAATAATATATCTGAGTGACATAATCGAATTCATTCATCCTGGATAGAAGGTGTGGTTCTCATGTGATCGTAAGGACATAAAAACCAACTTTGATTCTACACATTAGAACCAAAAACCAAATATTAACACACAAAAATAATATTGAAGTGTGTGTGTATAAATTAAAGGGATCTAAGTTATATTCCTTTGAGTGATAATATTTGACAGAGAGTTAAACCTGATTCCAATAGAAATCTGAAGCAGTATGGTTTCAGTTTATTTTTTCATTTTATTTATTCATTATTAATGAAATTTAACATGATTTGTGGATGAATATGGGAAGGGTAAAAATGAATTTGAAATTTTGACACAAATTTGACCCCAAAAATTATAATATAATTTTTTTCACACTTCTTTAAATCCCAATTTTCCTTCAAAAACCACAATTGTATATTAAATTCGCATAACAAAGTAAACCACAATTTCGGTTTGGTTTGGTTTGATATGTGGTTTGGTTCGATTTGGGTGTTTTTTGGCCCTTATCTAGAATTTTCACGGGCCACCTCAAGTACTAGGTTGGGTAACCTAGGTTGGTTGTGACATAATGGTATCATAGTGTAGTTTTTATTTTATTTTATTTATGGATGTTATGGTAGACAAGAGATATGATATTTAGGACTTGAGGGGTAATATGTAAGTGATTGTCTGACTAACACTCATTATGATGAGCCTTAGTACACTATAGGTAGTCTATAAATGAGTATTTTGAATTTATTTTGATTTAATTTTGGATTATGGGGAACTTAGGGTTGTGGAATGGATAAATATAGGAATTTTATAGGGCCATGGTTAAGGCACACGTGATATATACTGCGAGTCCTGATCTGGAGGATAAATTCATTGTGCCTTACATTATTGGAATATGATTTATGAAAAATATTTATAAAAATCATGAATTTATATCATTATAATTCAATAATACCTGCATGATTAGCACATATTTTGGTATACTACGCAGTCGAACCATGCTTAGTTGAAATTTTGGTGATCTTTACATCCACCATATTTTAAATGCCTTCTTATGATTTTATAGTTATTTAATGAATTTTTATGTTTTTTAATAATTTTATTTACATTTTTATTAGTATTCCCTTTCTTTAATAGGTTTATATAGTATCCTTCCCCCTCAAATACCCTTGTTAATTCTTGAGAAGGATTTGAAGATAACATTCTATGATATAATCCTATAGTAAAATAGAATATTATTGTGGAGGTGGTGTGAACCATCCAAGAAATTGATCAAGGGAAAGTCCTTGAACTGACTCAAGATAAAGAGGAAATTCATCGTCCAAGTCAAGATATAAGGATTGGGAATCAGAATTATTCCACCATCAACCCCATCCTTCCAAGGAAGCAATAATCTTCAAGAGTTATAGTATTGATTTGAAAATATTAAAAGAATCTTTTTATTCCTTGGTAATCCCTAATCAAATAAAGTAAAATGTGTTATTTTTATTCCTTATTTCCCCAATAATAAATTACGAGAGTCTATTTTTTAGACCAAGTTACATGATTAGTTGTAGCTGAAGGACTCCAACATCATATTTACCTAATAGTTCTATCCCAACACTATGGCACTAGTAAAGTCCCAAGAGATTTGTTTCCTCTATTAGTGAAAATGAATAGTCATG
This sequence comes from Viscum album, assembly GCA_963277665.1. Classification (NCBI taxonomy): domain Eukaryota; kingdom Viridiplantae; phylum Streptophyta; class Magnoliopsida; order Santalales; family Viscaceae; genus Viscum; species Viscum album. The sequence continues at coordinate 1,161,536,994 of OY728126.1, forward strand.
GTGTATAAAAACTAGGTTTCTCTGACTGTTAATTTCACTCTATGGTTGGTTTAAAATGATATTTTTAAATCCCAATGGTTTGAAATAATCCTTAAACCTAACATCCAATCCTAGGTCTTTCTATTAAAACTCATTATATATATGGAAGTGGTGGACCACGACTTTTTGGTGGAAATATAAAAAACTATAATTTTAGGGATGATTGAATCTCCTTACATGAATAGTGTATGTGGATATGGATTTTCAAAGAAGAATAGGTGGAATGATGAATCAAGAAGGGGTAGTAGTAATGAATCAAGGTATCCATCACAACCAGCTTCCTCTACTCTAACAGGGAGAAAATTTCTTATATGATATCAATGTAGTAGGGTTGTTCATGTAAAACCCTCTTTATGAAAGGTCCCCAATGATTATAATTCTTGTTGGAATTTAGGTCATCTTTAGAGTTTTTGTAGATCAAAACCATCTATGAGAAGTGATGCAGGTTATTTGGTCCCCAAGAAATCCCATGTGTTTTATGATACATTTTAAGAAATGGGGTCTCTAGATTATGGTCATGAAGGTATGAGTAGTTCATCCTATGGTCAGATCCCATTGAGGGAAAAAACTTATTCTAGTGGGAATGATTTGGCTCATTTAGATACTAGGAAGTTGTAGGCAATGGAGAAAACCCTAGTAGAATCTGATGTGAGACTAATAACTGTGTGAGGTACCATTATAGTTGCATCATCTATGGTTAATAATTTATTTGATACAAGTGCCTCTCATTCGTTTATATCTTATTATAACATGGATCTTATGAGTCATTAATATTATATTATTCTATATATTATGCATATTAGAACACCTCTTGAGAACAAGAAAGAGAATGGATTATAATTTCAGTCAAGTATTATCTCTATATATGTGGTGGATTTAACATGGAATTTTCTTATTCTTTAGATGGACTTATTCAATAAACTTATTGGTATGGACTTTATTATCAAGTTTAAATCCTATATTTATTTTTATCATTATAGGTTAACCTACTCTACTCTTGATTGAAGATCTCATCTCTTTCAAGGATAATGGGACTCGCGGTCTAGTAGAGCAGGAGCTCCTCTTCCTAAAGTTGGAAAATTTATATTCTGATATCATATCTTTGATATAAGATGAAAAAGGGAGTCTCAGAAGGCAACTTCCTCTTATGGTAAGGAAATATGCTAAAGTTTTTTTAAAAAATTTCTTTGGTTTACCTCATGAGTGGGATGCCGAGTTCCCCATTTATCTGATTCTTAAGACACAAATAATATCATTATATTTGTATCAAATAGAACCAACTAAATTGAGGGAATTAAATATTTAGTTTAATGATTTAGAAGAAAATGGATTTATTTAACCCAATTTTCTTTTATGGGTCACTGTAGTACTATTTTCTATAAAAATAGATAGAACTATTTACATATGCATCGACTATAAGAAGATGAATTATATGAACATTAAGAATAAGCACCCCTTTGCCTCACATTGATGACCACTTTGATCAATTAAAGGGGTAAAGGTAGTTCTCAAAGATTTAACTCTAGTCAGTGTACCACAAGATCAGGTTGGAGGAATATGATATTACGAAGACTACTTTTAGAAGTAGATATATTCACTTAGAGTACCTAGTAATTCCATTTTCTTGACTAATGATCTTGCGATATTCATGGATTTTATGAATTGATATTCCATTAATACCTAAAATCTTTTGTCTTGGAATTAGTAGATGAATTTTTGGTTTATTTTAAAACTGAATAAGTGTATGAGAATTACTTGAGGATTTTTTTGGGAACACTTTATGATCATCACCTCTGTGTGATTTTATTAGGTTTTTTATCTAGGAATTCTGGTTCTTAGGTAATACAATGTTAGAATGAGGCATTTTAGTTGATCCTGAGAATGTGAAGGATGTTATATCTTGGGAAGAACCAAAAAATAACTTCAAGATAAATATATTCTTGGGTATAATAGGATAATTATAATTTTTTTAGTAATTATCTAGGATTTCATTTCCTTTCCCTGCTATCAATTAGAAAGCAGTGAAATTTCTACAGAGACATGTTTGTAAATCCTCTTTTGATGAGTTCAAGATACGAATGATATCTACTCCTATTTTGATTCTACGTAATCCCAAATAATTATATTTCATGTATTATGAATCATCGATCATGAATTTGGTTTTTGTGATTATACAAAGTGGTATTTAGTGGTTTATGGTTCTCACCAACTTCAAACACATGAAACAAATTACCTAACCCACAATCATGAGCTTGTTATAGCTAATAATTCTCTAAAATGTTGATGGGAATATCTATCTAGTGAAAATTTCATGGTGTGTAATGAATATAAAATCTTTATTAATATTTTCTCTTATAAGTATTTAAATATTTGTTATATTTTATTGGTAGATTACCTTTATACATTTCATCTTGACCTCTCTTATACACCAAGAAAGGGGAATGTGGTCACTGATTCTCTTATTAGAAAGTTAAAATCAGAATACTTAAAGTAATATAGATATCAATATAACCTAATGATTATATTTATTGATATGAACTTATAGATAATGTAAGAAAATGAGAACATGCTTCTGGTTACCATTCAGTTGAAACCCTATATCCTTAAGATTATTCACCAAGAGAAACTAGGAGATGGGGAATGAAATAATATATGGATAATTATATATGATGGGGATATCACCAAAGGGTGGTGTATATAAAAGTATGCATTTAAATATTTTTTGAAATTTTATGTAGTTTATACATTTATGTTGAAAAAAGTTGTGAAATATTGATATCATTATCAGCAGGATGTCCATACAGAATCCACAAAGGTGTAATATGACATGAGGTACCAATATTGGTGGCTTGAAATGAAATTTGGCATAGTTGATTTCATTCCACGATGCTATTCTTATGGAATACCAACTTTTTATTACATATATTTACATGAAATTTTATAAATAGAGGATCTTTTAAAGTTTATTTTCTTGGAAATAAGATACATAATACATCAAAAGAAAGGGTTATTCAAATAATGTACATAATACATGAAAACTTATAACATTATTATATTCCACATTAAAGGCTTCTTCAAGGTTCATAATAAGTAAATTTACTTTAACACATAACTCGGGGACATAAATCAAGGAAATCAGTGAGCATAAAGCATAGTAAGGAAAAAATAAACACATAAAATGTGAGCAATAGGCATATAACCAAGAATGATCATATGAAAATGAGGCATACATTAAATAAATAACATGAATGATAACATGTAAGTGTGACTAAAACATTTAATTTGTACATTAATAAGCATATCACCAAGGTCCATCCCCAAGGTTACTTAAAAATTACCATGGTTATTCACCATGTTATCATCAAAATTACTAATGTTATTCACCAAAGTATCGTTAAAACTACCAACGTTATTCACCAAGGTATTGTAAAACTTTTCATCTATAGAGATTAATATCCTTACCCAATTCATTGGAGAACTATTAGGGAACACCCTTAATATATATTTCTTTTCAAGTGAGACATATATATCATAAAAAAAAATTAATAAATAACTAATAGGGAATAAAAGAAATGGGTTTCATATCAAAATCATGGCATTTTAAAAAGTTCTTAAAAACATAATCATTATGTCATTTATAGACCATAAAAAGGGTATGAGTGTTTTATGTATGTAAATCACATAATAAAATAAATAATTTTTTTGTCATGATGAATAAACATAGAAATTAAATAGGTTTGGGTATTCATATAAATAAAATAAAATAATTTATTGATAAAAAGGAGAGAGATTTTAAGAAAAAAATTCTGCATCATAACATCTATGAAACATGGTTTTAGAAAACACTATAAAGAGAGGGTAAAAGGGTATCCCATCCATAAATGACTCATAATATAGTATAGGGACATAATAAAATATAAAAATAAGAATATGGTATGGAAATTTTAAAGACATAACACATAAAAGAGAACTTGAAAGGAAAAGAGAAGTTGAGAGTTCCCTTACGAAATTTTGGCAGTATAACAACATCAAATAAAAATTTGTAAAATGAGTTTATTGAGAGAAAAATGGTATATAATCATTATTTATAGTAAGGATGATATTAAATTACATATCTCAATATAATAAAATAGAAATTAAAAATGAATATCATAAAATGAGTACTTGAAAAAGAGAATGGTGGTAGATTCTCTTACCTTGAACAGTAACTTCTAAATTATAAAGATCAAGACCTTGAGGGATTTAGGACAACTTGGAAGGAATAATTGTTAGGTAATACTATCATAGTATCTAGGGGAATTATTTTTTAATGAAACGAAATGTCAGAATGGGTAGGTATTTATAGTAAAAGAGAGGGGTTTTTTTATTAATTTCAAATGACATCTCATTTTTGGTATTTGAAAAATCATGGGATTTCCCTTGGTATTTTCCCATGGTATTGGACATTTGGGACACCTTATATAATAATTTAATCCAAAATATTATACCAACATATTATCATAATCATTACATAATTATGACATAATTATGATGTCATTAAACATACCCAAAACTCAAAACTGTATTTTTATTTTTCATAAAAAATTCAACTATTTCAGAAAAATCCCAAAATATCACCCTAAGAATTTTTAGACACGTAGAATTAAAAAATGAACTCAATTTTATAGAAATGAATTTTATTTTAAATTAAATTAAATAAAAAAATACTAATACCTAAATAATAATTTATAAAACATTTATTTACTTATATTATGATATAATTATATCACATTACTATTTATGATTACTAAAATATATCTATACTTTTTAGGTTAGGTTACTATTCCATTGGTCAAATTAATATTCATAAGGGAAAAATTAATATTCCATAGGGAAAGGTTACTATTCACTAAAAAATTAAGTTGATCCTATTAGACTCTAAATATTTTACTGATCACAACTGTGTATTTATGTTTTTTTAAAATAATTTCATAGAATAAATTATTTAATAATTATTTAAAAAAATGATTTTTTACTATTAATAAAAAAAATATTCATCAAAAAATATTCCTAAAAAATACTATTTATCAAATACTATTCATCAAAAATTTGAAACATCCTAGAAAATTACTGAAATTTCACCATAGATTAATATTGACATTTGAAATTAAAAAATGATGTTCATTTTACCCTAATAATTCTATAAGTATGAGAAATTTAACTTTTAAATATAAAAATCCATAGTTATTAAAAATAATAGCATATAGAAAATGAACAATGATATTGCATAGTGAAATTTATGACACTTGAAAAAAATTATTTTGACATTTAAATTTAAAAAGGGATGTTTTAATAATACTATTTAATTAAAATAATAATTATTCAAAAAACCATAATTTTTTATAATAATTATATCATTTCTAAGATGTAAAATTTGGGTCTGAAAAGGCAATTTATCAAATTTGACTCAATTAATCATATATTTTATTAAGAAAAACTTTCTTAAATGTATATATCCCATTATTTTTTATAGTTGTACTAATCCAAATTTATGAATGATTTATAATTTTCTCATGAAATAAAATATAATTATATATTTTTCTATTGTAAAACATAATAAAAAGTTTTTTGGAGGAAAGAGATCCATTAATAAAAGGACATTTTTCAGCTCCTTACATTCTTCCCCACATAAAGAAATTGCATCCCTATTATTTTCTCTTATTAGAAATTTGTTACTATAAGGAATCTGATATTTATAAACTAATTTTATGTCTTAAATAAAATCATGCTTAAAATTATTATTCATTGACAACAATTACATTTTCTATAAATTCTTCATAATGATTCACAAAAATCATGTGATTAATAAAACATATCCCTCGAGAGTGTCAAATAAGGAGTGCTAAAAGGCCTGTTGTCATGCACCAGTTCCCATTCTAGTCTAACTCAATGCGGTGTTTCCAGGTTTTACCCCGAGATACATCTATGTGATATCCACATCCACTTGTTCATATCCATATAAGGATTTATTTGTTCAGAAACCACTTACATAATATTTCACCAATATACCAGGAACTTCTCCTATATTAAAAATTTTCTATGGGGTTCTTTCTAATGTTTTCCAATCCTAATTTCCAAAAATAACTAAACTATCCCATGATACTAACTATTATATCTCAATTTTTTTAGATAACTTTTCATGATATTTTATAAACAGAGGATATTTTAAATTTTAGTGTCTTGGAAATAAGGTACATAATACATCAAAGGAAGAGGTTTTTAACATAAGGTACATAATACATGAAAACTTAACAAATTATTCTTTTCCACATAAAATTATTCTTCAAGGTTCATCATAAGTAAATTTACTACATCATAAAACCTAGGAACGTACATCAAAGAAAGGGGTGAGAAAAAATCCCATTAACGGAAAAAGAAACACTTATAATTTGAGGAAGAGTCATATAACCAGGAATTATCATAGGAAAATGATGCATACCATAAAAGAAATAACATTAATAATAACATGTATGTGTGGATAAAAAATTTAATTTTGACATTCATAAGAATATCACCAAGGTACATCCCCAAGGTGTCGTAAAAAATTACCAAGGTTATTCACCAAGGTATCATCAAAATTACAAAGGTTATTTACCATAGTAACATAAAAATTACCAAGGTTAATCACCAAGGTATCGTAAAACTTGTCGTATCTAGAGATTAATTTCATTACCCAATGCATTGGAACACTATCAGGGTGAAACCTTAATAGGTGTTTATTTTCATGTGATCCATAGAGATAATAAAAAAATATTTCATAAGAAATTGGTTTCATATCAAAATCATGGCATTTTAAAAAGTAATTAAAAACAAGATCATTATGTCATTTATAACCCAAGGAAATGGAATGTGGGTTTTATGTATGTAAATTATAGAATAAAAAAAATAATTATTATTTTATTCTGAATACCCTTGGAAATTAATGAGGTTTTGGTATTCATATAAAGAAAATAAAAGAAGTTATTGATAAAAAAGAGAGAGATTTTGAGACGAAAATTCTGCATCATAACGGCTATGAAACATGGTTTTAGAAAAAATTAAAAAGAGAGGGGGAAGGGTATCCTATAAATAAATGACTCATAATATAATATAGGGACATAATAAAATGCAGATAAGATCATGTTATTGAAATTTTAAAGACATACCACTTAAAAGATAACTTGAAAGAACTACTGGAAATGCTAGCTTTCCTAACACTTCTATACCAACGGTTCAAAAGAACTATTGGTGTAAATGTAATTTACCAATGGATTTAATAAACCATTGGTAAAGGTGTGGTTAAGGATGGATTTCACAATGGTTTGAAGAAACCTATGGAAAATCCATTCTTTTCCCAATGGTTATTAAAAACCATTGGGAACCCCCCCTAAATTCACTCAAACAGAACCCCCAACTCCCAAAAGCACCCCATTTCTAGAAGCAAATTCTTGACTCCCAGAATTGCCTGCCCAGGTGAACGTCTTCCATCCAATCAGCTGCAACTCCCCCATTCAGTTTAGACTCCTCCAACCTTTTCTCATATTAGCTATGGATATCCTTCTATTCTCAATATGTCTCCATTTTTCACTATTTTGAAAGATCACATCATTTTCCCTATTTCAAGGGATTTTGGAAAATTTTATGATTCACTACTCCCTTCAAGAATTGTGTACTCAAATCACTACTTAAATGTACACATTTTCCAATTAATGGTTTCATTACACATATACATTTATAAGGGCATGTTCTCATTCCTGTGTTCTAATTTTAAATATTTTTAGTTATTTTTTTAATCTCAATGCTAAAAATATTACAGATTCATGTATATGAACTCAGAAGAATTTTTTTGTAATATTTATTCATATTATTTCATGAAAATCACTCCTTTCATTAAGATCATGTCAAACATGAATATCTTATTCATCTTTATTTTTGTACACTATGTGTGTTACATAACGAGTATGTATAATGTTTCTATCAAAATCTTTATATATATAAAATGACACACTGTTAACTTATCCTTTGCACAATAGAATATATGGAGTATCTTCTTCAACTTTTCAAAATAGTATGTTGTCCCTAATTATTTTTCACAGAAGAAATAAGAAATACTTAACCGTACAATCCAATGTTCTTTATGAATAAAATATCTACAAAGGGAACTCTCCGTGGGACCTCTCCTTCTCCCATGTAGTACTTCTTCTTTCTTCATGAAACTAATTAACAGAAAACACTTTTAGATTTTTTCTCCAGAACCATAGAAAACCCTTTTAGATTTTTTAGTTGTCACTTTAATTTATCATACCATTATATTACAATGTTATATAAATAGACTAGATAGTTATAGACCTCTCGGTGGTCACCTACATGAATTTTATCTCACGCATTGTTCGAGATTCCATTGGGTACCAAGATAAACTACATGATTATATGTTTAGATAAGGGGAATCACCATTTTACTGATGCATGACTACTCACATGACATAGGATAGAGCATGTATCAAATGATTGGGTTGTATCTTAAGAGATAGGTTGAATTTTTGAATTTATTGATCCTCTTGCATAGTACTACTTCCTACTACTAGTAACTATGTTTTTCTTCTTGATACATGACATACATTACCATCATTCGGTTTATGATTCTGTTATTAGTTGGTATTACTGATTTGGTTATTTTCATCCATTTCCAATATTTTCCCATTGTTCTCTTTATTCTAATTTTTAACTGATAATATTAAAATTGTGTAACTTAGGTAATGAGGGATTAGTCTCCCCTAGACACACCAAAGGCTCTCACTATTAGTCAATAACATTTAGAATTTTGGTAGATGTGGTTGAGGCCATGTGGCCATCTGGGTTCGGGTCACTAATGAGTGGCATCCTGGTTTGGGATGTCACAATTCTTGGATATCCTTTTTATAGGAGTTTCTAATCAAATACATACCAATAACTATTGAAGGTCCCTCTCCAAAATAAATTGGGACATGATTCAATGAATACACCCTACCAACCTATGATCTATGGCCAAAAACCTAGGATCCTTTAATCCGTGGTTATGGTGAAACTTGATGAGGCCATAACTACTTTTGATGTGATCCTCATCCAACTCCTCATCATGATCTCCCTGAAGAAGTTAAAGTATAAAACTCATGTACTCCCAACAAGACCCTTAAGGATTATATATTCCTTGATCCACTTCGAATATCTTACTGAGAAATCCTTGAATATAGGCATTAGAAATTCTATATATTATTTTCTTATCTACACTGTATTTTGTTTTATTTCTTAATATGATTCTCATATAGAGTAATGTGTCAGTTATGATTTTATATAAAGTAAACAATTGTCATTTACCTAAATATTTTTGTATTGAACTTAAATATTATTGAATTGCTTTGACATGACTTATTGTAATTTTTTTACAGAATGGATAGAAGTTGGATGTATGAAACTGATCAGATTTCAACTAATGTTCAAAATTATTTGAACAACTTTTTATATTTTTCATTTGAAAAGGTTTTAGATAGTGGTCACATACACTGCCCATATTCTAATTATGTTGGAAGACCCTGGTTGATTCATGAAGTAGTTAGCTATCATATAACCAAATATGGTTTCCAAACAAACTATTATGTGTGTTATCACAATAGAGAGAAAATGGAATCTCAAAATGTTGATGATCTAAATGATGGGACTGAATTGGAGAGTTTGATATATGATCGGTTTCCATTTATTTGACATCATGAGAAGGAAAGGATGTCCAGCCAACAAGATTTCTATACCAGCACACATGATGCATCCAATGAAAATGATGATTTTGATAGGTGAAAAAATTTAATGATGTTGTGATGACTCCAGTATATCGGCAATGTGGTAAAATGAAAAAGTTGGAATTTTTAATCCGATTGTTTCATGGGAAAACAATGTATGGGATTTCAAATATTACAATCAGTTAAATTCTTACCTTCTTGAAGGAATTACTTCCAGATGATGCAGATATTCCCTCAAACCACTATATGGCATGGAAGTTAGTTGAAGAACTTGGATTCTAAAAAAATCATGCTTTCCCGAATGATTGCAGCTTATTGTGGGAGGAAACTGCTGAAAGAAATGATTGTATCAATTGTGGGACCTCCCGATGGAAGCCAAAAGATGATGGAACACCATCTCGTGCGCCAAAAAAAGTAATGTGGCACCTTCCATTTATCCCCAAATTACAAAAACTTTTCATGTCTGATGAAATATCAGTAAAAATGTGATGGCATGACACCGAGAGAAAAAAGAAAAACGAAGAGTTAGTTCACCCTACAGATGGATTTTCATGGCAGAGATTTGATGCTCAATATCCCGAATTTGCAGCTGACATGCGTAATGTGAGACTAAGTCTTTCATGTGACAGTTTTAATCCATTTGCGCAGATTCTCACTTCGCACAACACATGGCTGGTTTTCATACACATTTATAACCTTCCCCTATGGCTGTGTATGAAAAATCCTTACACTTTCTTGATTATACCGATATCTAGCCCTTCTGATCCCGGAAATGATATAGATGTATACATGAAACCTTTAATAAAAGATTTGAAACTTCATTGGGATGTGGGTGTGCCCACATACGATGCATGTTTGAAAGACATATTTCAGATGCGTGTTGTTCTTATGTGGATGATAAAAGATTTTCCTGCTTATGCAATGATGTATGGATGGAGAAAAATAGGAAAGTTGTCATGTTTTGTTTGTATGAATAATACTCGATCGAGAAGATTGAAATATCATTTTGGTTTTAGTTTTATGGGACATCGAAGATTCTTGCCAATGAACCCTCCATATAGAAAAAATCGTCAAATATTTGACAATACCATGGAGACTGACGATCTACTTCAATATATGTCTGGAACTAATGTGCTTAATGAATTATAAGATTTCAATTATTCATTTGGGAAGGGTGTAATGAAATCTAGAAAGAGGAAAAATGTTTCCAATGATAACTATTACAATTGGAAGAATAAGGGTATATTCTTTGAGTTTTCATATCCGTCAACCAACTTGTTACGTCATTTCTTAGACATAATGAACATTAAAAATAATATATGTGAAATTTTGCTTTCAATTCTTCTAAATATAAAGGGGAAGACAAAAGATTTATGATCTTGGCGTGACTTGGTAGATAGGGGGATTAGACCAGAATTGCATCCTGACTGTATCAGTGAAAATAAATGGAAAGTTCCATGTGATTCTTTTGTGATGACACCTACTGAAAAAAAAATCAATTTCTGGAAGTGCTAGAGACTATTAAAGTTCCTGATGGCTATTCAAGAAATATATCAAAACGGGTCAATAGAAAAGAGTTAAAGCTGAAATCTTTGAAGACTCATGATTATCACGTCCTTTTACATGAGTTGATTCCAATAGCAATCTGTAATCTCTTGTCCACTAATGTAAGAGTCTCAGTTATTTGGTTGTGCTATTTGTTTAGAGATCTTTGTGCTAAGAAGTTTTCCGAATCCTTCTTTCAAAAACTGTTGGTAGAGACACCATTAATTTTGTGTGAGTTAGAGAAAATATTCCCTCCATCATTTTTTATATGCATCTTGCATCTGACTGTCCGTATTCTGATCGAAATACTTCTTTGAGGACCCGTTACTTTCTGTTGGATGTATCCAACTGAAAGAAACATGTACACATTGAAATCATATGTTCGGAACAAGAATTATCTCAAAGGTTTTATTGTGAACGGTTACTTGGCTCAAGAATGTATGGATTTATGCTCAATGTATTTGTCTGATCTTACTATGAGAATAAACAGACCAATGAAAAATGAAGAAAAATAGTATGAGCAAATTAAACCTGGTTATCCATCACTTCCTCAGATGGGAGGAATTCCAGGATCATATACATTGATGACATTAAGCCTTGAAGAGCGAGAGATGGAACATCGCATAGTATTGTTCAATTGTGATTTGTTCGATGAGTATATCATGTAAGTAAATTATACATGTATCTCTTATCTTATCTCTTGTAATTTTAAATATTTGTTAAACTATTATTATTTTTATCTACATGAAACATAAAAAATTGATATATAGAAAGCATCATTCTTTATCTTTGAGAAGGAAAGAGACTTTACATAGCAAAGGGTTTTATACTTGGTTGAAATTGAAGGTAAAAATATTTTTGTAATAATTAAATAAAAATAATATTTAATTATGTTTAATATTTGTTTATATTTCAGGTATTGAGCTTTCTTAAAGAATCTATTTTTGAGGAAATAAGATCTTTGGATTTTGGTTATAATACCATGGTTCGTGCTTATAAATCACTTGTGATCAATGGATATAGATTTATTATCATTGAATGAGCAAGAAACATGAGAACACAACACGATGGTGTTATGATTACTGCCACAACAGACTGTTATGCCAGTTCATCGAATAATAGACCTCGTTCTGAAAATGTATCTTACTATGGAGTGGTGGAGAAAATAATAATTTTGGATTATTACTCACATGGTCGAGTCACGATAATGAAATTTCAATGGTTTGATTCAATGAAGAGGAAAGGAACCTTTATTGATGATTGTGGATTTCAAGATATTGACATGACTCACACTCTTTCCACTGATGAACCATATGTATTAGCATCAATGGTGAAACAAGTTTTTTATGTCAAAGATCATCGTCATCCTAAATTCAGTGTAATTATTGAAGTGAATCCCAGACATGTTTTTGATGATAGTGATGATGAAGTTGACACTATTCCTTCTGTAATTGGAAGCAATCCATTTATTACTTATGATGACTCAAATAGCTCAATTGTCAGAGTTGACTGTGAACCCGAATTTGTGGTGGGAAATATATTGAATCATACAGTAATTTTCTCACCTACATGTTTCACCTACATCATTCAGAGTGTGTATCCTAGTACTTACCTTCAAACCACCATAAATCTTCTATTTCTTTATGTTTTTTTATCATAATAGTTTATCTATATTTTGTTTTTTGGGTTACACATTAGTTATCTGTTTCTAATTACTTCCATATTTGTTTTCATTGTAGGAAATGACACCCATTGAAGAGAGGCGACAGAAAAAGATGACATAAAATAATTGTCACATGACATAGATGGGTGTTCTTTTACTCATCCCTTTTGTGAGTATTTTATTTCATATAAATATATATATTTCAATAACTTATAATATAATGTGTTTACTTTTTTGTTAAACTTTTTTTTCAGGATCCACCCCATAGACGAGAGATATCCAATGAGGATCCTGATATTGCACCCAGTACAGAGGCTGGTGGTAGGAGGGGGGGGGGGGGTGGTGTCAAAATTAGATGATCATCTTGTGGTCCCGGTACTGAGGTTGGTGGTATGAGGGCTCGTGGTGCGAGAGTTAGATGATCCACTATTCATACTCGATTGGACTATTCCCCTTCCACAGACGTATCTTCTATTCCCCATTTTGATCTTGGTGTGTCTTTACGGACTCATGGGATATTTAGGCCTCCTATGATTACACTACCAGTTGGCCAGACGTCTGTTCCATCATCTTTTTCTTCTGGTTCATTATCTTCGAGCTATTATATTCCACCTTCTTCGACTCTTTCTTTGACACAGTATGTGGCTGAGGAGCATGCACTGAGGGACACTCCACTTGCACAGGATATTCCTTGAGCTTCTGCACATCCAGTGATGCCTATTGATTCGACTACCACAGGTATATTTATATAACTCTAAAAAAATTATACCAAAATTTATTTTTATTATAACATGTACTGATATTTTTTTCTTTAATAACAGATTCATCTATTGATAGGAGGCGAGGGAGGTGGAATACTCGCTTGCATGCAGTATAGAACCGCCAGACATAGTTGATGGTTGAATACAATGATGATGGACATAAGATTGATAAATCTGGGCATGAATGTCAGGGTTTTTTTGGCGATGCTAGACAAATACTCCGACATCATTTCGGCTAGCCCTCTCTCTTGGAGACATCTGCCACATGAAGTCGAGGATAATACGTGGGCACAAATATGGGTAAAAAATCTATTGGATTTAATGTAGTATTTTTTTATTTATATGAATTAATCTATTGGGTGTCAGCTTCAGTTTATCTTCCCTGATGGATAAGGTGCACGACCAACACATTTAAAGGAGCTAGGAGAGCTTTGGAGAGCTTATAAGCATGATTTGTATGTTGGCTGGGGTGATAGAGTGGGAACGGAGTTAGAGACATTACCTATCCTGGATGACTGCCTCATAGAGAAATGTCTCCAAATGATTACCCATTGGGTGACTGCTAAATTTAAGGTATTAATTCCATTTGAGGTATTTAAATGATAGTTTTCATATTTTTCATTAATATTATCTTATTTATTATTAAACATTATTTAGGAATGTTTTGAAAAAAAAATTGATTCAAATTAATACCTCCACACTTTGGGGTGCACTACTATGTTAGATCATTAGAGGCACCTAGTATGATATAGTTGTTTATAATTTTTCTTTAGGAATTTCCCTTTTAATTATTTCCTACTTAAATTATGTGATTTATTGAATATTGAATATATGATTATAATTGCACTTTATATTGTTTAGATTTCATTATAGAATCACAAATTGAATATTAAAGGACGTATCGCTCGAGCAAAATTATTTATCTCAAGTAGAAGGAAAAAAGATGGAACTGCAGTTAATGAACCGACACAAGAAATGATATTAGTTTTTAATTTTTTTTATTTCAATGTTTAATATCTATTTTATAATTTAATAATCTATTAATATTTTTAATAGGCTGCTTTAGAGGCCCTTGATGCCTAGGAGCCTGCCAATTTAGGGCCACATAATGATTTATATCAGGTTTTGGGAGATGAGCACTTGGGTCGAGTACGCTACCGACCTGGTAAGAATATAGTCCCGAATAGGTATTGGTATTTTTTAAGTATCCATTCTAGTAACACTGAGTTAGAACAGGTCAAGGGAAATGAAAGATAGTCTGATAAAATGGTTATAGAGTTGGAAGAATAGGTTCATACGAGGGAGAAAAAATTTATGAAACTGATCAAAGATTTATCTTCATCACTTCCACCATAGGCCAATGTGTCTTGTCAGACATATAAGTCATTGATGGGTTCATTATCCAATGACCCAAGTGGAAATTCAAGTGGAAGTCGAGATGATGACATTCCTGGTGATGATGAGGATGCTGAAGAGGTCGAGGGTGAGGATGAGGATGAGGACGAGGGCGAGGATGGGGTCGAGGGAGAGGATGGGGCCGCGGGTGAGGATGGGGATAAGGATGAGCATGGGGATGATGTAAAGGATGACAAAAAGTATAGAGATGGTGGCGAGGATGAGTATGATGATGACATTGGTGACAGTGATGGTGATTCGGGGAAGATTGATCCATTATATTTTTGAATTCAATATAACTCATTATTTTTGAACCTGGTTTTTTCACTATGGTATGAATATTTTTTAGTTCAGTATAAATTTTTATTTTTGACCAAATATGGAAGACTAATGATGTTATGATGGTTTATGCGTCTTCGAGGGCTTGTTCGGAGCTCAGAACCCCGGTCGGAGTAGAAAAACATTATGCCTCATGGTTAGAAAATAACATGTTGGTTCTTTATAGAATCCCCTAGAATAGGTCTCATAGAATACTGGACACTTTTTTACTTCATTTTATAACCAAAATAATAACTTTGAATAATTATTGCATCCACTAAAGCTCCTCCCAAGTCTATCCTTCCAAATATGTATTCTTTAGCAAAATAATCATTATCCAATACCTCCAAGAAGATTTGAAGGCTAAAAATAACTAGCATCAACGAAACATCATCCCTTAGTCCCATATCAAACCTACAAGATTTTATGTAATCATTTTTGAAAAGATCTAGTGCAAGATTCACCAACTCAACAAAGTGGTTGGAGAACTCTAGAAGAGTACACTTCACTTTCTCCAACTTCAGAAACTCTAAAGTATTTTACATGTGTATAGTTTCATGATAAAAAGTGGGTTAAATATCTTATTGAATGAAACCCAGGTAAGAACTTTGTGAAACTTGTCCTACACTATATAATCCCGACATATTCATTCTGGTCCCTCGAAAATATACATAGAAAAACCCACATGATAATACTTAGGGCTCTTCAAAAAATTTTAAGACCCTATCAATAAATTCAAGCCACTCCATAGAATCTTGTTATCCACTATCAATACAAAATACCCATAGATGCTAATTGGTAAATTCCAATCTATGATCCACTTTCCATCCTAGGATTATTGGGACAAATGACCATAGAGTCTGAATGATATGGATCTTTACCTCATCCAAAGATGGGTCTATTGGAGGATCTTACGGCAGAACCAACATTGTGGTTAACCATCTTATATTTCCAAGATCTCATCATGTTGGAATTTTCTTCTAAACACAAGATAGAAACCAATCATCTACAAGATAATTCCAAAAAAATCAAACTCAAAAAAAAATTATTAACAATTATTTAAAACAAAATGAATTTAAAGTAGACATGAATTCTACAATTAAAGAGAAATACCCATTAATTGGAAGAATACCATATAAATAAAGTCCCCACTAAGTTTATTCAACTGAACTTACACAGTGCGACCGGTATCACTCAAAGTGTCTCACTTTGATTTTAAATGGATAAAATTTTAAGTGAAAACAACAACTAATATACAAAAAACAGACCAAACATATTTGGATTGTGTTGATACTTTAAAACAATGATCCAATGGTCATTTGAGACATGTACAAGACAACCCCTCCTCAATCCAAGGCATGGTGTGGTTGATATCATGCTAAATGTCTCTCTTTTGTATAAAATGGGCACCATTTTAAGTAAAAACAATTGGCATATGGAAAAATGACCAAACGTATTCGGATTGTATTGATACTTTAACACAACGATCCATGGGTCATTCGTGAAGTGTACGAGGAGAAGACACATCATTTAGATGCCTGGTTTTCATGACACAGCTGAATATGAGTTTTTAGGTGTTTGGAGCACTTGAAAAGCGTGCATGGGGTGGTCAAAAACGGCCGAACGACCTTGGAATTCCTTGAATATGGATGAAAACAAATGGTGGGTGAATTGTGAAATGGTCGGCTAGACGCCACTTCAATCGGAGGTGTCGTGTGACCGCGGTGGCCTAAAATGCACTATGCATGTCGTAAATGGCCAAATCATGCATTTAACAGTCAAATGCATGAATAACAACATCATAATCACTTGAAATCACAAAAAACACCCTAATTTTAATTCCTGAGGTGTACAAGGAGATGGAACGTCATTCAAATGCATGGTTTGTGCAACATGACTGAATATGTGTTTTTAGGTGTTTGGCGCGCTTGAAAAGCGTGTGTGGGGTGGTCAAAACTAGCCGAAAGACCTCGTAATTCCATAAAATAAGACAACAATAATGAGTGGGTGAATTATGAAATGGTCAGTCAGACGACACATCAATCAGAGGTGTCATGTGACCGTAGTGGCCGAAAACACACTATGCGTGTCGTAAATGTCCAAAACATGTGTTTTACGGTAAAATACATACCCAAAGACATATAAATGACTTGAAATCACATGAAATCACCCTAATTATTATTCTTGAGGTGTACTAAAATATGACACATCATTCGGACGTGCGGTTTGTGCGGCACGACTAAATATGTGTTTTTTAGGTGTTTGGCATGCTTGAAAAGCGTGCGTGGGGTGGTCAAAACCAACCGAATAACCTATGAATACCATGAAATTGGTCAAAAACAAAGGGTGGGTAAATTGTGAAATGGTCGGCTAGACGACACGTCAATCAGAGGTGTCGTGGGACCGCGGTGGCCGAAAACGCACTCTGCATGTCATAAATGGCCAAAACATGCGTTTAACAGTCAAATGCATACAGAACAACATCAAAATGACTTGAAATCACCCAAAACACCATAATTTGTATTCATGAGGTGTACAAGGAGATGATATGTCATTAGGACGTGCGATTTTCACGACACGATTCAATATGTGTTTTTTAGGTGTTTGGTGTGCTTTAAAATCGTGCGTGGGGTGGTCAAAACCGACCGAACAACCTTAGAATTCCGTGAAATCAGACGCCAAGAAAGGGTGGGTGAACTGGGAAATGGTTGGCCATAGGACATGTCAATCGGAGTTGTCGTGTTACCGGAATGGCTGAAAACACGCTCTGCATGTCGTAAATTTCCAAAACATGTTTTTAACGGTCAAATGCATACCGAACGACATCGAAATGACTTAAAATCACACGAAAACACCCTTATTTTTATTCTGTGAGGTGTATGAGGAGACGACATGTCATTCGGATGTGATTTTTGCATGACCTGGCTGAATATGTTTTTTTAGGTGTTTGGTGTGCTTGAAAAGCGTGCGTGTGGTGGTCAAAACCAGCTGAACGACCTCAGAATGCCATAAAATCAGACGAAAACAAAGGGTGGGAGAAATTTGAAATGGTCAGACATACATCACATCAATATGAGGTGTCATGTGATGGGTACTACTCAAAGTGTCTCACTTTTGTTTGAAATGGACAAGATTTTAAGTGAAAACAACAATTGGCATATGGAAAACTGACCAAATGCATTCAGATTATGTTGATACTTTAGCATAACGATCCATGGATCATTTTTGATGGGTATGAGTCAACCCCACCTCAATCCGAGGCACGGTGTGACTGGTATCATTCAAAGTGTCTTAATTTTTTTTTGAAATGGACAACATTTTAAGTTAAAACAACAACTGGCATACAGAAAATCTTCACAAGGCTACACATAGATTCTTGAAATTAAGGGATAAAAAATAAAATATGGTATATTGGTCATACTTTATTAGAATAAAATATTCACATGGAATATATTGAAACAAAATGGGTCATAGTATATATAGAAAAACATGAATTATATTAGGAATGATTCTTGTCATCCAATCATGAGTATGCACCAACACTCATGTTTTAATTCTCAATCATGGGTTGTTCATTCTATACAATAACATACAACAAATAAATATCATATAGTGATTTTATATGAAACCTATGAATACTCAAGCATACCATATATCAAATTTTTCAACAAGGCTACAAATAAATTCTTGAAAAATAAGTTTCAAAGTCTCATAAAAATACCCCAATGGTGAGGAATACATATGGTGACACCATAGCCCCATGGATCACCTCAATCCCATCTTCAAATTGTGGGTTCTAGGAATAATCCAAAGTCCCTTTGGGAACCCAATAGAAAATACTTACATGAATATTCATACCCAATACCCATTATGGTGATTCATCTCACATCACACCCAGGAGAGAAAATTACAATTAGCCACATAGCCCCTTATTCTAATTGAAAAGTCTATGAAAAAAATGTTGGCTATTCTGGTAACCCATCTCATATGTCGATATTGTCCAATGTTTCCCACTAACACATCAGGAACCATTTATACATGGATATATAATCATTAGAGGAATATAAACATCCCATGTGTTTCAAATAACTCATCCTAGGTCTAAGAACATGAACACTACTATTTTCTATCTTATGGGTATCATGATCCTTGTCGACTCTACCTAAGTTTTTCTGTTGGTTTTAAGATACTCAACCCAAGACCATGACTAAAATCCCATTTTCTTCCTATAACATGTAGGTTTGTTCCCTTGTGTGTATTGATGTTGTGGTTTGAATGAGGAATGAATTCTAAATTTTGTATACTCTTATGTGTGTTGGTGTTGTGGTTTGAATGGGGAATGAATTCTAAATTTTGAATACTCTTATGTGTGTTGGTGTTGTGGTTTGAGTGGGGAATGAATTGTAGATTTATAATACTCTTATGGGTGTTATTGCATTTCCTATAACATGTAGGATTTTTATCTTATGGGTGTTATTGCACTTTAATTTCTAACTTTATAAATTTCTAAATTCTGGGATGAATTCTACATTTTTAATACTTTGGATGGGGATTTTGTATTGGTGTTGTTGCAGGTCTGGAGAGGGGGAGGTGTGTTGCTGTGTTGCTGTAGAGCTATGTTATTGTAGGTATAGAGAGGGGAGGGGCCTGCTGCTGTGGATTTGAGAAAATGTATACCAACAGTTTTTAAAAACATTTGTATAGATTCTATAATATAACTATACCAACAATTTTGTTATAACCGTTGGTATAGGTTTATACCAACGGTTATAAAAAAACCATTGGTATAGCCTTATGGCTTTCCATATCCCCTTTATAGCAATGGTTGTAACCGTTGGTATGAGTGTAACACACATATACCAACGGTTTAACAAACCGTTGGTATATGTTATACATTAACACACATATGCCAACAATTTGTATAAAACCGTTGGTATACCTTCTATTTTGACACCTATACCAATGGTTTTCTCAAAACTGTATTTTTACTATTCATAGAAAATTCATCTATTTGAGAAAAATCCCAAAAAAATCATCGTAACCAATTTTCGACATGTAGAATTAAAAAATTAACTCCATTTTATAAAATTTAATAACATTTTAAATTAAATTAAATAAAAAAATACGAATACTTAAATAATAATTTATAAAACATTTATTTGCTTATACATTGATACAATTATATCACATTACCATTTAAGATTACTAAAATATATTTATACTTCATTAGTTGAGGTTACTATTCCATTGATCAAATTACTATTCATAAGGGTAACATTACTATTCCAAAGGGTCAAGTTACTATTCACCAAAAGATTAAGTTGATCCTATTGACTCTAAATATCTTACTGGTTGTAACCATGTATGTCTGTTTTTCAAAAATAATTTCACAGAATCAATTATTTAAAAATTCCTTAATAAAAGGTTTTCTACTATTAATAAAACAACACTATTCATTAAATAATATTCATCAAAAAATACTATCTGTCATAAAATATTCATCAAAAAATTGAAACTTGTTAGAAAACTACTAAAAATTAATCCTAGATTAATTTTGACATTTGAAATTCCAAAATGATGTTTATTTTTCTCTATTAATTCACTATGTATGAGAAATTTAACTTTTAAATATAAAAATCCGTATTTATTAAAAATAATAATAGATAGAAAACGAATAGTGAAATTTGTAACACTTAGAAAAAATATTTTAACATTTATATTTTAAAAGGGGTGTTTTATTCATACTATTTAATTAAAATATTCATTATTTAAAATAAATAAATTTCTTATAATAATTATATCACTTATGAAAAGTACAATTTGGGTCTGAAAAGACAATTTATCAAATTTGACTCAATTAAACATATATTTTATTAAGAAAAAACTATTCTTAATTGTGTATATCCCATTATTGTTTATAGTTTCATAATCTAAATTTATGCATGATTTATAATTTTATCATGTAATAAAAAAAGTAATTTTATGTGATTTTGTTATAAAACATAATAAAAAGTTATTGGGAGGAAAGAGATCCCTAAATAAAAGAAGTACATTTTTCACGTTATTACATTCTCCCCCCTTAAAGAAATTGTCTCCTAAAAATTTTCACTTATTTGAAAGTTGTTACTATAAGAAAAATTATAATTATAAAGTAATTTTCTGTCTTAAGAAAATCATGCTTTAAAAAATATTATTATTTAACAAAAATTATATTTTCTATAAATCCTTTATTATTATTCATAAAAATCTTATGACTAACCAAACATATCCCCTGGGAGTGTCAAACTAGGAGTGCTACAAGGCCCATTTTCATGGGCCAGTTCCCGTTCGAGTCTAGTTCAAAGCAGTGTTTTTAGGGTTTACCCCAAAATAAATCTGTGCTAAATGCACATCCACTTGTTCATATCCAGCTAGGGATTTATTTTTTCAGAAACCACTTACTTAGTATTTCACAAAAATACCCAGAAGTTTTCCTATATTTAAAATTTTCTATTGGGTACTTCCTAAAGTTTTAAAATCCTAATTTCCAAAAATAACTAAACTATCCTTTGATACCAACTATGGAATCTCACCTTTTTATTAGATAACTTTAAATGACATTTTACAAACAAAGGATCTTATAAAGTTTAATGACTTGGAAATAAGGTACATAATACATCAAAGGAAAGGGTTCTTCCAATAAGGTACATAATACATTAAGACATAATACATTATTATATTCCACATGAATGTCTTATTCATGTTTCATATTAAGTAAATTTACTACATCACATAAGTTGGGGACATACATCAAGGAATGGGGTGATAAAAAATCCCAGTAAGGGAAAAAGAAACACTTAGAATGTGAGCAAGATACATATAACCAGGAATGATCATATGAAAATGAGGCAGACCATAAAATAAATAACATGAATAATAATGTGTAAGTGTGGCTAAAAAATTTAATTTGTAAATTTACTATCATATCACCAAGGTCAATCCCCAAGGTTTTGTATAAATTACCAAGTTTATTCACCCAAGTATCGTAAAAATTACCAAGGTTATTCACCAAGGTATCGTAAAACTTGTCATCTCTAGAGATTAATTTCGTTACCCAATGCATTAGAGTGTTATTAGGTATCAACCTTAATATGTATTTATTTTCATTTTATACACATATATAACATTAAAATTTTTCATAAATAACCCATATATAATAAAAGAAATGAGCTTCATATCAAATTAATGGCATTCTAAAAAGTGCTTAAAACATGATCATTATGTCATTTATAAACCAAAAAAAGGGAATGAGGGTTTTATGTATGTCAATTATAGAATAAAATAAATAATTTTTTCTCATGATGAATACCCATGGAAATGAAAGAGGTTTGGGTATTCATATAAAGAAAATAAAACAATTTTTTGATAAAAAAGGGATAGATTTTAAGGCAAAAATTATACAGCATAACGACCATGAAACATTGTTTTATAAAACATTAAAAAGAGAGGGAAAAAAGGTATAAAATCCATAAATGAATCATAATAAATTATAGGGAAAAATAAAATGTAAATAAGATCATGGTATGTAAATTTGGAAGAAATATCACATAAAAGATAATTTGAAAGGAAAAGAGAAGTTGATAATTCCCTTATGAAATTTCGGGAACATAATGACGTCACATAAAAATTTATAAAATGATTTGATTGAGAGAAAAAGTTTTTATAATAATTATGTAAATATAGGTGGATATGTATGGACATATAAAAAAAATAAGAAAATATAAATTAAATAAGGAATAGTATAAAAAGAGTACTTGAAAAATAGAATGGTGGTAGATTCCCTTACCTTGAAAAGTAACTTTAAAAACTCTATGATTGGGATCTTGAGGGAATGAGGACACCTTGGGAGGACTCCTTTGGAGGTAATACTATAGTATATTCAAGGGAAATGATTTTTTAATGAAAGGAAATGAAGTAACGGGAGGTTATTTAAAGTAAAAGAGTGGTAGTTTTTATTTATTTCAAATGACACCCCATTAGTGGTATTTGCAGAACCATGGGATTTCCCATGGTATTGGCCCTTGGTATTAGCCACTTGGGACACCTCATATCATATTTCAATCCAAAAGAGTCTAATCTTTTCTTATTGTACTAATTACATCATCATGACAAAGTTATGATGTCATTAAACACACAGAAAACTAACAACTTTTTTTACTATTCATCGAAAATTTAACTATTTCAGAAAAATCAAAAAAACATCAACCTAACCATTTTTCTACATGTATAATTAAAAAATGAACTCCATTTTATAAAAATGAATTTAATTTTAAATTAAATTAAATAAATAAAATATTTATAATTAATAATTTCTAAAACATTTATTTACATGTACTATGATATAATTATATCACATTACCATTTAAGATTAATAAAATATATTTATACTTCATTAGGTGAGGTTACTATTCTAATGGTCAAATTTCTATTCATAAAGGGAAAAATTAATATTCCAAAGGGTCAAGTTACTATTCACCAAAAAAAATTATGTTGATTCTATTAGACTCTAAATATCTTACTGACCACAACCATGTATGTTCGTTCTTTAAAAACATTTTCACAGAATCAATTATTTAGTATTTATTTAATTTTTTACTATTCATAAAAACACTATTAATCAAATAATATTCATCAAAAAATGATATTCATCATAAAATACTATTCCTCAAATACAATTCATAAAAAAAATTAAAACTTCTTATAGAACTACTAAAAATTCACCATAGATTAATTTTGATATTTGAAATTCAAAAATGATGTTTTTACCAGAATAATTCTCTAAGTATAAGTCATTAAATTTTTAAATATAAATATCCTTATTTATTAAAAATAATAGTATAAAAAAAATTATTAGTGAAATTTCATAGTGAAATTTATGATACATAAAAAAATTATTTTAACATTTATATTTAAAAAGGTGTGTTTTAATAGTACTATTAAATTAAAATAATTATAATTCAAAATACGTTAATTTTTTATAATAATTATATCATTTTTGAAAATTACAATTTGGGTCCAAAATAACAATTTATCAAATTCGACTCAATTAAAAAAAATATTAAGTAAAACTATTCTTAAATGTGTAAATACCATTATTTTTTATAGTTGTACTAATCCAAATTTATGGATGATTTATTATGTTCTCATGAAATAAAAAGTAATTCTATATTCTTCTATTGTAAAACATAATAAAAATTTATTGGGAGGATATAGATCCACAAATAAAAGAAGTAAAATTTTTGGGTCATTAAATTCTCCCCCCTTAATGAAATTGCATCCTCACAATTTTCTCTTATTAGAAATTTGTTACTATTATGAAACATATAATTATAAAGCAATTATATTTCTTACAAAATCATGATTAAAAAATATTATTCTTTTACAACAATTAAATTTCCAATAAATACTTCATAATGATTTATAAAAATATTTTGATTAACCAAACATATCCCTTGACAGTGTCAAACTAGGAGAGTGGAAAGCCCCATTTTCATACACCAGTTCCTGTTCGAGTCTAGCTCAAAGTGGTGTTTTTTAGTTTAACCCCTAAATAAATTTGTGCCAAAGCAATATCCTCTAACGCACCGACCCCAGTTACCCATTATCGGTGAACTATTACATATAATTATAATGATATAAGGAAACATGTACCGAAAGACCGATCAGTTTAGTATCCTTGTAATTACTAGTTTCATACATAAGTTTTATATTACATCATGAAAAAACTACAATATTGTGTCCCCTTTGAACACTATTATACCCCTTAGCCTATTCCTGTAGGTTAATCGTAATATACTTCTTTGCATCCTGGGAAAAATAAATCATAAGAAAGGGGTGATCTTAGATGCTCATTAAGGATTACAATATAGCAGAAACTATCATAAATAAGAATAAACATTTAAGGAAATGTATAAGACTGAAACACAATCCTTTTAATCATAAACTTTAGAATAATATGTAAAAGATTAATCAAATAATTCCATTTACTTATTCACATGGAGATTCTACTAGTTGAATAATCACATGTAATATCAATAGCTAATTTCATAATGATGGAATGCATAATGCAGACATCATAACCACGTAGTCAAGGCCTCGTACTAAGACTACAAAGAAGATTTTGTCATGGACTTGTGCCAAGACACTAGTTTGTCTCAAGATATCTACCTATGCATCGAGGAGCTAAAGTGGGCTCTACCAGTCACCCACTAAGTTCAATTCATTCCTCATATGAAAATTTTGAATCATAATCTAAACATTTGTATTAAAACTAGTATAGGAAATGTCAAAATTTTAACCATAAACCATGAATGGTATAAAAATAGAACATCCACAGTCAAAAATAATTCATTCAGTACAATATGGAAGATTTAATTGTAATAAATTAACCTCAATTGAGAATAACGATGGATATTGACATAGATGAAAATAATCATCAAAACTATTTGAGAGAAATATCCCCCTTTTTCTTGAAAACATTTAAAAGTTTCACTATTTATCAAGTATCTGTTTAAAATAGATTTATAAATAAAAGTGTCTCATATTACTTTGAAACTTTTAAAAGTAATTTTAATTTTAAAACATTAATGTCCATATAAATTAATCCTTAAAACCATTTTTAAAACATGGACATTAATGAGAAATATTTAGAAGAATAAAATTTGAAAACATTTAAAATGATATTTTATTTAGAGTTACTAACCAAATGAGAGAGGCTTGAATAAAAATAATTTAGGTAATAAAAACATTATAATATCATGAGAATAAATAGATTCATGACATACTATGTCAAAGTACAATATATACACCAAATAAAAGTGAATTGCTGCCTAACAACAAAGAAGTCTCAATGGAATGTATGTTGAGATGAAATCTCTTATAAAGAATGTATCCTTAGGTTAATAATAAATAAATGACTTAATTATGTTTGAAAAATATAAATACACCCAATATTATTGGATATTTAGTGTAAATATATCAGGGTACATTCAAAAATATTCTTGTAAAAACAACACCAATGACTTGGATGTTTAACTTAATGAATAGAAATTGTGTAGAAATTACTGTTATCAAGTTCATATAGATGAATTGAGAATTTATAAATGGAGTGATTATTCTTATCAAAATTATTTCTACACAAAATAGAGTGGAAAATACTACACATGTAAATAAATATTTATTTCACACATAATCTTGGAGTAAAATAATCAATGAAGTTTGTGTAAAACCGAATGGGTGGAAATTGAAATTAGAAATTCACTTACCGATTTGGTAACTTATGAAACATACAACCAATGAAATAAGGATCATTCAATTAATTTATAAATACCCATAAATTATATTACACAAGGAATAAAATCATGGGCCGTACATACACCACACAAAAAAATAGTGGGAAAATAGCATGAATCTCACGGGAATAAGAAGTGAGATGAAAAACCTTTACCATGTTGTAATCAATCGAGTCGTAATACTAAAAGTTAATAACCACCAAATGAATCAAAGAATATCATTAATATAAATAGAATCATGATAATATATATCAAATGGTAGTACACAATACACCACATGCAATAAATAAGTGGTGAACAATGGAAATCTCACGAAATTAAAAGTGAGATAAGAAACCCTTACTGTGTAATTTTACTTAGTCAAGGGAAAGTTAACCTCCTGTATAACAGTTAAATAATTATTATTATATTATACAAGAACCACTTACATAAATATGATATCTTATATGATCTTCTAATATTGCTTTGTTAATAATATTTTAGTAGCATCATTGTTTCAGGTGTTAACTGATTTGTTTTCCTTTATATGATTTGTTACGTAAGTCATGTTTGTTATGGATATGATGTATTTGATTAATATTCATAATTATATTAAGTTCTTAAACATTATTTTTAATCATAAAATAAAAATTATTCTTGATTGGTTATGATAGGGAATGAATCTCATCGCGTTCGTGGAGACGGTAATCCGTACGTACGCACGCACAACAATATCATTCAATTGAAGGGGATATCGTATATAATTCTATTTTATATCATATATACATAATAATTAACCTTTTTTATTTATTATTTACATCAATTATACATAATTATTATACCCATACAAATAATGAAGTGTTGAATAACAACTACACCACGACGTGGAGATGGTAAGCCGTATGTACACATGTATGGTGACTTTTTCATTCATAGGATGGATAGAATAATGAATATGGTTGTACCATATTTATAATAACATAAAATTATGTAAAAGGTACTGGTGTTATTATTTTCGTATGGAAACAACAAAGAAAGAGGATGTGGAAGAAGAAGATAGCTTTGTAAGAGGTGATGAAATTATTACCTCTTCTTCGGGTGCTTCCTTTTGATTTGATCAAAAGGGCTCCTTAGGTTGGATTTTTGTTCAAATTAAGGCATCTAGGATGTAGTTTAAGTTGTTGGGAGGATATTAAGGCATGGTTTGGCCGATCCAAATGGATTTGGAGGTGTGAAATTAAGAGAAGGGGAAGTACTCTTTTATAAGATTGGTGAGGGTCACTTTAAGAAAACCTTGAAATATTATTTTATTATAATTTTATTTTCGGTTTCTAATGGCTCCAAATGGATTTATTTAGAGGATAAGGTGGTTATATGTCTAAAAACTCTCAACCTATAGGTTCTAGATAGGTTTATTTCACCATATTAACCTTATCATTTATATTTAACTCTTAGTTAAATAGATTAACTTTTACCATGTATTCTTGTATTATTATAATAAATGGTTAATAAACGTACTATAAAAAACAAGAGAACCCCTAGTGGTTCATTATTGATATATTTAAACTTATCTAAGTACTTTGGCTGAACCTTAGATTTTTAATAATATTATATCAATAAATAATATAGTATTTGTTTTAAAAACTCATTTATGTCAATTTTGACACAATTTGGTATTGGATTTTTGTTAAATTCTTAACAACATGATTACTTCGAATAGAATTTATTTAATCAACCCTAACATTTCATATTAACCTATATAATTATTGTAATTCATCATAAGTCTCAATTTACATTTATTTGGATATTTATAATATCAATTATTTTAATATTTCATTAATATGGTAATTACCACATCATCATTGTGTCATAATTAAATTTCATTATTTAAGGTATAAAAATTATAAATAAAATAAATTATGCAAGAAATAATTTTATATTTCTAATGAATATTTATATTTCAATTTATCTTATGTATAAACCTTATTAAAAACAGTTTTGTTATTAAACTCTGAATTTAACACTTTTAACTCTTCTTTAAATAAAATAATAATAAATATCCTAATCTAATTCAAGTGGTCCAAAAGGATCATATTTTATTCCTAAGGGTTTTTGTTGGGTCGGAAGAAGAAAGGGAAAGATGGCAAGAGGGGGGGGGGGTGAATTGCCTTTTAAAAAATTGATTAACAAATTAAAAATCAAAGTAAAGTGCAGCGGAAATAAAGAGGCAAGACACACAAAATTGATAACGGAGTTCGGCCAAAAACCCGGCCTACGTCTCCGCTCCCAACTCAACAGTTGAGAGATTCCTACCGCTTGCTTTTCAATGGTTTTAGCAAGAAACCCACTAGGCTTTGAGGTAGCACTAGGACCTATTACAGCTTGCTTTTGGTGGTTAAGCAAGAACCAACTTGCTTTTAATGGAATAGCAAGAACCCACTAGCCTTTTTAACGGGTGAAGGCTAGCTCACCGAAACACAAGCCTTTTAAAAGGAAAGGCTTGAAGAAACCTCTTCACACCTTAATGGTGGTGTGAAACCCAAAAGAAAGGGGGATAAGAAAAGGGTTTTGGGTTTGTAGGCACAAACCCAATTTTAAGCTCAAAAACAAATAAAGAATGAAAAACCGTAATTGAGGAAGACTTGGGCGCCAATTGGATGATGGAGTTGATGTAGCGTGCTCTCCCAAGCTTCTTGAGGTGCTCCTTGGATTGGAAAAAGGTTGGAGCACTTGTGGATCCTTGAAGGTGGAGCGCCGGAGGTTCGCCAAATGTGCAACAAAATGTCCGGGCGCTTGGTATATGATCCGATGGGTGTCCGGGGCTTCCTTGGCCTTTATTTATAGGCATGGAACCCATTGGGGGCCTTCGGAGCCGTTGGAGAAGTCCTCGGAGCCGTTGGAGGCCAAAAGAAGGTTGACTGGTCAAACCCAACGGCTAGTTTGACTGGGCTACCGGCTGGCCGGTGCAGGGCCACCGGCTGGCCGGTGCCTTGGCAGAGGAGAACCATATTGATCCAGGCTCTACCGGCTGACTGGTGGAGGAGCCACCGGCTGGCCGGTGGTGAGGCAGTAGCCATCACTGTTGGGGCTTGATGCCACCGGCTGGCCGGTGCTGAGGCCACCGGTTGCCGGTGGGGAGGCAGTAGCTACCCCTTGAGTCTGGGTGCCACCGGCTAGCCGGTGACAGAGCCACCGGCTGACCGGTGGAACCTGGCAGTGGGAAATGCCTCTGCCAGGTCCTCCGGCTGGCCGGTGCTATCACACCGGTTGGCCGGTGGACTGAATTTCAGTCCATTTGCCAGCTTTCTTGGGCCAATCCTTTGGCAATATTTCGCCTATCAACAAAAACACTTGAAACAAGGTTAGACAAATAATAAGGTGATTGTGATCATGAAAATCAAACAACGAGGGGAACGAGAGGTACAACAATCTCCCCCTATTTTGATGATCACAATCACCAAAACAATTAAAGTAAAAACATGAAATTGAAAGGAAATGCTAAGCATGATGAAAAGGATTCTCCCCCAATCAATCAAGAAATTTCTCCCCCTTTGTGATTATCAAAATAGAATGGGGCATAAAACTTGATTGAGGGATAAGATTTGAAAAACAAGATTGAGATTTGAAAATCAATTGAGATTTTTGAAATTGAAATGAAAATTTGAATAAAAGTTTGAATTGAAAGTTTTGAATCAAAAACCAATTGAAACCAAGAGTTGAAAATGAAAGATTGAATCGAAAGTTTTGAATAAAAAAATTGAAATGAGAATTTTGAATGAAAAATTTTTAATTCACAAAAAGGCTTAAAAGAACCTAACTCCCCCTAAATAAAAACAATCAATCACCGGGGAGAGGGATTTTGAAAAGAGATGATTTTAGGCCCGGAGAGACTCGCTAGAAGGGATTTTTCAATCCAAACTTGTCTCATAGCGGGTCTTCTCCTATAAAATTCGTCCGAAAAGAAAATACTTTTGGGTTGACCATACCGGGGGGTTTTTACAATTACATTCATAAATGAGGTGCCCGGGTTTTTTACAATAATTACAAAATTTATAACTAGAGCTCCCCCTTACAAAAACAGTGGGTGCATGGGAGGAGGAAGCTTGGTTGGTATAGCCAAGTCCATTGGTGGTTCTAGATACCCTTTGAGAACCTAAGAGTTTGGACAAATTTTGTTCACCTTGGGTGAACATGGCTAAGGATTCCCTTAGGTCTTTAATGGTTGATTCCAAAGAATCAACATTTGGAAAATTTTGGATTTTTAGGGAGAGTCCCTCCTTCTCTTTGAGAAGTTGGTCTTTTTCGGAGGAAAGCCTTTTGAAATTCTTTTTTAAAGAGACAAATTTTGAAGAAAGTTTATGAAAACCATTTTCTAATTGATCTCTAGCAAATTGGAGATCCTCATAAGACAAATGATTTAAAGAATTTGAATTTGAAGAACATGAGGAAGAGGAATCAGAAGAAGTTACCTCATGGAATGCCATTAGGCATTTTGTACCTTGGTTGCTCGAGGAGGAGGAGGAGGAGGGTGATGAGGTGTCACTCCATGTCGCCTTGAGGACCTTTTTCTTTCCTTTTTCCTTTTGCGTGGCCCGTTTTTTGTTGAGTGGGAAATCGGGCTTGTAATGGCCCTTTTCGCCGCACCCGTAGCATTTTACCTTGGGCTCGTATTTTTCGGTGGGTTCTTGCTTTCGCGCCTTGCGAGATTTCTTCTTCTTCTTGTGCTTCTTCATGAATTTGTGCATTTGGCGGGCGAGACTCTCCATTTCCGAGTCGCCGCTTGATGATGAAGAAGATGAAGATGATGATGAGGAGGAGGAGCTTACTTCTTTTTGTACCTTGAGGGCGATGTTCTTTGGTGTCTTGATTGGTGTGCCCTCCTTTTGAGCTTGCCTCCTCATCGTGATCTCATAAGTCATGAGAGATCCGATGAGCTCCTCTACCGGCATATTTTTGACGTCCTTAGCTTCTTGGATCGCCGTCACCTTTGGTGCCCATGAGCTCGGAAGGACCCATAAGATCTTCTTGACCATGGTTTCTGCAGAAATGTCATCTCCAAGAGATTTTCTACCATTGCACACATCAGTAAATCGAGTAAACATATCGGAAATAGACTCATTTGGATGCATGGAGAAAGATTCAAAATCTTGACGGTACATATCTAATCGAGTGTCCTTTACTTTGTTGGCCCCCTCATGGGTAACCTCCAATAGTTTCCAGATTTCATGAGATGTGGTACAAGTGGAAACTCGATTAAATTCATTTAGGTCAAGGCCGCAATGTAGAGCATTCATGGCTTTTCCATCAAGCTCAAAATTTCTAATGTCAGCTTGGGTCCATTTGGATTCGTCGGGAGAAGAAAGAGTGTAACCATGCATGAAAATTTTATATATGGGATAACCTATGCTCCTAAGGAAAGTAGTCATGCGGGTTTTCCAATAATTGTAGTCGGTCCCATCAACAAATGGAGCCCGACCCAAAGAAAAGCCTTCGGGGGCGAAAGAGGTTGATGCCATCTTAATGGATCTTTGAATTTGTAACCGGTTAGGTTATTACACAAATTTCCCTTTGATACCAATTGTTGGGTCGGAAGAAGCAAGGGAAAGATGGCAAGAGGGGGGGGGGGGTGAATTGCCTTTTAAAAAATTGATTAACAAATTAAAAATCAAAGTAAAGTGCAGCGGAAATAAAGAGGCAAGACACACAAAATTAATAACGGAGTTCGGCCAAAAACCCGGCCTACGTCTCCGCTCCCAACTCAACAGTTGATAGATTCCTACCGCTTGCTTTTCAATGGTTTTAGCAAGAAACCCACTAGGCTTTGAGGTAGCACTAGGACCTATTACAGCTTGCTTTTGGTGGTTAAGCAAGAACCCACTTGCTTTTAATGGAATAGCAAGAACCCACTAGCCTTTTTAACGGGTGAAGGCTAGCTCACCGAAACACAAGCCTTTTAAAAGGAAAGGCTTGAAGAAACCTCTTCACACCTTAATAGTGGTGTGAAACCCAAAAGAAAGGGGGATAAGAAAAGAGTTTGGGGTTTGTAGGCACAAACCGAATTTTAAGCTCAAAAACAAATAAAGAATGAAAAACCGTAATTGAGGAAGACTTGGGCGCCAATTGGATGATGGAGTTGATGTAGCATGCTCTCCCAAGCTTCTTGAGGTGCTCCTTGGATTGGAAAAAGGTTGGAGAACTTGTGGATCCTTGAAGGTGGAGCGCCGGAGGTTCGCCAAATGTGCAACAAAATGTCCGGGCGCTTGGTATATGATCCGATGGGTGTCCGGGGCTTCCTTGGCCTTTATTTATAGGAATGGAACCCATTGGGGGCCTTCGGAGCCGTTGGAGAAGTCCTCGGAGCCGTTGGAGGCCAAAAGAAGGTTGACTGGTCAAACCCAACGGCTAGTTTGACTGGGCTACCGGCTGGCCGGTGCAGGGCCACCGGCTGGCCGGTGCCTTGGCAGAGGAGAACCATATTGATCCAGGCTCTACCGGCTGACTGGTGGAGGAGCCACCGGCTGGCCGGTGGTGATGCAGTAGCCATCACTGTTGGTGCTGGATGCCACCGGCTGGCCGGTGCTGAGGCCACCGGTTGGCCGGTGGGGAGGCAGTAGCTACCCCTTGAGTCTGGGTGCCACCGGCTAGCCGGTGACAGAGCCACCGGCTGACCGGTGGAACCTGGCAGTGGGGAATGCCTCTGCCAGGTCCACCAGCTGGCCGGTGCTATCACACCGGTTGGCCGGTGGACTGAATTTCAGTCCATTTGCCAGCTTTCTTGGGCCAATCCTTTGGCAATATTTCGCCTATCAACAAACACACTTGAAACAAGGTTAGACAAATAATAAGGTGATTGTGATCATGAAAATCAAACAACGAGGGGAACGAGAGGTACAACAGTTTTCTGGTCGAAATACACTTATCCAATAGAATTATGACATTTGTTAGGGTAATTATAATATCATTTTTACCTTTAGTTACCCTATTTACTTTGAACCGTGGTAAATAAAAGACAAAAGTTACTATTCACCAAATATTATTTTCATCTTATTGAACCATAGATTACTTACTGATTTCAACCATGTCTCTTGTATTTTTTAAATTCAATCCACAGAAGCGGTAAAATTATGTTTTATGAAAATTTGCTAACGTGCCTAGAAGGTTAGTAAAAGACGTTAAAAATTTCAATAAAAGTTTATACATCTAATTTTATTAAGAAAATGAATCAAATGATTTACATTGAAAAAACTTAGGTATTATTTAACTATTTTTCCAGAAAATAAATTTAAATAAAATAAATAATTATTTAAATAAAAAGTCAGTTTTTAAAGAATAATGTAGTGTTTTTCACTATTCATTAAAAATTTAATGTTTGCAGAAAAATATGAAAAATTCACTCTAAGGTAATTTTGATATTATGAATTTAAAAATGAATTCTATTTTACCAAATTAAAAACATAAAAGTTACATTAATTAATATAAAATTAATTCCCGTTTTCAAAACAAAAAAGTGGGTTTTTAAAAAGTAAAAACTTTCAAAAGATTGACCTGTGTTTATGTAAAATTTCAATGTGAAATTACATTTAATAAACTACATAGTATTAAATGATAAAAATATAATCTAATTATACTTATAAACCATTCAAATGTATAATTTAACACTATAAATTATTTTTATTAAAAGTGTTTTTTTTATTAAAAGTTTGTATTTTTCTCTATTCACCAAAATATGATTGTTATCATAAAAACACAAAAAAATTATCGAAACAAAATTTTTATGTCCCACTTATAAATAAGAAACTTATTTTGTCAAATTGAATATATAAAAGTGTCAAATATTTTTTTAAAAGGGTTTTCCATTAAAATGCTGTAAAATTCCATTTTCTAAAAAATACTTCCTTTATCTGTAAAATTGAATATGTTCTTATATTATGTCTAAGAAACACATAATATGGATGTTAAAATTATATGTAGTATATAAAATTCAAAATTCAATTAGTACTATTCATAACCGCTTTTTGAACAACTAGTTTGGTATGTCGTGGTGCGCTCTAACTCGGTGTTGCGTGTAGCGCAAGCTATTGAATGACTTTAAAGAAAATAACATACTATGAAATCTTGGGGTGTTACATTCTTCCACCCTTTTGGAAATTGCATACTTGCAATATTAAAATTGGTCTTGGGAACTTCATTTAAAGTGACACATAAAAAATGAGTCAATAAAACTATCACTTTAAAAAGAATGAAAGAGAAGTAGGAAGGTGACCCGAGATAACCCAAACTAGGATTCAATGTAGTAAAACTTGGATATGGAAGATAAAATAAGGGTCAAGTTGTGATGGAGAGTGATAGAAAACATGATCAGAAGAAATTTAACAATAAGAAAACCACAAACTTGTGATGGGATAAACGGTCATTAGTTTCCCAGTAGGAAAAGTAAACAGACAATGTTTTTTGTTTTAAGTTCCATTTCATAAAGTTGAGGAATTTATTTATGAGATTGAATAATAACATAAATAAATATGCTTACTTTTTAAGTAGAGTTTCATCCTTTAATAATTTTTTACCCCTAACTCATCTTTTTTCTAAATTATGAGTATTCATGATGACTTGGTCACACCTAAAGTGGTAGAATAAAATTATAGAGAATCACATGGTCCAAAAAGGATAAACTATATATTTCTATTGTCTTTAGTGATTAACAAAAACCAAAAATGATTAGTATAAGATCAGATGATCCCCAAAAAGGATAATCCTTTTGAGAATGAAATACTAATCTCAATTTCTAAAATTAAACCAACAATACCCAAAGTTCAATAAATACCATTCAATAAAAAAATTATCCTTAAAATACTTCAATATAATCCAAACTAAGATTAAAACCAGAAAATCAGAAGAATTTGATTACGCAGTCTTCCACGTTAAACTGTATCTCCAAATAGCATCTAATACTGTTAAAGTCACATACTTAAAAGTAATTAACCTAATCACATATTCTCTATGATAGGTTAATCATTTCCATAAACAAACTAAATCACTATAAATCCAAAATAAAAACATAGATAAAAATACACCATTAATCCTTAAATGAAATCCCATAGTATTCTATTTTCCTTAGGCATATAGTGTTTCCAATAAAGTGAACGTCTTCCAAAATAACATTTATCACTTATTCACAAAATCATTTTTCTATACTAATTATATCCATTTCGTAAGACATAAGATCCCAAATCAACATATTACTGATAAATAAAATCATTTAACTAAAAATAATTAGTCACACTAACTAGGAACTTCACGTAGTCCAGTGGTAGGTGATAAATCCCAATCACACTCTGGTTGTGGGTTCAATTCCCACAACTTTGTCCAACGTGATGGGTTGTCACATGGTCTGCATGTTGTCATTTTTCAAATACTATATTATAAAACATTTCCAAAATGAGATAAATTCCTCAAAATAACCATAACACAATTTAACCACAAATGTTATCTCATACGTCACATTTTCATCCATAAAATTAATAACCTGTAATTGCCTAAAAATCAAGGTTCATATAATCCCAAATGGTTATTTATAACTATATCCACAAAAGAAAATACAATTCTTCCTCAAATATCATTTTCACATAACAAACTGCATAGTTACACGTACAAGAGAATAGTCTTCCAAAGTAATCCCAAACTTTTAAACATTTCTCCATCCATTTATTTCCACATAGGTTCTTCCTTGACTTAGAGGTTATTCTATAGAATGGGACATTTACTTGGGTAATTCCATGGGCTCGTAAATTTACAACAAATGACTTTAATTGGATTCATAGGATCATTTTTATTTTCTTCCATAGTACTCATTAATTTTTCCTCAGAAATTATTTACTTTATGTCCTTCTTTCCCACACATAAATCATTTCTTTTTTCTATTGAGACACTTTCCTAGGTTTCTCCTTCCACATTTCTGGCATGATGGAAATTGTGCTTTATTTTCTCCACGGTTTCCACTACTGGTGCCCTTTTCTTTCACCACCTTTCTCTTTTTTGAGTCTGAGAATTGGTTAATATATATGTTGTTGATCATATTTTTGGAAAACTAATTTGGCATGAACATGATATCTTTTATGCTTATCAACATTCCATTTCATTGATCATTTCCACCACCGTTCCCACCTTTTACATCATGTTCAATTTTACTATGACTTCCTTGGAATCCAACCATTTAATAATACAAGAAAGCATAGTGTGAGTCATAAAATAATTTAGAGAATATCATGACACCTTATTTTCAATCTAAAACACCTTAATATTAACCAAGGTTATTTATTCTCATCTTATATTAAAATCATTAAAATCATTTTGTAAAGAAAATGTGAATTATCCGAAGAATATCCCCCAGGATTTTCATAACTAAGAGTGTAGCAAGTCCCGTTGGCGTGTACCAAGAAACCCCGGGTCAAGCCCAAAAATCCTTGTCGGAGTTTTCACTCCTAGGTACATCTGTTCCAGAGCTACCTTTACCTACTCATATCCAGATATGGATGTATTTCTTGTAAAACCTACATAATATTTAAATTACCAATGTTTTTGGATGTTCTTTTAAACTAATCCTCAATTTTTATCATAGGGAAGTGTTTTCTAATTAGATTTTTTCCAAACCTAGCTTCCAAGGTTTGTACTAAACATACATTGATACCAACTGTAATACCCCAACCCCAGTTACCCAGAATCTATGCATTATTACATAACATTGGCATGATACAGGGAATCATGTCCCAAAATACTGATCAGTTTAGTATCCTTGGAAGTACTAGATATATACATATGTTTTATAATACATTATGAAAAAAAATTGTGTCCCCTTTGAACACTCTTATATCCCTTAGCCTATTCCTGTTGGTTAATCGTGATATACTTATTTGAATCCTAAGAAAAATAAAACATAAGAAAGGGGTGAACTCAGATGCTCAGTAAGGGTAACAATATAGTGTAAACTATCATAAATAAGAATAAACATTTAAGGAAATGTATAAGACTAAAACAAACGCCTTTTAAACATAAAAATCAGAATAATATGGAAAAGATAAATCAAATAATTCCATTTAGTTATTCACATGGATATTTTACTAGTCGAATAATCACATGTAATATCAATATCCAATTTTATAATGATGGAATACATAATGCCAGACATCATAACCACATAGTCAAGGCCTCGTTCCAAGACTACAAATGAGATTTTGTCAAGGGCTTGTTCCAAGATACTAGTTTGTCTCCTGAGACTTACTGATGCATCGAGGAGCTATAGCGGGCTCCACCCATCACTTACTATGTCCAATTCATTCCTCAAATGAAAAGGTTGAAACATAATCTAAATATTCGTATTAAAACTAGAATAAAAAATGTAAATATTTGAACCACAAATAATGAATGGTATAAAAATAGCACATTCACAGTCAAACATAATCCATTTAATATAATATGGAAGATTTTATTATAATAAATTAACCTCAATCAAGAATAATGAAGGATATTGACATAGATGAAAAGAATCATCAAAACTATATGAGAGAAATATCCCCCTTTTTCTTGAAAACATTTAAAGTGTCACTATTTTTCAAGAAGCTATTTAAAATAGATTTTAAAATAAAAGCGTCCCATATCAATTTGAAACTTTTAAAGTAATTTTAATTTTAAAACATTAATTTCCATATAAATAAATCCTTAAAACCTTTTTTAAAACATGTAAATTAATGATAAGGATTTTGAAGAATAAAAATTTAAAACATTTAACATGATATTTTAGTTATAATTACTATCCAAATGAGAGATGACTGAATAAAAATAATTGAGGTAATAAAAACTTTATAATATCATGAGAATAAACATATTCATGATATACTATGTCAAAGTATAGTATATACACCAAATACAAGTGAATTAGCGCATAACAACAATGAAGTCTCAATGGAATGTAAGTTGAGATGAAATCTCTTATAAAGACTGTATCCTTAGGTTAAGGATAAATCAATGACATAATTATGTGTGAAAAATATAAATAAACTCAATATGATTGGATATTAATTGTAAATCAATCCTAGGAAATTCACACATATTCTGGTACAAACAACACCAATGACTTGGATGTTTAACTCAATTAATAGAAATTGATTTAAAATTACTCTTATCAAGTTCATATCGATGAATTGTGAATTTATAAATGGAGTGATTATGTGTATAAAAATTATATCCACACAAATGGGAGTTGAAATTACTACACAATTAAATAAATAGTTATTTCACACATAATCTTGG
The DNA here is from genome assembly GCA_963277665.1 of Viscum album. Taxonomy (NCBI): domain Eukaryota; kingdom Viridiplantae; phylum Streptophyta; class Magnoliopsida; order Santalales; family Viscaceae; genus Viscum; species Viscum album. The sequence goes on from OY728126.1 coordinate 1,161,576,115, forward strand.
AGAAAAATATTCAATGAGGTTTGCGTAAAACCAAATGAGTGGAAATTGAAATTTGAAATTCTTTTACCGATATGGTAACGTACAAAACATACACACTATAAAATAAGGATTATAAAATAAATTTTTAAATACCCATAGATTATATTACACAAGTAATAAAATCATGGGTAGTACATACACCACACAAAAGAAAATAGTGGAAATATAGCATGAATATCACATGAATAAGAAGTGAGATGAAAAACCCTTACCATGTTGTAATAAATCGAGTTGTAAGACCAAAATTTATTAAACACTAAATCAATAATAGAATACCATGAATAAAAATAGAATCATGATAATATATATAAAATTTCAGTACACAATACAGCACATGTAATAAATAAGTGGTGAACAATGGAAATCTCATGAAATTAAAAGTGAGATAAGAAACCCCTTACCGTGTAGTTTTCCTTAGTCGATGGTACATTAACCTCATGTATAATAGTTAAATAATATTTATTAAATTTTAAAAGAACCAATTACATATATATGATATCATATATGATCTTCTATCATTTCTTTGTTAATAATATTTTAGTAGTATCATTGTTTCAATTGTGAACTGATTAGTTTTCCTTTATATGTTTTGTTACGTAAGTCATGTTTTTTATGGATAGGATGTATTTGATTAATATCCATAATTATATTAAGTTATTAAACATTATTTTAATCATAAAATAAAAATTATTCTTGAATGGTTATGATGGGAAATGAATCTCATCGCGTTCGTGGAGACGGTAACCCGTATGTACGCACGCGCGACAATATCATTTAACTGAAGGTTAGATCGTATACAATTGTATTTTGTATCATATATATATAATAATTAAAATTTTATATTTATTATTTAAATAAATAATACATCATTATTATACCCATCCAAGTAATTAATTGTTGAATAACAACTACACCACAACATGGAGACGGTATGACGTACATACGCACGTATGGTGACTTTGTCATTCATAGGATGGATAGAATAATGAATATGGTTGCAAAATATTTATAATAACATAACAGTATATATAAGGTACTGGAGTTATTATTTTGGTATGGAAACAAAAAATAAAGAGGAAGTGGAAGAAGAAGATAAATCTAAAAGAGGTGATGAAATTATTACCTCTTCTTCAGGTGATTCCTTTTGATTTGAACAAAATGGATCCATAGGTTGGCTTTATGATCAATGGAAGGCCTCTAGGATGTAGTGATGGTTGTTGAGAGGATATTTGGGTAGGTTTTGGCCGATCCAAATGGCTTTGGAGGTATGAAACTAAGAGAAGGGGAAATACCCTTTTATAAGAGAGGTGATGGTCACTTTAGGAAAACCTTAAAATATTATTTTATTATAAATTTATTTTAGGTTTCTAGTGGCTCTAAATGGATTTATTTTGTGGATAAGGTGGGTATGGGTATAAAACCTCTCAAAAAATAGGTTTTATATAGGATTAGGTCACCATATTAACATTATCTTTTATGTTTAACTCTTAGTTAAATAGTTTAACTTTTACCATGTATTGTTGTATTATTATAATAAATGGTTAATAAAATTACTATAAAAATCCAAGTGAACCAAAAGTGGTTCATTATTGATATATATAACCTTATATAAGTACTTTATATGAACCTAATATTTTTAGGAATATTATATCAATTAATAATATAGTATTTGTTTTAAAAACTCATTTATGTCAATTTTGACACTATTTGATATTTGATTTTTGTTAAAGTCCCAAAAACTTGATTACTTTGAATAAAATATATTTAATCAACCCTAACATGTCATATTAATCAATAAATTTTTTGGAAGTCATCATAAGTCTCAATTTACATTTATTTGGATATTTATAATATCAATTATTTTAATATTTCATTAATAAGGTAATTGCTACATCATCTTTGTGTCATAATTAAATTTATTTATTTAAGGTCTAAAAATTATAAATAAAATATAATTATGTAGGAAATATTTGTATCTTTCTAATGAATATTTATAATCTAATTTATCTTATGTATAACACTATATTAAATTTTTTTTAGTTATTGAACTCTGAATTTATCACTTTTAACTCTTCTTTAAATAAAATAATAATAAATATCCTAATCTAATCCACGTGGGCCAAAATGATAATATTTTATTCCTAAGGTTGGTTTTGGCCGAAATAAAATTATCCAATAGAATTAGGACATGTGTTAGTGTAATTATAATATCATTTTTACCTTTAATTCCCTTATTTACTTTTAACTGTCGTAAATAAAAGTCAAAAGATACTATTCACCAAAAATTATTTTCATCTTATTAAACCAGATTTTACTTAATGATGTAAACCGTGTATCTCAGATTTTTTAGATTTAATCCACAGAAGTGGTAAAATTATGTTTCATGCAAATTTGATAACGTGCCTAGAAGTTGGGTAAAAGATGTTAAAATTTTCAATAAAATTTTATACATCTAATTTTATTATAAAGTGAATCCAATTAATTACATTGAACTAATATAGGTATTATATATATATATTTAATTAAAATAAATTTAAATAAAATAAACAATTATTTAAATAAAATGTTGGGTTTTAAACAATAATGCAATGTTTTTCACTATTCATCAAAAATTGAAACTTTTCAGAAAAATTACAAAAATTCACACTAAGCTAATTTTGATTTTAAAAAGTCAAAAATGAATTTAATTTTAACAAATTAAAAACATAGAAGATTCATTAACTCTTTTAAAATTAATTCCCGTTGTCAAAACCCAAAAAAGTAGGATTTTAAAAAGTAAAGACTATCAAAAGATTGACATGTGTTTATATAAAATTTAAATATAAAATTACTTATAATTACCTAAATTTTATTAAATTATAGAAATATAATCTATTTTAAATGTATAATTTAACAATATAAATTATTTTCATTAAAAAATTTGTTTTCAATTAAAATTTAGTATTTTTCACTATTCACCAAAATATGAATGTTATCATAAAAACACAAAATTTTATTAAAACTAAAATTTTTGTCTTGGTTCAAAAGAAGAAGTTTATTTTTTGAAATTGAATATATAAATGTGTAAAATAATGGATTTAAAAAGGTTTTTCCATTAAAAGGCGGTAATATTTCATTTTCTGAAAAATACTTCCTTTATCTGAGAAATTGAATTTGTTCATATATTATGTCTAAGAAACACATAATATGGATGTTAAAATTATATAGACTATATAAAAATCAAAATGTAGTTAATACTATTCATAACTGATTTTTGAATGACTAGTTTGGTAAGTTGTGGCGCTCTCGAACTCGATGTTGCATGTAGTGTAAGCTATTGAATCACTTTAAAGAAAATAACTTACTATGAAATCTTAGGGTGTTACATATCCACTTGTTTGTATCCAGGTAGGGATTTATTTCTTTAGAAACCACTTACTTAATAATTCACCAAAAAACCTGGAAGTTTTCATATATTTAAACTTATCTATAGGGTTCTTCCTAAAGTTTTAAAATCATAATTTCCAAAAATAATTGAACTGTCCTTTGATACCAACTATGGAATCTCACATTTTTATTAGATAAATTTACATGAAATTTTAGAAACAGAGGATCTTTTAAAGTTTAGTCTCTTGGAAATAAGGTACATAATATATCAAAGGAAAGGGTTCTTCAAATAAGGTACATAATACCTAAAAATTTAAATCATTCTTTTATTCCACATGAAAGGATTATTAAAGGTTCATCCTAAGTATATTTACTAAATCACATAACCTTGGAATATATATCAAGGAAAGGGGTGAGCATAAACCCCAATAAGGTAAAAATAAACACTTAGAATGTGAGCAAGAGGCATATAACTAGGAATGATCATATCAAAATGAGGCATACAACAAATGAAATAACATGAATAATAGAATTTAAGTGTGGATAAAAAAATTTAATTTGGAAATTCTTAAGCATATCAAAAAGGTCTATCTCCAAGGTTTCATAAAAATTACCAAGGTTATTTACCAAGGTATCATAAAACTTGTCATCTCTAGAGACTAATTTCTTTACCCAATGAATTAGAGTGCTATCAAGGAAAAACAGTAATATGTATTTATTTTCATGTTATCCACATAGATAATAATCAAAAATTTCATAAATAACCCATAGATAATAAAATAAATGGTTTTTATATCAAAATTATTTCATTTTAAAAAATGCTTAAAAATATGACAGTTATGTCATTTATAAACCATGAAAAGAGAATAAGAGTTTTATGTATGTCAATTATAGAATAAAATAATTAATTTTTATTTAATGATAATTAAACTTGGAAATTAAAGAGGTTTGGGTATTCATATAAATAAAATAAAAGAATTTCTTGATAAGAAAGCGAGAGATATGGGAAAAGGGTATCATATCCATAAATGACTCATAATAAAATATAGGTATATAATAAAATGGAAATAATAACATAGTATGGAAAGTTGAAAGACTTACCACATAAAAGAGAACTTGAAAGGAAAAGAGAAGTTGGGAATTCCCTTACAAAATTTCAGCAGCATAACGATGTCACATAAAAATTCATAAAATGTGTTTACTAAGATAAAAAGGGTTTACCATAATTATTTAATGTAATTGGAATATGTAATGATGTATCCCAATAAAATAAAATATAAATTAAAAAGGAATAGCATAAAAGGAGTACTTGAAAAAGAGAATGATGGTAAATTCCCTTACCTCGAAGAGTGACTTTTAAAACTCTAATATTGAGAACTTTAAGGCTTTATGACACCTTGTGAGGAATAATTGGGAAATAATACTACCATAAATTTTAGTTTAATGATTTTTTAATGAAATTAAATTAAGTAAAGGGTGGGTATTTATAGTAAAAGAGAGGGAGTTTTTTATTAATTTCAAATGACACCTCATTAGTGGTATTTGCAAAACCATGGGCTTTCCCATGGTATTGGCCACTTGGGACACCTCATATCATATTTTAATCCACAATAGTTTACCAATATTTTATCATACTCATTAAATATTTATTGACATAATTATCATGTCATTAAACATACCGAAAACTCAAAACTATATTTTTATTATTCATAAAAATTTAACTATTTCAGAAAATACCCAAAAAATCACCCTAACCATTTTTTGATGTGTATAATTCAAAAATAATGAAATCCATTTTAAAAAAATGTATTTCATTTTAAATTAAATTAATTAAATAAAATACTAATACTTAACAAATAACTTCTAAAACATTTATTTAGTTATACTATGATATAATTATATCACATTACCATTTAAGATTAATAAAATATATTTATACTTCATTAGGTGAGGTTACTATTCCATTAGTCGAATTAATATTCATAAGTGAGTAATTACTATTCCAAAGGGTTAGGTTACTATTCACTAAAAAAATTAAGTTGATCCTATTAGACTCCAAATATTTTACTGATCTCAACCGTGTATGTCCATTTTTCAAAAATAATTTCACACAATAAATTATTTAATAATTATTTAATTTTTTTTACTAATCATAAAAAACCATTCAAAAAAACTATTCATAAAAAATACTATTTAAATATTATTTATAAAAAAATTGAAACTTGTTAGAAAACTACTAAAAATTCACCCTAAATTAATTTTGACAATTGAAATTCAAAAAAAAAAATGTTTATTTTACTCTAATAATTCTTTATATATGATACATTTAACTTTTAAATATAAAAATCCCTATTTATTAAAAATAATAGTAGATAAAAAACAAATAGTGAAATTGCATAGTGAAATTTGTGACACATAAAAAAATAATTTTAACATTTATATTCAAAAAGGGGTGTTTTAATCATACTATTTAATTAAAATAATCATTATTCAAAATAAATTAATTTTTTTAATAATTATATCATTTTTGAAAAGTAAAAGTTGGGTCCTAAAAGACAATTTATCAGATTTGACTCAATTAAACACATTTTTTATTAAGAAAAACTATTCTTAAATGTGTATATCCCAATATTGTTTATAGTTGTCCTAATCCAAATTTAGGCATGATTTATAATGTTATAATTAAATAAAATGTAATTCTATGTTCTTGTATTATAAAACATAATAAAAAGTTACTGGGAGGAAACAGATCCATAAATAAAATACATTTTGCTGGTCATTATATTCTTCCCCCTTAAATAAATTACGCCCTCAAAATTTTCTCTTATTAGAAATTTGTTACTATAAGGAAACATATAATTATAAAGTAATTTTATGTCTTAAAAAATCATGGCTAAAAAATATTATTCTTTAACAACAATTACATTTGCTATAAATCATTCATAATGATTCGTATTTTTTTGATTAACCAAACATATCCCCCAGGAGTGTTAAACCAGGAGTGCTGCAAGGCTTATTATCATGCACCAGTTCCCATTCAAGTATAGCTCCAATAATTGTTTTCGGGGTTTTACCCCTAGATAAATCTATGAAAAAACCACATCCAATTGTTCATATTTAGATATGGATTTATTTGTTCAGAAACCACTTAAAATTTCCCCAACCAGAAAGTTTTCCAATATTTAAACTTTTTATACAGGGTTCTTCCTAATGTTTTCGAATCCTAATTTCCAAAAATAAATAAAATATCCATTGATAACAACAGTGGTATCTCAAAATTTTATTAGATAAATTTATATTACATTTTACAAATAGATGATCTTTTAATGTTTATTATCTTAGAAATAAGGCACATAATACATCAAAGGATAGGGTTCATTAAATAAGGTACATAATACATGAAAACTTAGAACATTATTCTATTCCACATGAAAGGATTCTTTAAAGTTCATCCTAAGTAAATTTTCTGCATTACAAAACATGGGGATGTACATCAAGGAAATGGGTGAGAAAAAATACCAGTAAGGGAAAAATAAACACTTAGAATTTGAGAAAGAGGCATACAACCAAGAATGATCATAGGAAAATGAGGAATACCATAAAAAAATAACATGAATACTAACGTGTAATTGTGGATAAAAAATTTAATTGGGACATTCATAAGCATATCACCATGGTCTATCCCCATGGTTTCATAAAAATTACCAATGGCATTCACCAAGGTATATCTAATGTTACCATGGTTATTAACCAAGGTATCATAAAAATTACCAAGGTTATTCACCAAGGTATCATAAATCTTATCATCTCTTGAGATAATTTATTTACCCAATTCATTAGAGCGCTATCAAGGTGAAACCATAATATGTATTTATTTTCATGTGATCCAAATATATAATAATCAAATGTTTCATAAATAACCCACAGAGAATAAAAAAAACGGGTTTCATATCAAAATCATGGAATTTTTAAAAGTGATTAAAAACATGATCATTATGTAATTTATAACCCACAAAAATGGAATAAAAGTTTTATGTATGTAATTTCAAGAATAAAATAAATAAATTTTATTTCATGATTAATAAACTAGGAAATTAAAGTGGTTTGGGTATTCATATAAGGAAAATAAAAGAATTTTTTAATAAAAAAGAGAGAGATTTTGAGATGAAAATTCTGCAGCATAACGGCTATAAATCATGGTTTTAGAAAGCATTAAAAAGAGAGTGGACAAGGGTATCCCATCCATAAATGACTCATAATATATCATATGGAAGAATAAAATGTAAATAAGAACATGGTTTAGAAATTTTAAAGACATACCACATAAAAGAGAACTTGAAAGGAAAAGAGAAGTTTAGAATTACCTTATAAAATTTTGACAGCCTAACGATGTCACATAAAAATTAGTAAAATGAGTTGATTGAGAGAAATATGGTATCTCATAATTATGTAAATCAATGGAGAAATGTCATTAAATATCCAAACATAATAAAATATAAATTAAAAATTAAAAGCATAAAAGGAGTACTTTAAAAAGAGAATGGTGGTAGATTCCCTTACCATGAAGAGTAACTTTTAAAACACTATGATTGGGACCTTGAGGGCATGAGGACACCTTGGGAGGACTCAATGGGAGGTAATACTATCATAAATTCTATGTTAATTATTTTTTAATTAATTTAAATTAAGTAATGTGTTGGTATTTAGAGTAAAAGATAGGCATTTTTTAATAATTTTGAATGACACCTCATTAGTGGTATTTTAAAAACCATGGGATTTCCCAAGGTATTTGCCCATGATATTGGCCACTTGGGCAAATAATATAATATTTTAATCCATAAGAGTTTGAAATCATATTATCGTAATCAATACATCATTAGGACATTGTTATGATGTCCTTAAACATACTGAAAACTCAAAATTATATTTTCACTATTCATCAAAAATTCCACTATTTCAAAAAAATAAAAACAAATCACACGAACCATTTTTCAACATGTATAATTAAAAAATGAAATCCATTTTATAAAAATGAATTACATTTTTAATTAAATTAAATATATAAAATAATAATACTTAACTAATAATTTCTAAAACATTTATCTACTAATACTATGATATAATTATATCACATTACCATTTAAGATTACTAAAATATATTTATACTTCATTAGGTGAGGTTACTATTACATTGGTAAAATAAATATTTATAAGTGTAACATTACTATTTCAAAGTGTCATGTTACTATTCACCAAAAAAATTAAGTTGGTCATATTAGACTCTAAATATCTTATTAATCGCAACCCTGTATGTCCTTTTTTCTAAAATAATTTCACAGAATCAATTATTTAATAATGTTTTAAGTAATTTTTTTTAATATTCAATAAATAACACTATTCAACAAATAATATTTATCCAAAATACTATTCATCAAATCCTATTCATCAAAAAATTTAAACATCTTAAGAAACTACTAAAAATTCACCCTAGATTAATTTTGACATTTGAACATCAAAAATGATGTTTATTTTACCCTAATAATTCTCTAAGTATGAGAAATTTAACTTTTTAATATAAAAATACTTAGTTATAAAAAATAATAGTGGATAGAAAATTAATAGTTAAATTGCATAGTGAAATTTTTCACACTTAAAAAGAAATATTTTAACATTTACATAAAAAATGGGGTGTTTTAATCTACTATTTAATTAAAACAATAATTATTCTAAATAATTTAATTTTTTATAATAATTATATAATTTATGAAAAGTAAAATTTGGGTTAAAAAATCAATTTATCAAATTTGAATCAATTAAACATATATTTTATTAAGAAAAACTATTATTAAATGTGTATATCCCATTATTGTTTATAGTTGTACTAATAAAAATTTATGCATGATTTATAATGTTATAATGAAATAAAAAGTAATTCTATGTGCTTCTATTTTAAAAGAAAATAAAAATTTATTGGGAGGAAGGTGATCCATAAATAAAAGAAGTTCATTTTTCAGGTCATTACTTTATTTCCCCTTTAAAGAAATTGCATCCTCACAATTTTATCTCATTATAAATTTGTTACTATACGGGAACTTATTATTATAAAGTAATTTTTTGTCTTAAAATTAATCCTTAAAAAAATATTTTTCTTTAACAATAATTACATTTTTTTATAAATCCTTCATAATGATTCATAAAAATATTGTGATTAACCAAACATATCCCCCAAGAGTTTCAAACAAGGAGAGCTATAAGGCCCGTTGTCATGAACCCATTATCGTTAGAGTCTAGCTGAAAGAGGCATTTTTGGGTTTTACCCCTAGATACATCTTTAATAGAGCCACATCCACTTGTTCATATTCATATAGGGATTAATTTTTTAGATACCACATAATTAATATTTCAACAAAATACCAGGAAGTTTTCATATATCTAAACTTTTCTATAAGGATTTTTTTGAATGTTTTCAAATCCTAGTTTCCACAAATAACTAAATTATCTTTTGATACCAACTATGGAATCACACATTTTTATTAGATAAATTTAAATTAAATTGTAAAATATAGGATCTTTTAAAGTTTAGTGTCTTGGAAATAATGCACATAATACAAAAAATGAAAGGTTTCTTCAAATAAGGTATATAATACATGAAAGTTTAAAAGATTATTCTATTCCACATAAAAGGATTCATTAAGGTTCATTGGAAGTAAATTTACTACGTCACATAACCTGGGGACATACATCAAGGAATGGGGTGAGAAAAAATCCCAGTAAGGGAAAATGAAAAACATAGAATTTGAGCAAGAGGCATATAACAAATAATGACCATATGAAAATGAGGCATACTATAAAATAAGTAACATGAATAATAACATGTGAGTGTGTCTAAAACATTTAATTTCAACATTAATATTCATATCACCCAGGTCCATCCCCAAGGTTTCGTAAAAATTACCATGGTTATTCACCAATGTATTGTCAAAATTATCAAGGTTATTCACAAAGGTATTGTAAAAATGACCACAGTTATTCACCAAGGTATCATAGAACTTTTCATCTCTAGTGATTAATTTCTTTACCCAATACATTGGAGTACTGTCAGGGTTAAACCTTAATATGTAGTTATTTTGATGTGATCCACATGGGTAAAAATCAAACATTTAATAAATAACCTATAGAGAATAAAAGAAATGGGTTTCATATCAAAATCTTGTCATTTTAAAAAGTGCTTAAAACATGTTCATTATGTATTTTATAACCCATAGAAAGGGAATGAGAGTTTTATGTATGTAAATTATATAATCAAATAAATAATTTTCATTTCATGATTAATAACCTTATAAATGAAATAGGTTTGGGTATTCATATAAATAAATTAAAATAATTTCCCGATAAAAAAGAGAGAGTTTTTGGGAGGAAAATTCTACAGCATAACAACCATGAAACATGGATTTAGAAAACATTGAAAAGAGAGAGAAAAAGGACATCCCATACATGAATGACTAATACTAAATTATAGAAACATAATAAAATGGAAAAAATAATATGGTATGGAAATTTGAAAAACATACCACCTAAAAGATAACTTTAAAGGAAAAGAGAAGTTGAGAATTCCCTTATAAAATTTCGGTAGCATAACGACGTCACATAAAAATACATAAAATTAGTTGACTGAGAGAAAAATGGTTGATAATAATTATGGAAATTAAGGGGGATATGTAATGACAAATCCCAACATAATAAAATATAAATTAAAAAGGAATATCATAAAAGTAGTACTTGAAAAAGAGAACGGTGGTAGATTCCCTTACCTCGAAGAGTAACATTTAAAACTCTATGATCAGGACCTTTAGGGATTGAGGAAACCATGGGAGGACTCCTTGAGAGGTAATAATATCATATATTCTAGGGTATTTATTTTTTAATTTATATAAATGAAGTAATGGGTGGGTATTTATAGTAAAAGAGAGGGATTTGTTTATTAATTTCAAATTACACTTGATTAGCGGTATTTGCAAAACCATGGGCTTTCCCAAGGTATTTTCCAATGGTATTGTCCACTTGGGACACATAATATCATATTTTAATCCAAAATGTTTTACCAGTATTTTATAGTATTCATTACATCATTATGATATAGTTATGATGTCATTAAACATACCAAAAACTCAAAATAGTATTTTTACTATTCATCAAAAATATCAACTATTTCAAAAAAATCCAAAAACATTACCCTAACCATTTTTCGATGTGTAGAATTGAAAAATGAACTCCATTTTATAAAAATTAGTTTTATTTTAAGTTAATTAAAATAAATAAAATACTAATACTTAACTAATAACTTCTAAAACATATATTTACTTATTCTATAATATAATTATATCACCTTACCATTTACGATTACTAAAATATATTTATACCTAAATAGGTGAGGTTACAATTCTATTTTTGAAATTACTATTTATAAGGGTAACATTACAATTCCATAGGGTCAAATTACTATTCACCAAAAAATTAAGTTGACCCCATTAGGCTCTAAATATCTTACTGATCACAACCGTGTATGTCTTTTTTTTGAAAATAATTTTAGAGAGTTAATTATTTAATAATTATTAATTTTTTTACTATTAATCAAGAAAAAACTATTCATCAAATAATATTCATCAAAAAATACTATTCATCAAATACTATTCATAAAAAAATTAAACTTCTTAGAAAACTACTAAAAATTCACCCTAGATTAATTTTGACATTTTAAATTCAAAAATGATGTTTATTTTACCCTAATAATTATCTAATTTTGAGAAATTTAATTTTTAAATATAAAACCCATAGTTATTAAAAATAATAATGGATATAAAATGAATAGTGAAATTGCATAGTGAAATTTCTGACACTTAAAAAAATTATATTAACATTTACATTTAAAAAGAGATGTTCTAATTATACTATTTAATTAAAATAATTATTATTAAAAATAACATAATTTTTTATAATAATTATATCATTTTTAAAAATTAAAATTTGTGTCTAAAAATATAATTTACCAAATTTGACTCGGTTAAACATATATTTTATTAAGAATAATAATTCTTTAATGTGTATATCCCATTATTTTTTAGAGTTGTACTAATCCAAATTTATTCATGATTTATAATGTTATCATGAAATAAAAAGTAATTATATGTTATTCTATTTTAAAACATAATAAAAATTTATTGGGAGGAAAGAGATCCATAAATAAAAGAAATACATTTTTATGTCATTACATTCTTCCAACCATAAAGAAACTGTATCCTTGCAATTCTCTATTATTATAATTTTGTTACTATAAGGAACCTTATAATTATAAAATAATTTTATATATTAAAAAATTCATGCTTAAAATAATAATAATATTTAACAACAACTACATTTTCAATAACTCCTATATAATGATTAATAAAAATCTTATTATTAACCAAACATATCACCCAGGAGTGTCAAACTAAGAGTGCTGCAAGACCCACTGTCATGCACCAGTTCCTATTAGATCTCATCTCAAAGCAGTGTTTTTGGGTTTTTCCCGAAGATACCTCTATGAAAAATCCACATACAGATGTTTGTATCTAGATAGGGGTTTATTTGTTCATAAAACACTTACTTAATATTTCAACAAAATACAGAGAATTTTTCCTATATTTAAACTTTTCTATAGGGTTCCTCCTAATGTTTTAGAATCCTAATTTCTAAAAATAATTTAACAATCCTTTGATAATAACTATGGAATCTGACCTTTTTATTAGATAACTTTAAATGACATTTACAAAGAGAGGATCTTTCAAATTTTAGTGTCTTGGAAATAAGGTACATAATACATCAAAGGAAAGGGTTCTTCAAATAAGGTACATAATACATTAAAACATAAGACATTCTTATATTCCACATGAAAGGATTCTTAAAGTTTCATCCTAAGTACATTTATTGCATCACATAACCTGGGGACACACATCAAGGAAATGGGTGAGCATAAAGCCGAGTAAGGGAAAAAGAAACACGTAGAATGTGATCATGATGCATATAACTAGGAATAATCATATGAAAACAAGGAATACCCTAAAATAAATAAAATGAATAATAATATGAAAGTTTGTATACAATATTTAATTTGTAAATTCATAACCATATCACCAAGGTCCATCCCCAAGGTGCCGTAAAAATTACCAAGGTTATTCACCATGGTATTGTCACACTCGGTTTTTCATGTCTTGGGGTTTATCTGGTTCATTAGAAATCCTAATTCCTTTATTGGGTTTTGGGTGAGATTAATGTTGATTTTTTAACTTCCATATATTTCTAAACATACTAATATGGCTCCCCTATATATTTATAGGTGTTTTTTAAGAAAAGGGTGGTTACTTCAAGATTTGGTCTAACTGTGAGCCCATTTCTCAATTTAAAAACAAAATTTATTTATTTTATAACTCTTGATTTATTAAAACTTTTTCACTAATTAAACTTACTAAATGTCCTGTATTGACCTATTAAAACCACCATATCCATTTTTAGCCCTTATGAATTCATAATCATGGTGGATTTGGGTTTTTTATTCAAGTATTGGGCCATTCCATGATCTCATTTACAATTTTAAAAAAATAATTTGTTTCTTTTATATGTAATTCATTGTTTAATATTTTTATGTTATTCCACCTTCACTCAAGCCTAAAAACCCCATGCACACCCCCATGTTCTATTTTCTATCTTTGGAGATCATCTTAGTAGTGGATTAGGGTGAAAGTTTACAAGGATTCTCAAATCATTCATATTTAGTAAGGTAATTTGTTTCTTTCATGAAACATTAATTTTTTTTTATTTTCCCCCAAAATATTATTTTCTTGGTTAATAAATATCTAATTAACCTCTCCATTAAGTTCCATTCCATTTAATATCATCTAAGGGTGTGTATCTAAGGGAGTATGAAGATTTCTTTAGTTTTCAAGGTGAATTTCCTTCTCCGTTCTCCTCTTTCCTCCTCCTCCTTCCATTATTTCTTGGCGTTATCTTCCTCCAAGGTCATTAACGACCTAGGATTCTTTCAACCCACGACTTTTATGTGGTTTTCATTCTTTTAGGGATATTATTCATAGATATAGGGTTTTTGAACCCTCATGGATGGTTTTCAGGTGTGCGTTTCCATTCCACCATGGTTTTAAGGTAGGTTCTCCAAAGAAATTCTTTTATAATTTAATATTCATCTATTTCTTTCTGTTATCACCATATATGTATTATAGGTATTGTTTTTCACCCTTTAGATTAATTATTTAGTGTGTAAGAAGTGTAGTTTATTCCTTGTTTTGTAAAAATTGTGTTGTTTTGGTTAAAGTGTGCACACTAAGTGTTTGTTTAAATGCTACATTTGATTTTTCACCTGAATTATAATTTTTAGAACCTAGATTAGCTATTTAAATAAATTTTTGGCATGAAAATTTGGTTTTATAACCTTTTTAGTGTTAAATAGAGTTTGTTTTATTAATTTTTGCATGCCTCATTTTTGGGAAGGTGCCCAGTTGGATTTGGTGTGCTCATGGTGATTTAAAATGATTTTTTTGGATTATGAAAAATATTTTCAGCATGTGAATCAATTTCTTTGGGTTCCTTATGTTGGTTACAGTCTATTTTTGTGTTTTATGATGAAGTGAGTATCAGTTTTTAGGGTGTTTTGGCATGTGTTCTCAGTAAATGGCCTATTTGTCACCTTTATAGAAATAGATCAGTTTTGAATGTATAACCTGGGTTTTTGAGGGGTTTAACTAAATTTTATATTAATGAAAATGGTTTTTTTAAAACTCTTTTTGAATAGAATAATTTTTTATTTTTATAAAGGTTGTTTTTTTGTAGAATGCTTACAGGCCCGTTTGACATTTTTCTTGTAAAAATGGTTTTCATGTGTTCTTTATGTTGTATCATTTGGAGCCATTTTATGGTCCATTAAATTGATTTAATAAATGGTTTTGGGGCTTCCAAATTTGGTTTTATATGGAAATGGTGTGTTTTTTTCCTTAAAATATCTTTTTTGAATGGATTTTATGTGCAATGCCTTATTATACTTCTTGAAATTATTTTATGAAAAATTTAAGTGGTTTATTGATCCGTGAAAGAAATGTGAAGCCTGTTTGCAGGATATTATTATTTTTTTATGATTTGGGAATTAAATTTTCATTTGAAAAGTGTATTTTATAATATTTCTAAATTTTTTGAGAACTATAGGGAAACCTGAGTATCTATGTGGGAAGATGTGTACTAGTATGCTAGTGATCCAGAGTGGTTTTTCCCTGTTTCACCAACACTAACTAAACTATAATGATGATGTGGGTGACCATTAGGTTATGGTTATTTTTTACCTAATAGTTTTTTGTGCATGATAACATATAATTTTTTATGGTTACTTTTACACTGAGATACAAGGTACCTGGGCCCACAATGAACTATTACCTAGGGGTGTTCCAGTGACCTATGCTCATTGGGTATTTTGTACTCACCATCAGCATATAGCGTGTTTGGTTAATAAATTCAGTAGTGTGTTTGTTTTATTTAAAAATTTACATTCTTTAAAGTGGTCCTATTGAAAACTATTTTTATTTTAAATTTTTATCTCTTTGAAATTGGTTACTAGCATTTCTTGGTTATGAAAAATTGCAACCACTTTATTTTATAATGATTAAAGCATGGAACGATGTTTGGAAAAAATAATTTTTCATATTGTATTTCAATCTTGAAATTGATTATTATTTTATTTCAATTTATGGTCATTGGGAATAGAATATCGAGAAAACCTATTGAGTTTTACTACTCACGCTTATAGTCTTATTTTTTTTATCCCTTGTGAAATTTTAATCTTGAGTTAGATTTCGTTGGGAAATGTCTAATAGATGTATTGGAGAGTTAACGATGGAGTTACATGGGATTATTTTTTTATAAGGTTTGGTTGGTTGAGTTTTTTGGTTCAGTTGTACTTTTATTTTCATGTATAATTAATGTTTTGTTCAAATTTTATATAAATGTATGTTGGGATATATATTTCTTTCTACTTCTTAGTTATTTTTTATTTTTGGGTGAAAACCTTCCCTTTACACTCTAAATTATTCCCTTGGTGGTTTTCATCATCTCGGGAGGATTGGGAACACTTCTTGGGACTTGTCGTGTAGCGGCCTGGGTGACCGGTTCAGGGTCAACCTGGATTGGTTCATGACAAAATGGTATCAAAGGAGGTCGGATCTTAGAAAACCTGGATTTTTAGAGTTCCATTTTTATTTGGGGGATGTCAAGGTATATGGAGTAGGATTTTTGGGACTTGACGGGTAGGTTCAGGAAGAGCGTCGCGAACACTTGCTCATTTCGATCCTCACGTGTCCATGGGAAGTCCAATTTTATTAGTTTCTTTAGTTCTTATGGATTGTTTGGTGATTGGGATACAACAAGGGGAGTTGTACTAATGGAATCCATGAGCTCACAGGGCCTGGAAAGCCATGTGAAGCAAGGGCATGGTTTGAAGAAGGATTTCTATGTTGGTGGTGTGTTTGACATATGGCTGCCAACCATATGGTCAAGTCACCCACCGACACTAGTTCCTTTTTTTGGGTCACATAGACCTTTCTTGGATTCTTAATTTTGTTTTGAAAATCCTTGTGTGATAATTATGGAATTGGGTTTTCAATGCTTATTATAAGAATGTATTTTTAGCACGTTGGGTTTTTATGAATTTTTTTGGGATAAAGTGGAATGATTTAACAAGATCAAATTTATGTAATCTAAACTTATTGTTATTGAAATAAAATGTCTGTAAGGCATGACTTATTTTAAGATGATTCTGAAAATTTGTTTAAAATATGATATTTTAGGCGTTTGAAGATTGTTTAAATCTGATTAATTGGTTTTGGGAATTGGTTTTGAGCTATTGGTGATTTCATAAAAAGGGTTTTGGCCTTTGTGGATATCAAATTAAAAAAGGAGACCTTACTGAATTTTTGAAAATGGGAAAGGGATTTTTTAATGGAATTATTGTTTTGGAAGTTGTTTTAAAATAAATGAAATAGGTTCTAAATCAAATAGTTCTTGAAAATTATGGTTTTTTGAGATGCGTAAAAATGTTTTGAATAGAGGGAGAGGATTTTGATAGATAACTATGGGGTTTTTATTTCAAGTGTGGTAAAACGATTTGTTGTGTGTAAATATGAAAATGTTTTTTTACTTGGTGGTTAGTGTGCCTATGGAAGGAAGATAACTTTTGAAATGAGTTGATTTTTTTTGGATTGTAACATGAGGATGTTTTTTATAGAATTCGGCATTTTCATGGGTTCTCACAAGCATGGTTTTGTATAGATATAATGATGGATGCCTAATATGAAATAGTGGTTGGGTTCCTGGGGTGGTAGAGGAATGTGCATGTTTGTGAGACTTGATGAAACACCATTGATGAATGTAAAAATCCACCAAGTTAATTTGTTTTTCAATAGTGTTTTATGATGAAAATGTGTTTTGTTTTTGTAAAACAAGGTTTATGTGGGTTTTTTTCATGTTCTAGAAATGTGGATTGTTTGGTATGCTTCCTCATGATTTGGAAGTGATACTCTTGGTGTGTCTTGAGATGGGATATTTTTGGTGGCTCGGTTTTGGATCAAGGTTTAGTGGTTTTCTAAGGATATGTTGTATGTTATGATGTTACCATGAATAGTTATCTGTTGGAAATACTTCCAGTTGATCAACATAAGGATTTGTTTCAAACATTAAATCCGCCTATTTAGATGATGAATAAACTCATTTGATGGAATAGAGAGCGTTTTGAGCTTGGTTTAAAGTGTTTTCCTTTTTTGATAATTCTTTTAGATCTAGTAGTAGTGTTTGGTGATGTTAATGTGTTTCACTATATTCCTTGTCCATTCTTCTCCTTGTTCGGAGTGAGACAGAATGGTGATATGTATCTTTGAGTTTCTATTTAGATGATGGGGTGTTGTTGGGAATGTGAGTTTTTGGGGTGTTGTGATCTATAGCTCCTAGTTGCGGCACAACTGATGCTTCCAACATCAGAGCTCCATCCATATACCTTGGAGTGATGCTTTTCATATAGTTAGAAAATCTCCATAGGTATGGGGAGATCGTATAAGATCTTTACTTCACCATTTTGGTAAGATAGTTTCTATGTTTTTATTTTGGTTTCTCATCAATGTGTTTTTCCTTTTTTTTTCTCAAAGAGCATGGTGGACTTACCCCTCAAGTAGTGTTTATCATTATGCCTTCTTGGATGTGGGTTTCCAATAAATGTCTCTGTGTTAACCACCAATTTAAATCATGTGAAGTCTTGGTTTTACATGTTTGTAGGTGGAGAGGTTTGGTAGGTTCTTCTATTTCTTTTGTGGTTTCATTGGCCCAATGATTGGGTCCCCTTCCCTCCCTGCCCCGAGTGGTGGGGGTTTTGTTCTGTGCCAAAAGTATTGGCCTAATTCTTGTCTCCTCTGTTTGGGAGTGGGTGGTTTAAATGTTCGTGTTGTAACCCTCTTAACTTAGGTTTGTAGGTTTTTTTGGGAGAGTTTTGGTGGGCCTGTATGGGTGAGGCCTGATTCTAGTTCATGTTGAATTCTTGTTCGTTCATTTATAGTTGGTCTCTTATGGTGGGGAGACCCACTGTGGGTCTCGAAGATCTTTTATTTAAGTATTTTTTGGATGGCAGTTGTGATTTAATGGTGGGGATCCCATTACACCCCCATTTCATTAGATTTTGTGAGTAAACTTTGGTTTGGGTGATCATTGGGTTCATTGGGGGAAGGCCCTACAATCTGGTTATTGGCCTGATTGTGGAGGTGGTGGCATGATCTTTCCATTGATTCTCAGGAAGTGGTTATGATTTGGTGTTTTGTTTAAGCCAGAGGCTTAAGTTTATTTAATGGTGGATGATATTTCCTTATATTGAGAGGATGGACCATTTCGATAAGGAATTATTAGGTTTTTATCTTTCTGTTGGAAAGTGTTATGGATTTCCAGGGGTGGAAAGTTTTAATGGTGGGGAGAATTGTCACACCCGGTTTTTCATGTCTTGGTTTTGATTTGGTTCATTAAAAATACCAATAATTTTCTTGAGTTTTTATTGAGATTAATGTTGAGTTTTGAACTGACATTTATTTATAATCATCTTACCATGGGTTTTCCATAGCTTGTTTGGGAGTTTTTGGAGAAAAGGGTGGTTACTTCAAGATTTGGGCCAATAGTGAGCCCATTTCCATATTTAAAAACAAAATTTGATTCTTTTATAAATATTTTGTTTTTCAGCATTTTTCACTCATTCCACATCCCACTTGGCCTCCCCTAAACTATTAAAACCACTATATCTATTTTGACTCCTTATGAATTCATAATCATGGTGGATTTGGGTTATTTATTTAGGTATTAGGCCATCCCATGATCCCATTTCATATTTTAAAACAATAATTTGATTCTTTTATATCTTATTGATTTTTTAATATTTATATGTGATTCCACCTGTCACGAGAGACCAAAAACCCTAGACACACTCACATGTTCCATTTTTCCTCTTTGAAGATTGTCTTAGTCAAGAATTAAGGTGAAAGTTCTCAAGGATTCTCAAATCCTCCAGACTTGGTAAGGTAATTTGTTTCTTCCATGAATCATCAATTTTTTTATCTTTCACCCAAAAATATTCTTTCCATGGTTCATCCAAACCTAAGTAGCCTCTCCATTTAGTTTTAATCCATTAACTCTCCTCTAAGTGTGTGGATATAAGGTAATATTAATAGTTCTCTAGTTTTCAAGGTGAGTTTCCTTCTCATTTCCCCTCCCTCTTCATCCTCCGTCCATTATTTCTTGGATATATATTCCTCCCTAGTCTTGAAATACCTATGGTTCTATTATCCAAAATTTTTTATGGGTTTTTTATTATTTCAGGGCTAGTATTCATAGAAATAGGGTTTGTGAACCCTCTTGGAACGTTTTCAGGTGTGTGTTACCATTCCTCCATGGTTTCGTGGTAGGTTCTCCCAAGAATCACCTTTATAATTCAAGATTCATATGTTTATTTTTGTTTTCACCATATATGTATTATTGGTTTTGTTTTTCACCCTTTAGTGTAATTATTTAGTGTGCGAGAAGGGTTATTTATGCCTTGTTTTGGGAAAATTGTGTTGTTCTGGTTAAAGTGTGCACACTATGTATTTGTTTAAATGATCCATTTGCTATTGCACCTGACTTATAATGTTTAGATCCTTTTTTATCTATTTAAATAAAATTTTGGCATGTAAATTTGGTTTTATAACCTTTTTATTGTTAAATATAATTTTTTTATTAATTTTTTCATACCTCATTTTCAGAAAAGTGCCCAGTTGGATTTTGTGTGCTCAAGGTGATATAAAATCAGTGTTTTGGCTTATGAAATATTTTTTGAAGTATGTGAATCAATGTTTTTGGGTTCTTTATGTTGGTTCCCATCTGGTTTTGGGTTTTATAATGAAGTGAGTATCATTTTTTATGTTGTTTTGGCGTGTGTTCTCGGTAAATGGACCGTTTGGTAACTTTATAGATATGGATGAGTTTTGGATATGTAACCTGAGTTTATGAGGTGTTTAAGTAAATGTTAAATTACTGAAAATGGTATTTTTAAACCTCTTTATGATTAGTTTAATTGGTTATTTTGATAATTTATTTTTGTGAAGATTTCTTAATGGCCTGTTTGACAATTTTTTTTGTAAAAATGGGTTTCATGAGTGCTGCATTTTGTATCATTTGGAACCATTTTATGGTCCATGAAATTGATTTATTAAATTCTATTGGGGATTAGAAATCTGGTTTTATATGGTAATGTTGGGTTTTTTCCTTAAAAGATCATTTTAATAGATTTTATGTGTAAATCCTTCTTATACTTCTTGAAACTGCTTAATGAAAATTTTAAGTGGTTTATTGATCTGTGAAAGAAATGTGAAGCCTATTTGCGGGTTGTTTTTGTTTGTATAATTTAGGAATGAAATTTTCATTTGAAAAGTGTATTTTTTTAATATGTGTAACTTTATTGATCACTAAATGGAAACCCCAAGTATCTATGTTGGCGGACGTGTACTAGAATGCTAGTCATCTGGAGTGGTTTCGTCCCCATTTCATGTAGCATGTTTGACGATGAAAACAATAACTAAACTATGATGATGATTTTGGGGACCACTAGGTTATGGGTATTTGTTCCATATTAGTGGATCATTCATGAGAATATTTTTTATGGTTAATTTTACATCGAGATACAAAGTACCTGATTCCCACAACGAACTAGTTCCCAGGGGTGTTCCCGTGACTTATGCTCATTGGTTATTTTGTACTCACCATTGGTATACAGTGTGTCTGGTTTATAAAATGAGCATCCTGTGTGTTTTATTTAAAAGTGTACATTTTTTAAAGGGTCCCTCCTAAAAACTATTTTTATTTTGAAGTTTCATTTAATTTAAATTGGTTACTAGCATTTCTTAGTTTTGAAAACTTGTAACAATTTTATTTTATAATGATTAAAGCCTAGAACCATGTTTGAAAAAAAAACTTTTATATATTTTATTTCAAAATTGGAATTGATGTTTCTTTTGTTTTAAAGGAATTTCATTGGGAATAGAATATCAGGCTAACCTACTGGGTTTTAATACTCATGCCTATAGTCTTCTTCTATTTTTATCCATTGTCTAGGTTTTATCTTGAGTTCAATTGCCTTGGGCGACATCTAATCAATATATTAGGGAGTGGAAAATGGGGTTACATGGAGTTAGTTAGTTTTTAGGTTTGGTCTATTGAGTTATATGGTTTATTTTTACTTTTAATTTCATGTACAATAAATGTTTTGTTCAACTTTTATATAAATGTATGTTGGTCTGTCCATTTATTTCTGTTTCTTAGTTATTGTTTATTTTTGGACAAAAATATTCCCTTGTCACTTTAAGTGATACCCTCGACGCTTGTTTCCATCCCAAGATGATCAGGAATTCCTATAAAGAATTTTTGGAGAGTGGGTCGGGTTACCGGTTCAGGGTCAACCTGGACTGGTTCATGATAGGTGTTATCAAAATTACCAAGGTTATTCACCTAGGTATTGTAAAAATTACCAAGTTTATTCACCAAGGTATTGAAAAACTTGTCATCTATAGTGATTTATTTCTTTAACCAATTCATTGGAATACTATTAGGGTTAAACCTTAATATGTATTTATTTTAATGTGGTCTAAATATATAAAAAAACATTTCATAAATAACCCATATATAATAAAATAAATGGGTTTCATATCAAAATCATGGCATTTTAAAATTTTCTTAAAAACATGATCATTATGACATTTATAATCCACAAAAAAAGAATGGGGGTTTTATGTATGCCAATTATAGAATCAAATAAATAATTTTTATGTCATTATAAATACACTTGGAAATTAAAGAGGTTTGGGTAGTCATATAAAAAAATGAAATAATTTCATGATAAAAATGGAGAGATTTTGAGATAAAAATTCTCCAGCATAACAGCTAGAAAACATGGTTTAAGAAAACATTAAATAGAGAGGGGAAAAGTGTATCCCATCCATAAATGAATCATAATAAATTATAGGTATAGAATAAAATGGAGATAATAACATGGTATGGAAATTTTAAATACATTCCACATAAAATAGAACATGAAAGGAAAGAGAAGTTGAGAATTCTCTTATGAAATTTCGGCAGCAAAACAACATCACATATGAATTCATAAAATGAGTTGATTGAGAGAAAAAGGGTTTATCACAATTATTTAAAGTAAGGGGGATATGTAATTACACATTACAAAATAATAAAATAGTAATTAGAAACGAATATTATAAAAGGAGTAATTGAAAAAGATATTGGTGGTAGATTCCCTTACCTTGAAGAGTAACTTTTAAAAATCTAAGATCGTGACCATAAGATCTTGAGGACACCTTTCAAGGACTCCTTGGGAGGTAATAATATTAAATATTATAGTATATTGATTTTTTAATGAATGGAAATTAATAAATGGGTGGGTATTTATAGTAAAAGAGAGGGAATTGTTTATTAATTTCAAATAACACATCCTTATTGGTATTTGAAAACCCATGGGCTTTCCCATGTTATTTTTCCATGGTATTGGCCACTTGGGGAACCTCATAAAATATTTTAGTCCAAAAAAGGCAACTAGAATATTATTGTACTCATTATATAATTGTGACATAGTTATGATGTCATTAAACATAACGAAAACTCAAAATTGTATTTTTACTATTAATAAAAAAGAAAACTATTTCAAAAAAAATACAAAAAAATAACCATAACCCTTTTTTAATGTTTATAATTCTAAAATGAAATCTATTTTATAAAAATGAATTTAATTTTAAATTAAATAAAATAAATAAAATACTAATACTTAACTAATATTTTCTAAAACATTTATTAACTTATACTATGATGTAATTAAATCATATTACCATTTGAGATTACAAAAATATATTTATACTTCATTAGGTGAGGTTAATATTCCATTAGTAAAATTACTATCAGTAAGGTTAACATTACTATTCCAAAGGGTCAAGTTACTATTCACCTAAAAATTAAGTTGAACCCATTAGACTCTAAATATCAAACTAATCGCAACCGTGTATGTCTGTTTTTCAAAAATAATTTCACACAATCAATTAATTAATAATTATATTAAAACATATTTTTTAATATTCGAATAAAAACAATATTCAACAAATAATATTAAAAAAAATATTCATCAAATACTATTCATCAAAAAAAATTGAAACTTCTTAGAAAACTACTATAAATTCACCCTAGATTAATTTTCACATTTTAAATTCAAAAATGTTGTTTATTTTACCCAAATAATTATATAAGTATGAGAAACTAAACTTTTAAATATAAAAATCCTTATTTATTAAAAATAATAGCAGATAGAAAACAAATAATGAAATTGTATAGTGAAATATCTAACACTTAAAAAAATTATTTTAACATTTACATTTAAAAAGGGATGTTTTAATCATACTATTTAATTAAAAAATCATTATTCAAAATAAGTTAATTTTTTATAACAATTATATCATTTTTGAAAAGTACAATTTGGGTCTGAAAAGTCAATTTATCAAATTTGACTCAATTAAATATATGTTTTATTAAGAAAAAGTATTCTTAATTGAGTATATCACATTATTGTTTATAGTTTCACTCATCCAAATTTATGCATGATTTATAATGTTCTCATGAAATAAAAAGTAATTTAATTTGCATCTATCATAAAACAAAATAACAAGTTATTGAGATGAAATAGATCCATAAGTAAAAGAAGTATATTTTTCGGGTAATTACATTCTTCCCCTGTTAAAGAAATTGAATCCTCACAATTTTCTCTTATTATAAGTTTGTTAATATATGGAAACATATAATTATAAAGTAATTTTAGGTATTAAAAAAACCATGTTTAAAAAAATGTTACTCTTTAATAACAATTAAATTTTCTATAAATCCTTTATAATGATTTATAAAAATCTTGTGATTAACCAAACATATCCCCAGGAGTGTCAAATAAAGAGTTTTGTAAGGCATGTTATCGTGCACCAGTTCCCGTTTGAGTCTAGCTAAAAGTGACATTTTCATGTTTTACCCCTTTATACATCTATTCCAGAGCCACATCCACTTGTTCATATCCAAACACGGATTTATTTATTCAGAAACCACTTATATAATATTTCACCAAAATAACAAGATGTTTTCCTATATTTAAACTTTTCTAATGGATTATTCCTAACGTTTTAAAATCCCAATGTCCAAAAATACCTAAACTATCCTTTGATACCAACTATGGCATCTCACATTTTTATTAGATAACTTTACATGAAATTTTACAAACAGAGGATCATTTAATGTTTAGTGTCTT
Organism: Viscum album; assembly: GCA_963277665.1. Lineage (NCBI taxonomy): Eukaryota > Viridiplantae > Streptophyta > Magnoliopsida > Santalales > Viscaceae > Viscum > Viscum album. The sequence goes on from OY728126.1 coordinate 1,161,601,451, forward strand.
GGAAATAAGGTACATAATACATCAAATTAAAGGGTTCTTTAAATAAGGAACATAATACATGAAGACTTAAAACATTTTTCTATTCCACATGAAAGGCTTCTTCAAGGTTCATTCTAAGTACATTTACTACATGACATAACATATGGACATACATCAAGGAAAGAGGTGATCATAAATCCCAGTAAGGGAAAAATAAACACTTAAAATGTGAGCAAGAGGCATATATCTATGAATGATCATATGAAAATGAGGCATACTATAAAAGAAATAACATGAATAATAATTTGTAAGTGTGGCCACAATATTTAATTTTTAAATTAATAGGAATATCACCATGTTCCATCCCCAAGGTGTCATAATAGTTTCCAAGGTTATTCACTAAGGTATCGTCAAAGCTACCAAGGTTATTCACCAAGGTATCGTAACAATTACCAAGGTTATTCACCAAGGTATCGTAAAACTTGTCATCTAGAGAGATTAATTTATTTACCTAATTAATTAGAGAAATATCAGGGTGAAACCTTAATATATATTTATATTCATGTTATCCACATATATAATAATCAAACATTTCATAAATAACTCATAGAGAATAAAATAAATGAGTTTTATATCAAAATTATTGCATTTTTAAAATGCATAATAACATGATCATTATGTCATTTATAACCCACATAAATTGAATGAGGGTTTTATATATGTTAATTATAGAATCAAATAAAAATTTTTATGTAGTGATGAATACCCTTAAAAATTTAATAGGTTGGGGTATTCATATAAATAAAATAAAATAATTTCATGATAAAAAAGAGAGATATTTTGAGATGACAATTCTACAGCATAAATGCTTTGAAACATTGATTTAGAAAACATTAAAAATCGAGGGTATAGGGGTATCTTATCCATAAATGAATCATAATATAGTATAGGGATAGAATAAATTTTAAATAAGAAAATGGTATTGAAATTTTAAAGACACAACACATAAAAGAGAACTTGAAAGGAAAAGAGAAGTTGATAATTCACTTATGAAATTTGGGCAGCATAATGATGTCACATAAATTTTTTTTAAAATGAGTTGATTGTGAGAAAAAGGTATATCATAATTATGGAAATTAATGGGGATATTTAATTAAATATCCCCACATGATAAAACACAAATTAAAATGGAATAGTATAAAATAAGTACTTGAAAAAGAAAATGGTGGTAGATTCCCTTACCTCGAAGAGTAACTTTTAAAAATCTAATATCGGGACCTTGAGAAATTTAGGACACCTAGGTAGGACTAATTGGGAGGTAATAATATCATATATTTTCGGGTAATTATTTTTTAATGAAATTAAATTAATTAAATGGTGGGTATTTATAGTAAAATTTAGGGCGTTTTTTATTAATTTCATATGACACCTTATTAGTGGTATTCACAAAGCCATGGGATTTACCATGCTATTGGACACTTGGGAAACCTAATATCATATTTAAATCCAAAATAGTTGACCAAAATATTATCATACTCATTACAACATTATGACGTAGTTATGATTTCATTAATCATACGAAAAACTCAAAACTGTATTTTTACTACTCATAAAAATTTCAACTATTTCAAAAAAATACCAAAAAATATCCCTAACCATTTTTTGATATGTATAATTCCAAAATTAAATACATTTTAAAAAAATGAATTTCATTTTAAATTAAATTAAATAAATAAAATACTAATACTTAACTAATTATTTCTAAAGCATTTATTTACTTATACTGATATAATTATATCACATTACCATTTAAAATTACTGAAATATATTTATACTTCATTAGGCGAGGCTAATATTACATTGGTCAAATTACTATTCATATGGTTAACATTACTATTATAAAGGGTCATGTTACCATTCAGCAAAAAATTAAGTTGATCTTATTAGACTCTAAATATCTTACTGATCACAACCGATTATATCCATTTTTTTTAAAATAATTTCACAGAATAAATTAGTTAATAATTATTTAAAAAAATGTTTTTTACTATTCATCAAAAACACTATTCATCAAATAATATTCATCAAAAAAATACTATTTATCAAATAATATTAATTATAAAATTGAAACTTATTAGAAAACTTCTAAAAATTACTGCCTAGATTAATTTTGAAATTATGAAATTCAAAAATCATGTTTATTTTACCCTAATAATTCTCTAAGTATGAAAATTTTAACTTAAATATAAAAATACTTAGTTATTAAAAATAATAGCGAATAGAAAATGAATAGTTAAATTCCATATTAAAATTTATAACACTTGAAAAAATAATTTTAACATTTATATTTAAAAAGGGGTGTCTTAATCATACCATTTAATTAAAATAATCATTATTCAAAATAGCCTAATTTTTTATAATAATTATAAAATTTTTGAAAAGCACAGTTTGGGTTCAAAAAGACAATTTATTTAATTTTACTCAATTAAACATTTATTTTATTAAGCAAAACTATTCTTAAATGTGTATATCCCATTATTGTTTATAGTTGTACTAATCCAAATTTCTGTAGGATTTATAATTTTCTCATGAAATAAAAAGTAATTATATGTTCTTATATTGTAAAACATAAAAAAAAGTTATTGGAATGAAAGACATCCATAAATAAAAGTAGTACATTTTTTAGGTCATTACAATTCTTGTCGGTAGATGAAATAAAAGAATTAAAATCCCTATAATTTTATTCTCCCTCTTCATATCCCCACTTGAAAATGAGATGAGATATCAATTGATTTTATTATTCGATTATCTTGTACTCCTTGATGGAATGGATTTCATATATGTTTTTATTGATAGTTTTACTTAATAAATTAATTTCATACCAATCAAAGATAACCTAAAAGTGTAGGATCCTGAGAAATTGAATGTATAGGAGAACATGAAATTACACAGGGTTTCCTTTGGTTATTAATTTTGATATAGATCAATGATTTAATTAAATATTATATAATGGAGTTTTGGATTCCATTGGATATCTAGTTAAGTTGATCAGAACATATAATATATAAATGGTTGGGAAGATGGAGTAGTTGATCCAGACTCTGGAGGACATTCATCATGCTTGTGTCTTAGACTTTAGAATCCAATGGGATTGAAATATGGAATTTTAAAAGATTTATTATAATAATAACTATAAATATTCTATCACAATGTCTCCATTTGAATCCTTATATGGTTGTTCATGATGGTCTTCCCTTTTTTGGACCGAGGTTGGTGAAATGACTTTGGCGAGACTAGCATCTTCTAAAATATGATTGTAATGATTAAAATTATCTTACAAAAACTTTTTAAAACTCAAATCCGTCATTAATATTATGTTTATAGTCATATATATTCTTTGGTGTTATCAGTTGATGACCATGTTCTCTTAAAGATATCGTGTTATTTAGATCACCACCGAATCAGTAAGAACTGGAAGCAAACACCAAGTTATGTGTGTATCTTTGAGATAATTTAAAGGGTGAGGAAGGTTTCATATTAGTTAGTGTTTCTCCCTTAGATGAAATAAATTCATAACTTCTTTCATGTGTCTCAATTAAAAAATTACCATCCTAATCACTCCCATGTTTCAAGTCAGGTAGAGTTGGATTTAGAGTCAGATATTTTTGTGACTAAGAAACTGATCCAGATTATTGACTCCCAGAGTAAAGTGTTTCATGGAAAATATATTCCATTAATTTGGGTATTACTGTTTCCTGGGATTGATTCTAATGAGTCATGGGAGATAAAATATTTTATGAAGAATAAGTGACATTGTCTTTTTTCTTATCAATCTCCAGGTTGACTTTTTAGGGGCATAAAGTGATATGGTGGGAAGAATTATCATACCTAGTGTCATTTTCAGGCATGAAATCTCTTATTTATTGATTTTATCTCTATTTTTTTATTCCATGTAATTTTTCATTTGAAATATTGGGAAAACGGTGTGACTTTAGGATATACATGGTTGCCCCATAGTTGGTGAGTTGTTATTTGTAATCATGTGAACCAATCATATATAGGGAGACCCCTTGGATGTGTGATAAGAATAAATAACTCATTATTAAAGAAACTATGTGACTTAATTGTATACAGTCTAGTAGAAACTATGAGACTTAACCTCATGTAGGGTAAGAGGTTCACATTTGACACATTGTTTGGAGAAACCATGAATGTTAATCATAAGAGCCAGGGGAAACTTTGTATATCTTAAAATGGGTTTCAAATTCCATTCACATAGTTATTGGATTCTTTTCTAATTCACGCATTCGAATCACATAGACTACAAAAAAAATTAAAATTTATGTTTTACTCTACTACCAATACTCAATTAAATACCTTCTTTACACAACTCTATCCACATTTAAAATATTCAGACCCCTATCCATTGACTCCCCTATTTCTCTCCCTATCATATTGATTCCAAGTATATTTTTCATAAATAACCATTAAGGATACATCAAGTAAGTGGTCTTATTAATTCTAATTGGATTTTTCTCTTCTTCTTCATGATTTTATTCTTTCCCCTATGGACAAGGTAGACTAGGGTTTGTGTTGTCCAAATTATAGGTGAGGATTTTTTATGTTTAGGGATTCTAATCTAGTGTGAAGATCCCTTCATCTACTATTTTGGTGGTTTCACATTATCCTATAATTATTTCATAGGTTTAAGTTACGTGGTTCCATGAATTTACTTTGATTGAAGAAACATATATTATAGATTCTTATAAGTGGTTTTTTCAATTATCCAAATGTTGTATATGCTATTTTGGAGAACTAATATGATTCTTCTTTTGATATGAATAAATAAAGTAATCTAAAATTAAATATGTACATGTAAAATTGGAAATTATTCTAATGCGTTCGATGTAATGGTTTTGAAAATGTAATCTAATTATTTTATAATGATTAGGCCTCATAGGAACCCTAAGTGCTTGGGTAGGGAACCTTAGACAAATAACATTCTAGGGAATAATTCCCCTTTACCTAACATATGCATCCCTAGTTATGATGCCACTATGGATATTAGAGATTAACATAATTTAGTATGTCAATATGGCTATTGGATAGTATGTATATTGAGATAGTTAGTTTGGATACAAATCAGTATGAGGATCATAGTAGGAATTTAAATTAGTGAGCCTAGAACATATCCCATAATGTTTGGTTGAGAATTCATGTTTATTTAACTCATTATATTCATTATTAAACTATATTAAAGCTTTTTACAATTACTTTCTCTATGAATCTTTTATATATAAACTTAAAAGTGTATATTCATATGTTTATTTCAAACAATAATTCTTGTATTATCTAAAAAAGGTTTCATATAGAATATTTGGTTCAATCTTACTGGGATGGTTATTCTCCCACCCTAAATACACCATTTGTGTGTAAATAGATTTTTTTAATGATATAGGTAAATTTATGGTACAAGTTGGGGGTGTTGAATATCTATATTAGCTGAGCATAGGTTTTGAGGGTTGTATCATGGTAGGAGTTATCCCTTGTGTCATACGAATATAGGTAGAAATTATTTTTGATTAATTTTTTCTTTATTTTATATAAGACTTATCCTATATGTATTACCTTATTGGATTCCTATCCCATTTCCATATATATTCATTTTGGAACTTTTTATAAAAGTATTATTAAACTCTTGGTTATGTTTTGTGATTATGGATGATTGTCATGTTATATCTATTTTTATAGTTTATTGTTATTTTCATTTATGTTATGATGTATTAATGTCCTCATTGTTATTATTATGGTAATTAAAGTGTTTGACCAACCAATATATGAATAGGCTATGTCAGGTTGTTGGTTCTTACCATCTTGATGATGTATTGATTTACTGGAAAAAATTATTCCCAATGGTGGGTCTTTGATACCCATGAAGTGGTTTCCAGCACATGGGGAATGGGAACACCCTCTATGCCTTGTATTAAGCCACCTAAGGTACCAATTTAGGGTATCCTAGGTTGGTTTATGACATAGAAGAGTTTTAACTACTCCCCAAACATACAACTCCCATAGGAATAATTTTTGGAGATCTATGTAGAGAATATTCAAGATTCACTAGTAACAATACTCATTCGAAAAAATATACTAGTGAATTTTGGGAGTTCACTACAACAACACATTGGTTGGAATATTCCATTCAATTCACTATAATCAAATATTAGAAAACACCACCATCACAGGTAAGAAAATATTGGAAAGAACAAAACACTACTATCTCTCTTCTAGGGAAATAAAAAAAATTCCCCCATACTAATTAAAATACATAGGATATGAAAAAGAATAAGTGTCACCAAAAATTTGAAAACACAAATAATAACATTTATTTCTTTAGAAATGACTAGGTACTAGGGAACTTCAATTTAACATTTAAAAAAACATGATCATATTAAAAAAATTAGAATGATAGATAAAGTAGAATTGAATGATCATCCAAATTATTATCCTTACCATTAGATGTTATGTTATACCATCCATGATTTCATATCTTCAAGAATCTATATTAAAAATGGTAAGTGAAGGGCAAGTAACTCTAGAAAACCCTAAGTCACATATGAAATATGTGTCTGTAACTCCTCTAAAAGAAGAAGAGGAGTGGAAGGAAATTCCAAATTGGAGTGCATATAAGTTTGATGATTGAATGGTCTGAAATTTGGTTAATTAAAAACATGTAATCATTAGGGCATGAATTAATCAACAAGACACGAACCGTATTCACTATGCAACCCTTGAAACCATATCTTATACTCTACAAACTTCCAAGATTTGGTGAAATCATTGTAAATAGAGAAAATAATAGAAAGAGGAATCCCCATGGGTACCCAAACTAGTCCTAAACCTTTTAAAATTCATGAAATTGTCACTAACAATATAAGAACCATCCCATGAAATGCATTTTCCCTCTGATGAAAAGTCCTAATGTGGATCTTTTAGTCTCATACATCTGAAATAACCCATACAATAATGTAGATGATTCCTATAAAATAGAGTTCCTTAGAAACAATCATGGAGGTGGATACATAAGTAGAGGAACATGTATGATAGAAGCATAGTCTAGATCCTAAATGTTTTAGGACTCATTCCACTCTTGTTAGACTAGTGGATTAATCGGTCAATCGATAATCATCTATTCGATCATGAAATATAGGAAAATCAATCATCCTAGCTCATAAAAAAAAGATTCCTCAATCCTGACTCAATAAGGGGAGTTTTATATTTACACCTAGCCTAGTATTTTAAGTCTCAATCTTGGAAAAAACCACATGGTAGAAGGAATAGAACTCTTGATCACAAATAATATTAGGTGTTGAAAACTTTTTATACCAGCCCAACATAACTTTTGATTTAATATTGTAATGACCTAAAATTTTAAATAATATTTCGTTTACTAAAAATTTATTATTTACTATGTCATAATAAATAAACAAAATATTTTTTAAAGAATTACCAAATAATTAATTCAGTGAAATGATTTCCAATAAATGAACATACACAATTGCGATCAGTAAGATATTTATAGTATAATAAGATCAACTTAATTTTTTAATGAATAGTAAATTAACCCTTTGGAATAGTAATGTTACCCTTATAAATAATAATTTTATCAATAGAATATTAACATCACCTAAGGAAGTATAAATATATTTTAGTCATCTAAAATGGTAAACAGATATAATTATATCATAGTATAAGTAAATAAATGTTTTTGAAATTATTAGTTAAGTATTAGAATATTATTTATTTAATTTAATTTAAAATGAAATTAATTTTTATAAAATGGATTTAATTTTTTAATTCTACAAATTAAAAAATGGTTAGGGTGAATTTTTGGGATTTTTCTGAAATAATTGAAATTTTGATGAATCGTAAAAGTACAGTTTTGAGTTTTCAGTATGTTTCATGACACCATAACTATGTCATAATGATGTAATGATTAATATAAGATTCTGGTAGACTATTTTGGATTAAAATATTATATGAGGTGTCCCAAGTGGACAATACTATGATCAAGCCCATGGTTTTTCAAATTCCACTAATGAGGTGTCCTTTGAAATTAATAAAAAACTCCCCCTCTTTTGCTATAAATTGCCTCACATTCCTTCATTTAATTTCATAAAAAAATCATTATAAATGAATTTATGATTTTATTACCTCCCAAGGTGTCCTTAAGAAATCAAGTCCCCAATATTAGAGTTTTAGATGTTACTCTTCAAGGTAACGGAATTCTCAACTTCTCTTTTCCTTTTATGTTCTCTTTTATGTGATATGTTTTAAAAATTTCCATACTATATTATTTTTTTGATATTTATTTTTCCCTATACTTTATTATAAGTATTTTATGAATGGGTTACCCCTTTCCCATCTCTTTTTAATGTTTTATAAAACCATGTTTCATACCCGTTATGCTGCATAATTTTTGTCTAAAAATCTCTCTCTTTTTCTCAATAAATTCTTTTATTTTATTTATGTGAATACCAAAAACTCTTTACATTTCTTGGGTTTTAATCAAGAAAAAAATTATTTATTTTATTAATAATTTACATAAATAAAACCATCATTCCATTTTCAAGGGTTCTAAATGACATAATGATCATGTTTTAAGAGCTTTTTAAAACACAATGATTTTGATACGAAACCCATTTATTTTATTATTTTTTGTTATCTAAGAAATGTTTTTTCATGATATGTGTGGATCACATGAAAATAAATATATATTAAGGGTGCACCATGATATCACTCCAATGCATTGGGTAAATAAATTAATCTCTAGAGATGACAAGTTTTACGACACCTTGATGAATAACCTTAATAATTTTTATGACACCTTGGGGATGGACCTTGGTGATATGATTATGAATGAATAAATTAAATTTTGTATCCACATTGTCAATTTATGATTTAATATATTATTATTATTATTATGTTCCTATTTATCATTTCTCTATGATATTCCTTATGTTCTTATTGATATTTCTCAAGTACACATGTAAACTATTTCACATGTTTTCCCTTACTAGGCCTTCTACTCACCCTTTCCTTTGATTTATGTCCCCATGTTATGAGATGAAATAAATTTACTTAGGATGAACCATAAATAATACTTTCATGTGGAATAGAAGAATGTTTTATGTTTTCTTGTATTATGTACCTTATTTCAAAGACACTAAACTTTAAAATATCCTCTATTTGAAAAACGTCATGTAAATTTATGTAATAGAAAGGAGGGATTCCATAGTTGGTATCAAAGGATAGTTTAGGTATTTTTGGAAATTAAGATATGAAAAATTTAGGAATAACCCTATATAAAAGTTTAAATATCGTAAAACTTCCTTGTATTTTTGTGATATATTAACTAAGTGGTTTCTGAACAAATAAGTCATTGTCTGGATATGAACAAGTGGATGTTGCTCTGGCACAGATGTAACGAGGGGTAAAACCCAAAAACACCACTTTTATCTAGACTCAAATGGGAACTGGTGCATGAAAATGATCCTTACTACCCTCCTAATTTGACACTCCTGATGGATATGTTTGGTTAATCAAAAGCTTTTTATGAACCATTATGAAGGATTTATAGAAAATGTAATTATTGATTATGGATGGATCATTGAGCGGGAGGGGGATCTCTAAGCGGCGATGGATTAACCCTAATGGGGTCGACGATGCTTCCCCCTCCACCGCTAGTCGGTGGGAGCAGGGAGGATTATCAAATTTTTCATAATGGCTGGAGACACGAATTTTACTCCTTCACCGATCTAGCTTCGATTCCGGGATTTCCTGTGATAAATCTTGATCTAAAGGTCTCTGTTATTCGGTATGGTGACCCTATGATTCCATTGTCGGCTAGGGAGTTTAAGGAGGCAGAGGGTTTACTGCATCTAATGCTGGTTGCCTGATTTAGGAGCAAACTGCCTTTAGTGGATGAATTTGATAGGTTTGTCTTCGATCATTGGGGTCTAAAAGAATGATCGGTTGTCGGTGTTCTTGATAAAAGGCACTTGATGGTGAGATGTTTTTCATCAGAGGAATTTGTTCATACTCTATCATGTGTGCCTAGGAAATGCGGTGGATGCAACTTCTATCTATTTTGGTGGAGCTACGATTTATACCTGAATCACGATTCTCCTACAGTGACAGTTTGGGTAAGTCTTCCCCAACTTCCTCTACCATTTCAGAATCCCTTGATTCTACGCATGTTAGGAAATATAGTCGGTCGATTTCTCTGTGTGGATTCACATACTACGTCCGTATGTCATCCAATCAACCCGCAGATGTGTGTGGAGGTCTATGTGTTGAGGTCGTGGGTTGAATCAGTGTGGATAGAAGCTGGCGAGGAAGTAAGGTGTAACCAACTAGTGGTCTTAGATCATTGGGTGGAATTTTACTCTTCCTGTAGAAGACTGGGACACTCAGCCGTTATTTGCAGATAGTATGGACATCAGTATAAGGTGAAAGTGTGGGATAGGAAGGAGAATGACGCTATTTAGAATAATCTCTTGGTGGGTAAGGTAGTGCAAAAGCGACCTTCAGCCAAAAAATTAGAGGAACCCTCTGTGTTGGGGATTTTTGATAGGCTTAAAGAGTATTTGAGGGACCAAGACCTAGGTATTTCAATGTAGAGTGATTAATCCTCTTCACAGGCATCTCAAGATGAAGGTAGGGGATTAACTGGGAAGGAAATGGAGGTGTGGTCAGAAGGGGTGGCAAAGGAGTCTCAGATCAAGCAGAGTATTGCAGGGGTTAACATCCAAATAGTGGGATAGGATTTGATTCAAAATAGTGGCCAGACGCAAAAATCTTTTGAGTGTTTTTACACCAATGAGTCTGTTCAGGACACAACCAATGAACTGGATGGAGGAATTGCAGATGGTGTGGAGTCCGAGGAGGATCCTGAGGCTCATGTGGAGGGACAACCCCCTTGGAAGAAGAAGGGGAAATGACGCAAGGAATACTCGCATTTACCAAAACTGATGGAAACATGATCAGGTAAAAAATTTAAAACATGTGAGATGAATATGTCTTTGGCCCTCATAGTTATTATGCAGGAGGAGCCCCAAGTAACAATTCAGGAAAACAGCAACAAGGAAAACAATACTGGAACAATAAAGGACTCTAAAGAACCTATCCTCCACTCTGAAGAGGAGATGGTAGAGGAATTTCATTATGTAAATATCCCACAGGAAGAGGTAGAGATGATGGGAAGACCTATTCAAGTGGAAGTCAACAAAGAGTAGGTGGATTGGACCGAAAAACAAGATATGATCCGGATGAGAGGCTTCAATGCCGGGAAAATCAAAAAAGAAGAGTATGTCTGAACTTGGGACAAAATGGAATGTCATCTGGAAGATGTTATTGGAAACTACCCTGCTGCTAAGTTATAGCTTATGAGCTCGAATATTTATAGATAGGAAAGTACTAATAGGCTGAGGCTTTGCTTTGATAGCTTTCCTTTCTCCTATGAGGCTTCACCTCCGGACTAACTGGGACTGGTTCTCACTTTTCCTAACAAGTGAGTTTATAATAAAAATTTAATTTTCAGTCAGTAATTGTTGATTTTGAATAACTTGTTTATGAATGATGTTTTAATACATAAAAAATTCCTTAGAGTTATAGTATTCTTAAATGAAACAAGTTTCTCACTATGGTTTTCTTATTTTATAAAATGGAGGGAAATAGGAGGAACTGTGAAATTAGTGACTGCAAGGGACCATGCACTGATAGACCTCCGATGGAAACTGGAATTGAAGATTTAATGAGAATGATTAATAAAATGACTCAAGTTATGGGAAATAACTTGAATCAAGCTAAGAGACTGGTTTCACCAAGAATTTAACAACATTATGTTAAGTCCTTTATGTGTCAAAGAACACCAACATTCTGTAGATCTACCGACCCATTGATTCCGGAACAGTGGATAAGCTCGATAGAGAATATATTTTCCATACATCGTAGTTCTGAATAAGATAATGTCACCTTGGTTGTTTACATATTAGAGGGAGAAGTTGATAAATGGTGGGAAATGATTAAAAACATGAGTCCAGGAGGGGAGATTAAAGATGTGGAGTGGAAAGAGTTCAGAGGTATCTTCTTTCATAAGTATTTCCCTCATTCGATGAGAACAAAAAAAGAGAAGGAACTTCTCGAGATGAAGCAGAAGGAGAATGAATCTATGTGAATCTATGAGATAAACTTCATAAAAATTTCATGGTACACCTATAGCTTCATCATGGATCCTAATGGTAAGGTTGATAGATACTTCGGTGGACTAAGACCTCATATATGGAATAATTTAGCCAACCGAGACTATGAAAAAAATTAGAAGATCATATGAAGTGCTATAAAAGTCAAAATGGAGTTCGGTGAGATATAATGGTCCCATAAATCAAATGAAAAGAATAGTTAAATGGATCCATGATTCGGTATGATATCTGATCAGGGAAGAGGTGGAAAGCAAGTTCAACTTCCCACATGTAATAAATATGGGAAGAAGCATTCAAGGAACTTCTTGATCAAGACCAGGAAGTATTATATGTGTGGAATAGATGGTCATATAACTCAGAACTGTCATAGTGAGTCAACTTTACAACACTAACAATAAAGGGAATATGGTTCATACCCTACCAGAATCCCAATGTTTCAAGTGTGAAAAACTTGTGATGTTTTCTAATCACTATCCTAATCTGAGGGATGTGGATGTGAATCACCATCAACCTCTGAATAGGTTAAGGGATAAAGGTTGTGTTTTTTTTATCATTATGGCTGAAGATGAAGCTATAAATTATGTGGTGGAAGGTACTCGTATTGTTATCTCAAAGATAGCATGTACTTTTTTTGATTCTGGTTCTACACATTCCTTTATTTCCTCCATGTTTTAAAAAAATATAGAATCAATTCATGAAATACTAAAATAAGAGTTATTCGTCAAGGCTCCCGGTGGGATTATTCAAGTATAAACAGTGTTTTGAAACTCTAGTATTTACTTTAGTGAGAACAATATTATTTCAAATGTAGTAGTAATTCCAATGTTAGACTTTGAAATTATACTAGGGATAGACTAGCTCTCAAACTATAATGCTAAGATCAATTGAAGAAGCAAGGAAATCTCAGTAGTCTTGAATGGATGGCCTATAGTTATATTCCAAGGAGTGATATTTCAACATGATTTTTGTCTAGAAGAACCTCCTATATCTTTATTTATAGAGTTAGTTAGTGAAGAAGAAGAAGGAAATGAGAATGAAAGGATAGAGAATGTTCCCATCGTTCAAGAATACATTGATGTATTTCCTAAGGAGTTACATAAATCTCCCCCAGAAAGACAGGTAGAGTTCTCTGTTGAACTCATACATGGTTCCAAGATGATTTCAAAAACCCCGTATAGAATGGTGAATGTGGAGATGGAGGAATTAAAAAAAACTCCAAGATATTTTGGAGAAGGGGTTTATCCAAACAAGTGTGTCTACTTGGGGATCACCTATTCTCTTTGTGAAGAAGAAGAATAGATCAATGCAGCTATGCATTGATTATAGAGAACTGAATGGGATCACAGTAAAGAAAAAATCCCATCTTCTAAGAATTGCTGACTTATTTGACCAGCTTCATGGGGATTAGTTCTCCTCCAAGATTGATCTTTGATCTAGTTATCATCAATTGAGGGTGAAGAAAGAAGATATTCCAAAAAAATTTCATCCAATAAAGATATGTGAATTATGAGTTTTTGTTATTCCCTTTGGATTGACTATTTAACCCGAAATTTTATGTATTTTATGAGTAGAGTCTTTAAGGACTACCTTGATAATATTTTGGAAGTTTTTATTAATGATATTTTGATATATTCTATAAGTCATTAGGAGCAAGAAGATCATCTAAGTGTTATATTTCAAAATCTAAGGAAGGAGAAATTATTTGGAAATTTTAGAAAGTGTGATTTTTGGTTAAAGTAATTTTCATTCTTGGGGAACATTGTAACCACTGAACGAATATCAATTGACCCTACAAAGAAAAAGGTTGTGGAGGGGTGGCTTCAACATACAAAAATAACTAAGATTCATAGATTACTTGGTTTAGAAGGATATTATAGGATGTTTGTGAAATAATTTTCATGACTCTCTAATCTATTAACCAACTTATCTAAAAAAGGTGTCAAGTTCATCTAGACAAAGGAGTGTGAGGAAAGTTTCCAAGAGCTAAAGAAGAGATTTGTTACTGAACCTGTGTTAACTTTTCCCTCAACTAGAGAAGGAATAATTATTGTTAGTGATGAATCTATAAAATGGATTGGGTGCATCCTCATGAAAAATGAAATGGTGATTGATTATGAATCTTGAAAGATAAAGCCTCATGAGAATAATTATCCTACACATGATCTAGAGCTGTCTGCAGTTGTTTTTTCTCTGAAGATTCAGTGTCACTATCTTTATGGAGAGAAATGTTATATGTATACAGAACATCAAAGTTTGAAGTATAATTTCACCTAAAAGAAATTTAACATGAGAGAAAGGATATAATTGGAAATTATTAAATACTATTATTGTTTAATTAATTTTCATCCCAAAAGAGAAAACAGAGTTGCTGATGCATTAAGTAGGAAAGACCCTATTTTTCTGGAAATTTTGAGGATTCAAAGAGATCCCTTGACTAAAGAGCTAGTAAAACTGTACATAATAATTTTAATGGAAGGGATATCATAAACCCTGTCCCAATTTATTTCTCAACCATCATTACTAGAGAATATCAAGAAATATCAGAAAGAATATCCTTTGTTATAGAATAATTTTGAGGATGTGAGGGATGGGAAGTTTCTCGAGTGCAATATTGATCACGAAGGTGTACTGAAATTTAATACAAGACTATGTGTTCCATCTATTCTGGAAATAAATAAGAATCTAATGGATGATGCTCATAGATATACATTCTTTATACATCATGGAATCACTAAAATGTATAGGTACCTTCGTGATCATTATTGGTGGTATACCATGAAGAGGGAGATTTCAAAATACATTACAAGGTTCCTGGTGTGTCAGCATATGAAGGTCAAGTGACAACTTCCTAAAGGGGTACTACAACCATTACCCATACCAACATGGAAGTGGGATAATATCACTATGTACTTTGTCACTGGTCTCCAAAAAAATCCAAATTAAACAATGCGATATGTGTTATAGTGGATCTTATAAAAACTGATTCCACATAAGCATTCAAATTGAACCCTATGAAGCTCTATATGGGAAGCGATGTAGAACTCATACTTTTTGGGATGAACCTAGTGAGAGAAATATTATTGGGCCTGATATTGTGAAAGAGATGATAAAAAAGGTTTATTCCATCCAACAACACACTAACGATTCTCCAAGTCACTAGAATATATATGATGACAACCGTAGAAGGGACTTGGAGTTTGATGTTGGTGATAAGGTATTACTTCAATTTTCTCCATAGAAGAGATTCATGAGGATTGGGAATAAAGGGAAGCTCAAACCCATGTATATTGGCCCCTATGAAATCCTTGATCGTAAACGAGCAGTTGCTTATTGACTTTCACTTCCTCAAAATATAGATCAAGTTAATCATGCATTCCATGTATCCCTCTTAAGGAAGTACATACCTGACCCTTCACATGTACTGAATCCTGATGTGGTGCAACTAGAACATGAAAAATCTTATGAGGAGTAGCCGATAGAGATCTTGGATCGTAGAGATAAGGTTCTACAAAACAAGACTACCCACCTTGTTAAAGTGTTTTTGAGGAACCATAAATATGAAGAAGCCATGTAGGAACTAGAGGATACTATGAAGTAGAAGTACCCTCATCTTTTCAAAACTGAGATAACAAGTTGAAATATCAGGGACAAAATTTCTTAAGGGGGGAATAATGTGACAACCTAAACTTTGGAACAATATGTTGTTTCCTGCAAATTTATGTTTTAATATGTCATAATTAATAATTTTTTAAATAACAATTAAATAATTAATTCTGTGAAATTATTTTAAAAAAATGGACATATACTATTGTGATCAGTAAGATATTTAGAGTCTAATATGATCAAATAAATTTTTGGGTGAATAGTAACATAACCCTTTGGAATAGTAATGTTACCCTTATGAGTTGTAATATTAAGATTGGAATAGTAACCTCACCTAAAGAAGTATAAATATATTTTAGTCATCTTAAATGGTAAGGTTATATAATTATATCAGAGTATAAGTAAATAAATGTTTTAGAAATTATTAGTTAAGTATTAGTATTTTATTTATTTAATTTAATTTAAAATAAAATTCATTTTTATAAAATGGAGTTCATTTTTGAATTATAAACATCAAAAAATGGTTAGGGTGAATTTTTGGGATTTTTCTGAAATAGTTTAATTTTCAATGAATAGTGAAAATATAGTTTTGAGTTTTCGGTACGTTTAATGACATCATAACTATGTAATAATGATATAATGAGTAAGATAAGATGATGATATAATCTTTTGGATTAAAATATGATATGAGGTGTCCCAAGTGGCCAATACCATGGGCAAGACCATGGTTTTGAAAATACCACTAATGAGGCGTCCTTTGAAATTAATAAAAAACTCCACCTCTTTTTTTAAAAATATCCACTCATTCCTTCATTCCCTTTAATTCAAAAAATCATTCTTAATGAATTTATGATTGTATTACCTCCCAATTAGTCCTCCTAAGGAGTCCTCCTAAGTATTCCTCCCAAGGATTCCTCCCATGAAGTCCTCCCAAGTTTTCCTAAATCTCCCCAGGTGTCGATCTTAGAGGTTTAGAAGTTACTCTTCAAGGTAAGGGAAATTCTCAACTTCTCTTTTCCTGTCATGTTTTCTTTTATGTGGCACGTGTTTAAAATTTCTATACCATGTACTTTTTTACATTTTATTATTTCACTATAATATATTATGAGTCTTTTATGAATGTTTTAACCCTTTCCCCTCTATTTTTAATGTTTTATAAAACCATGTTTCATACCCGTTATGCTATAGATTTTTCATCTCAAAATATCTCTTTTTCTAAATTAATTATTTTATTTAATTTATGTGAATACCAAAAAAATCTTTCATTTATAGGGGTATTCATCAATACATAAAAATGATTTACTTTATTATGTAATTTACATGCATAAAACCCTCATTCCTTTTTTTGTGTTTTAAATGACAAAATGATCTTGTTTTCAATGATTTTTAAAATGTCATGATTTTGATATGAAACCCATTTCTTTTATTATATTTTGGTTATTTATTAAATGTTTGGTTATGATCTATGTGGATCATATGAAAATAAATACATATTAATATTTTTCCATGATAGTTATCCAATTCATTAGTTAAAGAAATTAATCTCTAGAGATGACAAGTTTTACGATACCTTGGTGAATAACCTTGGTAATGTTTTTGACACATTGGGGATGGAACTTGGTGATATGCTTTTGAATATCAAAATTAAATGTTGTAGCCACATTTCAAATTTATGGTTAAAGATTTTTTTATTATGATATTTCACTTTATCATTCCTTTATGATATCCCACATGTTCTTATTGATAATGCTCAAGTTCACATGTAAATTGTTTCACATGTTTTCCCTTACCGAGCCTTCTTCTCACCCATTCCTTTTCTATATGTCTCCAGGTTATGAGATGCAATAAATTCACTTAGTATAAACCTTTAATAATACTTTCATGTGTAATAGAAGAATTTTATATGTTTTCATGTATTATATACCTTATTTCCAATATAATAAACTTTAAAATATCATCTATTTGTAATATGTCATGTAAATTTATGTATTAAAAATATGGGATGCCATAAATATGGCCTTATCTTTCTAAGGAAATTAGGGAATCCCTTGTCAAAGCCTTATAAAATCCTCATGTTTTCAAGGTTGAAGCAGTCATCTCCTAAACGTACCATGTAGATACTAAGCCTAATTAATATCATATGGTTATTTCCCTAACAAAAAAATAAAAAAAACTATAATACAAGGATACATTAGACCCCTATATGTGTCTGAAATCCCCAACAACATTATTATTTGCTCAGACCTAGTGAAATATTTCTCAACAATCAACCTCATTCCAACTAAAATCATCTATTTGTTTATGATTTAAGGAATTTGAACATGTTTTTTATGAAATAATGATTTAATGTTATGATAAAAGTGAACAGAACGACATAGTATAGATAATATTGAAGACCAAGTTGAGAGACCTCATGTTTAATTCTCAGTTCTTAGTAGTGCTCTAAGACACTTAATTATACACTTTATTGAAAAGATCATGGATTCAGATATATACATTAGTGTCATCACCCTACCACTAATGTATTAGGTATTTTATTAATGAATATATTGGGGTAATTTATAGTGATAATTCACCTTTTGGCTCCAATAGGTCTTGATATATTGATTCATGATACATTAAAATGGTGTTAAATAATTGATGATGAATGACACAACACAAGTCAATACTTCTAATGAACTGAAAACTTCTTTGATTAACCCACAAGATGGTCTAAAGTGAATTTTAATTATTTTTATCAACGGAATTTAGTAATGATTATAGATTCAAGAAATCACATTATTTTATCAGAAAAATGAAAGGATCCTCATACCACCAAAATATCTTATGTTAGACAAGAAAATTTCATCACCAATATTTCTCTATAAGTAAAAGGAAGGGTTCTCATGAGATTTGTGCACATTAGTCATGAACCTAATCATCTTTACTAAAATTAATTTTTTTATGATATCGGGATAATTCATACAAGACTTTTCAAATGGGAGTAAATGCACTATTATAAGGGAACACGAGGATTGGGTGTTGTCACACCCATTCACATGGTATCTATTGAAGCTAATAAACTCTTACTGAATTCAGATAAGTATAGTTATAATAGAGATTATATTACCTCTATACAATTTATTGAAACTCAAAAAATGATCCACTCCTGATTTATGATGGAAATTAAGAAGGAGAGATTAGAGATTCCTTGTTGGATTTTGATAAGGGTGTTTTAATCACTGTTGTTGAACTTAAGAAAGAGAAATAGGGGACTGAGAAAGACCAATGACCTACACCAATCTGTGCTTCCATGAATCCTATGGAACAAGAATAAAATATCACCTATCTTAAGAAACACAAGGTTTTCTTCACATGGAGTACATAGTTATGGTTGGTCGGGGCCCAAAAATCACAATCTAACACTTGGGATTTCCTACCGATCACCAAAATTATTAAAAAATAGTAAGAAGAATGCAACCATTTTATGGTGCTGAGGTGGATAAATTTATGAAGGAAGGTTTCATTTGGGAATTTTAATACCCCAAATGGATTTATAAATTTTTCTTTTATAAGAAGAAAAATGAGAAAAACATAGTTTGAATCATATTTAAGGATTTAAGCCATAATTACCAAAAGATGATTATTCTAATTATAGAATTGTTAATTAATGAGATAAATAGTTTTTAAGAATTATACTTCATTTATGAGTACTTTAAGTATAACCAAATCCAAATTGTCCTATAAGATTAAGAGGTCACCACCATTAGAGAACCTCAAGTGGTATATTTCTACAAAGTGAAGCTTTTCAGACTTAAAAATAAAAAATTAACCTATAGAAGTATGATGCACCATATTTTTAATCCATTACTTAGTAAAACCATGTAATGTTACATGGATGATCTAGTTGTTAAGTCATGATAATTTCTGGATCATTTTAACAATTTAATGGTTTCCTTATACAAAAATCTGTTCCAAAACATTAAATTGAATCCATTGAAATATTTCTTTGGGTGTAATTAAGAAAATTTCATAACTTCAAAGTCATTCATCTTGGGATTAAAGTTTAACATGATAAAACCAAGTCAATATTTGAAATTACCCTCTTTGAAATCTATGATAATTGAGATAACTCCGTGGAAAGATAACCTATATTATGTGATTCATTGAAAACATCACTAATAAATTTTTACCATTAATGAAATTGATTAAAAAAAGATAAATATATTGTTGGGATGGAAATTATGATAAATATTTTGATTTTCTATGAAATATCTCTCACATACTCTATTTGAGATTCCTTTTGTGGAAAAAATTCTCTTATCTTTTTTTTGGAACCTATAGAGTAGTAACTTGGAACCATTATTCTCCAAAAAATTACATAGAAAAGTAAAATAACCTTTATTATCTGATTCAAAAAATTTCAAATTCTAAGAGTTGATATGTAGACATTGAGAATAATTGTATCACTATGATCTTTAGAATGAAGAAGGTGCATGACTATATACAACACCATAAAATCCATATAGTTTCCCATGTGGATCCACTCAAGTATATCCTTTGGATTTATATATTGATTTAATGATTAACAACATGGGTTGTTATTATTCAACAATTCAACATCTATTTTATGTCTCAAAATTTGATCAAATGGAAATAGTTTTTAGATTTATCGCCAGCACACCCTTCCCTATAAGATTCACATGTGAACATGAAAATCCCCATTGAATAGGTTTTCTTCATTTATGTGGATACTATGACATGGTAAATGTACCTAGATGGATCTTCTCAAAGTCTGAATGGGTAGAGAATGGAATACCCAAGAGTTAACTGAGTTAGTTTGGGGATTGTATTTATTTCTATAGAAAAAGAAATCTTACCCTAATCTTAGATACTTTTAAAAGGATGAACCAATAATGAGGTGGAATATTAATCCATGATTACATGATTATAGTTTTTTCTTAAAAATATTAGTATTCTAATTAAACATTAAAGGAAACACATAGTTGGTGATCAAATAGTTCTATAGAGAATATTCCTTGAAAAAAGAGGAGTTTGTACCCTTTCTTGATGATACCCAGTAAATAATTTCTCAATTTTCATTATATCCAGTCTTGTCTTATATTCTACATTCACACAATTCTCATGAAAATTAATTTCATAATCATGAAACAACTCTCAAAAATTCAGACCAATATGATACAATCATCTATATTTCACTCTAAATAGTGGTCTTACCACTTATTGATAAACATATATAAGAAACTAATGAAATTGATACTACTTTATCTCAACTTGAATACTTATCCTCATTGACTAATGTGGAGACTAATTAGATGTATCCAATAGTAGAGTACCTCTAGAATGGGACTCTACAATAAGAGTGATCTAGGAGGGAGCATGTTCATCAATGAGAAGTGAATTCCATTATCTATGATAACCACAGTCTCTAGAAAGTACTTTATAAATGAGTCTTTGATAGATCCCGCCTTAGATTCATTTAAGGACAAGGGACCCTAAAAATTGTACTGGAATTCCATGCTGACACTTATAGTGCTTATCAAACAAGGATTGATCTCTTTCACTAAATCAAGAGAATTGAGTATTTATAGCCTTATATGATCCATTATTATATGAAATTGAAAATAATGTTTCATGAAAGTCAGGTACATTCTAACTTTATTCATCAACCCCAAAGTTATTGTACACTGATAAATTCTCCTATCTATTCACCATAAGGTGAATATATATCATATATCCATACCCTCCATCCTCTAACAGATAATTCAAATTTATTATTACAATTATTAATTTATTTTCTAAATGGTTAAAAGTTATAACCTTCAAGAATATTGAGATAAAGGCCATGATAAATTTCATAAAATCCAATATTACCACCATATTTTTAGTTCCTTTCACAATTCTTACAAACAATTGAACCAAATTCTGTGATTCTGAACTAAATAAATTTTATTTGACGTAAAATATCTAATACAATCATTAATCCCACTAACACATGGCTTCTAAAGGGAATATATACATGTTTAACACAACATTATTAAATATTCTTTAGAAAACCGTGGACAAGGATAAAAATTCTTGGCATTATAAACTACACAATGCTTTGTGGTATTATTGGACTATTGAATCAATATGATTTACTTATGAATTTTCCATTACTTTATGTTTTTAAAATCACAAAAACGCTATCTCAAGGAAAATTTTATTTCCCCTAATATTTATGATAATAAGTAAAATTTTCCTTCCCCAAGGAAATTTTCTCCTTACATTTGTTTTCATTGTTCATGTTATAGTTTCTCTAAATCTAACTCATTTAATTTCAATGCGTAAAATTCGATTTCAAAACTAAAACCTTGGAATTCTATAAATACATAAATATAGTGTAGTCTATTTTCAGGATCCAAATTTAGACTCCAACTTTTTGGAAATTAAGATACTGAATTCTCTGAAATTCATACTCTGAATTCTCTAAAATTCAGACTCTGAGTTATCGAAAATTTATACTCCGAATTCCTCTGAATTTGGACATAGAATTCCTCATAATTTTGACTCTAAATTCCTCATAATCTAGACTCATAATTCCTCATAATTCAGAATCCTAATTCCTCAGAATTCGAACTCCCAATTCATCATAATTCAAACTCTGAAATCCTCAGAATTTAGACTCAGAATTCCTCAGAATTCAGACTCTGAATTCCTTCGAATTCAAACTCCGATTTCCTTAGAAATCAGACTCTGAATTCAATATATTTTAGATGTCGAATTCTATAGATTTTAGGCTCCAAATTATTTGGAAAATATAATCCGAACATCCATGATTTATAGTATACAAGTGTTTATTTAATTAGAATTATATTTTTTATTAGAATCCAGAAAATTAGAATTGGTTAAGAAACCTTATTTTTCTTACACCTGTTATAGTTATGAAATAATTTCATACAATTTGTTTCTATCTAACCATTGTTTACGTGACACATGTATAGGTCCCTCTGAGATTCAAGGAAAAATATGATAGTTGGAGGAGGGAGTCGACTGTTGGAGAACTGCATATAAATAGGAGCTCATTTGAATGAGCTCACTGACTGTTGATCACTCTAGATATTGCATGATGTTGAAGTTATTTTTGGAGAGAGAGAATCTCATGCTTTGTGTGTACTGAAAATCTTGTTCATCTTGCTTTGTGCGACTCTGATTGTTGATTTGTAAAATGAATGGATTCCTGGGATAGGAAGACAGATGTGTCGACTACCTTAAAGTTCAAGGACTTCTTTGTTTAGGAAGATAGAGATTCCAAATACCTTGAAGTTCGAGGGATTTCAGGGATAACAAGAAAAATTTCTATATTTCTATTGAGGGATTACCCTGGTGTGGGTAAGAAAGACTTTCTTGAAAGTATAAATCAAGGGACCTTTATCCAAGGTTGTTGGATACCCTTCTCTTTGGGTTAAAATATTTCATACTTGTTACTTGTTATGTTTCAAGTTTATTTACATTGTATTTTTATTAATAAGGAAATTATAACTATCTTATACTTTCTTGAACTTGTATACTCTGATTAGTAAGATTCTATACTCTTTAAGGTAGAATCATTTCTTTATAAACTTTTCTTAAGTTTCATTTCTAGAACCATTCTTCCGGAACATTGCAAAGTTTGTAGAACTAAGAGGTCTTGTGAATTTATCTTTTTAAACTTTGTTAAAAATAGTATTCCTTAAGGATAAAAATGAAAGTTTTTAAACCTACGATTCACCCTCCTATTTTACTTGAGCATCTACATTCATATTTGAATCCTAAAACTAGTATCAGAGGAGGTCTCTGAAATACTTATATTCACATATAATTTTTCTTTCTCACATTTTCATTGTTCACAGTATTTTCCTTAGAAATTTTTCCCTTGTTTACAAAATTTTTCCATTAACATGTTTTTGTGGAAAGAAATTCTCTTTTAGATGGAAGGAATAAATATTGGTTCGGTTGACAATATAAATCCTATGAGACCACCTATTTTTGATGGGAATGATTAGAAATATTAGAGAGATCGTATGAAAACTCTTTTTATTAACACTAGAGTGGACAAATTTGTTATGCTTACTGGAGATTTAAAGATTCCTGATAAGGAAGTCAGAAATTTTACTAATAAATAAAACTTATAATATCAACTAAAATACAAGGTACACAATACTTTGTTGTGTTTTATGACCAGGAATATATATAGTCAGATTTCTTCTCATGAAGCTGCTAACTGTATCTAGAAGAAATTGGAGGTTACAAATTTTGGTACATCCAAAGTTATAGAAACTAGAAGAGCTATGCTTAGAATATAATTTCATGGACTTCTATTTCCTTATGGAGAACCAGTATGCAAGGTACAACAAAGGTTTATGACAATTGTTAATAGTTTACAATCTATGGGTGAAAAAGGTCTTGATGATATTAAGCTATTGTGGGAAATTTATAGATATCATTCCTAATGAATGGGAATCCATGAGAATAGCTATTGATGAGAATATGAATGTATCTCAAATTACTCTCGATTAGATTTTTGGAACTCTTCTTAAACATGAGACAAGAATGAAAAGAGATGCTGATATGAATAAGAAGAAAAATGGAAATGGAACTATATATTTTTACTACTATGAAGTCCAAGACACTTGAAAGGGTTACTAGATCCAAGTCTAAGAATGTCACTATTTTATCTAAATATAGTGAAAGTTGACATTATGAGAATGAACTAGCTTATCTTGCTCAAAGTATGAACAAGATAGTTGGGAAGAAATACTTTCAGTATAGATTTAAGAAGAAATAAAAGAAAGACAAGAAAGACTCAAAAGTCACTTGTTATGAATTTAAAAGAGCATGGAATATAAGGAAAAATTTTCCTATACTTAAAAAAAATAGAAAGGAAAATCATTCTGAGAGAAATAGAAAAAAGTATTACAAGGATAACGATAAGAAATTTTTAAAATCCAATGACACATGGAGTGCTAGTGGTGGTGACTATTTTGATGAACCCTCATAGTATGAATCTTATTGTCAGATGAATCTTGGTCTACTAGCCAGATTACCCATTGAAAATCATTGTCTAATTTCCAAGGTAAACAATTGTGAATCCATAACTAAAGTATCCTTGAATGCAAATTATAGTGATAATAAATACTATAAGTCTTCAGATGAAGAATCTTTTTCTGATGAAGATAATATATTACCTACTTATGAAGAAGTATCTAAGTTTTCTAAACTTCTTGAGAATAAAAATTCTAAACTCAATAATATGATTGATAAGGAAAATTATAGAATTTATATTCTTAATAAAGAAGTATTATATCTTTCTATAGATCTTAATAAGAAAATTTTTTATTTGGAAAGTGTTTCAAAAAACCTTGAGGAAGAATTCTTAAAAGGAAAAACTTTCTATGGATCTTGAAAATGTAATTTCTAAGAAAAATATTTTGGAGACTAACTCTAGTTCTAAAACTAATGTTTTTAGGATAAAAACATAGTTATTATACTAAATTTAGAAATATTTTCCTTGAGAAAGTGTTTGTCAAACTTTAACATAGGCAAGGAAAACTTTGACAAGATGTATTCCCAAATTTGACCTCTAAGGAATAGTTCTGGTTTCAGTTATACTCATTCTAAACCATTTTTCAGTAATTACTATTTTGTTCCTCAAAGTGCTCCATTCTTTACTAAATGTAAATGTGGTGGAAATTGGGAAAAAAATTGTTCCTTAAACAAAACTCATTCTTTAGGTTTTCATAAAGCTTATTTTTCTATGAAAATGTGGATACATAAAATTTTGCTTTTGAAATTTCCAGATCCAAGAAAGTTTGGATTCTGAAAGTCTAACACTCTTATTTTCAGGAAAATAAAGAAATTACCAAAAACAATACATGTTACATGGATAGTGGATGTTCCCAGCATTTGACTGGTAACAAAAACTTATTTGAAAATATTATCAAGATGAAAGGAGGAAAATTAATGTTCAAAGATAATTCTCAGGGAGAATATATTAGTATAGGTAACATTGTTCTTGTTGGAAAAACCTTGATTTCAAATGTTTTATTTGTTAAAGGTATTAATAACAATCTCATTATCATAATTCAATTATGTGATGAAGGTTACCATGTGAATTTTTGGAATTACAAGTTATTAGTACACAATTCCAAGGGAGAGTTTATTCTTTCTACCCATAGGCAAGTTAATGTATACACACTAAACTTAAGAGACCATATAAGCTAAGATCTAACTTGTCTTAGTGAAATGTAGGATCATTCATGGTTATGGAATAGAATATTAGGACACTGTAACCTTAGGAACCTATGTAAACTCTCAAATAGGAGGCTTGTTAAGGATCTACCAAAGCTTAGAATTTATTCTTCAAAAGTTTGTAATCCTTGTCAATATGGAAAGAAACATAAATCACGTTTTAAATCAATTGGTGAAGTATCCACTA
The DNA here is from genome assembly GCA_963277665.1 of Viscum album. NCBI lineage: Eukaryota > Viridiplantae > Streptophyta > Magnoliopsida > Santalales > Viscaceae > Viscum > Viscum album. The sequence goes on from OY728126.1 coordinate 1,161,627,749, forward strand.
CTGATACATTACAGCTGGTTCATATAGATATTTTTTGACCAACACAAACTGGAAGTATTGAAAGAAAATATTATGTGTCTGTCTTAGTTGATGATTACACTAGATTTACATGGGTCTATTTTCTAGCAAATAAATCTGAAGCTTTTTTTTATTTAAATATTTTTAGAGCCGAGGTTAAAAATGAGAAAAATATTCCATTGATAACTATTCATAGTGATCATAGATAAGAATTTCAAAATTCTGATTTTGAAACATTTTATAGTAGAAAAGGCATTACTCATAACTTCTCAGCACCAAGAACTCCTCCGCAAAATGGTGTTTTTGAAAGAAGAAATAGTATTCTTCAAGTGATAGATAGAACCATGTTGAGTGAATATTCAATAGCTAAACATTTCTGGGCTGAAGCAATAAGTACTGCTTGTTATACTATAAATTTATTTTTAATTATACATTTTCTTAATAATCCCCCCCTATGAATTATGGAATGTTAGAAATCCTAGACTTTCCTACTTCAAAGTATTTGGTTGCAAAGTGTTCATTCTGAATAATAAAGATAATTTACATAAATTCTCACCAAAATCTGATGACGAAATTTTCTTAGGGTACTCCACAACGTCTAAGGCTTATAGAGTTTTTAATAAAAATACTTTTATTGTTAAAGAAATAGTTCATGTTAAATTCGATGAAACTGACCCTTTTTTTCAAACAACCTCAACCTACATCCTCAGATGTGTTTTAAAAAATATATTATCAACTATTGATAGAAGATCCTAATGATAAGGAAAATGTTCAAGAAAATTTTTCTGAAACATTTAACCCAGAAGATTTCTTATCATATATTGATAAAAAGGTTTTAAAAAACCCAAATAAGTTGTTTCTTAAGAATCATTCCATTGATAGTATCATTAGTGATGTGAATCAACCTGTAAGGACTAGAATTTCCTTAAGAAATTTATTAGAACATCAAGCATTCCTTTCCCAATTAGAAAAAAAATAACTGATGATGCTTTAGGTGATGATGATTGGATTAAATCCATGCAAGATATCTAAATGAATTATAAATGAAAAAAAGTCTAGACCTTAGTTGAAATGCCTCAGGAAACTTCTATTATTAGAGTAAAATGGGTCTTCAAAAATAAATGTGATGAAAATGGATTCATTGTATGAAATAAATCTAGATTAGTTTCAAAAGGCTATAATCAACAAGAAGGAATAGACTATGAAGAAACCTATGATCCAGTAGATAGACTTGAATATATTCATGTTTTACTTGACTTTGCAGCATTCTTCAATTTCAAAATTTTCCAAATGGATGTTAAATGTGCTTTCATTAATGGTTATGTTCAAGAGGAAGTTTTTGTTGAACAAACACCTGTTTTTGAAGACAAAAAACATCCTGAACATGTTTTCAAACTTACAAAAGCTTTATATCGACTTAAAAAATCCTCTAGAGCCTAATATGGTAGACTTACATGATTTTTGTTAAAAAAAATTACATTAAGTGAAATGATGATCCAAATATTTTTATAAAGAAAGATAAGAAAAATGTTTTGAGTGTTCAAATATATGTTGATGGCATTATATTTGGTTCAACTCAGTAATCATTAACAGATTTGTTTACGGACCTAATGAAACCTGAGTTTGAAATGATTATGATGGGTGAGTTAAAACTTTTCCTAGGTTTTCAAATTTCTCAAAAACTAAAAGGAACTTATATATCCCAACATAATTATATTAAATATCTTCTTAAAAATTATGGATATGAAAACACTAAGAGTATAAGTACTCCCATCATAACCTCAAATTCACTTGATCTTAATGAAGCTGGGAAACCAGTAGATCAAACATCATGAATAATTATGATAGGAATGTTACTATACATGAAATCAAGTCTTCCAGACTAAATGTTTTTAGTATTCATAAGTTCAAGATACCAATCATTTCCTAAGGAATCTAATTTAAAGGCAGTGAATAAAAATTTTGCTACTTAAAGGGAACCATGGATTTGAGACTCTTTTTTACTTCTGGAAATTATTTTGTTTTAAAATGACTTTCGGATGCTGACATAACGAATGTAGAATGGATAGGAAAAGTACATCCAGAACCTGTCATTTCTTAAGAGATTCATTAGTTTCGTGGTCATGAAAAAAACACTCATTAACAAATTCCATTGCTGAATCTGAATATTTAGTAGTTGGAAGTTGTTGTGCTCAAGTGTTGTGGATGCAACACACACTCATGGACTATGGTATGATTTTTACCAAAACACAAATAATGTGTGATAATACTAGTTCCTTTTCCCTAAGTAAAAACCATGCACATCACTCTCATGAAAAACACATAGAAATCATAAATCACTTTCTTAGGGATCACACACTTAAAGGAGATATCATAATTCAATTTATCGGAACACAAGATCAACTTACTGATATTTTCACAAAATATTTACCCTCCGATATATTTGAATACATTAAACAGAAGTTAATAATGATAACCATAAGGTAATCCTCCTTGTTAACTTCCTTTTGGAACCTATCTTATTACATTAAGAAACTCCTTTTCATTAGGGGAGTACATTGGTTTCATAGTCAAACTTTTTAGAGTCAAAATTTTCGTAGTCAAAATTTTCATAGTCAAAATTTTCGTAGTCAAAATTTTCATAGTCGGAATTTTCATAATCAGTTTTTTGGAATCTAAAGTTATTTAAGAATAATTTTCCTCAATATGAATAATTTCTCTAAGCAATTCAAAAGGTATGTTTCCTTTCCTAAATTTTTGTATTCATCTCTTTACATGTTGGTATTTTCATTTTATTTTTTAAATTTTTCAGATTCACTTTTCCATAAATCCGATTGTTTATCTTAAAAACCTCAAAAGACCAGAACCTATAAAAATCCTTCTTCGGTTATCATCTCAACCTTCAGATCTGATTAGAGATATCTCAAATATTGGATCAAGTAAGGAAGCTGAAATCTCACCTCAAACGCCTATATAATGATCCCCTGATGATTGTCCCACATCGATTTCCAAGCGTTGGCGTGTTGAAGCTCTACTTCCCTACTTAAGGCTATTCTGAATCTTCAGGTTTTACTTAGTTAAAAATGTCTGTAGAAGACTCTCATCAGAAATATATATCTTTAGTAAAGGAAATATCTGAGTGGGAAATTTACAGACAAAGTTTGGTTGATCTGAAATTTTATGCTAAGTATGATTCTATCATTTCAAAAAAATATTAAGCTGAATGGATAGGAGAGCCTATGCATATCAAAACCAAAAGAACAAGATCCAGTCTATCCAGAATTGCTGACTTCATTCAATGAGACAACCAATTTTTTCAGTGAAGGAGTGAGAGATAAATTCTCTTTTAAGATATATGGGAAAACCTATTCCATTTCCCACAACAAGGAAACAAGTCTAATTCCAATTCCTTATGAAGGAGAAGAATAAATCTATACTCATAAGCTACCAGATTTATCAAGATCATTAGAGAAGGAAAAAGGCTTTATTGTGTCTCGACTTAAAAGATGTGATGACTCTGAGAATTGTCCATCTATCTACAAATTTCTGAATTCTTGAATTGTGGGTTCAAGATTTCGTTATTCTAGAAAAGGGGATAAGGAAACATTGAAAAATAGTGATATATATATTTTGGATTTCATGGTGTACCTCAAGAAGATAAACTTAGTCAAATATATCTTGGTTATGATTGAGAACATCTATAATGGAAATATGAAGTCTCAAATTATCATGTACCCAACCATTCTTTCCAAAATCATTGTTCTTTGTCTACAATCTTTCAAAATTCAATGCAGTTACAAGATGATAAATTACAAGGTAATGTTGATAAGTGATGATACCTTGAGAATGATGAAGGATGGGTTCTCTAATGAATCTAGAGAATTCTATGACCTACTTGAAGAAGAAGTAGAAGCTTTATCAAAGAATCCATAAGTGTCTAAAACTTATAAGAAGGGTGGAAGGAAGAGGAAGGCAAAGGGACCATAAGAGAAAGGAGAAACTCCTAAAAACCAAAGAATCAAAAGAGTTACCCTAATGAAGTAGTGGCTAAGTGGAGATAAGAAAAGAAAAACAGGAAGGAAGGGGAGCCTAAATTTGGTTTGGACCCTGCTGAGGAAAAACATTGATGCTAAAGGATTCTGATGATCTTGAAAATCAAGAGAAAGAAAAGAAGAAAAGGAAGAAGATTTTGGAAGCTGAAATTGTCCAATCTCTTCTCAAGGATATTGAGAAATCTTCTGATAAACTTCAAGTACTGGAATATTTTTTAAATAATCACTTCAAGTGACTCCGAGAAAGAAGTTGGTTAATCTGGAATCACATAAAGAAGAAGAAATTGTGTAAGAAGAAGAAGAAGAAGTTAGTGGTGATACAGAGGACATGATAAGGAAAGTAAAAGATTATCACGAGAAGGAGAATCATTCTGATAAACTATCAATCTGAACTTCTCAAGCTGAAACCTCAAAATCTTCTACTTTAGGGAATGGAGATAAGGGTTAGGAAGAAGTCAATAATCTAAAAAATTATGAAAGTAGAAATCATTATTTTATTCATCTAGAAGATCAAGTGGATGATTCTTAGAAAGATAATATTAAGGAAGATAATATTATTCAGCTATTAGATAGTGAACACAAATCACCCAAGCACAAGACATCATTCCAAGAGTTTTTAAGGAAAAGTTTATGGTAGTAGATACACCTAGTAAATATGTGGTGAAGAAGAAATATGTTGATTCTTTTTCAAAGAGGAAAGCTTAAGAAATAGAAAAATAATCCTCACCAACCAAACACTCGGATTCAGAATCATCCTTTCTTGGACATGATTTTGTTGTTCAGTCTCTGAAAAAGATGGTTGGTACTAATATATTATTCCCTAGTATATAATCAATATTCCATATGAATCAGCATATGATAAATCAGAAATCATATTCAGTTACCATGATTATGGATAAATGTGTCGAACTCGAGGAAAATTTCAAATCTTTTCTCCTTGGTTATGAGTCTAATAAAAGATCTTGCAAGAATATTACAAGATCTTCAAGGAAGAAAATAAAAGAACTGAGATCATTTGATGAATTTCATGATAATTTCAAGGATGCGTTTGACACCGAAGATTGGAAGATAAAGGATCTCACTAAATTTTTTGAGGAAAAGCTAAGTCTCGAACAGACTACTCAGAAGTAAGAAGTCAAATACTTGAATGGAAATCTCAATTTAGTGGCCACGAATTGGAAGAGAGAAATGGATCTCATAATTGAGTTCGAAGAAAATATTTCTAAGCGAAAAGAAGTTTTTAAAGCTTAAGGTAGGTATTCTTAAGGCTCAAGAAGAGAATACAAAATCCTTAGAGAAAAAAGTGAAGATCAGGATCAGTTGCCTAAGAGTATAGAAGAAGATCACAAGGAGATCAAGAAGATGAAAACTATTATAAAGAAGTTAATACTAAAGGAGAAAGAAGGAAATTTTTTCCCAATTCTGATCTTTTGTTGTATTTCTTCCTTGTACAATTTCTTTCAGTCATAATGGAATTTTAGTTGTTCTTCATATATATTTTTTGTTTAGAACTAATATTTTATGTACCATTTTTTTCCATTCCCTTTATTCCTTTTTGAAAATAACAATGGGGGAGAAAGGAATGATAAAAAAGAATACAAATTAAAGAATATATTTACCTATGTATGGGGGAGTCTATCTAATGGAAAGTTCTTATCAATAAAGATTTTCATATGCAATAACATGTAAAATCTCATTCAAGAAATCAAGAATACGATCCGTAGAGATTCCAAAGCCTAAGGGGGAGTTAGTCTTATTCATTATAATCCATAATTAAAGTTAGATATGTTTTTTTTACAAGTCCATAAAAATTATAAGTCCTTATATTCTGTTTCATAAGGTTGCTTGTGCTTCCCAAAAAGAGGGAGATTATTGAGTCAATAATATTTCCTTATGAATCTTCCATTCCTTTATGTTTTGAAAATCACAAACACTCTATCTCATGGAAAAGTTTATTTCCCCTTAGATTTATCTTAATAAGGAAAATTTGCCTTCCCCAAGGAATTATTTTCCTTACCTTTGTTTTCATTATTCATGTTATAGTTTCTCTAAATCTAACTCATTTTATTTATAAGTGTAAATTTATGTTTTACAAATAAAACATATGAATTATTTAAATACTTAAATATAGAGTATTTTGTTTTCAGGATCCAAATTATCTAAATTTAAGACTCTGAATTCTCTGAAATTCAGACTCTGAATTCTCTGAAATTTAGACACCGAATTCCTATGAATTTAGACTCCAAATTACTCAGAATTAAGACTCTGAATTACTCAGAATTCAAACTACGAATTCCTCAGAATTCATACTTCGAATTTCTCAGAATTTATACTCCGAACTCCTAAGAATTCATACTCTAAATTCCTCATAATTCAGATTCCAAATTCCTCTGAATTCAGACTCTGAATTCCATAGAATTAAGACTCCAATTTCATAATAAACCAGACTCCGAATTCTATAGATTTAAGAGTCCAAATTCTATAGATTTTATGTTCCAAATTCTTTGGAAAATAGAATCCAAACATCCATGATTTATAGTCTCCAAGTGTTTATTTCCATAGACTCCAATTTTTTTAGACTCTGGAAAATTAGAATTGGTTAAGAATCCTTATTTTACTTACACCTATTATAGTTATGAAATGATGTCGTATAATCTGTTTCTAACTGACTATTATTTAAGTGACATGTGTACAGGTCCCTCATAGATTCAAGTAAAAATATGACCTTTGGATGAGGGAGATGACTGTTGGAAAAGTGACTATAAATAGGAGATAATTTGAATGAGCTCACAGACCTTTGATCACTCTAGATATTGCATGCTGTTGAAATGATCTCTAGAGAGATATACTCTCATGCTTTGGGCGTACTAAACATCTTTTTCATCTTTCATCATACGACTCCAATTGTTGCTGTATACAATCTAGGGCTTCCGGGGATAGGAGGAAAGAGGTGTCGACTACCTTAATGTTCACAAAATTCCTTATTTAGGAAGATAGAGGTGGAGACTACCTTGAAGTTTGAGGGTTTGTGGGGATAGCAAGACAAATTCTGATATTCCTATCAAGGGATTACCCTGGTTTGGATATTACATACTTTCTTGAAAGTATAAATCAAGGGACCTTTATCCAAGTTTTTTGGATACCCTTCTCTTTAGGTAAACAGATTTCATAATTGTTACTTGTTCTGTTTCAAGTTCATTTTCACTATATTTTGATCAATAAGGAATGTATAACTATATTATACTTTCTTGAACTCGTATATTCTGATTAATAAGATTCTATATGCTTTAAGGTAGAATCTTTTCTTTGTAAACTTTTCTTAAGTTTCATTTTCAGAACTATTCTTCCGGAACCTATCAATGTTTTTAAAACTAAGAGGTCCTATGTATTTACCTTGTTTCACTTTGTTAAACATAGTTTTCCTTAAGGATAAAAACAAATGTTTTTAAACATACAATTTACCCCCTTTTTTACTCGAGCATCTACATTAATATTTCGATCCTATATTGAACACTACTCATACATCCATAAAAGTGACCTTTTATTCACTAATGTGTGAGACATAAGAGGTATTTACCATTGACATTTAGTTACCATGAATTTGGATATCCATTTTTAACCAACTAACCAAATATGAACAATCAAAGATCTATTTTAATGAACTAGAACAACTCAATGAGAAAATATTGCATGCATTTTACTACTCTAAAGTTCATCAGAACCGTGTTGCAAGAGAATTCAACAAAAGTATTCACCTATACATATTTATCCAAGGAGACTTGGTGTTATATATAAACACACCAATGATATCCATAAAAGCCTCAAAGTTAGAACCTAAATGGGAAGGTCCTTATATCACACATAAATTATTCTCCAATGGAGTATTTTCTATATTTACAATATTTTGAGAGTTTTTCATGCCTCCTTCCATTATAAAATTTCTAAAGATATTCTTTACATAGATTCACATTATTATCAATGGTTATTAGATCATGAACTTAAACTTAATGGTATTCAATAATCATTTCATGGCCTTCAACTTCATGACACATGGTCCTTGTTGCATGACCCTAAAATACATGACTTAAGGTCTTTAACGCATTACATTAAACTATAAGATTTATGGAATATCCTATAAAACCATAAAATACTGAATGAAATCTATAATATATAACCAAATCCCCTTGCATAATATCCACATATATATAAATTTTTTGTTGTATGAGTTTACTAATTCATGTCAGGACTCCTTAAATATCCCCTAAATAGGATAAGTCAATCAAATTTTCTCCTGTGCATTACCATATCTATATAGAGACCATTTTACCAATAACTATTTATGTATTGATTCTTGTTATCATAAGATATGTAGTGATTCCTGAATATCCGATAATGGGATCAACCATTATTTACTCTATCAACCCATTCCTCATTTTACACCGGTGGTGGGAAACCTTTATGTTGGGTTTCAATCCTATAGTCTTTTATTTAGGGTGTGTCTACTTAACATTATATTATATTCTATAAATGATATATATCTACATAGAGTCCCTTTTTCCAAGAACTACGTGTGGATCGATCCATGTTCCCAAAAGATATATTGAAATTTATGGAATACCTATCCTAAATCCATCCATAAATATTCACACACTTCTATCCCATATTTAGAAATTTTCATCAATCCAATTATATTGGTATTGAAACTAAATATTCTAGCTAATGTTTATTTTAAATTTTATATATATCATACTATGTTTCTTGAAGTATTAAAATTTCCATAAATATTTGATGGATACTGGTAATTGGTATATCTAATCCCAAGGGACCACATTTCTAAGGTAATTAAACATGTGTTGTATATCCAACCTATACAAAACTATATAATCCATATATTCATCCTAAACATAATATTTCATAACCCCCCCCCACCACATTCAATATTATTATAGTAGAACCTACCATTTAGATTCGGTCATCGGTCATCCTCTATATTCTTATTCACTGTATAGTGATATACCCATTATTTGAATGTGTCCAATAGTTTTCGTCGACTATCCATTATCAAACTATCAATAAATACTTTAAAATATAGTTTACATCCCTCATCATCATTTTTTTAAAAACATAATAATATTTTTGGTTCTCAAACCTCCACTTGGTGAGAAAAATTTATTTCACCCTAGTATCATCTATTCACATCGAGTTAATATTTCACTTATAACTATATACCCAACCTTATCCTGGTTAACTATATATGAACTTAAACTTAAATCGTTGTTTATTATAAGCTAAAATATCTTAATATTTATCCATGATTTGGTCAAAGTTGTAACACTTAAACACTAGCCACGTTTTTTCAAAGTTTAATGACCTTAAGTTACAAACAGTTGAAAAATGTATGACTTTCAAGACCTTAAATAGCCAAAGGAAAGAGACACAACACTCTTTGGGTTAAAAACATGAAATGGTTGACATGATAAAATTTTAGTTTTCAATCACTAATAATTATCCATCATCGTTTGTGAAAAATATTGGGTATCGTGGAAAATAAAAAAAGATTTCAGGGTCCAATATTTGGCCCTATAAAAAGTCATGTTATGCTAGCTTGGATGATGGATCTAGTAAAGAGTTAGAGAATATTTATATTTCTCACGTGTATTGGTTTATACAATTTATGTAAATATTATGATGATGAAATATTAGTGTACTTGAATCCTTTTTGAAAAATAAATGATATATACCAAAACCCCCTTCTTTCTTTCATTTATCATGGGATATTCATATATTCACATCCAAATAAGCTATCCTTGGACTATGATTACAATGTAATTTCTCATAACCAGCCAATAACCATCCAAAATAACAAGTCTATGAGGAAATTAAAACAAAATTTATCTTTTATTTAATAGGTTAACCTCAAACCTCAGGATGACATAGGCACACATGACCATCCAATACCATATAGGAGAACATTCAATAAACGATAACACATCAATAAATTTTTTTCATCATTGACTCAACTTTTTTGAATCATGATTCCCTAAATTGACTACTATTCAATGTTCATATGGATTTGACTACTTTGATGTTATTATTTGTGTGTTTTCATTATCAAGAGTTATTATTTAGGATGATATAAATTTTAGATCATTGTAAAGGGATAGAAAACTTCTTCAGAGAAAATAATTTTTTCATTAATTAAGAAAAAGGATAGAGGAGTATCCAAAGATTGGATTCTCTTCTTGAATGTTAATAAAATAAGAAGATGATATAATTGACCGAAATAATACTACAAATAAAATGTGACTGATTTTATATGTTGAATCACTGACTGTTTTTAGTCATCAACAACTTAATAAATTTCATCCAATTTCAATGTTTCAATCTATTTTGTAGGATACAGTTTGTATTCCATTACAGTGACATCTTTTTTTCCTTTTTTTCTTATTCATTTAGTTTAAAGTGCTCTGTCAATTTCTCCTCGGCTGTTGCCAAATATTTATAAATATGAATCACTATAGTAATTCCTTAATTATTATTTTTCTAAAACTATTATATAATGATGTGATATTTATTATAGAACCATATCCCTAGGATCTATAGAATAGGATGAAAACTTAGAGAGGAGAGGTTCAATTGTGATTATTGTACCTAGTTTTTCTTATTCACTATTTCCTTCACACAATTATCTATTTTTTTGTTGTTAAATATAACATATCATATAGTAATAAACATATAATAAATCTATTATATCTTATTTCTCAAATATTCCATGGGATTTTCATAAATAAACTTCTAAATATCTCACTACCCCCATTGTCCTAGAGTCTATTGAAATGAAATGGACTCAGGATCTGAATTAGAGTTCACCATAAAGATTGATTGATAATGAAATAGTAAATTAGCCTAAGAAATCATGAATTAAATGTACTCTAAACTCTATGAATCCCATAATGTCATATTCTATGTTATTTGTTGATTAAGATGATAGAGTATTGAATTCCTATGATAGTTGAACCATTATATGCGACATTGCTTTTATAATTGACACAAAATATATTCTAGTCCAAAAGTATGAAAGTTAATAGATAAAAATGTTACTGGTTACCCCCACCCATTAATCCTATAAATTATCCCTATTATTGTTTCTTCAATAGATGATATTATAGGGGAATATTTTCTCATTGTTACTTTCTCATTAGTTGTTTCATCAGTGGGTTAAATAGGGACCTTCTCTTATTCCATGAATATTTTTTTGGTTTGTATGATTGGGATGTTCTTCTGAGGTTAACCCCAATTAGAATCTATATACACTATTCGTGGTGAGACTAATAGGTTAATTTGTGACCCTAACTCATGATTGGTAAAAATGTAAACCTTAAGTTGAATGAGATCCACAACTTCACATTCAAAAATTTTCATTCAAATATTTTCCACAGATAGAGACAGTTAAGCTTATAATTCAAGTTAATATTTATTATAAAAGAGTAAGTGAGTAAGTATTAAGAGATATGGATTATTTCCTTCCAAATCTATTAAAATCACATAACATTGTAATGTATATTTTTTAGTCTATCTTGGTTGTCATCAAAATCTCTTTTCTTTCACTACCCTATCTCTATTAGTGATAACTTTTGATGACATCCTCTCCACTATAGTCATATAACCTAACTATGTTTTAGACACTTACTCCCTATAATTGTGAGATTCCATAATTTACCCTAGGACTTCTTCTTAAACCATCAAGAATTATTTATCAATAACATAGGCGTGAGCATGATATGTTGGAACCTCATCGATAGTCGTAGAATATTTATCATCAGGTACTAAATTATTCGTTTAAATAGTTATTTAAGTCCTTATAGTTTTACCAAGAAGGGATATAACACCTTTATTTTCCCACCACATAGAATGTAAAACACTATGATAATTAAAAAAATGATATGTAAAGTTAAAAAAAAGATAAAATAATTGAAACTAAAGATCAATTTTTGTTTCCTAAATGAATTCATTCTATTTCAAAATTGGCCCATTCACAAAATGGGTAATAATGTATTTGGGGATTTTACTAGGGCTCAAGATCCAATCCACTAAAGAGGGTTTAGTTACCCAGTGAGTCCCTCATTATTTCCTCCTCATCCATATATATTTTTGTGTAAGGTTATTTAATATAGAATTTAGATTTTATATTATAAAAATGACTTATGTTAGTATTTAAACAAGAAAACAAGAAGTGAATACAAGAACCAACCCCTTTTTCCCATGTGAATGTGTATAGATAATTTAAGGGAATATTTTCATTTTATATACAAGTTTAATGGGATGTAAAGTCCTATTTATAACTAAAAATGACATGAAATAAGTAACGTTCTTCATAGGTCCCACCCCTCAGCTTCCAACATCACCTTGTATCTTGGTGATGGTTCCTCTTTCCATAGGATCACCAAATCCACCACAATGCCAATTATATATTTTATAGTTTTGTACTAGTGGGATGTTATCTACAACCCTATAAAATCTCCTATTAATATAATGAGAAAGTTCAAGTATATTAATTGCAATTTATATTATTAAATAGGATGTTTCAAGGAGAGGGTTCTGATTTACATTCATGTGATTGATAAAATAATTAAATTTCTCATCAATTATTTGATTTATCACTGCTTTCATGAAATCTAGGTCTAGTGTATCTAAAAATAATCCCATGGAAGTAATTATAATATTAGTGACATACACCACAATATATAATTCCCTGGGGTAAATTCCAACCTTAATAGGGTTATTTTCAAGATTAATATTTGTAGGAGTTTTCAAATTCCCAATTTTGGGAATGTGCACACCACCGTGAATGGTTTGCCATAGATTTTTAATATTTTATTTCACTACCGAATTTTACCAAATTTTTTTTCTTTTAACTTATATATAATCTAAATATGTGGAAAAAATTACTCCTTATTCCTTAAAGAAGTGGAAGTTTGTTCCATCTTCAGTTGGTTTCCTAACCTCTCACCTTTAGCTAGAATATCAAATCACTTCTTCTTATTGTATTATCCCAAATAATTATCACTTTATACTAGATATTCAATCCCAAGATGTTGAGAAGAGTGTAGGCACTACTAGACCAGATGATCCTTTTCTTTGGTTGTGGTGTTGTATCCTTATAGATTCCTAGTACATTCATTCCCCTTGTAGGTAACTAAATAATCACAAACCATGGATTTTTTTATAATTTACTGTGGAGATAAGAGGGGATCCAAGAATTGGAATAGTTAGTAATATGCCCAATGATAGTATTTGGGGATAGAAATATAATTTTGGTATTATTATTATCCTTTATGATCATAGAGAATAATTATTGATCTACCATGGGATAATATTCCATACTTACATTCATAAAATAAATAGTAACTTTCCTTTATAAACATATGAATTGGAGAGAAATTTTTTATGGTGTATAGTTTTTGTAATCAATATCATAGTCGACTCATGCCAGTAGAATGAAATATCTTAGATCCATATTATAAAATCATCTTTTTCATCCTCCATGATCATCTTCTATAATCACCCAAGTTAGGACCATACCATTTAAGAAGAAATTAGACTCTAACCACCTCTCTATAGTCTTATTAATATCCATTTCATTCATAGAGTGTGGTTAGATACCATATAAAACTTGAATATATGACATGAACCTACAACGAAGAACAATGAAGGGAATCTAAAATTAATATGTCTTAAAGTGCACTGCTACCCATACCTATAGGACCTAAAATTTCTATGATATGCAAAATGATGACTTAACTCAGTATATATGGACTAGTAACTGATATATCATAGATAGAATTGGAATATATAAGAAAATAAATAGACCTTATACTAACCATTTTTTATCATAGAGGTTCTCAACCTTAAACCAGTATGTGGATCCTTGATGGTAAGTATGTATCCACTGATCCACATAGCTAGGAATAAAAAAAAGATTAGGGGTCTAATTTAGAGATAGTCTTCCAACACTATATCTCATATTTACCATTATTTAATTTAGTATAATAGGTACTTGAAGTTACCTATTTTGTATGGTGAAAGACCCCATTATATACTGAGAGCATGGTCACTCACCAAGCTTGCACATAAAAATATATATTCACGTATAAAAACTTATATCAATCCATGAGTGAGGGTCTGCCCTCATAGAATTTTTACCCTACCATAATAATGTGTTTTCCAAGGTAAGAAACTATTTATAGTGTCTCTAAAGAGATTTTGGTGGGAAACGATCATTTTACATCTATATATAGTTTGGTGCCCCAAATATCATATACATGTACCAAAGACCAATTCCAAACTCTCTATATTTTAGGTGGAATGTGTTTATTTGAGGACTCCAACATCTTAGGATATCAAAAATAAAATCTGAATTTTTATTTTCTTACATATAATATCAAAAAAACATCATATATCCCCACTTCCTTCAACTGGTGTTCACATTTAGTGTGGGTTTTCTTAACCGAGTAACCCACATCTATTCAATCTTGAATCCACCTCAAGAACATAAATCCCAACTGGAGTTTTATCCCTAAAGCTTATTAATAAATAGATGGTGGTAAATAGAGGTATGACTATATGTTTTGGGATCTATATCATGATCATGATTATCAGGGTGGTGGTTATATACTACTTGATGTAGACCAGCTCAGTGAAAGCCTCTCTAATTTATGAGACCTTCATTTATATTTTTTACATTTTTAGACTTAATTAGTAGGAAAACCAAAACATGGGAAAATTTTGATATGGTCATAATATTTTACCACCCATCAATAGTTTAATGATTTTTGTATATAGGAAGTATAATAAGGGGTAGTTATAGAGATGTTATGGAAAGGTTTTTTCAAGCACTGACATAAAAAACCTATATGAGAAGAATTGTCTTGGATAAATATATAAAATGAATTCATTAATAGGGATACCACAACTTCATCAAATATTATGTTCAAAGACCGAGGTAGTTCATACATAAAATTTAAAAATAAATATTCTAATTATAGGGGAAATAAAATAAAATTATGGAGGCATTGAAAAACAACCACACATGATAAAGAATGAAATTAAGTTGTTAAAAATTTCACAAAGTGTAAATATTCACCCATATTATTTCACACATGTGTCTTCACCTATATGTCCTCAATGGATCACCTATTATGATGCATAAGGGTTAGAATGCTCAATATAGAGCACCATGATTTATTCTTAGCTAAAACCATTAAAAGGTTAAATAAATAGTAGCACCCATACATACAAGAGAATATAACATGCTAAAATTCAGTAAGGAAAACTATGATTATATTTACATGATTATCCCAAGTTATTCATGTTCCCTAACATTGGTGGTACCCTATTGCTTATAGAATAGAAGAACCACCTTTCACATACCACATGGACACTCACTTGGAAGAATGTATGATGAAATACACCAGAGTTATAACTCATTTATTTACTCAGGCGTGTTCACACCAAAACACCAACATGTAATCCAATATCCTCAACCAATACAAGCACCCTACTTCAATCCATTTTCACAACTGATTCACATATTCTTCAAAATTTGATATTTTTTATCCTGAATAGATCAAATTATGAGAGGGTACCTTTTTTGGAGCTAAAAAATTGT
Source organism: Viscum album (assembly GCA_963277665.1). Lineage (NCBI taxonomy): Eukaryota > Viridiplantae > Streptophyta > Magnoliopsida > Santalales > Viscaceae > Viscum > Viscum album. Next base: position 1,161,643,487 of record OY728126.1, read on the forward strand.
TAAATAAAACTTGATGAAGCCTCATGGGAGTTTGAAAATTTTTAAATGAGAAAGGATAGCTGGAAAACCTAACACCCACACCCTACCTCACCACTTTTAAGAAACCTATTCACAATCCGTGTTCGCCATAGTGAATTACCACACATTCCCCACCAATACCATTTATTCCTTCAATCACACTTGGGCTCTTGAGTATTTAAGAGGAAATAACTAGAAAAACTAGGTTCCCATACCTCCTTTCCTTATAGAAAAGTCAATCAACTTCCCATTTCATGATAAAAACCACAATACCACACAAAGGGTTGATCAGGATCATTCGATCACATATATTTCCACCCAAGCCTTATAGATATATATCTAGGGTGATTTAGAAATTATAAATGAGGATAAGTAATGGAAATTAGGGTTATTTGGGCCATCTGTCGTTTTTGACACCAAAAACAACCCTAAAAGATCAATTTACACAAACCTCCACCAATGTTAGGGTGAAGGACCCCTATTGAAGTGAGTTATCAAGAATGAATGGACAAACCTTTTGGTGTATAGGATACACTCCTAGACCTCTAGGGAATAATAAGGCACATCATTCAACCAACATTCCCATTTATAGCCACACCCATCCTTTAAGGGTGACCAATCATGGAACCCATGAAACCCCTTTTGAAGGACCTACACTTATCCTATAAATGGTTCATATGGGTAACATACTTTCCCAATTCAACTAACCGGGAAAAGTTAATCCCTTCTATACTACTATATTCTCAAGCCTCGTTGGAACTCTTTTTACTAGTCCAAAATTTACAAATCTCATTCTACCACGGCATGTACCTTGGATAGCTAATATACATGATTAGGTCATTTTCCAAATTCATATGGCCCTTTCAATCATGTATTCCTTTGGTAATTATAGTCTGTCATCCTATTATAGATATCCTCCATGTTTTTCTCCCTCTTCGATAAGGTCCTCATAATATAGTCAATAATATATTCCATTGATAGTGAAGATCCCTCCTCTAAGAGAATCAATATGACTTTTCCTAGATCAACCGACCTAGATTAATCGTATTGGTTGTTTTTAGTTATTCCCATGTCCACTAAGAACTTGTTTAGCCTCTAAAGGTTTAATTTATTAGATTAAGGTATAAATAGTCTACTATATTAAGTTTAATCCCCTTCATACCTTCACCTAAATCATTTTATAGTTAAAATAGAAAGGATCACTCATTATAAAGTCCCTAAAAAACCATTTCATGGCACCTATTTCTAATAGTCTACTTCATATGACATTAAACATATCAGAATTTGTTCTAGTCATATGAATTTAAAATACCGTGGTCATAAATTCCAAACCTTAAAAGTGACACCATTGGTCATGGATTCATGACCTTAAAATGCACTACTATAGTCATTTTTATATAACTTTAAAAGGAACAAGGTGACTTTTTATACAACACAAAACTAAATAAGTTTTGATTCTATTTAAAAGGATATGTAGGAATCCTATCTCATGAGCCCAATCACAAATAAAAAATACCTATCACCTCCCTGAATGGTGATAAATTCCAAAGGTCCAATCTAATCAACTTTACACGATAGTATAATTAATCAATGAAGGATGATAAAATCCTCTCATACAATATTATCATGAATATATGGTGTCAATAAATCTATTTAACAGAATGGGTTACCAATACTATTATTATGATGTATTTCATAAATATTCTTAAATATATGATGGAGTATCATACTAAACAATAAGATCTTCTATGGGATGTGTTGACCTCTTTCGATTAACCTCACTATAAAGAAATATCCAAAGGGTCCCATGAGGAAAAAATATTAGAAACAAATGTGAATGAGTTATATAATTTTATTATCAGTGGATGTGTGTCCCACATTTAAGTTAAGGTATTATGTAATCTTCATTATTCATTATAAATAAACACAAATTCCTCTATAAGGATACATCTGGGGTATTGTGTCCATTATCCCCTATTGTGACATGGTATTAGAGAGGGCTCCCTAGCCCTAGTGCTCCCTCCCCCCTCTTATATATCTTAGAAAAAACCCTATGATTTCAACCCCAAAAGAGGGGTGGTTAACTCTCATCCAAAAGGATCTCATTTTCTTTGACCACCCCTGAAACTCCATCTTTACTCACCATCATCACAATATTTTTTTCTATATGGCGCCCCTTGCACATCACCCCTCCCTACATGATTTCCACCCACCTTGTGTTTCAGCCCTCCCTACACAGTGAACCCATGCATGTCCACACATATATGATATAGTCTGACTGAACATCGACCTAATAAAACCCTACCTCCAAATCACATGCCCCTTACAGATCCAGGAACACATAAACTAGGTGTCACCCCTCCTTAATCGGATTGTACGGATCTTCTTCATGATCATGGACATCATACTTTCATGACATTATAAACACACATATTATGTTTCAAAATAGATTCGTTTCCCCACTACTCCCTATTATTACCCTAAACCATTTCCATCAACTGGAATCAAATAGGGTTCCCAAAATCAAACGTTGTTTCACCTAATCAATTTGGGTCCACAAAATCAGACACCATTTCACCTAAGAAATTTGGTTTAAAAAATTGAAGTATCTTTTCACAATAGTAATTTGGGTTGAAAATGTTTGATGCTCCTTCACCTTGATAATTTGGGGTCTTCAAAGTCAGACTCCATTTAACCTTAATAATTTAGGTCTATATATTTAGGCTCTATTTCAACTGGTGATTTTGAGGCCATTTCTAGGTTGCTTTTTCATCCAAAATCTTCAAGAAATGTTCATAATCTACATGGGATCATAAGAGTTCTATGATTTTCATCGATTATTTAGCATCTGTGGGAGGTAGTTCAATAGGTGGAGTAAAATAAGTGGATAATTCATATGAGTATGCTATTATTTTTGGTGCTGCTTTTCTGTATTTCAGATGTGCATGTTCATCTTGAGGGGAAGTATTAAGAGTGTGAGAATTTTTATTTTTTATTTCTTTTGTTTCCAATCTAGGTACACCTATCCCGAGGAGGAGTGTTAGATTATGTGACACCCACATCGAATTTGAGGTATTATATAATCTTTATTATTCATTATAAATATGCACCAAGGCCTCCCTTATGTGGCATCTTTGGTATTTGGTTTAATCTCTTCCATTATAATAGTTATTATATTATATTTAATATTTTTACTATTTATTTTTGTTTTTGGGTGATTATCACTATTTTTAATCATTTATTTTTGGGAATGGTTGAGTTTCACCCACATACATAGAATACATATCCACATCACTTTCACTTAGTTGAGTTGAGAATTGTTGGGGAATCCTACTAGGTTGTCACACTCAATCCTTACCCATAAACATGGTATAGTTTCCAATGTCTATGGGTTTGTATTTGTCTTTTTTTTGTATACATGTTTAGGTAACAATATCTGGAGAGAGTTTATATCTCCTGTTGATCATTTTCATAGAGGCTTATTTATTAGTAAGAGTTTGTATTAGTTGAGTTGGAATCTATTATTATATTTTTGGTTGGTGTATTGGAATATAGACTTAATATTTTTTAAATTATCTTATATTATGATTATTTGGATCATATATATTCACAACATATATATTATTTTTTATTGTGATATAATTGATTATTAGATACTCAGTTAGTGACTCCATATTTTTTACACAGGGAGGTATATTCGATATATAGAAGGATCATGTTAGATTTTAAAAATAATCTAGTGCGACTTATTTTGGTTTAATTCATTGAGGTAATAGTTACCAAATGTTTTATATAGATTATTTTTTCTAGTTAATATCCTCTAACATATATGTAGGTGTGATTTTTGTCCGTGACATCCATGAATTAGTAATGGATTGGGTATCTGGATTGAGTCATTACAAAATGATATTAGAGATTAAATATTTTGGGAATTGAGTTAGTTGGATGTGGAAATAGTATGTTAGAACTATGAAGGTGGTTTTTATGTGTGTCTAGTATGCAAAATTGTGACTAAGAACCAATTAATGTTTTCCCCAAGATATAGATGGCTATCACATTACAAGAGGGGGTGAATTTTAATTTAAAAATAACTCACAATTTTTATCCATCTCAAGTATTAAATATATCAAAATAAAATTATGTGATATACATAAAAATTAATCATATTAAAAGAAAATTAAGCATATAAATAATAGAAAAATTGGTATTTCACAATTTCTAATAAAATTAATAAACACAACAGAAAAATAAACCACCATTATTTTACCAAATACAATAAATTAATTCTTATAATATAATTTTAACAAAACATAGAATACCAATTAAAAAACATAAAATATTATTAAAACTGCACTTTTCCTCAAATCACAAAGGTAAAATTAAACTAGTTTTAAGGAATTTTTGACTATAAACTTATTGAATGGACTATATTTAAAAACCTTGTAATCCCTCAATGTATAACTATCATAAGGTGTTCACTTCTACAAACTAAAAGCTCAGATATTTCTTCCACACATAGAATCACATGACCTGAAGGTTAGCAAAAAAATAATTACAATAATAATGCTAAGAGATATTATAATGAATCCTTAAAATAATGAGCTATTATTAAATACTTATAAAGAAAAACTATAGTGATCATAATCTCTCAAAGAAACACGGAATTTCAAAAAATCAATTAATTAATATAAGTTCTTTCTAAATCATGTGTTATTCTCTTATTCCTTGAAGCACAACTCTATTTATGAAAAATCCTCCAATGGTAACATTCCAAAAAATTTAGGTTCAATTATAATGATATCGATAGTATTTTACCATTCATCATCTAATAGACTCAACATCCCACCACATCTATCGATGAAGTTTTCTAGAACCATTACAATGATTAAACATGTAGTTTATGAAATATGATTTAATAATCCAGGTTACAAATTTTTGATAAAACATCAAATCATAAGTATTTTTAAATCCCTTAGATCTTCATATTCTCACAAATACTAAACCTTTAGTATTTTATAAAAACTCATATTATTGATATTTAATTTAACAATTTTACATTCTATATACATGAAATATCATACAAAAAGCCCTAGTTAAACCAAATACTTAAAGAAGCGTATTATGATTAAAAAATAGATAAAGATATTCCTTAACTAAACAATCCCCACTTTTTAAAAAGTACAAAAATGATTTAAAAAATTTAAGAATTTGTGATTTTAAAGGAATAATCCCTATAATTTCCGTAGATTCTAATGAATTTTATTAAACTCCCCCTTTAAAAAATTATCAATAAATATATGTCTCCCCTTCTTAAAAAATAAATATATTAGGATAATTTTTTTAAAAAAATACAACTACAATTTCTATCCCTTTTTAAAACATAAATAACATTTGGTTTCCTTCAAAAACTCTATCATTTTTTTAAAAAAATTATGAAATAAAATATTTTAAAAATTAGTTCTTTAGTTTTTAAAATCTCCCCTATTTTATTTTCAAAAAGAAACAAATAGAAATATTAACAAGGTACATATCCACTTTACGACATGCATGAAATTTTAGTGGATCAAAAGAAAAACTTCTTCCCTTGGGTAATTAGTAAATAAGTATAAGAATAAAATAACCTTTTAAATACCTTTTGAATGTATACATTTTTTAGTAACATTCATTAAGTATTTTTATTTAAAATATTAATCATTGGTAATTTAAAATATTAATCATTGGTAATTTAAAATATAAATCATTAATAATTTAAAATAATAATGTATTAATAATGTTAAATCCTACATAAAGGTTTTATAGTGATGAAATTCAAATTTTTAGAGGTTTTAGACACCATCTTTTTTAGTATCCTCTACTTCCTTTAAAAATTATTAATATATAATTTTACTAGACTCTTCTATGAAAATTTAATTTTCATAATTTCTTTCATGGTAGGAATTTTTTTTCTTTGTCTTCAATCTTCTATTATGCCTCTCTGAGTTTCTATTCATGTTCTTTGATTTTCTAGTTCTAAGGATATGAAAAATAATCTGACTCATCAAAATAACCCCTCTTTAAACAACTCAAATTTATAATATATTTTATATCATTACCTTGACTTTTATCATACATAAAAATATTATAAAAATATTAGAAATTACTTTTCATATTTCTCTTTAAAAATTACCTTTTCAATTCAATAAAATATATAATAATGTAAAAAACATTTAAATTTGTATTTTTTTAAGATTTTAATTTCCCATTTATCATTTTTCAATAAAAATATATATCTTTGAAGATATTTATAAAAAAACATTAAAAAATTGATAATTTATGTATGAAAGTTAGGATTTTAAAAAATCTACCAATGGATTCATCTTGATCTTATTCAATAAAATATAGTTCAAGATAAATTTTAAATAGAAACATATAAACATACTTAAATTATGAAGGTTATTTGTCTAAAAATTTATCCAATGATAATGGTAAAAACTCCAACAAAATAAAGTGAGTTAAGACAAGATGTTAATAAAAACTCAAAAAAATATTATAATTACTTTTAACAGAAAAAAAGTTAAATAGGAATTGTAGTTTTGGTATAATTAGAAAAATACCAAGCACTAGTAATATGTGTTTTCTTCTATTTCATAACAAATTCAAGACTTCAAAATTATGTATTTAGAATATAGACCTTTTTGGGTTCATTGAGAGTTATGGAAGGTTTCCTTTGTACCAATATCTTCTTAGACTTTTAATTCTTAGTAAATTCCTTGGAGATAAAATATTAGGATATTTTAAAATATTCGAATTTTCTGAGTGAAAATTTATTCATCTAGTGTTATCCTTTTTGAAACAATGAGAAAAATGGTGCTTTTACCAACATAAAATAATTTTTTGTTATGTTGAACTTCCTGTGGTTTTACTTCACAAACTAGATGTATTTTTATTTAGTTTTATATATTCAAACATTTTATAATACTCCTTTATTATAGTGGTAAATTTAATCAATAACTTCTTTAGGATCCTTATTTTTTAATTTAGTTTAACAATATTTTTATCTTAATGTGTAATATATATATATTCATTGATTTCTTTTCATAACTTTATTCTCATGGTCATCTACATTTAGATATTATTATAGTGCATTGTAATTTCATTTTACCTTTCAACTCAATAGTTAGATTTTCAATATTTTTTTAACTTTACAAACATAGTAACGAAGATGATATTATATATTATCAATTTTTCTAATTTATATGAGAATCCCGTAAACTTTTTCGCTCATTTAACAGACATAGTTTTAATATTAGTGTACTTCTTATTAATCTTAGAAAAATATATCTTAACCCTTTCACATTTATCTTTAAATATTTTATCCTACTTTTCAATACTTGTAACATATACTTTCATATCTTCAATAGTAGTGTAATTAAACTCTTATTCAGTTTATCTTTATTCATCTAGATCATAAAAATATTGAGAATAAATATTTAAGTTTCTAAGTGCATTATCAGTCATTATTACAATAAAAACTTGTCAAAATTAGGAATATTAATATTAAAACCTATAATTTTTCTATTATCTTCATTATCTTTTGATGAGATATAGAAAGTTGTATCCCATTTACATTCACTCTAAGTATCCATATATTTTAAACACATTTTAGTTTTGTTCTTAGAATATTTATTTGAATATTTTACTAAATTTCCCTTTTTGTTAAGGAAAACTAAGTCAAATATGACCTGCTTTCATACACTCATACAAAATGTGCTTTATTGAATCTTTCTTTTCATATTTTCATTCTTATCCTTTTGATAATATTTTTTAAAACACTTATTTCCCATAAATTGATTCATTATGCTGGAAAGTTGAGAAGTTTCACCCTCACTTAGATCATCATAATTATTAACATGATATATACTTTCATTATTATAAAAAGATCTATAATTTGATGTTTCTATGGATCTAAAGTAAAATTATTATTCTTTATATGTTTTTTATATCTTTCTTTAATCAAATATCTGATTTCATGATAGTTCCAATTAAGTAACTGAGACATATTTTAGAAATATTATTTTTATCATAAGTATCTTTTATTTTATATACTCATTATTTGGGTAAGATATCAATGAATTTATTAACCAATTTCTCATTTAATAATTATTTTTCACTAAGAGACTCTAGAATATCCACTATTCTCCAAATATTTTATAAATAAGATTAATTGTTTCATTTGGTATAAAATCAAAACATTGATGATCATCCATCATCATAGTTATCTTGATGACAATAACTTTAGAAGTTTCAAGGTGAGTAACTTCACGATTCTTTAAAATCCGACAAGACGTGAGATAAAAAGATACTTGATCATAAGTGTTTTATTAGATAAAACATAACAAAGTATTTTGGACTAAAAAAATACAATAATAATTTATTTTTCTCTTATATAGAAAAATTAGAAAATTCATTCTCTAGAATTTTATAGCTATCAGTGAGTGTAAGAAAATTATCAACACCATTATTAAAAAAATATTTTTCATATAATCATGTCGATAATTGTAATCATTTCCATAAAAAATATGTAATTTATTTAAATTTAGGTTTTCTAAGATTCTGATATTCATAATAATTTATATTATTAAAAAAATATCTTACCAGCACAACATATTAGTGTAAGGAAGCTGAGAAATTAAAAATACGATAAAGTAATGTAAATAAAAAATATTATCTTAGGATTAATCTCAAATTTTGAGACGTGAATTGATACCAAATTTTATCCCAATATATGGATTCATATAACATTAAAAGTGTGTGTGTGAATTATAGTTCAAAAAAATGTAATTTTTTTCCTTTTGAATTATTTAATATATCAGAAATAAAATCATCATATATACCCAATAATTTATCAGAGTGAAATAAAATTAAGCTTAGAAATAATATAATAATTGGTATTTCATATTTATTTATGAATGTAATAAATAAAATAGAGAAATAAAATATCATAATTTTATTAAATTTAGATAAAAGAATTAGTATAACATAATTTTGAAAAAAATTCGAGTACCATTTGGCTAACCAAGTACTCCATAAAGGATATTATTAAAACCATGATTTTACCTAAAGTATAAATGGAAAATTAAATCTGTTCTAATGTATCATTGACTATAAACCTATCAAAAGGACTATATTTGCAAACCCTATAAGTCCACTATGTAAACATATCAGAAGGTGCGTGCTTATATAAACAGAAAGCTTGGCCTGATATTCTATAAGAAATACCTTGATCATCTTGAATGAAAATTCAATGATTATATAACTAGAAGATCAAATCATTATTACACAAATATATGACCTCAATTTTAAGGCAGGAAGTAAAAAAATTACAATCAGAAAACTAAGATCTCTTATAATGAATCCTCACAATCACAATCTCTTAGAAAACACTCAGAAAGAAAATGTATTCTGATGGGAATCTCTCAAAGAAACAATCAGTTGCACAACTTCAAGTGATCAACATAGGCTCTTTCTCAATCATGTATTATTCTAATTTTCATCAAATAAAAACTCTATTTATAAAAAATCCTCTAATGGTTTTATTCTAGAAACTTCAGGTTCAGTTGTAATAGAACGAGTAGTAGTGAGTCTATTCATCTTTTAAAACACATAGCAGCTCACCACATCTATTGATCAAGTTATTCAACACCATTATTGTTCTTGATAATATGGTTAATGTTATCTAATTTAAAAACTAAGGATACCATTTTTTCAAAAAACATTAAATCATTAGTATTTTGAAAATTCTCATATCATCATATTTTGAAAAATATTTAAATAATTGGTATTTCAAAAAACTGTAGATTATCATTATTTCATTTAACAATTTTATATTATTCATACATCAAAGATAATACAAAAAAATCATAATAGAAAAATAATTAATAAAGTTCATTATTATTTTCAAAAGAAAAGATAAAGTGGGTGACCCACTAATAATTTTGGGATGTCCTATATAATAATTTGAAACTCTAGGTATGACTCGGGATTTTTTTGGAAATCAAAATGTAGGATGAAATTAGTTTAGATCTTAGTAGGGAGATATGTTTTCTTTTGATCATGAATAATAATAGTCTAATTGTGTATAAATTTATATATGGATGAATATTATTGATTTTGATTGTTTAATGATATGGGGAAATAAGATTATGTTTTTTTAAACTTTGAAATGTTTTATATAATGGAAAAGGAATGCTTTCAGTGTAATTTGGTTTGGTTTAAAAGTTGTTTTACTTTGAAGTGGTTAGTGACGATATGTGTTTTAAAAATTCTAAATGAATGATAGGTTTTGAATAATATTGTTTAGTGAAGGTTAATTTTTTTTCCTTTTACTTAAAAAATTAAAAAAAATTAGTGTTTTGAATTTAGTGTTAGTTATGAAAGTCTTAATGGGAGTTGATATTTTTTAAATCCCATAAGATACCAAGATGTTTTTATAATTTATTATTTTTTTTGGTTTTATGGTGCTTATATATTTTATGAAAATAATATTAATGTTGTTTAATAGTTATGTGGAACCATTGTGTCTTTATTTTTAAAGAATATGATAGGACAACCCATTAAGTTTAATTTTTTTACTTTGATTGGTCTCAGAATAACCAAGTTTTAACTCATTTTCTTTGGGGTAAACTGAGATGTATATTTTTGGGAATGTGCATAAAATAGAGATAAAACTAAGGTAGGATAATTCATAACAAATTATGGAAAGAGTGTAGTTTTCGTTGATTTATAAAATAAGAATTGTGGTTTGAGAATTATAAAATTCTTATTATGGGGAGCCATGTATTTGGGTAAAATTTAGTGGATTATAAAAGGATGATTATGGATTAGGGATAATTATCTTTGAATAGATATTACTTTTATGAATTTATTATAAATAGGGATGATTAATTTAATTTAATAGTTTTACTTTATTGAAACATTTTGGGGATGAAAAGCATTTATGGTGGAGAGATTGTGATAGTTAGGTATTTTTAATTTAAATTAAATAGAATTTGAGAAAGTACTGGTAAAATTTAACAAATTTTTTAATGAGATAATAATGATAAATTATGTTTGTCTTATAGTTTGTAAAATACTATAAAAACTATAGGGGTGAGTTATTTGAAATTTGGGTTGTATCTCCAAAATTTAAAAGGAAAATAATTGAGAAAACATAGTTTTTGGTTTATGCATAGTGTATGGAATATTTTATAAACCATGATGGTGGGTACACATACTATACTTGGGTAAAAAATAGATAGTGGGTCTATAAATTATTTTTCATGATTTATAAACCATAAAAAACTTAAATCTCACAATTTTTGTCTTGAAAATCCCTTTATTTTCTTATTTCACCTCCAATTTGACCCAAACAGATTCCCATACCCCTATATTCATTATTATTTCATTTGGAGGACATTATAGGTCATTAATATGCTATTTTATGCCTATATATAATCCCCCCATTTTTTATTATCCTATTTCCCCATTCCTAATTCTTTTTCATGGATATGGGGATCTGGGTATGGGGGTTTCATTAGAGCATGTGAGGCCATCTAAAATAATTGAAAATTTTCATAGGTATGTAAGAACAGGATTATAATAGGGGTTTTCACAATATTAATGGTTGGTTTAGTGTTTATAAATCACCTTGTGAAATTTCATCAATTTGGGCTATTTTTGGATTTTTTAAAGATTTGTTTCTAATAAAAAATAGGTATTTTGGTCTTTTGGGTATCATAGGATTTTATTATGGTCATGGATAAGCGTAAGTGGAATTATGGATGTGATTTGAGGTATGTGTCCTCACTTTTATGGGCTATTATTGAAATATATTGATGAAATATTTATATCTTCTTAATTTAATTATGATTTCCATTTTGTTAAGATTTTATTTTTATTATGATTATAATTATTAATAGTGTTAATTTTTTGTGTCTTTATGCCCGATTATCAACACCTTTCTTAATTTTAATGTCCAGTAAAATTTGATCGATCTTAAAAAAATTTAAAAGTCACAAAACAATGATGGAACGTAGTATAAATGGTTCGTTTCATGGCATCCTAATTAGTCTAGCATCGACACTCCACTTTATGGGTTAATGTGAATATTACTTTAAATTATTGACTATTAAGATTAAATAATGTTTTTTATGTCATAATCTAATGACGTGAAGTGTTTTTTTGTGATTTGTTTATTAAATTTATTGCAATAAAGAAGTTTTAAATATGTTTTTGAGTATTTTAAAAGTGTGGATTGGGTTAAAATAACTAAATTGATTTTTCTATATAAGTGTTTTGAGGAAATTTTGAAACTTATTTAGAAATATAGTTTTTGTACGATTTATAAATTGTGTTAAGATGTGTTAAAGGTTTTAAATATGTTAGAAGTATTAAATTTTGGATTTTGGAGTGAGTTTTGATTTAAATATTTTCTTTTGAATTAAATAATGGGTTTTGACCAATTATGATAAATATTTTATTTTATTTAATAAAAAATATGGTTATGTTAATTTCTAAGTTTTTTATTATATTTTTTTAAAATGCTGGTTGTTTTGAAAATTAAATGTTCTATAGTTTATTTTATGGAAAGAGATGGATAGAAAAATATTTTTAATAAAATGGATTTAATTAATGAAAACATATGTTTTATGTGGATAAGAAAATGTTTTTTATGATCATAATTTTGAAATATATTTTATTTTTATATTTTTATTAATTTAGTATAAACAACATTTAAGATATTTTTCTCCAGTTTATAACATATTTTTTAGTAAGAATTGAATGTATACTTTGGGTTGATAATTTATTTTTAAAGAATATTACATTTATTTTGTGAAAAAATTATTTGTAAAATGTATTTAATTAATCATGGAACATATTTAACACAAATATTTTTCTTATAAAGTCATCCTTTGTGTTTTTTTTGTAATATTACTTTTAGATCAGATAAAATTTGTTTTATAAAATATTTTATCATGTAAGACATGAAATAATATTGAATTAAATCATAGAAACAAATTTTTTCCCAATAAGAATTGAATATATTATTAGTGTTTGATGATATAGTTTTAAAGAAAAAATCATTTATTTAATTAAATGTTTATTATATTGTGAAATGAATTTAGTTTAACATATATTTTTTACTTATAAAGACAATTTTTTTAAATTATGAAATATAATTTATTCATTTCATATTATTTATTCTATAAATTATTTCAAAATGTAATATTTGAAATATTTTTTGAATTAAATAAGTTAAAACTATTTGAGTCATAATTGAGTTTATTTTTATGTGTGATAATTTTGTTTTAAAATAGAGAATATTTCATTTTTCAAATGGTTTTTATATTGTAAAATAAATTTAAATTATCACGAGACATATTTAGCATAATATTTTTACTTCTCGATGTATTTTTTTAATTAAATTTTGAAATGTCACTTTTTCATCATAAGAATTTGGCTATGAAATTTTTTTTATCAAGTAACATTTGGGATTATTTTTAATTAAATAAGAAAACATGTTTTTTCAATAAGGATTGAATATATGTTATGTGTTTATACTTGAGAATATTTAGTGTTTAAACATAGAAAATTAAATTTTGTGAAATGTTTATTATTTATTTTGAAATAAATTTCATTAAGAGAAGAAATTTTTTCTTTTTGTTTTATATTTTTTTATAATAATTATTTTTCAGTATTTTTTATATTTATAGTTTTATTAAATCAATATTAACATCATTTTACACAATAATTATTTTTTTTAATTTTGATAAAGGTGTAATGTGCATCATTTTTAGTTATTTGTGATGGATCAACATCACAAATAATTTATCGCCTGAAAATATATCACAATTATGGTTATTTGAGAAGGTTAATTACAAAATATTATGTGACAAAATATTTTCAAAACATGCTTTATAATATTTCCTAAAAATTTATGAAAGTGATATTATTTTCAATTAATATTCTAGTCCAACACAAATAATATATGAGACTATATTATTATTGATTGATATTTTAATCCACTATATTTTTTAGAAAATAGACATTAATATTGATATATGAATATGTCTAAAAAACTAAAAGATAACGAATAATATAAAATATAATAATTTTAAAAAAATAAAAAGGTATATAATTAATGTTCGAAAAAAATTTAGCACACATTACGTTTTATAAAAAAAGATTATATGAGTGGCTACAAAGGCGGGGGTCAACTATGCGAGAATCGTTAGGTAGCAATAAAGGGAACTCCATCACTAAACCTCATAAGAGTAGTCACACATACTCAAACGTCAACTCATTCTACTCTTGTTGGCATTGTTATGAATCCTCTTTATCTTTAAACAAAATTTGTATAGTTTCATATTAAGATCTCGACCTCTTTACCACTCATTATACTGTGAAGTAGGAAAGGATAATGATCCTGCATGGTTTACTTTAGTGTTAGGAAATAATATCACCATTCAATTCCATAATAATCAGTTCGTGTTGATCATGAACCAATACCAATCAATTGAACCTTTTCAATACCAATTGCAGTCACTTGGTACCATGCCTCCTTGCCTCTTTATCAAAGTGTGATTGGAATGATATTTACCAATCGTACTCTCCACCCTTTGACCCATCCTTAATCTCTAGAATGCTTGAGGTTTTTTCCATACATGTCTTCTAAGAATGATATGTAATAAGAAAATAATTAAAATAAATAAATAAATTTGTATTATGTTAATTATAAATAGTATAATTATACACACCATGATTTTCCACTCTTTCCAATAATCTCTCTTGATGTATGATCAGTGTATATCCTCTTGAAGAAATTTAATTTCATAAAAAAAGGATCAATCAAAAAACACATAAATTTATCATATAAATTTGGTATTAAAACTATATCTAAATTAATAACCAATGTTACATTCCATATCCCAATGATATAAACCAAAAATAAGACTATGGTCTCTATGAGTGACATCCAATATTGCATGACTCTATCAACCTACAGATAACCTCTTCTAGAAATTTTCACCTATCCAATAGATGCACAATCAACTTCTATGGTTGGAAGGGAATATAGTTGGGTTGATGATCCATGCAAGAGTCAAAAAATACTTCCAAAGAAGGGCACTGAAAATTTAGCCTTCAAATGTTGGGTAAAAACTTATAGAAGCACTCATGCATGAATTCTTATCATGCATCTCAAGTAGAGGGACTCATATTTTCAACAAAAAGAGGACATAAAACCTACAAATAATTAATAAAAATTAGTTATAAATAAAGTAAATTTTAAATAAATATCAATAATTGTTTATATACCATATAGTGCTCAGATGTGTGATGACACATATTGATGGAAACCTAATCTTATGAAACCCATTGAACAAAAAATAGTCCATCGGTATCACAGATTCCTAACTAATGGATAAAAATTTATAGGCAGTGTATTTTTTCATGTAAAAAAATTTATGTATATACTTTATTAAAATAGCTAGTATGCATTCCAAAGTTTTGTTAAATAACCATAAATTTTATTATGGTTTCCATATTTACTTCCATCTGAGATATAAGGACTCATGTGAGGATTTCAAAAAATCATAAAATTGAGATGATTTAAAATGAATATTTTACTCATAATTTTTGATCTTTTGTTTATTGAAGAGATTGTTTGCCAACCTCTTATTCTCAAATTTAAAATTTTGATGGATTAGTAATAAAAAAATATGAATTCCATTATGAATGATTCTCACCTTGCTGATACAAGAAAATATAATTTTTTTAAACATGAAACGTAATAGATGAACTTTGATGATATTAAACGCTTCATATATTTTAAGATCACATTTACTAAAAGTATAATTAATTGTTCATTTTGAAATAAAATTTTTATTTGTCAACGCAAATGTAACAAATACTTCAACACCCTTAATTTAGATAGAATTTATATCATAAAGATATAGATTTTTTAATGACTTTCCCAACTGTGATATCATAATATAAATTCTTACAAATTTTATATATCCATTATATTCTAAAAAAAGTATAATAAAATAATTTTAAATCAAAATTACTCACAATAGAATAATATTAACTAATTATTAACATAATGAAAGTAAGTTTTCTTTTTCAAATATATTTTTATTAATAATTTGTGTAAGTAAAGTAATCATGTAATTAAAATAATTCACTAATTATAATAAATTATTTATATTATTAAAAAATAGTTAACTTAATTTTTTTAATTATATTTATTGTCATTAATGTAATTTAATTACTTTGACATAATTAAAATTTAATAAATACATTCTGTTAATCAATAATGTTTTTAAATTATAATTTTTTATTCATATATATTTGTAATCATATTATTGAAATTATTTTAAAATAATTGGATTTTAGTTTATTTAATTTTATTAATATTTATAACTACTTTAACAATTTTTTAAATAATTTTATGTTTTATTATATTTTTAAATTAAATTTAATTCAAAAAAACTATTAGCTATTTTTAAAAATAATTAATTATAAATTTTGAACATGATCTATTGAATTACATAAATTCATTTAGTTATATTTTTTAATAAATTACAAATATGAAATATATAAATAATTATAATAAAATAACTAAAATGATTATTTTTAAAATATAATAATTATTTTAAATAAAAGAATTGTGTGACTAATTTATTTTGAATAATAATATAATAATATATATTAAATGTGTTGATTTAAATGAGTTTTAATAATTCATGGGTTTTTTTAAAAATAAAACTTGTTCGGTAATGTTTCTTTCTATAATTTTTGTAATTATGGTTTTTTTAGTTATTGTAAAATAATAAAAATTTAATATCATAATTCATATATATCAATTATAATTTTTTGGTCATGTGTTTTTTTATTTCTAGTATTTAAATTATTTTAAAATAATTTATACAATTTATTTTAATTATAACATCTTTTATTTTTTTAATTAAAAATAATTTAAAATAACTCCTCACTATATTTTTTTCAATTGATAATTGTTTGAAAACATTTTAATTGTTTTTCATCGTAATTTTTTAAAATTTAATAATATTTCTAGTACATAATAATTTTAAAAATAGTAGTTAATTTAGTTCTATTTTTAAGGATTATTTAACAATCAATGTAATTTAATGAAATTTTTTACATTATATTAACTAAATTTATAACCATAAAAAAATAAAAAAAACTAAGTAATTAAATAATTTAAAAAATAAATAAATTTTGTATGGAAATTAATAAAATAATAATTAATACATATATAAATTAATTTTGAAAAAAATACCTTGGTGAAAAATGATAAATTCACATGGGGTAGCAGATCTTGATCCTGAAATTATTACATCACAAAAACTCCAATCATGCCAAAACTGAATGTGATGGAACTTTTAGATATACACTAATATATATATCTTATAATATTATTTATATAAAGTGTATATTTAAATAATTGCAATAATAAATATATATATTTGATATATATTTATTTTCCCGGAATGATTTTATTATCACTTACAATCTGTTATGAATGGATTAATTGGATTGCTCACCCATTGAATTTGATTAAATGAATTAAGGGTATAAAGGGATGTGAACCCTCTTGTCATGACAACAAAAAATTTATGAGCAAGAAATCTCAATTTTTTCTTCCCCACATACACTAATACATATTTGGGTTTATCCAACGCTGACCTTTATCAGTGCTCGCTAAAAGCACTAATATAATCCACCTTTATCTTCATTAGTAAAAAGCACTGATAAAGACCACTTTTATTAGTGCTAACAAAAAGCACTGATAAAATCACCTTTTATCAGTGCTAAAAAACACTGATAAAGGGAATAATTTATCAACACTTTTTACTAGAGTTCATAAAATAGGCCTTTATAAGTGCTTTTTTCTAGTGTTGATATAGGTGACCTTTATCAGTACTAAAAATGATAAAAGCTACCCTTTATCAGTACCTTTTTCTAACACTGATAGAAGGTATATTTTATAAAAATTATATATAACTAAAAATAATATATAAATATATAAATATATTTATATTGATATAAATATATTATATTTTATTAAATATGACTTATATAAGATTAAATTTGCATTTACACATAATAAATTAGATATTTAGTGAAAATTGGATTATAAAATAAATAAAAAACAATATTAATTAATAATTTTCAATTTATTATTGAGTAATATTCATTTAATAATAATTATGTGACATAAAAATTCCATAAATAAATGAATGATCTAAGATAAGTTTAAAACAATACTTGAAATTCTAACAACAATAACTCTTGATCTGGATGTCTGTTTTGTCTCTACAATATATGAAACCAAAGCCTGCGAAGATATCTACACCATTTTGATAAGTAGAACCCCAAATATTATTATATGAGGTCAAACAACCTAAAATTCATCCAAAAATGAGTTTTTACTTGGGCTACCCTAATTTTTTTAATATTTTAGTGGGATTTCAACTTCATATAATAAGGTCTTCTTATAATTATTCTATAGAGATTAAATTTATTATCTTGGATTAAATTCATATAGATATTATGGTTTTGAAATTTTATCATTTTTCATATTGCAGTTTTATTTATAATTAAATATATGCATGTTTTCTTAAATTTAAATATAATAAATCAATTGTACAAATAAATAATATGGGAATGACTATTTATTATTCATTTAAATAAGTAGAATTTCAATTTCATTTACCTTATAAAATTGAATTAATATATATATACACCTATTTAATTAATTTATATATATAAATATGTGTGTATCAACAAAAAAATATATATTTATGTGTATATTATAAGATATGTAAATGAATACATATATTTAATTATTTGTTCATGTTTCTGTGAAATATAAATATGTAGATGTGTGTGTAAATATGAACGTATGTGTGTGTGTGTGAGTATGGAGTAAATGTGTCATATATATATGTATTTTTATAAATATATCATCATCATTATCATTAAATATAGTGTATAAATGTATTTACAATAAATATTTACAAATAAAATATAAAAAAAATTATATCAAAATATAAAATTATATGCGAATGTGAATAAATATATATATGTAAATTTTTAGACATATAAATATATATATAATGTATAAAATTTATAACTAAATATACAATACATAAGAACATTTTAAAATTTTATTTTAAAATAATTATATAATCATATGTAACTAATTATTTTATATTTTATTTTAAAAAATATCTAACCATTTTTTAAGTCATAAAAATATATTAATATATATGCATACTTATACAAAAGTATATATAATGTTTATATATACAAATGTGTGTGTGTTAATCAGTTGAAATATATTTATATCTATTTTCTAATATAATTAAACTAATATTAATATATAATATATTAAAATAAATATAAGTATATATATGACACACATACAAACATATATTTCATAGATGTATTTAAAATTGATTTTATAAATTTATGAATAAAAAAGATGCATGTAAATGTAAATATATATATATATGTGTGTGTGTGTGTGTGTGTAATATCATAAAATTTAGATCAAAACAAACATAGCATGGTAATGCATTCAAATTAAAAACGATGGTCCAAGAATTGAATCCAGGGGCACGCACAGGTGAACAGGAGGCTGGGAAATAGAAAAACATTGAAAAAAGTGCATTATTAGTGCGAATAAAGGGGTGGGGGAGCACAGGTTCTTAGTGGGGTGGGGGAGGGTGGATGAAAAGATCTCACAAATTGGGAGAAAAGATCTAGAAGGGGGGATCACTCCAAATAAAATAATGTTTTCCTTAAAATTTTATCAGCACTAAAAAAATACTGATAAAGGATCCCTTTATCATCGTTTTTAGCACTTAAAAAGGGGGCATTTATCAACACTTTTTAGGCGGATAAAGGGATCCTTTGTCATATCTTTTTTTAGCACTAATAAAATATATATTTTAATGATGATTATATTAACATCATTTTTAGCACTTTTAAAAGCATGATCATTAGTAGTGATACTATTTTCCATCATATGAGATGAAGGTGGTAACAACCCTTCAGCATTTGGGTGTCCTCGTGATATGATCGTGAATCCATTGGCATAATATACTCGACTTTATGGAAGGGTTATTTTGTTCACTACAACATGGTCTTAATCAAGTATTCTCCTTTTTCAAGGAATAAGTATGTTTTTGTTGGAAATTTCTAGGTACACTATTTTCACTATTTTATTTATGCATTGATTCTCAAATACAATTCTTTCTATGATTTGGTTATCTTCTATTTCATCTAATCATATGATTTTTATAAAAAACCCATTAGGAACTATATTTCATCCCAAATAGTTGATGCTAATAGATATTTTAGTGATAGTTTCATCTTATATCACAATGAATAGTCATATTAAACATTATTTATGATGAAAAATAATGTTGTTTCTATTAAAATATCATAAAAACCCAATTTTAATTTCATGTAACATATTTTTTTCCTCCTGAAAAAGTTGTTTTTATGGAAAAAACACATATTATATTAAATTTTATGGGAAATTGAATGTGCATATTGAGTACTTAAAATATTTTCTTTATGAATTTATGTATTATTGATACACACAAATTTTTTATGGGATTTATTTTTTAATAAAACTCTTTTATATTAAAAAATATGGTTTTACATAAAAATTTGCTTTTAAATATATAATTTGTTTGATTAATTGTGAAATTTTACCTTATATTCACAACACATTTATTATATAAAATAACGAGTAATTTTTTAAAAAACTTTTAATTGAATCTAATAATATATTTTTTCTAAAAATAATTTAAGAAAATAGAAGTTTTAAAATTTATGTTTATGATGACTAGAATATAGGTCTGAATTTACATGGAAAAAAGGATTTCAAAGTGATGGATATCCAAAATTATTTTCATTATATTCATATCATCAGCATTGTATTTGTAAAAACCTGAGTTTTTATGGACCATTTTTTTCAAATAAATTAAAATTTTCATTTATTTTTTTCAATGCAGTAATTTAAACATTCCTTTCACACTAAATCTACTTGTTGTATACGCACCACCGAGTTGGCGTACGATACATGCAACACTGAGTACATATTTTGTTCATTTTATAAATGAACTATGTTTGAATTATATTATACACATTACCAAATGAATATTGCACCACACGCAACACTGACTTGGGTTGCATTACACACAAGAGTGACCTTCCTTGAGAGCTTGGATTATACGCAATACCAAGTTTCACTAAACAAAGATATATTATTAAAATATAATTATTTAATGGGATATAAACTAGCCGTTATTAACAGTATTAACCAGATTTTTAATTTTATATAACATTAATATTCATATTATTTATTTTCTAGAACATGATATAGGAACAAATTCAATTTTTCGGATAAAAGAAGTATTTTTTAAAGAATGCAGTTTTTCCGCCTCTTCATGGTGCACCAATTTTAAATATATATTTTTTAAACTTTTATATAATATATTTGACAAAATAAACTTATTATTTGGAAGCAGGACATCAAAATTTACTTTGGTTTAATTTTTGGTATTTTACTGATAAAATTCATAGTTTAATGAATAGTGAAAAATAATGTATTTTAATTCAAAACTACATTTTCATCTAATTTATTTATATAGTTAGATTGTCTTTTTAATTGTTTTTAAAGTTTAATTATATTATTAATTTATGATTTAGTCCAATTTTGGTGATTATAAGTCACTTTATGCATAAATTGGATATAAATACATGACAATCTTTTGATAAGTTTTTATTTTTAAAAACCTGCTTTTTGGTTTTTGACAACGGTTTTTAATTTTAAATTAATTTGTTCCAATTATGTGTTTTGATTTATGAAAAATGGATTCCATTTTGATAATTAGTGGGTCTAAATTATGTTAATAGGTTATTTTTATTTTTTTGGATATTATGAAAAGTAACTATCGTAATTTTTATTTACCATTTTTGATGGTAAATCAGGTAAATTTGGGTTACTAAAACTATGATAAAGATAATAAAATTACCATAACACCTTACAAAATACTATTTAATGAATTAATATCGACCAATACCAACTATGGGTAGGAATTTATTCATTTAATGGACTTTTTTTCATGAAAGTGATGTAATTATAATTAAAACAAATGATGGTGACAACATGTCACTATCTTATATCTTATAAGTATAATAATTTTAATATAGGGATAAATATGATAAAACTTAGAACATAAATAGTTTTCAAAAAAATAATGAAATTTTCTACGTCGTGTGAATTTATTTATAATTTTTAGATATTAAATACTTACTATTAATGATTACACAATTGTGATGTAGAAATTATTTTATTGAAATAAATATCAAATAAATGGTTTTAAAAACATTAAAATAAATATCATATGAACTAATTAATGTGATCCACTAATTTTCTAGGTTACTATGAATTGTTATAAGTGTATTAATTTTTTTTTGAATTTATCTTCTATTTGTATTTTACTTAATGTCAAATAAATAAATAGTGTCAAAATTGACACTATTGTTATTTTATAAAAATAAAATATTATTAAATTATTTAAAAATTACAAAGTGAAAATTATATGGTCTAAAATTTAATAAATTATCCAATTATGGAAAATTGACAACACATAAGTAAATATTTATAACCATTTAATATTTAGAATATTATTTCCACAAATAAAATTAAATCGATTTATAAGGATAAATGCAAATGATAAGGTTTAAAATAAAATAAAAACATGTAAAAAGTTTTTTGGCTGAGAAGATTTAGAACCATACTCATATTATCATCGAAATAAATGTGTTTCAGTTCATTATAAACCAAAAATGAATTTATAATAAATTAATATTTCAATACATTCCAAAGGTGCCCCTCCCATCTCTTCTAAAAGAGAACCTCTCCTTCTCTTTTAATCACACATCAAAATCCTTTATAATATGCCAAAACCTACCACAATATCCACTAAACATACCTCACTTCATTCTAGAGACCACCCTTTTGGATGAAATCCATCTTAAGAAGCCCTTTTGTGCTTACCTAAAGGAGATACCTGAAAAAAGGTAATTATTTTATCACATCTTTCAAAATTATTTTCTTCTTATACATTCTATTCTTATGTTGTTTCCATAATAAAGTAATAAATAAATTATATTATACATGATTATATGTTATTATAATTACAGTATAACCTTATAACTCATTTTATCCATCCTACGAATAACAATATCACCATGCGTACGTACGTACGAATTACCGTCTCTATGCTGTGGTGTAATTTTTTATTCAACAATAATTAATTTGGATGCGTATAATGATGAGTATAATGAATGTAAATAATGAATATGACATGATAATTATTCTGTATAGTTAATATCCCATCCAATTCCATACCATTTAACCATTAAGTGAATGATATCGTTGCTCGCGTGTACGTACGACCTACCGTCTCCATGACGTGATGATAGTCATTCTCAACGTTAAACATTCAATAATTATTATAAAGTATATATTATAAATAAGAATTAAATATATGAAATAATAATTCTACTTTATGTGTATATATGTCATTTACTTTCTTCCATTCAATTTAATAAGGAAACGAAAACAACATTCATGCGTACTTACGACCTACCGTCTCCATGAACGGTGTATTCAATTTCATTCATCTATATATTATATATATTTATATACTGAATATTTATTATATATAAATCATGTTCTAAATTATATAATTAAGTATATTATTATCTAAGTAATAAGATCAAGAAAAAAAATAAAAACACGTATGATAAATAAAACAATTATTACCCAAAATGTTGCTTTAACATTGAATTGATGAATAAAAACGTAATATAAAGTCATAAGTGAATCATATATGATATCATAAATATTATTATGTATTTTTTATAAGTTAATAATATTTTTAAACCCACTATATAGTATTTTTATACACAAATGGATGAAATCAGACCTAAGGTAAGGGATAATTTTCCAATCTCATTTTTTTCCGAGATTATTTATGAGTAAGTACTTACTACGATATATTTATCATCCAATTATATGTTTCCTAAGTATTTAATATTATTTATATTATTATAATTTTTTTAAAGTTAATTTTACCCTTTGGTTATTTTTTTTAATAGAATGAAAGAAATATTTTGTCATTATGTGATTTGAGGTACTTTTTGACATTTCTGGAAAAAGTACGATGATAGTGTTTTTTAATCTTATATGGAATGAATTGATTTTTTACATTTTCATAAAAACTTATTTACATGAAGTTTCCTCTACATGTTTTCAAGATTATTTTCAACTAAATTCTTTTCTTTTAAAATTACGTGGTATTTTGAGAAAAAAAACATTTTTTAAAAAGAAACGATATTTTCCTCAGGAATTAAGATCAATTGTTTTATCAAAATTATATTCCATATAAGATGAAATAGGGTTATGTTTATATCCCTATTATTACTATGATTTTATTTTTCTAATGATGTAATGATATTATATGTGGATTATGTTATGATGGAATGATGTTTAAGAAAACCATTCTTTTTCTTGGGTTATGCTATAATGAATGATTTATATTTTTGTGGAACATGTACGAATGATTTCAATATGAGATAGGTGGGACCTATATCTTACTTCAATGAATTGGGTAAATATTTATATGTCATGATACTTAAATGACTGGAATGACATGTAAATTCGGTTCAGTAATACAGAGCTGGAACAACAAGTAAATTCAGTTTAGTAATACATGGATGGAACGACAAGTAAATCTGATTCAGTAATAGAATTTTTACACTATGATGGTCTTGGAAGCCATTACCTGGCTAATATGGAAATCATATTATGTGATTAATTTTCCCCTCAATTTCATGTTTTATTCCAATGCTATTTTATTATGGTTAATGTTCCTTTATGATCAATGCATTACATACTTTCAAGATTTATTTCATGACTCAAGATTTTGATATTTAAACTTTATGTTCATGTTTTTACATTATTATGTTTATGTTTTATTTTATGTTCTCCATATTTTCCCTTACTGATCATTTAATCTCACCCTTTTTTATGTTTTCTTTTTTTTCTAGGATATAATGAAAGGTTTTAGGTATGAAACAAAAGGTGAAGATCTTTATGGGATATGTTGAAGATCTTTCACCATGTTAGAAGATTATGTTCCATGTTTCCAAAGACACTAAACTAATATAGTATTTGGGTGAATATTTGTTTCATTTATTAATTATTACACAAAACAAATCTAATATCTATGTACATCAATCTTAGGTCATTTTAGTTTGTTTCAGAGTGATGGTTTAGTTAAACTTTGCAAACTAAGATATAAAAACTTTAGTGAGATCCCTAGAGATATTTCTAAGATATGTCTAGGGATGTCCTTAATGGTATGTATAACTATAGGTTATAGTCCTAGAATTATGGTAATGATCATGAATAACCTAGGATTAAACCTAAGATTCTAGAGATTGGAAGTACTCCCCCTTGATTATATTGTTTTTTGAGTATGATTTTTTCCTCTCAGACTATTATTTTTGGGTTTTATATAATGAATGGAACCCAAAGGAACCTTGTTAATGATAAATGCATTGGACAATGCGATTATTTTCCACCTAATTAACCAAATTTTATGGGATATGGAATGAAAAATATTATTTATATACTTACACAAGAAATGAATCATTCTAGACTTCCAAATGAGTAGGGAAGAGAACAACATTTAGTTGAGTCATTCATGAGGGAACGTCCACCTTCTTTCAATGGGTCTTTTTATCCACTTTTTTGTTGAACAATGGATCAGTACCATTGAAAATATATTTTCCATCCTTCCCTATTTAGAACGTGAAAAAGTTAATTTGGATGTTTATTGTTTAGAATGTGATGTAGACCAATGGTTGACTCTAATCAAGAATACAAGGCATTAAGATGAAATTGAATCCATAGAATAAATGATTTCAAGAACTTATTTTTCAATAAGTTCTTACCTCATATTCTTAAAACAAATATGTGAAATTAGTTCTTTGAGATTGAGAAAAATTATGATGAATCCATTGGTACACATGAGGAAAATTCTACAAGACTTGAAAGGTATGCTTCTGGTTTTAGCATCTAACCTAAAAATAAAATTGATAGATTCTTCAGTGGATTAAAACCATGTCTTAGAAGGGAATTAACTATAAGAGACTTTAATAGCTATGAAGTGATTTTGAACTATTCTATAAAGTTAGAAATGGAAGTTGGTGTTACATATAAATATCATGGTTTTGAAAAGAAACGAAATATAAAGTTCAAGGGAAAATCTAAAAACAATGATGAAAAGAAGATGAATGTTTTCTTATGCTCAATGTATGGAAAGAAGAATGGTGGAGATTGTCTTAAAGGGACTAGAAAATGTTTTCATCATTTAAAAGAATGTCATTGAGCAGTTTAGTGTCGGAGTAATTGGACAAAGGATGAAGATGATGTTAATATAGAAAATATTATAGAGAATGCACCACCCACACTTTAATTCTACAAGTGAAAGGAAATGGGGAATTATTATATCCAATGCCCAAATCCAAGGGTTAATGACGATGATCGAAGTTAAAAACCTCTTAAGTACAAGGCCAAAAAAATCACATGCAATAACTATTGGTGAAGTTGACTATGAAAATGAAATGGTGAAATGATTAAGTTTTTTTGTAATGGGATTCAAAAATAGTGTTGTTGAATATCTTTTATATTATTATGGAATATTAGAATATCTATTTATTGGTACATTGTGTTTTTTTATAAGTATATAGTACTAGTAACCATGAAAAGTTATTGAAATATTTTTGAAAAGCACATGATATGCACATAATGAAGGGATAAGGAGATAATGAGTTATTTGACAATATTAATGACCTCAGGACTGATATAAGGAAAAAGTGATATCATGGTTTGAATATATATATTTTATGGAATTTGTGGTGTGTGGAAAGAGTTAATTTTGAAAGAATGCATGTCTTCACTGAGGTACTATGGTAATTCTATTATTATCATGTTTTAAGAGAATACATGTTTAAGGTATCAACTTGTTTGGAATGTGACAACAAAGAACTACCTTATGAGATATGGGAGATAAATGTTATGTCAATTTAGTTCACCTATTTCTAAAGTTTGGTATTCTTATTTCTTGGAAGGATTTTAATGTTATCCATTTAGGGATAATATAATTTATTTTCCATTTGATGTTTATTAGATTAATGTATTATCTCACTATAAGTGGATTTATGCAAACTTGATTACCCGTTCTAACCTTTTTGTTGTGACAAATGGAATTACCTATCATTCTGTCGCATGTTCTACTAAAACATTAAGAATGAAAAATTCAACTTCATTTATTTAAATAAGAGATGAAGTGGAAATTGTTCAAGGCATGACCAATGATGAGATTGTAAGTATTTATTATAATGTTCTTTATCTTTAGGGAAAGGATATTGAAAACCAAAAATGTTATCTCAGTACCTTCTTATTCGATGAATCAAATGGTCTCTTAAATCATCGAAGTGTTATGGCTTTCTAGTTGTCAACTTTATCCAAACCTTGTTATCTATCACTATCCATCAGAACATGATGGTTATATTTTTCGTCCATAAAAAAGTTTTCACTTCCCACCTATGTTATCCTATGTGGAAACCCTGTGATGAGTTACTTTGGGTGACCATTATGTTTCAAAATTTCCTTTTTTAAATGAAGTTTTATTATTCCTTTTTATGTTGTGGGTTTCTATGAATAAAACTTTCAAGTAGAAAAAATTTTATAATCTCGATGAATTTTTAAAAAAAAATCATTTTAAGGGGGTTATAATGTAACACCCAAAGTTTTTATGGACTGTTTTTTTCGAATAAATAAAAATTTTCATTTATATCTTGGAATGCACTAAGTAAAACATTACTTTCACACTAAATCGACTTTTCGTATGTTACAACCAACATCGAGTTGGCGTATGATACACGAAACAATGACTATAGATTTTGTTCAATGTATAAAAGAACTATTTTTTGATTATGTTATAAGAAACAAAAAATTAATCTTTCAATCAACACAACACTGTCTTATCCTGCGTTACATGCAAGAGTGACCTTCCTTAATATCTTGCGTTGAACGCAATATTGAGTTTCACTAAAAAAAGATATATTATGAAAATATTATTATTTAATGAGATATAAACTAGCCATTATTATAGTATTAACCAAATTTTTAATTTTATATAACATTAACATTCATCTTTTATATTTTCTATAACTTGATATAAGAACAAATTCAATTTTTTAGAAAAAAGAATTATTTTTCAAAGAATGCAGTTTTTCCGCCTCTTTATGGAGCACCCATTTTAAATCAATTTTTTACACTTTTATATAAACTATTTGAAATAATAATATTATTATTTAGAATAAGTAGATAAAAATTTATTTTGGTTTTATTTTTGGTATTTTTCTGATAAAATTCATTGTTTAATGAATTGTGAAAAATATTGTACTTTAATTCAAAATTTCCTTTTCATATA
Source organism: Viscum album (assembly GCA_963277665.1). NCBI lineage: Eukaryota > Viridiplantae > Streptophyta > Magnoliopsida > Santalales > Viscaceae > Viscum > Viscum album. The sequence continues at coordinate 1,161,672,139 of OY728126.1, forward strand.
ATTTATTTATATAGTTAGATTATCATTTTAATTGATTTTAAAGTTTAATTTTATTGTGTTTTCATAATATAATACAATTATGTTCATTTTAATTAATTTCACATTTAAATTCGACATAAATAAATGACAATTATTTGATAATTTTTTATTTCATAAAAACCCGCTTTTTGGTATTTGAAAACGGGAATTAATATTAAATTAATTTATGAAAACTATTTGTTTTGAATTATGAAAAAGGGATTAAATATTTGTAATCAGTGGGTCGAAATTATATTAATAGGTTACTTTTAATTTTTGGATATTATGAATGGTAACTACAATAATTTTTATTTACCACAATTAATGGTAAATTAGGTAAATTAGGTTAACTATCAATATGATAAAGATAATAAAATTAAAATAAGACCTTAAAAATACTATTGGATGAATTAAATTTGAAAAATATCACCTATGGGTCTGAATTAATTTGTTTAAAAAAATTCATGAAAGTGATGTAATTATAATTAAAACAAAAGAATGTGACAACACGTCACTCTCATATATCTTATAAGTATAATACTTTTAATATAGTGATAAATATGATACAACTTATAAAAGAAATAATCTATAGAAATATAATTGAATTATATGCATCATGTGAATTTATTTAGAATTTGTAGAGATAAAATAATTACCATTAATGATGACACAATAGTGATGTAGAAATTATTTTATTGATAGAAATATCAAATAAATGGTTTTAAAAACATTAAAATAAATATCACATGAACTAATTAATGTTATACACGAATTTTAAAGGTGAATATGAAATGTTATAAGTGTAATAAATATTTTTTTCGAATTCATCTTATGTGTGGATTTTATCTAATGTCAAATAAATCAATAGTGTCAAAATTGACACTATTGTTATTTTATAAAAATAATAGATTATTAATTTATTTAAAAATCATAGAAATATTTAAAAATTGCAAAGATAAAATTATATGGTGTAAAATTTTATACAATATCCAATTATTTACAATTTGAGACACATAATTAAATATTTATTACCATTTAATATTTAGAATATTATTACCACAAATAAAATTAAATAGATTAAATAAGGATAAATCAAAATGATAAGGTTTAAAATAAAATAAAAACATGTATAAATTTTATTTTTTGAGATTATTTTAACCCATACTCATCTTATATTCAAAATAAATTTTTTAGATAATTATAAGCTAAAATGAATTTATAATAAATTAATATTTCAAGACTTTCCAAAGGTCCCCCTACCCTCTTTTATAAAAGGGAACCTCTCCTTCTCTTTTAATCACACCTAAAAATCCATTTTTTAGGACAAAAACTGACAAAATATCCTCCCAAATTCTCTCACTTCATTGTATAGGCCACCCTTTAGAAATAAATCCATCTTAAGGAGTCCTTTTGTTCATACCAAAATGAGATACCCAAAAGGAGGTAATTGTTTTATCACCTCTTTGAAAATTCTTTTCTTCTTCTACTTACACTTATTATGTTGTTTACATAATAAAGAAATAACTCTAGTGTCTTATATAACATAATATGTTATTATAATTATGATAAAACCTTATACCTCCTTTTATCCATCCTATGAATGACAATATCACCATGCATGCGTATGCACAACTTACCGTCTCCATATCGTGGTGTAATTCGTTATTCAACAATAATTAAATTTGGATTGGTATAATTATGAGTATAATGAATTTAAATAATGAATATAACATGATAAATATTATTTATAATTAATATACCATCCAATTCAATACCATTTAACCATTAAGTGAATGATATCGTCGCTTGTGCGTACGTACGACCTACCATCTCTATGACGCGATGAGATTCATTCTCAACGTTAACCATTCAATAATGATTATAAAGTATATATAATAAATAATAATGAAATATATGACATTATTATTCTACTATATATATATTATTTACTTTCTTCCATTCAATTCAATAAGGAAACGGAAACAACGTTCATGTGTACGTACGACCTACCGTCTCCATGAAAGGTGTATTAAATTTAATTTATCTATCTATTATATATATTTATATACTAAATATTTATGATATATAAATCATGTTTTACATTTTTTAAGTAATTATACCATGTTATATGTAATAATATCATGAATAACAAGTCAAAACATGTGCGATAAGTAAAACAATTATTACCCAAAACGTTGCTTTAACATGGAATTGATAAATAAATGAGTAATATTAAGTATCAAGTGAATAATATATGATATAATAAATCTTATTATGGTTTTTTTAAAAATTAATAATATTTTTAAACTCACTGTACAAAAGTTTCAGACACAAATGTAAGAAATCAGACCTTAGGTAAGGGATAATTTTACAATCTCATTTTTATCCAAGATTGTCTGTACATAAGTACTTACTGGGGTATATTTATCATCCAAATACATGTTTAATAAGTGTCTAATATTATTTATATTATTATAAAAAAAATTAAATTTAAATTTCCCCTTTTTTGAATTTTTATCAAACGGTTTTGAAATGAATCTTTTGATGTTATTCGATTTGCGGTACTTTTTGACTTTTCGGGCAAAAGTACGAGGATAATGTTTTTTAAATTATACGGAATGAATGTATTTTTTACATTTCAATGACACCTTATTTACATTAATATTCCTATACAATATTTCAAAATTATTTTCAACTACATTCCTCTCTTTAAAAATTCAGTGGCATTTTGAGAAAAGAAATCATTTTTGGAAAAGAAAGGATATTTTCCTCAGGAATTATGTTCAAGTGTTTTATTAAAATTATATTCTATATAATATGATATAGGGTTATGTTTATATCCATATTATTACTATGATATTATTGTGTTAATGATGCAATGATATTTTATATGGATTATGTTATAATGGAATGATGTTTAAGAACCCCATTTTATTTCTTGGGTTATTCTATGATGAATGATTTATATTTTTGTGGAACATGTAAGAATGATTTCACAATAAGATGTATGTGAACAATATCTCCCTCTAATTAATTGTGTAAATATTTATATCTCATGATATAGACATGACTGGAATGACATGTAAATTTGGTTCAGTAATACAGGGCTGTAACGACAGGTAAATCCAGTTCAGTAATACATGGCTAGAACGACAAGTAAATCTAATTAAATAATTGAATTTTTCCACTATAATAGTATTGGATGCAATGAATTGGATACTATGGAAATAATATTATTTTCTTATTTTTTCCCACAATTTCATGTTTTATTCCAATGCTATTTTCTCAGGGTTAATGTTCCTTTATGATCTATGCCTTACATAGTGCCACGATTTTTTTCATGACTCAAGATTTTGATATTTCATCATTATGTTCATGTTTAGATATTCTTATATTTATGGTTTGTTTTATGTTCTCCATGTTTTCCCTTACTGAGAATTTGATCTCACTCTTTTTTATGTTTTCCTTTCCCTAGGATACAATGAAAGGTTTTAGGTTGGAAAACAAAAGGGTAAGATCTTTATGGGAGATGTTGAATATCTTTCACTAAGTGAGAATATTATGTTCCATGTTTCAAAAGACAATAAACTAATACGGTCTTTGGGAATCTTTTTGTGTCATGTATTAAGTATTCGACAAAAGAAATTTAATTTCTATTTACGTCAATCTTGGGTCCTTTCAATATTTTTTTGGAGGTTCATTTTCAAATGTATGAGTCATTAATGATTTATAATTATTTACTTCTTCATTCAAAAAGTTTTCATTTTTTCTCCATAGTCTAGATTTTCTCACGGTGTGAATGATTCTTTAGTAATCCAAATTGAAATTAAGGAAAAAAATATTGTTTTGATTTTTTCATTTGTTCATTTTAAGATTATTTAATATATTATAGAATGTATTTTTACACGTAACATGCTATATTTTAATTTAATTTACCTTAAAATTATGTTTTTATAGGCACAACCCACACAAAAATATATTTCATAAGAACATAATATAACATAACATAGTACAAACACAAACAAAAAATAAATTTTTATGGAAATCATATTAATAAAATAAGTTATAAATTCCAAAGATATAATATATTTTTACATAACATGACATAGATGTGAAGAATATAAATATGAATTTATATATTCAATACACAAAATAATACATTTCAATAGAATATACTATATTTATGTTATATTTATCCTTACAACAATATATATTTTTATATAATATTTGTTAGAGTTACTACCTAAGACCCTAGTTATAAACTATTCGAATAATCAATTATCCTCTCTAACACCAATATCCAAGACCACCAAACCATGTACATGTATCCTATACCTTTCTTATGTCACAATTTCCACTCAATTTACATTTTTTTCTATGTAGACCAAAATAATTGACTTCATCATTGAAATATGGAACCACCACCCTCATATTATGTCCATTTATAGGAGGTTTCATTCTATTTTTTTTGTCTATGTTCTACTACTACAGATCATTTCTTTGTTAGCATAAAAATGGCATTGTCAATGCAAAAAAGTGTTGATATTCTAAGCACACTAAAAAGGATTCAACCTTTATCATCATTTTTTTTCTGAAAAAGACACCCTTTATCAGTCCAAAAAAATGATGTTAAAAGTCAAAAAATGTTTTTTAAAAAAATTATTTAAAAATCGGGAACCTCAAAATCTACTTTTATCAGTACACACACATGTGCTTTGTTAGTGAAATGTGTAATAGTATATTTTTTTTCTTTTGAGGTAAGAATCAATTACTTTTAAGTTTTAATCTTTAGTTTTACTCTTATTAAAATTCCTATGATTTTAAGGAACAACTCAAGAGAATTCATGGCTTGTTCGAAGCCCATTGTTACAAATTAAGAAGAATATGTTTGAGGAAAATGGTTGGAACAAGGTTAACAATAATCTTACAGCTTATCTATGTGACCCATATATAAGGGAGAATAGTTTTATAAACCATTTTAGGGAGGCCACATGGCCATGTGAAAATCTGCAGACTTATTGCATAGGTTATCCGCACGGGCTACACATGGTTTGGAAAACTGTGAACCTGGACCACACATTTAGTTCCACTTAGATAGTGACCCCGTATAGTGGGATCACAATTTGTCCAAACAATGTGGGATATTCATTCAAGGGGCACCCTTGGGCAGTGACTATCACATAGTTAGTGCATGGTTTGACCAACCACATGGAAAAACCTTGTGATATAATAAAGTAGGGTGAATTTATGATTTTACCTCACACACTTACAACTTAACCCCTCATTTCCATCCTCCTACCAAAATGAAACACCACCTCGTCCTTCGAGATCTCTATGGAATAACAACCTAGGATTTAATGTTTCTTCCTCATTCGACATTCGAATCAAGTTTAGTCTATCACATTGGATTCCTATCAGCAATATCTTTAATCCACTTCCCTCCTTCATCAGTTTATCTTTCCATATTTTGCACTATTTAGGTGCAATCTAATATGAAATATATTCATGGAATTTTCCTATTCTTCCATATTATTATGATTTAGACCAAATAAGGACTGATATTATATGAGTGTTCTTTGAACATAATAAGGTAGGTGGTAAATGAATTTTTCCTCAAGTCTCATTGATTTATTATTTTCTTTATTGTGTTATGAGCCAGTTTAACCCACAGTTTGAACCTAAAATCAGTTTTACATAGATTATGTATTTAAATTGGAATTTAAAAACCCCATTATACCCTCTTATTATAGTTATATTTCAATGATCTCAACTTGAGCCACCCATTGGGTGTTCCATGATTATTCCTATGTGACCCTTTACATTGTAATAGTCAAAACACCCATTGGTGTGTTGGATTTGACTTTATTAATTATTTTGATTAATTTAAATGGATAAACTATTTTTTATAAATGGTCATTCATGTTTATCTTGAATCTTAAAAAATTGAAATTACATTATTAGTGTTATGATACCTTATATAAACCATTTTAATTATTGAATAAAAAAAGGTAAGAGATTGAATTATATAAAGTGAATGAATTGGCATGGTTATCACATGGTATTAGTTATTTTGTTAAATGTATGTTGCATGTTGCTACTATATACCTTTTTATTTTTACAGGAGTGGTTAGGCTTGAGTCATCCTTTGATTCTTGAGGGAATTCCTTGATCTCTCGGACCACACCACCTCGATTCATTGGGATGATTGTCAAGGGAAATACCAAACATGGAATTTTTTAAATGTCTTATTTAAATTTTAATGCCTTAGTGTAGTACTAATGATTCACTAAACTCATATCTAGATATTAGAATGAATTTGGTACACTCTTGGTATTCATCCTATGTCTTCAGATAGAAGGTTTCTTGGATTCTTCCTTTGGGCCCTAGTCAGGCTAAACATGGGATTTACTATGGACATGGTCCCTGGAATTGGTAAGATAGTAATTCAGTGGAAGGACTTGTGTGTACCCCTTATAATACACTTATACCCTTATAACCAGGTTAGATGATTTATGTATTGTGATCTAGATTGACCTTCTATGTTCAAGGATTCCTTATTTGTTCTTGGATTGTGCGTTACTATTATTATGAATTAGATTCCTTGGTTTCACTTTGGGTCTTATTTTATGATTACTTAACTAGTACACATTGTTTACACATTATAGACTTTGACCTCTTATAGGTCCATTGTTCATACATTACCAATATGAGTTAAAGTAGCTATGGTCAGCCGGGAATCCCATGATAAGTCCAAGCTCAACATTATTAGTATTTCATTCATGTTATTACAATATCCATACCTATATATACACATCTCCACATTTATATTCATGAATAGTATTTTCATAAAAAATTGGTAGTGGACTATTGAGTATATCTTACACCCTATTTGGGCCATTTTTTGTACCCCAGGTAGATTTCATGGATGTGGGTAGAGGTAAGGGAAAGAACTTGGTCTTGGATGCTTGATTTTTTTAGCATGAGAGCTTGGGAGTAATGGACTGAGTCGTGACTCGTGATGCTATTGGAGGAAGTCTTTTTTTATCTTTTTTTCTTTTTTGATATACATATATGTATTTATGCCTATATTTTTTGTATATCTATAAAGAATTGTCATTTTTTATGGTAACACTTTTGAATTGATATATTATTACTATCTGGATGATTTACCTTTATTTCATTATTTTCATTATACCTGTTTATCCTATTTTTTTCATTATCTCACCACTGCACTACTTTGATTATGATGGAATAGTCAACCCACTGTACCACCATGGACCCTCACTACTATTTGGTAGAATCTAGAGTACAGGGAGGTGCTCTTGAGGTCTTGTGACCAACCAGGTTCATTTACATATGAGTGAACTGAGTTTGAGATGTTACAAATTAGTATCAAAGATTTCTTTTTTTCTTTTGTCTTACTATTTGGGTTATTATATAGGAGAATAAGATGTGTTAGGATTTGGTAATGAGATTTTTCATGGGAGTAGCCAACCCCTGTATTGGAGAAAATACAAATTATATGGTATGGGAATTATTACTCCGGATTATGCTTGTTATAGTTGTAATGATTTTACCATTGGGTGACGCACATGGATTCTAAAATTTATTATTATTTTAGAATTGTTTTAACATTATACTAGTATGGTAAGGATGACTTTTCTCAAGCATAATTATAGACATATGAGTATCAATATGTCATGAATTATACCATTACATGTTTACTTACCACATGCATTGTCTATTGGATATTCCTTGTGCCTTGATAGTTATATTTTATATTGTGGTAACATTTATTGTAGGAATAAAATAATTAGTGTAATTAAAGTATTTTAATCAAACTAAACTTTATTTTTCTATATATATATTGATGATGGATATTTCATTATCCAATTATAGAATGTTTGAGAAATAGAATATTTGTTACATGAGATGAAACATTAGTTGATTGAAATTACATGTATGCCAATTGAAATTTAATATTTGTGTGTGTCTCTATAAAATTGGGAATAGAGATGAATATAATTGAACCATCATAAAATTATGGATATAGCTACATGAAATTCCATTTTAAATTTATACAGAACATAACTCTATAAATTGTGAATTATAGATGCATCTAACTAGACCTTGATATATATATATATATATATATATATATATATATATATATAATGAAATATTTGAGAACTTTTGAGTTAGAAGTTTAAAAAGAAATGGGTTTTTTACTCTATAACTTGTAATTGAAACATTGTATACAATAACCCCTCATGTAAAATATTGAAATCTACCCAGACCCAACCTTAGTAGTTGGAAGTAGAAATTATCACAAGCATTTCTTCTAGTCCTTATACGATGCCTGGAACTAGCCTTATGAGTAGGAAGAGGGTTGTGAATCTCATATAGGAAGGCCTGTACCAGTCCTATTCTTATATATTCAAATTCTATCATTGTTAAATATTATCTAAGATGTGTTCTTGGAATTTGTAGATCTATTTTACCATTAATTCCTCAATTAAAATTCCATGAAGGTGGTGAAGACCATGTTCTTAACATGGTGGGAACTAACCTGCTATTAGTGCCACCTATGGAATTTCTAGTTATACTTTACTTGGGTACCGATTCCTAATTTTGAGAGGGTTTTCTATGGTTTATCTAGACTATTTAGGGTGCTCCATGACCTTCCCCTTATATAGAAGATCTTACATGAGAGTTTTAGAATCTTCTTCCACCCATGTTTTCAAGGGATGGAAGTCCACATACTACCAAGACGTGGATAGAGGCTATGATATCTAGCTTTGAGAACCTAGAGATTCTTCTATAGAGGAGGGTAAATATCATCACTTATATTATTTGTGGGTTCTCCAAGAGTTTGTGGGATGTTATCACTTAGGTAGACCAACATAAATATATGGTTTAGATATATTTTTAGGATACTTTCTATGAATATTTATTTCCAAAGATGTTGAGAGTTGACAGATATAGGGTTTTCCTACACTCAGAGAAAGGATCTTTATCATTTAAATATTTTTCAGCTCGCTTTACTGAGCTTCAATTTTTTTCACCTTCCTTCACTGCTGATGAGATTTTGAGAGTGAGAATTTTCAAGGATGGGATCAGGTAATCCATCTAGTATTAGGTATATTTTTTTTTCATGAATACGGTCTTAGTAATTGTGAACCATGACCTTATTAATTAGCACAATTTGAGGGAATATGATATTACATGTCATAATAATTTTGTACTGAGGTATGATAGCAGTTTGACTAGTGGTAGGAAACATCATTTTTTGGGTTATCAACAGAGCAATGGTAGCTAGAATATACACACTGATAGTTATGTTATATACCATCAGTGTGGGAGATATAGTCACACATATCCTTAGTGTGACTGATACCTAGTTGTGTACCATTACTATGGTAGTGTAGGGAATCTTTATAGGTTATTTATACCTTCCCTTAAGTTATTTGTGGGAGAGGATCTACACTATATCAACCTTTTGAAGGAGGATCAGTAGCTCCACATCAGGCTAGAAGCTAAAACACCACTGGTCATACAAGAAAAGAAAGTGGACATGGTTGAGGAGGCTAGACTCAGGATATATAGTACCAACTGATTGGACATACTCTTGGTAGTCAAGTTATATCCCATGTCTATGTATTAGGCCAGATATACTTAGTACAATCTGTACCTAAGGAGAAGGGTGTCAAGATATCTGTATTATGAGGGATGATTTTGGAAGCCTCTACTTTAGTATCTTCCATTTTTTATATAGGATAGTTTCATTATTTTATATCTATGGAGATCGTGGAAGTCCATGGGCTTCAGATTTAGTTTTTTCTATGGCATGATGACACTTGAAAATCTATAAGAAATTTGATCAGAGAGTGTATTCCAGTTTAGGGAATTCCCTTTTGAGGTGGGTAGCTATCTATTTTTTATGGGACCAATTTCATCCTTGAGATAACATGTTTCAAGGTTATTATTAGAATGGACCGGTTAATCCCTTATAATGATTATGTGGGATTATATCACCACATGGTATTGTTTAAATCACTAGAGGGAAGTAGCTATATTCAAATGTTTAAATGGGATGCAAAAGAATGTAGAGATGGACCATATCATCATGGGATTGGTAATGTGTCACCCCAGATTTTCATCCTATATATAGATGACCAGGGGATACATCAGGATGATTTTCCTTCTATAGTAGATTATTTCAAGTATTTTTTTGCTGATGATTTTCTAGACCAGCTCCTAATATGAAGGTTAAATGTTCTACCAAGATAGTGCGAGGAGCAGAACCGATATCCTTTCCTCCTTATAGGATGGATACACATGAGTTACATGTGATCAATTGGCATCTAGAAGACTTGGAAGTTAAGGGTTTAATAATGCCTAGTACTTCAAGTTGGGGTTCACCTATCCTTTTTCCTATGAAAGTAGATGGTATGATCAATATTTTTATGAATTATTGATGGTTGAACCAACTTATTTTTAAGAACTAGTATCTACTTCCTTGTATAGACAACCTCTTTGACTAGATCCAAGGAGTGAGGGTCTTCTCTAAGATTTATTTGAGGTCAGGCTATCACCAGGTACAAGTTAGAACTTTAGAAATACCTCATACAATGTTTTTGTAGAATTTATGGGTTTTATTATTATCTTGTTATATCATTTGTTTTGATGAACACAAAAGCTATTTTAATGGATTTCAAGAATATTGGTTTCCATCCATATTTGGAATCATTTTGGGTCGTCTTCATTGATGAAATATTAGTGTATTCTCATAATCATCCTGAAGATGAGAAACATATTGAGATTGTTCTAAATATACTAAGAGAGAACCAAATATTTTATAAGCTCTCCACATTCCACTTTTTGATTGAGAAGGTGAAATTTCTAGTTCACATAATTTCAGAGGGTATAGTATCTATTAACCTAGAGAAGGTAAAATATGTGGTCTCTTTAGAGTATCCCAAAAAATGTTTTGACATACATAGTTTCTTGGGGATCTCTGGATATTACATAAACTTTATTCAGTACTTTTAAAACCTAGAATCACCACTCACACGATTTATGAAAAAGGTTATTATGTTCTTATGATCAAATTCATGTGAGACAACATTTCTGGAGATAAATGGGAGACAAACTTCAATGCCAATCCTGATTCTTCTAGATTTGGAAAGAATGTATATAATTTTTTATAATACATCAAGAATTGGGATATGAGTAGTTATGATGTAGGAAGATATATTCATGGTGTATAGATACTTAATTTGAGGAAACATGAGAAGAAATAACTGATTCATAATCTCTAGTTTGTAGTTGAAATTCAGGACTTATATTTTTGAGGCATTGTTTTTGTAGAGCTAATTTTTGGTGTTTACACAACCTAATATCCTCAAGTACAAATTCATGTAGTGTGACTTGAATCTTAGGTAGTGAAGATGGGATTAATACCTATAATTTTTTTAAATTTATATTTCATATACACATGGGAAGGGAAATTCTATAGAAGATGATCTAAGCTAGTGGACTTAGACATAGGTAGTTCAAGAGTCCACTAGCGAGTCATAGTTAATGGCCTTATTTTATGAGATGCACTTAGAGATACAAAAGAATAAATGATAAACTATACTTAATGATTTAGCAGTAACTTATTCACTCTTAGATAGAGTGATGAATAGGTAGTTATCATGTCTTAAGGGCCTATTCATAAGGGATAGTGTTTTAGGTGAGGTCCCACTGATATGATGGATTATTGATTAGGATTAGGTCTTTCACATTTATGGATTATCTAGGTTCCTACATACATCATGTGGAATCGATGTGAGAGTCTCATACTTCTACTTGGGTGGTAAAACCTAGTCTTATAAATATGTATCATGATATACATTGCCAATACTTGTAGCCCAGTATAAGAATGGAGAAATATGGATTTTTTAAAAGGTGTTCCACCTGTCAGCAAGTAAATGAACAACAACAACAACCAACTAGTTTTCTAACATAGTTGCCCATTCTTAAGTGTAAATGGCATGATGTCCCATGGAATTTTTGGATGAATTACTGAGCCACCCTCAAATAAATGGTGCAGTATGGGTGATCGTCAATAGGCTCATAAAGGTCTCTCACTTTTTACCTATCAAGGAGACCTTTTCTGTGAATGATCTTGGTAGGATCTATGTTTGAGAGATTATAAGACATCATAGAGTCCCATGAAATATTATATCAGCTGATGAAACTCATTTCACTTCTCAGTTATAATAAGAGTTGAAAAGGGAATTAGGTACATATATTATTTTAATACAAAAAACAACCTTCACATTGATAGGCAGCCCGAGCAGACAATAAAAGTGTTAGAGGAAATTCATAGAGCAAGAATCCTTGATTTAATTGGTTCTTGGGAGAAACAAATAGATATAGATGAATTATCTTACAATAAAATCTTTTAGGATACTATAAAAATGTCTCCTTATGATGTATTGTATGGTAGGATATGCTAATCACCTTTGTGATAGTTAGAGGTAGGGGAGGTAGTACCAGTTAAACCTCATCTCATTTTTGGGACTTTAGAGTAGGTTCATTTAATTAGAAAGTGAATGGATAAAACTCATCATAGACATAAGTCCTATGTCAATCAATTTTGAAAACCTATAGAGTTTTTAGTTTGGGATTAAGTATTCTTACAATTATCGACTAGACTAGGATATCAACGATTTAGGTTGTAAGGTAAATTATCACATTGTTTTATTGGACATTTTCAGGTATTGGAGGGGGTCAGACCAGTTTATTATTGAATAAAAATGCCTGAGAGTTATAGATCTACGCATGATGGGTTTCATGTTACTCAATTATTTCATCATTATTAAAACCCATCTCACATCTTTCATCTTGATGATGTTTACTTAGAGGTGGACGCATCCTTTGAGGAGCATCCTATTAGTATCATTGACTAGATGAAGAAGTATCTATGTGGTAAGTTAGTTCTTTTAGTATAATTGATATGGTAGCATGAATATGTACTAGATGAGACACGAGAGATAGTTTCTAATGTATATTCAAAATAGCCAATTATTTTCTTAGATAGTGTTTTATTACACTCAGAAGGGAAACTTAGGTATGAGTTGTCTTAAGTGGGGGTGGTTGTAACACCCCAGTTTTTCTATTATTGTGTGAACTAGTTAATTTTCAGTTTTAATATTTAGTTTTACACTTATAAATGTTATTAAGAGTTTAAGTAATGGTTCAATAGAATATGAGTCCTATTTGTAGCCTAGAGCTCTAAATTTTGGAGAAGTTGTATGAGCCATAGGGTTGGAAAATGGTTAGTAGTATCCGTGTGGCTCAACTATAAATCCCATATATAAGGAAGAATGGTTTGAAAATCCATGTGATTAAGGCTTCATAGAAATGAGAAGAACAATAGAACTATTGTAGTGGTCACCCACATAGGATACACATGGTTTCGAAAACCTTGGGCTTGACCTGCACCCTTAGTGCAACTTAGGCAATGACCACACACACTTGGAGTATAGATTGTCCAAACCGTGTGGAATATCCTTTTGAGGGGTGCCCTTGGATAGTGACTATCACATGTATGGTTCATGGTTTGGACAACCATTTGTCCAAACATTGAGACCTATTAATATAGGGTGAATTTGCGATTTTTCCATTACACCCTTATAACTTAATCCCTCTTTTTCCTCTTCCAAACATGGATCAGATCCTCCTCCTTTAAGAGCTCCATGGACTTCAAAATTAAGATTTCATGTTTCTTCCTCATCCAACAACAAAATCAAGTTCTTTCTATCAGGTTGGATCCCTCTTAGTAAGATCTCAAATCTAATCCCTTATTTTCTCAGTTTATCTCTCCATTTTCAAGGATATTTAGGTGAAAGATAATATTCCCAATTTTCAAGGTGTTTGATTATTATTATATTTTCTTTTGATTCAGACTAAACCAAGGGTTAATACTGGAAAAGTGTTCATATAATTCCACAAGGTTGGTGGTATATGACATTTCCTTTATTTCTCATCAATTTGTAACTGTCTATGTTGTTTTGTTAACTAGTTTCACCTGTTAATTAACCCTAAAATCATTTTTCATTAAATTATATAATTAAACTAGAATTTAAATTCCCTATTAGAACCTATTATTAGAGTTGTAGGTCAAGGAACTCAACGTGAGGCACCTATTGGGTGTTCCATGCTTATGCATATGTGCCCCTTTACATTTTAATAGCCTAAACACCCATTGGTGTGTTGGGTTTGATTTTATCAAGTGTTTTTTAATTTAAATAGGTGAAATATTTTTTATAAACAGGAAATAATTTTTATCTTGGGTATTATTAAATTGAAATCAAATGATTATTGATATGACACCTCACATAGACCTTTTTCATTATTTAATGAAAAGGTAAAAACTTGGATTATATTAAGTGAATTAATTGTCATGGTTATCACATGGACTTTGTTTTTTATTTAAAAATAATGTTGTTGTTGCTACTATGGACCTTTTTACTATTATAGGAGTGGTTAGATTTTATCTAACCTTATATTCCTGAAGGAATACCTTGAGAACTGAGAGCATTCCAAACCGGTTCATTAGGCCGATTTCTAAGGGAGACACCCACCTTGGAATTTGGTTAATGTCCTATTTACATGTGAATTACTGGTATAGTACCAATGATTCACTATACTCATCTATGGATATTAAAATTCCATATATAAAATCCTTGGATTAAGATGAGATCTTTAGACATGAGGAACATTAGATTCTTCCATTGGGCTGCAGTCAGGATTAGATTAGGATTTATTTTGTAAATTCTCTATGGAATCAGTTAGACATTAGTCTAGTATAATTCCTTGGGTGCACCCATTAGATTACACTTAGACCCTTATAGCTAGGCTTCATGGATTATGTATTGTGAGTTATCTCTACGTTCAATGTTCAAGTATACCTTATTTCTTCTTGGATCATGAATTACTATTATTATGACATGGATTCCATAGTTTTACCATGGGTTCTATTTTATGATTACTTAACTAGTAAAATTTTGTTACACATGATAGAACCTAACCACTTGAAGGTACCTTGTTTAGACATGATGAGCATGATCTGAAGCGGGAATGGTCATTTGGGAATCCCATGAGGAGTCCAAGCCTTACATGATTATTATTTCAATCATTTTATTCCCCTGATTATCTCTATATATTCACAGTAATACTTTCAAATTCATGGAATGGTTTTTATAGACATCTTTAGTGGTGGACTACTGAGTATATATCACACCCTATTCTGGCCACCATTTGGTATCTGAACAAACTTCATGGATATAGGTAGGGACATGCACCTAGTTCTGGATGTTTACTTTTTTATCATGCGTTATTGGGAACATGAGACCGAACATTGGGTCATAATTTTCTTGGAGATAGTGCTTTTAGTATTTTATTCTCTTTGTAAAAATATACGTATAAATTCCTACATTTTTTATAGCTCCATGACATTCTCATCATTTTGTTTATGGTTCCACCTATTAATTGATATATTATTACTATCTAGATGATTTACCTTTATTTTTTATTTTAATTATCATTATTCTTCTATTTATTCTTTATCTCACTGCAGTTATACTCTGATTATGAGGGTATAGTCTCCCTTTTACACCAACACAGACCCTCACTACTAGTTTTTTACCTTTGGAGTATAGTAGGTGCACTTTAGGCCTTATGTAACCATGATTGGTTATATATGAGTGAACTAGGTCTAGGATGTTACAAATTGGTATCGGAGATTTTTTTCCTTTTGTATTACTGATTGGGTTGATATGTAGGAGACTAAGATATTTAAAGATTTGGTAATGAGCCTATTACTAAGCATAACTATCCCACATATAGAAGAAAATCCAAATTTCCTGGGATGATAATTTTTATTTACGGATTATTCTTATTACAGTTAAACTGATTTCACTATTTAGTGATGCACATGGATTTTGTATTTTATTATTATTATGGAATTTAATTTTACCCTTGGCCCAGTATGGAAAGGATATAGTATCTCATGAATCATTATAGACACATGAGGATCTATATATCACACATTATTCCATGCCAAATTTACTTACTACATATATTTTTTGTTTCATATTCCTTGTGCCTTGATAGTTATATTTGATATTGTGCTAATGTTTCTTGAAGGGATAAAATCTTTTAAGCAATTAAAGTGTTTTCATAAACCTAAATGGGTTTCACCATACATATTGATTATGGTACCTTCATTCCCCAATTATATAATTTTTGATACATGGACCATTGGTTACACGAGATGAAATACTAAGTTGTTTCAATTATATATATTTCAATTTTAATTTAAAGAGTGTTTGTGCCTCTATAAATTGGGAATGGTGATCCATCTAAATGAACCATCATAAAAGTCTAGGTGTAGTTACATGTAATACTATTTTCAATTTGTAAAGAATAGTAATTTATAACCTAGGAATGATATACACATCTAACTAGACCTTGTTATATATATATATATATTTGTGGATATATATAATGAAATATTAGATAAATGTTTAGTTCTAAATTTAATTGGAAATTATTTCTTTTAATTAGAGATCATAAATGAAAATTAGATGTATTTTTCCTCTATATAATTAAATTGAAACATTTTATACTGAAAACCATCATTTAAAAAAGATAACACAACCCATACCCAACCTTAGTAGTTGGAAGTGGAAAATATCTCTACTGTTTCATCTTATCCTTATATGATGCCCATACCTGGCCTTACGAGTAGCCAGAGGGGTGTGAATCTCATAAAGGAAGGCTTGTACTTGTCATATTGTTTTATCTTCAAATTATATCATTATCAAATCTTATATGAGGTATGTTTTCGAATTTATTGAGATATTCCACTACGATTTCCTGATGTCAAGCACTAGGAAAGTGGCAATGTCCATATTTTGTGAGTGGTGGGACCTAAACTGCCAAAAGTGAAACAGGAAACACCTTAAGTTATACATGACATGGATGATGAAACCCAGTTTTGGGAGGTATTTTATGGTTCATTTAGACTATTCAGGGAGCTCTGTGACCTACCACTTATGTGACAGAGATAATGTGAGAGTTTTAATAGTAATATCCACCCATGTTTTCAGGGGATAATTATCCATAGTTAACTTATACATGGATAGAGGACATGATTTATATATTTTAGAACCTAGAGACACCTCTATAGAGGAGGTTTGATCTCACCCCTTATATGATTTCGGGTTCTTCAAAGAATTTATGAGATGTTGTCACTCAGATAGACCATCATCATGATATTTTTTGGGTGGATTTTCCTGCTTCCTTATAGAACTATTTCCTTCTAGAGACATTGAGAGATGAAATATATATGGAGTTCCTATAGTTAAAGAAAGTATACCTATCTGTTATGGATCATTTATCTCAATTTACTAAGATTAAACATTTTTCGCCTTCCTTTACTGCTGATGAGATTTCGAGAGTGAGAATTTTCAAGGATGGGATTAGGTATGCTATCTGGTCTCAGGTAAATGTTTTCTACCTAAATACTGTCTCATCAATTGTGAGATAGAACCTTATCACTGAGAAAAATTTTATGTAAGTTGACAGTATAGATATGAGTAGTTCTGTAATGAGGTAGGGTAGTAGTTTGACCAGTGGAATGAAATGTTGTTTAGAGGGTTCTTGATATCATAGTGGCATCCATAATACCTAAAATGATAGTTGTGTTATATGACATCAGTGTGGAAGGTACAGTCACATAAAACCTCAGTGTGAATAATTCCTAGTTGAGTACTAAGAATATGGTATATTGGAGAATATTTAGAGGTTTTTTCATAACTTACCATATATTCCTAGTGGGATAGGATATACGCCACCTCCACCTTCAAGATCAATATCAGTAGCTCTGTGTTAGGACAGAAGCGGGACCACCATTGGGTGTACATGCTGAGAATGTGGACATGGTCTAGGAGGCTAGACTCACAATATACAGTGACAGCTGATTAGACTCAGTTTGGGTAGTCATGTTGAAGCTTAGGGGTGTGGATTAGGCCATATATAGATAGTATATCATATAAATGAGGAGTAGGGTTTTAGACCTTCTACAGTACAAGGTACAATTTTGGTATCCTTTACTTTAGAATCTTTCCATTTCGATATAGGAATTTCACATTCTTTTATCTCTATAGATATTGTGGAAAGCCTTTGAATTGGTGTTTATTTAATCTTTGGCATGGTGGAACTTGATACTATATTTGGAATTTGATTGGAGAGCATACGCTAGTTCAGGGAATGTCCCCTTTAAGTGGGTGGATATCATTTCTTATAAGTCCTCTTCATCATCGAGATGGTGATATTTGATGTTATTATTACAATGGAATGGATAGTCCCATATCATGCTTATATAGACTAATATTACAATAGGGTTTCAATTAAATCACCATAGGGAGGTAGTTATATTCACATGGGTGAATGGGATGACTAGGAATGTAGATATGGAATAGTGCATTGTAGGCTAACTAGTGTAATGACCCACATCCTAGCCTATATATGGATGATCCAGAAAAATGTTAGGATGATTTTCATCCTATAGTATATTGTTTTAGGTGTGTTTACCTATTAATTTATTTATAATACCACCTGAGAGGGGGGTGGAGTTTAATATTGATCTTGTTCTATGAAAAACTCTAGTATCCATTCCTCTTTATAGGTTGTCTACTATTGAGTTACAGGAGTTGAAGAGGCAGGTAGAGGGCATAAAAGTTAGGAGTTTTATATGGTATGATGCTTTACCTTGGGGTTAAACTATCCCTTTTTCTATGAAAGATGATGGTAACCTTAGGATTTGTGTGGATTATCATCAGTTGAACCAGCTTATAGTTAAGAATTGATATCTACTACCTTGTATAGACAACCTATTTGACCAACACTAAAGATAAATGTTTTTCATTAAGATTTATTTGAGGCTAGGTTATCACTTGGTTTGATTTATAACATTATACATAACTCACACAATTTTTCTAAGAAGGTATAGTCTTTATGAGTATCTTATTATTCTGTTCAGTATGTCGACCTCATATAACTTTTCAATGGCTCAGATGAATAGATTTTCAATCTATATTTTGATTCATTTGGGGTAGTATTCATGGAATTCTTAGTGTATTCTCTTACTCGAAACAAACATGAAAAATATATTGATATCATGCTAAATACATTAATAGAGAAGCAATTATTTTATAAGATCACCAAATTAAACTTTTAGATCGATAGGGTTCACTTTTTTGGTCACATAATTTCATAGTATAGGGTATCTATTGACCTAGAAAAGGAGAAATATGTTGTCTCTTGGGAGTATCCCAAGAATATTTTTGAAATATAGATTTCCTTGAGGCTGTATGGATATTATAGGAACATTATTAGTGAATTTTTACCCCTAGCAGCAATGCTCACTAGCTTAATGAAAAAGGGTGTTACATATTTATATTTAAATTCATATGAGACATCACTTATGGAGCTAAAAGTGATATTGACTTCAACGACAATACTAATTCTTCTATTATTGGGAAGAATCTATAAATTTTATTAAGATGTATAATTCATTGGTATATGAGAAGTTATTATGTAGGAATATCCAATATTGGCATATTGGTATCATTAATTGAGGAATAAATAGAGGAAATACCTAAAATATTATCTCAAGTTGGTAGCTATAGTTCATGGATTACGTTGTTGGAGGAAAAATTTTTATAGAGAGAATTTTGTGGTGTTTACAAACCAAAATATCCTCAGGTACATATTCAAACAGTTTGAATTTACTATCAAGTAGTGAACATGGGTTGAATACTTGTAGTATTTTTAACTTTGAGATTTTCTATACATTCGAGAAGGGAAATGATGTAATAGATTCTCTGAAACAAAGGAATCAGACACAAGTAGTTCAAGAGGCTAGTAGTGAATGGAAGTTGATGGAATTTTTTTCTAATATGCACTTAGAGTTCCATAAGAATCATGAGAATTCAATCCTTACAACTTTAGAAGTGAGCTATCCACTCATGGAGAGAGTACAGATGAGGCAATTATCAGATCCCGAGGGCCTAATACTAAGGAAGAGTGTTTCATGTATAGACTTTTCACCAAGATGGATGATTGATGAGGATGAGGTATTGTGAATCTGTGGATGTGTCTGGGTTGTGGAAGATTACCAATATTAATTGATGAAAAAGTTTCATTCTTTTACTTAGGAGGTACACCCTAGGCTTAAAATTATTTATCGTGATGTATGTCTCCAATATTGGAGGCCTTGTATGAAAATGTATATAGATGACTTTTTTACTTGGTGTTCCACCTTTTAGTAAGTAATGGAAGAATCCCAATGAACAAAAAATATTCTATAGTAGTTTCCCATTCCTGAGTGGAAATGGGATAACATCACCATTAACTTTGTGACTATATTAACAAGATCCCCTTGAGGCAATGATGCAGTATGAGTGATCTTTGATAGGATCATGAAGGTCTATCACTTATTATCTATCAATGAGAACTTTTCTATAGATTTTATTTGTAGGCTATATGTATAACAAATTATATGGGTTCATAGAGTCCCACATACCATTTTATCAGAAGGGGATTCTCATTTAACTTCTCATTTCTAGAGAGGTTTATTGATGGTGTTTGGTACAGAAGTCATTTTAAGTAAAACTTACCACCCTCAAACTGATGGGAAATTCGACCAGAAAATACATGTGTAATAGAGGACATTTTTAGAGAATGTGTCACTGATTTCAGAAGTTATTAGAAAAAACCTATGAATATATATGAATTATCTTATGATAACATCTTTATGAAGACTATATAGATGAATCCTTATGATAAATTATATGTTAGGAATTTTTGACAACCTATGTTTTTGTTAGTGTTAGAGGAGTCACCACTACTTGGACCTCATCTCATTTAGGAGACTTCAAGTAAAGTTAAACATAAAGTGAATGGATACAAATAATTCTAGATAGTAGTCTTATGTTGATCATCATTGATGACCTTTTGATTTTGAGGTTGGGGATTGAATTTTCTTTAAAGTATCAACTACACTATGTCATTGACGATTTAAGAGGAAAGGTAATTTATCAACTTATTTTCTTATACCTGTTGAGGTTTTGGATAGGTTCAAACTAGTTTATTATCATATAACACTCCCTAAAATATATAGAACTATGCACATTTTGTTTCAAATTTCTCAATTATGTCATTATTATTCATACCTATCTCCCAACTTTCCACTTTATAAGGTGGATTTGAGGTAGATGTGTCCTTTGAGGAGAATCCTATTCATATTATTGACTAGAGAATGAAGGATCATTAAGATAGGTCGATTTATTTATTATGGGTTTTATACAATCATGACCACATACATAACAATACATGGGGGAGAGAGAATGACATACATTTCTAGTGGCAAGATCTTTTCTCATATAGTGCTTTTTTACCCTCGGAAGGGAAACTCAGGGATGAGATGTCTTAAGTGGAGGAGGCTGCAACACCTTGTTTTTCTTTTGAGATACATAATGGTCAATTTTCAGTTTTAATAATTATTTTTAGTCTTATGAATGTGAATAAGAGTTTAAGAATGCATTTAGGAGTGTCCAGAACTTATTCTGGGCCTAAAGATCTAACTTTTTGAGAAGCTGTATGAGGCACATGGTTGGGACACAATTGGTAGTAAACATATGGCTCAATATTGAGGCACATATATAAGGGAGAATGGTTTGAAAAACTATTTGACAGAGGCCTCGTGGACATGAAAAAACAGAAAACTTATTGAAGAAGTCACATGTATGGGCTGTGCATGTTTTGGAAAACCGCACACCTATCCCGCACCCTTAATGCCACTTTGCCAATGGCCCCACAAGGTTAGAGAATTGTTTTTCCAATCCATGGGGTATAGTCATGTGAGGGGTACCCTTTGGTAGTTACTATCACACGATTTGGTCAAACATGTGTCCAAACTATGTGACCTCTAAAATTAGGGTGAATTGATGATTTTACCCTATCACCCTTATAATTTAACACCTCTTTTTTCTCCTCCTCAAAATTTCTAGTGGATCCTCATCCCCTGAGAGATCCATGGACTTCCATCCAATTTTTAAGTTTTATTCCTCATCCGGTGTATGAATCAAGTTCCATATATCACATTATATTCCTCTCGGTATGAGATTCAATCCACTTCCTTCCTTTCTCAATTTATCTTTCCATATTCGGTGCTATTTAGTTGTAATCTAATATGCCCCATTTTCCAGGTATTTTTCTATTATTATATTTTATTATAATTAAATCCAATCCAAGGGACAATACTGAATGAGAGTTCATATAACTCCATAAGGTAGGTGGTCTATGAGTTTTACCTCATGTATTTTTAATTTAAAATTGTCATTGTTGTTCTACGCATTGGTTTCACCCACACTTTGACCCTAAAATCAATTTTCCATAAATTATATGTTTAAATATGAATTTAAATGCCATATTAGACCCTATTATTATATTTTGTGCTCAAGGAACTCATCTTGAGCCACCCCTTTTGTGTTCCATTCTTATTCATATGTTACTCTTTTACATTTTAATATCCAAAATACCCATTGGTGTGTTGGGTTTGAATTTATCAAGTGTCCTGGTTAATTTTAATGGATGAACTATTATTTATAAATGGGAAAGAATTTTTATATTGGATCTTATTAAATTTAAATCAACTGATTAATGGTATGAAACCTTATATATCCCTTTGTCTTTATTGAATGAAAAGGTAATTAATTAAATTATATAAAGTGAATTAATTATCATGGTTATCATATGGAATTTTTTATTTATGTAAATGTAAAGTTCCTATTACTACTATGAATTTTTTTATTATAGGAGATGTATTACATGAGCTAGCCTTGGATTCTCAAGGGAATTCCTTGAGCACTTAGAGGAATCCACCACAATTCATTGGGCTTGTTTCTAAGGGAGATACCCACCATGTAATTCGTTTCACCTTGGGTCCTATTTTATGATTACTTAACAGGTACACTTGGGTTACACATACAAGCCCTAACCTATTAGAGGTAACTTGTTCATGCATTTCCATCATGATATGAAGTAGGTATGGTCATTAGGGTATCCCATGAGGAGTCTAATACCGATGTGATTATTATTTCATTCATGTTATTGCACTATATATCTCTATATATTTAAACTTCTTTTGTCATATTCATGAAATGGATTTATATAGGCATCATTGGTGTTGGACTACTAAGTAAACCTCACTCCATGTTTGAGATTTCATTTGATACATGGATAGAATTCGTTGATGCAGGTAAGGATAAGAGAAATTTCTCACTATTGAATGTTTTATTATTTTTAAAAATTGGATCTTGAGAGTATATGACCAGGACTTGTCTAAGGATGCTATTAGAGATATTATTTTTGGCCTTTATTCTTTTTTATTTACATGTATGTATGTTCGACAATATATTATGTCACTCCATGATATAGTCATCATTCCATTTATGGTTCCACTTTTGACTTGATTTATTATTACCCTATAGATGATTTAATTTGGTTGATTTATTGTCATTATCATGCTACCACTATTTATTTGTTATCACACCATTGTGCTACTATGATTATTATGGCATTGTCTGTCCATTGTACCACCAATGACCCTCATTTCTAGTTGGAATCCTTTGGTGTACATGGAGGAATGCTTGAGGCTATGTGTCCAATCAGTTTCAATTACTTATGAGTGAACCCAGTCCGAAAGGTTATACTATGTGACCCCAACCCTCACCCTCTTTGTCAACCCACGCCCAAGACCCTTACCATCCATTATTGTCTCTTCTATATTCCATCCTCATCCCTGATCACGTGCCTAGATTAGAACCCTTGATCTCTTCCTTCACTGCCCAATGAATTTACTACTTATATATATATATAATTATTTAATATTTTACAATATATCTGTTTATATATATATATATATACATATTTTTTTATATTTATTCATATAATTATATACATTTATATAATTTTTTTAAATTTTTATAAAAATATGTTTATATAAATTAACATATAAATATTTTTATAATTTATTTATAAATATTTATTTTAAATACGTTTTTATAATATATTTCAATGATACATTTAAATACATTTATCATAGGTAAATTTATATACATTTATATTATATGTTTAATGATAATGATATATTTACAAAAATTAATTTATATGATGTATTTATATAATATTGACACACACATACACAAATATTTACACAAAGAAACATAACCATATTTTTATTTTTCACATACATGCACACATATTTATATTTATATTTCACACACATAAACATATTTATATTTATATTTATATTTATATTTATTTTCTACATACACAAACATATATATTAACATATTTACATATATAGTAATATCACTATATTTTATAATATATATATGTAATTATAATTATAAATATATAATTATAAATAACTATAAAGAATATTAAAAACAATATATATATATACAATTTATATAGATTTATATTTATTATATATCAAATTTAAAAATATATAAATATTTATATTTAAAAATTTATGAAGGTACCATTTTAGTGTTTCTATTTATTTATATATATTTTAATATGCACATAAATATATATGTGTTTAATAACATAGACATATTTTAATATAAAAATTATATGTACACTTGTATAAGTGTGTGTGTGTGTTAATGCATTTTTATAAGGTAAATAAAATGAATTTTTTTTTATTTTAAATAAAAATAATAATAAATATTTATTTCCATGCGATTTATATATTTTAAAATACATTTTTATATAAATATATTTAAATATTTACTTGTGAAATTGATTAATTATATGTAGATATATGAAAATATGTTTATATTTAATTATAAATAACCCTGCAATATGAAAAATGATAAAA
The DNA here is from genome assembly GCA_963277665.1 of Viscum album. NCBI lineage: Eukaryota > Viridiplantae > Streptophyta > Magnoliopsida > Santalales > Viscaceae > Viscum > Viscum album. The sequence goes on from OY728126.1 coordinate 1,161,697,166, forward strand.
TTTAAATACTATAATATCCATAAGAGTGTAATACATAATAATAAATTTAGTCTCCACTGAAAAATTCAAAAGATTCCCTCCGATGAGGCTGAAATTCCATCAAATGTTCAAAAATTATGGCACCACAATGAAAAAACTTTGTTTTTGAGGTCTCATTAGCCTTTTTTTCCTAAAAAAACATTGATAAAGGTTACCGAGTCACCATAATGTAGATATTTCTTCAAGCATATATTTTATATTTGGTAGCACCCAAATAGACACCCAATTCAAAATTTATGGTTTTTTGAAGTTCATGTCATGTTTTAAACTTATCTTAGAGTACTAATTAATAAATTGATTTTTTGTGTCATCTAATTATTATTAAATGACTATAAATCAATATAAATTAGAAAATTATTAATTAATATTATTTTTTAGTTATTTTATATGTCATATTCACTAAATATCATATGTATTATATTTAAAAGAATATGTAGTTCTATATAAATCAAATTTAATAAAATATATTATACTTATATAAATATAAATAAATAAATAAATAAATAGATTAATATATTATTTTTAATGATATATAATTTTTTTATTAAAAATTTCTTTTATTAGTGCTAAAATAGAACTGAAAAAGGTCATCCTTTCTCAGCGCTAAAATAAGCGCTTCTAAATGTGCTCTTTATCAGCACTAAAAAAAGAACTAAAAGGGGGTGTTTTTATCATCACTTTATTTATCATTGATAAATATACACTTTATCAGTGCTTTTAGATAGCACTAATAAAGGGTAGTGTTGAATTTCACATGAGATATAGCAGTGTTCCATTAGATCCATTCTAGTCACTCCCTCCATCATATTTTATCTTCAATCACCCCATTTTATTTTATTTTTTATAAATGTACCTATAGTGTATTTTATTCATATAATATGTAAAATTTGATATATTTCTTGGAATAATATTGTGAAACCGAAAGGAACAATTCTAGAATCATATATGATAGGTTATTTTGAAATTTAGTTTTTTCATAAATACGTACACATTTGCTTCATAAATTTATAGTGTATTTTTTTGTATAAACAACATATGATGACTAGTTTTTTTAATGGTTGATATTGATAAATATATTTTAAAAATATTGAGTATACACATACATATAATAAAAATGAATATATATATATATATATTGTATTTTTATATTCACATTACATAGGTACATACAACTATAAGTATATATATGCATACATAGGGACATATACATAGGTATATAAAAATATAAATACTTATTAGTACATTTCAATACATTTACATACATACATCTAAATATTATTATACGAAAAAACATACACATACATATAAATATAAGTACATACATATATACATAATGCATATATATTAATGTAATTATTTATAAATATTCATAAATGTAGGCATATATAAAAATATGTTTAAAAATACATATATAGTGGTATATAAAAATATATTAATGTAATTATTTCACTTTGGTGTTTACCTGGGTGGTAAATTGACCCTATAATTCTATATCGAACCCAAGTTCAAATCCAGGTAGTGAAGAATTTTAATGGTACTATAGTGGCACTATAACATATGGAGTAGTGTTGGGACTGTAGGTGTAGAGAGGTATTATATCAGATATATCATTCATCATAAATGGGATTTTGGGCTATGTGTTTGGGCCTCTAGGCCACAGATCCTCTATGGACATCATATATTGGACAAAAATGCTATGTACTAGAGCGGTTTCTGAACGATGAAGTAAAAGATGGTGGGAAGTCACTTGTATAGACCCAAGATGGTCATAAAACCATCAATTAGTTACTAACAATAGTGAATATCTATCAGAGCATTCTTTAAGTATGGTCTCCCAGACCTCTACACAGGGTTTAATGATAGGCTAAAAATGAGGCTTCGAGGTCACTTTAGATGGTAGAAAGGTAAGAGGGGTTGTTGTATTTTGGGGCCTTTGGGCCACTTCTCAAGGTCACTGTACCTCTGGGGATTCAGACTATGTATCATAGGATTTAAAGTCATGTAATGTTTCTCTCTCAACCAAGTTTAAAAGGGGGTCTTTCCAGATTATAAAATAAAAAATGGATTGATATTAATGTAATTATTTGTAATTGTGCATATATATAAGTATATTAAAATAAAAATTATAAAAATTCATATATATATATATAATTCTTAAAAATTATAAATATTTCTAATTATAAATTTAAACAATTAAATACACATATCTATATATCATTATATAAAAAATTTCACAGAATATTTGAAGTATAACTTTGCACTTGATATTTATATTTATACTTATATATAAGTATATACAAATAAAAATATATACACATGTATAATTAAATACGTATATATAAATATAAATATTTATAATTACACATTAATACAAGAACACATAAACATCTATATATTATTATATAGAAAATTTTCATTACAAATGTACCGTGTAAATTTTTTGCACTGGAAATCTATAGTGTATAGAAACATATATACATACACATATATAAGTATAATAACTTCAAAATATACATATATATGTATATAAGTATATATTACTAACATTATATACAAATAATGTTTTGACATACACACACAAATATAAGTAAGACTTGATGAGTGGGCTATCCCCTTGGGGGGGTTATGACCTACCTCTGTAGCCCGTGTGTGTGGTGTGTGTGTGGGTTTGAATGTAATTGTACCCCCAAGAACCTAATATATATATATATATATATGTATAATATTAATTTTATTTAAATATAAAAAATTATATATATATATATATGTCGAAACATATTTATACACAAAAATTATTATTGATATTTATTTTATTACATAAATGGATTTTATATGAAATCATTTATATATATATATATATAACAAATTAATAAATACATGAATGTATATATATATATAATATGTATAGATATAATACATTTTAATTTAAACTTTATTTTCTATATAAAAACAAACACATTCTTTATTGGGTTTATTTAATCATAATTATAATTAAATTTTATAACACTATATAAAATACTATTATTATTAAATTTAGTTTTATATTTATTCATTTTTATCACTATTAATATTATTCAAAAAAATTTAACTTAAAAAATTATTATATATATATATGAAAATGATATAATTATGTTTTTTTATTTAATTTAATTAGTGATTTTGATTGAATATATATATGTACTTAATGGGTGTGGAAGAGTTTTGGTAAAGCAATTTATTACCATTTAAAAAAACAAAAAATCTAGATTGAGGAGACAATTCTGTGAAATTTTTATTCCAAATTTCAAAATATCAATGTGAATATTACCCAAATATCTGATGTGGGTAATTGAGATTATTATTTCTGGCCATTGGCCTTGATTTTTTTTACTAACATTTTTTCCAAATCATGGAATTAATGGTTCTACCCCCAGAGCTAGTTTTAGTAGTCCATCCGTACTTCATGCCAATAATTACCATATGAAGGGTTTTATAGGATTGTGGTGCCTTCAAGGTGAAATTATTTTTTATATAGACCCACATAAAAATTAATAAATATATAACTTAATTTATTTATGAAATATACACCATTATAACATTTTATAAATACACAAAATATAATGTATTTTTAGTGAACATAAAATAGATGCACTGAACATAAACAAATAAGTACTGACTAAAAATTTTATTTTTTGATTTTTAAAATGGACACTTTTAGGTTGAGTTGTAACCAAACAAAAAATGGGATGTAAGAGAAAAGTAAGCTAAATTAGAATTTCAAATTTCAATAAACAAATTAGGAATACATGGCCTAAGGAGACCTCGATCTGTGAGACACCCTCATCAGTCGAAGTCACATCTCCTTCCAGCATCAGTCACTAATATCTTAATTTCCATCATATCTCCACCATAATCATCACTAAACAATCTATAGATCAGTTATCTCTAGAAAAACGTTCATTGAAGTCCATATCCATCACTGAAAAACACAATAGGCCACCACATAAACAATGAACTACCATAAATATTGGAACAAACATTCCTTTTGGACCACCCCCAAATGTGACAACAACATTTTCACCATTAAAAAAAGAATAATAAATGGTTAATATATCATATAAATAAACCCATAAACCTTCACCAATTATATGAGAATGATACACCAATCAAAACCAAAAAAGCAAAAAAAATTCCATGACATTGTCGATGCCAACTCTGAACGCCGTCATTCCCGAAGGGGCTCGCACCGGGAACACCGACGACCACTGAAATACACAATCAAAATTCTCAATTTAACCCCTACTCTAGATTTTAAATGTATAGGTGTAGTGGAATGTGAGGTCATGGTAGGTATTGGATAATTCAAGGGCTCTAAGTGATGGCATTGTTGACATAGTAGAATCTAGAAGCCGTTAAAACAAGATAAATCCAACTCAAGGGCGCCTTAAAGAACATCGAACAACAAAACAAAAATATAAAAACCTATTAGTAACCACCAATCCAGATCTAACATGGATAGGGATAGAGTAATGATATATCATATTAGAGTTCATAGAATCCACGGTATTTGACAAAAAACTACTATCATCGGGACCCCAAAACCGCCTAACAAGATATATTCATCATTGTGGCTGAAAACCAGAATCCCCTTCACCTGAACAGTCCACAACCATCGCTAGTCCATCATCCAATAAAAAACACTAAACATTCGTCATTGAGATGAAAACATAAGCCATCATAAACTGCGGTAACTATGGCCTTAGCCATATAGAACACCGTTGAGACCACAAAACTGGAGGAGACACTAATATATAAAAAAACCCTATACCAATGGTTTTGAACCATTTATATAGGTATCTAAACCATTGGTATATCCTATACCAATTTATTATAGGGTTTTGGCTATTCAGGCATCAATACAGACATATAACAATGGTTTAACAAAATATGTTTGTATAGGTCATCAGAAAAACCTTCACCAACAGTTTCTAAAAACCATTGGTATAGGTAATTTAGAAAATAAAACATGGCTTTATTTTGATCCCAGCACCTCCCGTTTATAATCCAATGACATAACCACTAACCTAAGATGAATTTTGTGAACATAATTTCATAAATAAATAAATAAATATATATACATATATATATATTAATAATTATGTTAACATTGGATTTATTTAATTTTATTTGACAGAAGAATCAATAAAAAATATGGGCACCTATACCAATTGTTCTAAAAACCATTGGTATAGTCCTATACCAATGGTTTTGATAACCATTGGTATAGACCTATACCATTTTTTTAGAACCGTTGGTATATTCACTTTGATATTATGATCTATACCAACAATTTATGAAAAACAAGTGGAATAGGGTCTCTATAATGGACCTATAAAAACTGTTTTGGACAAAGTTATTGGTGTAGATACTAATTAGTGACCTATACCAAATTTTTGGAGAAAAGTTTGGTATAGGGTTTCTAAAGGAGACCTATACAAATGGTTTTGTCCAAAACAATTGGTATAGGGTCCCTACATGGCACGTATACCAATAGTTTCTCCAAAAACGTTAGTATAGAGTCTCCCTAAGGTACCTATGCCAATAGTTGTTTTCAAACTGTTGGTATTGGTCCATTGGTATAGCTCTTATTTCTAGTAGTGATAGAGCTAAAAATGGGGAGAGTCTAGAGAAGGGGGAGAAGAGAGGCAGAGACAGAAGAGGGAGGGGATGTGGGGGGGGGGGGGGAATGCATCAGAATGGAAGAGATCCTCCCCCACCAAATCACTGCTGAGGAGAAACCTAGGATGAGAGGGAGAGAAAACATATGCCGCTCATAGTCTGTGAGTCATTTTTCATGAAACTGCACTCCATATAAATATATAGTTATATATTCAACACATAACATGATATATATAATTGGAACATAATTTATTTATGTTATATTTAACCAAAAATCATTATATATATTGTGAGAATATAATATTTATACATGTAACATAATATACATATATATATATATATAATTTTTTTATAACATCTATATAAATAATCCTTGTTATAGAAAAAATAACATAATATATTTTTAGAAAAAATAACATAGATAAACAAAACAATACCACATATCATGCGATATTCAATGCTTCCTTTTATAAACACTCAACAGAAAGTGATGATAAAAGTGAAACATTTAATAATAGTACGTAAAAGAGCTAATAAATATTAATTTTATCAGTACTAAAAAATAACTGATAAAAGGGTACCCATTTTCAAAATAATTTTTAGTATAGATAAAGGTTATTTTTTATCAACACATTTCATTATTTTTATAAAAATTTTTATAAATTTTAATGAAATATATTATCAATATATAAAATTATCATTTTTATATTCAAAAATTAATTTTTAATTATATAAATAATTTTAAAAATGAATATAATTAATATAAATATGACATATTAATACATATTTTAATAATTTAAACAATTATATAAATATAAATGAATATGTATTATTAATATGTGATATTTGAATTTATATATTTACATCTCTATCTATATGTGGGATGTACATATATTCATGTGTATGTATATTTATAGGACATGTGTAGGTGTATTTATGGAATACTATCTGAGTTTTTAATATTATTCCATGTTTAATGTATATTCTATTATTTTGGATATAATATTTTTGGAATTTATTCAATTATTAAAATTTATTCATATTTATTTACTAAATACTATTTATAATATATTTTTTTTTAAAATTTATATGATTAGTATTTATTCAATTTTATTTATTAAGTTATAATTTTAAATATTTTAAATTTATATAATTAAATTATTTAAATGCATTTTTTTAATATTTTCTTCATTTATGTACATGTTTGGAATTTATGTAGTTAATACTATGAATTAATTTTTCTAAATATTTTTTCCTATTAAATTTTATTTGTTAAATTCTAATATTCATTCATTTAATATTATTTATTCATTTTCATTAATTGTTGATTTTTATATTTGTTCGAATTTAATAAATTTTTAATATTAATTTATACACATATTTATTTACTATTTAATATTTTCAATATGTTTGTAGAGAATTTTTTCCTTGAAAGACTTTGTAATATTTTTATATATACATTTTCAAATCTAGGCGCCGAGACAACATGCAATTATGAGGCCCGATGTGCCCAAAATTAATTTTATAAAAAATTTAAATTTATTTTACATTATCCATTAAATATTCATTAAAGATAATGGGATAAATATTAAATGGAATATTGGATCCAGAATACATGACCATAGTTGAGTCTGGAATGTGATGTTTACACTAGGTGCGACCTAAAATAGGCCAACACTAGGCGTTTGGATAAAATGGCCATTGGCAGTGCGTTCAGTGGATTCATTAATTGCTTTAATTAATTAATTAAGCTAAACTAAATTGATTCATCTATAAGTATTCCATTATAATGTTTTCTATAACATTATCCTCTTGCTCTTAGGATAATTGAGAGGCATTTTTCGTCCTTCTGTTGGAAAATCAAATCAGATGATGATGCGATTCCAAATCGAAGCATATCGAAGTGCATCAAATGAAAGGACTCCATTATATCATTGGTGAGTGTGTTATTTGATGAAAAATGATTAAATGTCTAGGTATGAATTGTAAATTCATGTTTTATACCCCTATTTATTAAATTTATTAAGTAGGAACACATTTCTTCTTGATCTGTGCCAATTGTTGAAAATTTCATGAGGCTGTATACTGACATTAAATTTTTATTCAATTGATTCTCACCCAAAATCATCCCAATTGTATCTATTGTCCAAGAAGGATTGACTAATGCCTTTTAAATCCTTGTCTTTATACCTTTATACCACAAATTTTTCACATTAGTCATTGTTAGACCATGTGGTCATGATTCAACATTGCCGGGAGGGACCGAGCTCGATTGGACCCCTAGATTCATAATGGATTCACATTCTATAAAAGGATCAATGACCAATGAAATAACAGGCAATGAATCATGGAATAAAATGTGTTTTTCTCTAATATTTTTTATATCTTAGACCGAGTGGCATGATCAGAGGTGTAACAGTGTGAGGTGGTTAATGTGGCCTTCGAGCGATTTAATGGAAAACTAATTTCCATCAAATTAATGGTTAGAAACAGAAAACAGTAATGAGATCCACTGATTTTGGGTGGCTAGAGGTGAGATCTGTAGTGGAGGACTGAAATATGTAATGATCAATCACAGAGATGAGTTTCTATAGAAAATGATACTACTTGTCGTGTAGTCCAAAAAATACATGGAGTGTAGGGCCTTGGCTGTGATGGCTAGGGTTTCATATAATTATAAGTATCCCACATCGTGTGGGACTCTCACATGCTGTGTGACCTTGTTCTGGAGGCCCAAAGTGTACTCCGAGAGTACATGGTCATGGGAACATCCAAACATAGGCCATGTGTTGAGCTACAGAGACACAACTAGAGACATGGGAAAATCCCATTTGGAGAGACACATCTTGTACACAAACATGGTTTGGATACAAAAACATAACCAAAGAGCATGGGAAAGACCCTAAGGTGGTCAAACATGCCATGTAGACCCCCTACATTCCATGTATCCATAAATAAGAAATGTGTTTTTTCCCTTCAGGAACATGACTAGGAGATGGGGCAGGACCACATTATGTGTGGGTCCCCTCACATGTCGTGTACCCCTTATTTCCTTCCAATGAAAATTAAGAATATAGCATCTCCTTTGTTTGGACTTGGAATTTGGCCAATTAGTAGCCTATCCTTAGTTTTTTTTTCATATAAAACATGATGGTGGCCTTTGTAGTGGATTTTAAGATATGATGCGAGTTGTACCTTCTATGATTCTTATTTACGAGGTGCTCAATAATGGTAGTGATCGGGCATGATTATTAGATTGGTACCCCTTGATGGACTACAAAATATTTCCCTTATATATTTATGAAGTAGTTCCCCCTACTAGGTTGGGTGCGAGTCCTCCTTACACTGAGTGGTACCCCCTACGAAATTAGGGTGTGGGTCCCCTATCTATTGATTGGTACCCCTAGTGACATTAAGGTGTGGGTCCTCTATCTACAAAGTGGTACCCCCTATGGAATTAGGATGTAGTTCTTCTATCTTCTAAGTGGTACCCCCTATTATATTAGTGTAAGTGTCATCTATATACTTAGTGGTAACGCATTAGGTTGTAGGACCTCTGCCTATTTAGTGGTACCCCCTATTAGAGAGGGTGCATGTCCTCTTAACACTAAGTAGAACACCCATGATGGAATAGAGAGTGGGTCCTCTATATAGAGGTTTTACCCCCTAGAGTATGTGGCATAGTGGTGAGGAACATTCCCTCTACACAGTTTATTCTTTTGATAGAGACATAAGATATTGGGCATAGTTGATGGACCTTGTAAAACTATTGGCCCTCTTTACCTAGACAGGGTTGTGATATGAAGATCCCCTTCTCTCCTATTTGAGTTTATTTGGTTTGAGAACATATATATATATATATATATATCCATGTTATTGGATTATATTTACTCTTTTGCTTTGGGTTGAGCTGTATACTATTTATATATTCCTATCATGTCTCCTACTTACCCCCTTCAGCTTTCTATGCATCCTACTAGGTATGTATATAATCAGACCTACATGGGATTTCCTCGTATATTTCATGTCTTATTAAGATGACAGATAGGTCGATAGTGACTATATTAGAGTTTAGGGATACATGGTGCATTGGATAATGTATGGTATTTAGTGATTTGTAACCAGGAGCCAGGCTCTCTCTGCACTTTTACCATCCAATGTTTTTGGGTTGGGACATCTTCTAGTTAGAGGTGTATTTTTTCGATTTAATTTTCCATTTTCATTATCGTACTCTTTTACAACCTAGAGGTTTTTCATGATTGGTTTATATTCTAGTTTTTTTATTTTATTATTATTTTTCTTTTGAAATTAAATATTTATATGGTTGGATGTGTGTGTACAAGTAAATTAATAAAAGGCCTTCTATTTAGGTTATGCATTTCAGTGCTTGTCGCCACCCATGGCTTATGCTGGTTGGATTGGGGTATTTGCGACTTGAGCCCCATTGGTCCAAGTTGTGACATATTGGTATCAGATAAGTCAATTACTTGGGATGGTACATGGATTAGTCCCATTACAAGGATTTGGTTGGGATTTTGAGAAATGTTGTCAAAGTGTCTCAAGTGCAGCTATCGGGACAAGGAATATAGTGTTGGTATACCAGGCGACATATCCATTCACTAGGAAATTGACTACATACTTACTGACTCGTCATAATAATACAGTCTCTTTGAGTATCAATGGTAAATTCATCATATATAATTGATTCTTGACTAACCTTATTGATTCATCTACCCATTGTTATATATATTCTCATTTGATCGTAGTACATCTTGATTAAATTTTTAGGATGACTCTACGATGATAGCCAAAAAAGTTGCCGATTATGAATCATGATAATGATCCAATGAGTGATGATGAATCTTTTTAGAGTCCATACCATGATGTACTTCATCCAAGTGTATAGGCAGTACTACCACCACCTGTTGAGCATCAGATAATACCAGTAGGGAAGGATAAGGATACAGATAGGCTTAGTGAACTCCACGAGTTCAAGTACCAGTGGACATTGAGGTTTCATGGTGACCCAAATCCTTAGGATGTGGAGGATTGGATATTGTTAGTTTTTTGTGTTTTTAAGCTGATCCAAACACTGATGGATCATGTGGTTGTGCTGGTAGCTATCTTTTTCAATGGAGCAGTTGGGCACTTGTGGAGTCTTGTTACCTAGGTACATGATGATTCGATGCTCTCATGGCTCGACTTATAGCATATATTCCATGAGTAGTACCACACTCCTTCTTGTGCTCATTTTTAAATTTATGAGATTATAGATCTATAACAGGTTATGATGACAGTGGGTGAGTACACCGTAAGGTTTAATGACCTTACACACTACTCCCCCAACATGATCTGAGATGGATACTTCTAAGCAGAGAATTTTGATCAAATAATCTAAAAAGAGATACATGGTAGTGTCATACCCTTGTGCACTCCCACCTATGTCAGGGTGTTGGAGAATACACTAGTGACATAGAGATTCCTATTAGAGGGATTCCAGGCAGATGAAGTTGGCATTGGGTGGTATATGGCTGAGTCCTTTGTAGCAACTAGCAGATGACAGTCGATGGGATCTTGGTGCAAGATACCTCCCTATGATCAGACTCATTCACATTTTTGTGTGGCACAAGCAAAATGTAAAGGACCAGTTAACCCCAGAAAGGGTAGGTGGTATGAATGTGATAGGTTTGGTCACATGGTGCATGATTTCCCAACCATACGTGCTAAGGGAGGTAGGCAGATAGCTGATGGACCACCACAGTAGAGGAAGCTCCATCATCAGGGATGTCCCAAGAAATGGAAGAGTGAACCCAATAGGGGAAGAGTTGGAAGATGAAAAAGATGGGCTATGGGTTGTAGACAAAGCTATGAGATCCTTCCCCCACTTCTAGCAGGTGGCCCATGACAACCCTTGTCATTATTACACAATAATTCAGGATTTGTTAAATAATATTACATATAATACAGCCCAAAAGATTGATTGGTCCAGTGTATTTGGAAATTAGGTACATTACATAACAAATTAAAACATGTAATACCTCAACATTATTTAAAACTTCCTTAATATGCTCATATTATTCCATCATACTTAAAACTGCATGGGATGACCTGGATACATACATAAGAAACGGGTGACATATAAATTCCAATAAGGTAATAGTAATGGAATGACATGAATAAAATAATACATGTTATAAAATATTCATATCAATGAGACATTAAAGGGGTGATAATTATAAACATGAAAAATGAGGCATGATATATCATGGTAACATAAATTCTACATGGGAAATGAGGAAACAACTTAATAAATGGCATCATAAACATATTTCAAGGATAATTTCCAAGACATAATGATAGAAAAAGTATCATGATGGATTAGGTTCAATCCCTAATCTATTTCATGACTTATCATAACAGTAAAACATTACAAAATGCATTGAAGCACTATATACATCAGTGTGTACCCATCATTTTCATTTCATTCACATGCATTAGCGGGCCACATAAATCATACAACACAGATTCATTTATCATCACATTTTATTCCATTATCAAGGAGTGAGGAATACATACATGTATGTCCCAAATAAAATAAGTATAAGTTCCTAAATTTTAACACCCTTTATAGGAAATGGGTACGAGTATTCACTACACATTTACTTGGCATGGAAAAGTAACGGTGAAATTTCGGCAGCATAATAATGGTGTATAAATGTTCATGTAAGGGATTAATGAGAGTGAAAGGGATATCTAACTATTTAAAAATAAAATGTACAGTAAGGGATTATATGGTGGAACATATCCTAACATTATGAATTTTAGATAAAGTACATAAGATAATGAAGATACTTGAATGAAGAGGAGGAGAGGATCCATTACATTGATAGGGTGATTTCAAATGTTTTGGAGGATCTTAATGATAGTTTTTGAGAACATTGGGAGGAATATAAAGAGGTGAAGGAAGTGTGAGGATGTTATTCAAGGTTTTATAGTGAAGAGAAATGAGATCTTGTGTGGGTTTATATAGGAAATGAATAGGGAATTCTTTATTATTTCTCAAACTTAGGTTTTGGACTCTATAAAATAAAGTAATAAAAACAAAAACCTTCCCATGGTTTTTGTCCACAATTTCTCATAAAGTGGAGTTTTTTTCATTATTTTATTGTCCCAGGGGATGAACTTATTAAAATATTAGCCTTAGTGATGTAGAAGTGAGTCATGTCCTTAAAGAAATGATTTTAAAACCATAAAATATATTATAGGTTTTTTAGGATTCATAAAGGCTTTATAAAAATTGTAAATAAACCTAAAATAAAAATATTTTAATGTTTAGATATATATTTGGTCTTAGATACAATATATATAATTTATTACATCATTTTGGGTAATTATGATGTCATAATAGACACCATATATTTTTATTTTATTTAAATTTTTCACAAAAATTCAACCGTCATAGAAAATTATGAAAAATTCACCATTGGATGATTTCAATGTTCTTATTCAAAACATTATATGTATTTTTTACAAGTAAGTTTCTAAATATGTGAATTTTCTCTTTTAAAATAATAATAAATATCTATTGAGAAGTACTGCGTTTTTTGACAATAACAATTTTCAAACCCTTATTCAAAATTATATTTGGAATAATAAAAATTATATTGCCATTTATATTTAATAAAAATTATTTTTTTAAAAAAATAATATTAAAATATTATTTATTTAAAAAATCCATTAATTCATCAAAATATATTCCTTAATTTAATTTAAATATTACCCAAAAATATATTTTTTCTTTTATAATACAAAAATCTAAGTAATTTATATAGTACCATTCATAAGATGAAAATATATCCATTATTCTATATAATATATATATTCATTTTATTAGGGTCTTGATACATAGCCTTTTATTACACCAGAAAATTCCCTAAGGGTAAGGTGTGCAACAACGAGACTTTTATGGGGTGGTTTGACATACATGGTTTGGGTTGTGATCTCGATGAGATTGAAATTATTAGATAAATCGGTTTTTTCATGTTTAAGTTTTTTCATATTATGTTATTCTTGGTCAAGGAAAAATACTAATGATACTATCTCTCTTGGAATCTTCATTAATGAGGCTTCATAGGGTATAATCCTAATAGTTGAGGCCATCACTTCCATTGTCTATATCAATTGGATTTTTCAAAACCCTATATTTATACTAATAATATGATAACTATTAAATAACTATATTATGAATGGTTAATATGCTTAATGGTATTTTAAATCCAATTGGATATAATAAAACCAAATAATTTCATGTGTTTTCTGTAACCATGATACTTAATAAGACATTTAATTCAACCACAAAAGGGAATTTTATTTAAAAAATTTTGGGTTGTTACAACATTCCCCCTTCGGGAATTTCTCACTAAAAATTTTCATTTCGCACACTAAAAAAGATGAGGGTAACTCTGTTTCATTACCTCCTCCAGTTTCAACATCACTTATTTAAAGTTTTGGATTATCCACATCACTTTTACCAGGTGAATTTTCTTATTCCGAAGAACTTTGTATATATGATCCAAGATATTCACTTAATGCTTCTCATATGAAAGATCATTATCCAATGGTTCACATTATCGAGATCATCTTGGCACTGGACAAGTGTGACTTTACCCCCACTCCATAAGGCCTCTTCACGTTGAAATCCTTCCGTCGGACCCACATCATGCATGATCCGGTTGACCCGTGTATGACACTCCTTTGGGAAAAAATATCACTTTTAAATTCAACTTTCTAATTTGGAGATTAAGGAATATGGATGTTCCCACTGATTAGAATATTATACGATGTGGCATCACCGTGGACTCCTGGTGCATATGCTACTAGGACCACAAGGAGGAATCTCCAGGCTACCTATTCTTTGAGAGTGAATGGGCTCATGAGGTCTGGTCCTACTATGGTGACTTCACTACCTTTTAGAGTCTGGTTATGGCCAATCAACCCTTCCTTTAATGTTGGTTCCATGGTTCTGGTGAGGGTGGTATGGAAAAGATGGCTCACACTACTTTGCTGTATGCAGGTTGCTGGTGTTTGTGGAAGGTGAAGAATAAATGGGTTCATGAGGGGGTGGCCTCGACAAGTCGCTCCATCATCAACCACTCCAACAATTTGCTAATTGATCTAGTTAGGGTTTTAGGAAACTGGAAGGAGGCCCCATCCTTGTAGTGATTTAATCCCAGGCCTCCCGACTCTCTTCCCAGCAGCAGCTCCTCTATGGGAAACTGGATCTTCCTGAACCCCCCAGCTAGGGGTTTTATGCTTAGTTCAGATGGCTCATATGTCTTAGGGGTCATGCGTGGCAGGGGTGTTGTCCAAGATGGGAAGGGGTCAGTCATCATGGCCTTATCTATCCAGCTGGGTCCATGTTTGTCCCTCCAGGATGAGGCAATGGCCATGTTAACGAGACTTACATCATTTAGCCAGAGTAGTCTGGACATCTTAGAGATTGAAATAGACTCATTGGTCCTACAAAATTCTCTTCAGGGTTTTGGTGTCATCTCATGGTCGATAGATTACACGATCAGAAAATGTCATAGCATTATTCATAGAAATTCTAGAGTGGTGCATACCTGGTGGGAGGGAAACAAAGTAGCCTACTACCTAGCCTCACTGGACACCCCAGGCTCTAAAGGCCTTTTCTAACATAATATGAGATGTTTAAAGCTGGAAGGGTTCAATATCATCAGAGGGTATGCCCCTAGACTCCACTACTATAGACCCCCATAACCCCCATTTCCCCTTGTTTTATTTTTTTCTTTGTTTTATTTGTTTCCTTTATCCCCTCTACCATTGAATAATTAATTATATAATGATGATTATCCAATGGTACCACCTATAAATTAAGCACATGTTGGTGGTATGGTATAGACTTCCTCAATAGTGATACATGTAACACATCATGTACATGAGATAGGTTAGGTGGGAGTGATGGTCTATAGGCTACCACTCCAATGTGATCAAGGATTTCAAAGAGGCTGATGTTTCTTGGACTAAGATTTTCCTTCATCCCAAATCTCATGACATTATTACATGGAGATATGTGGATAAATACTGTATCTCTAACCTAAAACTCCAGGTTATTTATATGATTACTATTATATAACTTTTTTATATCTCTGAGCATCCTTGATGTGATCTTGAATAGTCTTGACATTTTTTTCAATTTCCTCGACCATTTCTGGACCTAGTAGTCTACATTATCCAACTTCATCCTAGAATGAAGGTGTTATGAACCTCTTCCTATAAAGGAATTATTAAGGATCCATTTGGATTCTTAAGTGGAAAGTATAATTTTATGAGAACTCAACTAGAGTAATATGTTGATAACATCATCCTTTGAAGCGAATTAAGAATGCTCTCAACATCTCGTTGAGTTTATGGATTGTTTTCTCATAATTGCCATCATTTTGATTGTGATAATCCATGCATAAGTTTAACTTAGTGTTAAAATCATGTTGGAGACTCTTGCAGAAATTGGAGGTAAATCTTGGATCTCAACCATATACAATCAATAGTGGTTTTCCATACACCCTCACGACTTATCTAATGTATATCCTTGCATTCTTATCGAGTGAGAAGTCCTCTATTTTTGAAATGAAGTGAGTAGTCTTTGTAATATGATCTAAAACAACCCATATAACATTATTTCTTCTTGATGTATTAATAATACTATTGAAAATGTTTATGGTTATGTTTTCCCATTTCCATGAATGTATGAGAAATTGTTGCGTCATCCCCTTGGATTTTTCACTACACTTTTTGACATACAAGACATCTTGATATATATTCTATAATATCCTTTTTTATATTTTCCTAGTAATAGTGCTCTCATAGACATTGATACATTTTTGTGATCCTAGGATGGATGGATAAGGTCGAGCTATGTGCATCATCCAACCACTCCTTCTTTAACATAGGAGTTGATGGTACTCATAGTTGTGGGCAAAATCTCACAAATACTTATTTATCAACATTAAAATTTGAGTATTTACCATTACTTATAGCTTCCACTAACTTTTAAACTCCAACATCATCTCTTTGAGCATCCTTAATCCTCTCTAGAAGGGATGGTTGGGAAATCATTTGTGAAATTTTTGATGATTTTCCTTCCTTTATGACTCTGATGTCTATTATTTTAAAGTATAATAATACCATATCCTTCTCAATTATCATAAATGATAAAATTGATTGATCCTTTCTACATATATAATTCAAAACATTATTCTCTTTCCTAATATGGTAGTGGATTGATTAGTCATAGTAATTAATATTCTCTAACCACCATCACTGGCACATATTCATCTCTTTATATGTTAATATATACATGAGGATCTTGTGATCATTATATATTTCAGACTTCTCCCCAAAGAGATAATTCTTTAAAAATTTCAATTGAAATATCACTGAATCCAACAATAGATCATGCATTGGGTAGTTGTGTTCATGAACCTTCAATTTACATGAGGCATAGGCTATCACATTTTCATTATTCATTAACACACAACACAATCCCTTTTTCTAAGAATCATTATATATAATGAAAAGTTTTCCACTTATGGGTAGCGTAATTATAAGTGTATTGATAAGCCTAATTTCTATCTCCTTGAATACTTATTCGCATTCATTGTTCCAAATAAACATGGCTCCCTTATGTGTTATCTTGGTTATAGGGTTTGATAATCACATGAAATTTCTAAAAAATCAACAATAGTACCCCAGAAAATCCAAGGAAACAACATATTTCTGTCACAGATTTTTCCCTCACCCATCCTTCAATTTATTAAGTCCTTTTAAGGTCCAAATATATCCAATTTATTGTAATAATATTCTCCAAGAATGAGACTTATTTCAACTAGAAATCATATTCTTATACTTTTCATAAAGATTCTCTATTCTTAAGGTTTTTAGAACAATGGTTAGATGATCCTCATCCTCCCCCTTCATTTTGGAGTATATTATAATATCATCTATAAATAATACCACAAAATATTCAAGGTAATCTATAAATACTCTATTCATTATGTCTATGAATATTTCTGGAGCATTAGTGGGTCCGAATGGAATTAATATGAAATCATAGTTCCTATACCTTGTATAGAAGTCTTTGGATCCACTTACCTATTCAAAAAAGTCACAAATACATGGAAGTGGATAATTTTTCTTTATCATGGTCTTTTTATGATCATGATAATCAATGAAAAGGTTCATTGAACCATCATTATTCTTAACTAAGAGGATTGGTGAACCCCAAGGTGAATCACTTGGGTGTGTGAACCCTTTATCTAGATTATCCTCTAGTTGTTTATTCAGCTCATCAAGATCTACAAAAACCATTATACAAAATTTTTTGGATAATGATAATGCAATGGGTATAAGCTCAATTGAAAATTCAACCTCTCATCTAGAAGGAGGACCAGACAATTCCTTAAGAAATACATTAGTATATTCCCTCATAATGGGAATGTCTTAAAGGATGATATTTTCCTTAGACTCAATCATTTTAGCTAGATATGATTTATTAAAGGGAAATACTATCTATTCTTGAGATGTCGGTTATAAATAAGATTCATACTTCTCTTTGAATTTATGAAAAATTAGAGGATGATTCATGATATGGAGAGTGATTTCATTATTGTGTACATTTATGTCGGCTCCATATAATGAAATCAAATCCATGCAAAGATTTTCACGAAATTCCACTAAAAGGAGTATCACAAGGGTTGTTGGGAATTTCATCCCAAAAAATTTATTGGTGAAGAGTTTTATACTTGGGATGCAATAATTTCCCCATTTTCTATTTTCACCAACAACTATACTTAAATTATTTGTGTTGGTGTTTAAATAATTCTATTAATCATAAATGATATGAAGAAATGTGTAGAACCAGAACAAAAAAGTATGTTCTCTATTATTGAACGAATAACTAGTGTATCCATCACCAATTTATTGTTGGGACCCACCTCATAAGTTGTGATGGACTAAGCTCACACTTTCCAGCTTGGAGGTTGTGGGTTGTCTCTGAAAGCCCTTAATTTAGTTCCTTCATTTGTCAAGAGACCTTGTTCATTGCAGTTGAAATAAAAAACAATTCATTGAGGGTTTAATTAAGCATATCTTTCCTCTTTCACATTAGTGGTTTATCCTATCTACAATCGCTAGCTAAGTGTCCTTCGTCCCCACACATAAATCATTTCATCACTTATTTAGAAATCTACGGGGTTCTTCTTACTACACTTTTCACAAGTGGGATGTTGAAATTTATTATCACCGTTATATTTCACCATCGTACTTCCAAAATAGAACTCCACTTTCCACTTCTCATCTTCTTGATACCATTTAGATTCACTAATCTCTATTTTGAATTTTAGGGCTCAACAGAAAATTTCCTCATAACTATCAAAGTCTTAGATCTCTAGGGCTATTTGTAGACTAGGTTTTATCACCCCCAAAGAAGTGGTCAAATTTTCATTTGGGTGTAACAATAAATATGGTTGAGTATCATGCAAGTCTTGTGAAGTATTCCTCATTCTACTTGATGGAATCATATTATTTTTTCGTGAGGGAAATGAAATCCCATTCTATTTTATGTCGGATAGTGTGAGGAAAATATTTTTCAAAAAACATTTTCTATAATTCCTTCCACCTCATAACATTGATCTATTCTTTAAGTTTCATATATTTAATCAATGTACACCACTGATCATCTTCTCCCTCCATATGATAAACAACCGGTATAACCTTTTATTTATTGAAACATTGAATACTGGAAAATCTCTTCTCAATAACTACTACAAAACATGGTTTATTCAGCACTAAGGCTTTAACAGTGCTAGCTAAAAGAACTATTAATGCCACCCTTTGTTAGTGATAGAAAAATAACTATTAAAGGAGGTATTTGAAAATGCTTTTTATCATGGTTAAAGTGGTTCTTTAACAATGATAAAATATTTCTATAAAATAGGGGCCTTTAAAAATGCTTGTAAAAAAGAACTAATAAAGAACCCCCTTTAACATTGCTAGTAAAAAAGCATTGATAAATGGGTCCCTTTATCACCACTAGTAAACAGGTGCTGATAAAGGTCATATTTAAAAAAAATTACATTTCATTAAAAATAATATATTAATATATAAAAATAAATATATTGATATAAATATAATATATATGTTTTAAATATGTTTTAGATAAGACTTAAAAGAAATTCACACTTAATATACAATATATTTAGAGAAGATATATTATAAAATAAATTTAAAAAATCATTTTAGTTAATAATTTGATAATTATTATTGATTAATAGTCATTTAATTAAAATTTAGAGATAAAAAATAAAATAAAATAAAATATCTAAAATAAGTTGAAAACATACCTCAAATTCCTCACAACCATAAATTTGGATCCAGGTGTCTGTTTGAGCTCTACCACATATCAAATTGAATCTTATAATGATCTCTACACCCTAGTAACCCATGAGAACTCCATTCAAATTTTTAGAGGCAAAAAGGGTTTATAAGTCTTTGAAAACTGATTTTTTAGTTGGGGTACCCAATTTTTTAACATTCAATGGAATTTTATCCTTGATTTATGTCGTCTTCTTGCCTATTTTTAGTGAGGAAGGAATTTATTCCCAGGGATTACATTCATATAGGTATTTTGTTTTTGAAAATTTAGCCTGTTTAAAAATGTAGTTTCATTTATAATTAAATATATGCATATTTTCATACATTTAATTATAATAAATCTCTTGTATAAATACATATATAAACATATTTATATAGATCTGTATTTTTAAATATGTGAAATAAATATTTATTATTCATTTTATTTAAGGTAAACAATTATCCATTTTATTTACCTTATAAAAGTTCATTCATATGTATATATATACCTATACAATTAATGTTTATATATAAACATGCATGTGTGAATAGTTAACAAATATATATGTATATGTCTATTATAATATATGTAAATAAATACATGTTAATAAAATTTATTTAAAACAATATCTATCCATTTTTTATATTATACATATATATAGATATATAATGTTTATATATACATATATGTGTGTATTAGTAAACCAATATATATTTTTATTAATTTATAGTATATGGAAATCAATATAATATATAATATATTTAAATAAATATAGGTATATATATATCATTCACACACAGACATATATTTTATAAATATATTTAAAACAAATCATACAAATATATGACTAAAAAATATATTTATAAATATATAGATAAATAAACAAGAAATATCATTAAATAGAAAAGAAAACAACATGGTGTTGTGGTAAAGATGTTCCATCTTCAAAGTACTGGTGCAGGGTTTAAATCCATGCGGGTGTAGGAGGATTGAAATTATCAAAGTGCAGATAAATGGATGGTGGGGTGAAAATCACTAATAAAGGGGTGGGGGGATGGAGCACTATTAAAGGGGTCATGTAAGAGCTAATAAAACTGTCAAGATCATAGATCCTTGAAAAAATTATAATTTTACCCCCTTTAACAATGATTTTTTAGCATTGTTAAAGGGGACCTTTGTCAGTGCCTAAAAAGAACCATTGAAAGGACCCTTTAAGAGCACTAAAAAAATCAATGTTAAAAGTATTTTTAACAGTGATAAAAAACCACTGATAAAGGGGTGATTTATCGGTGCTTTTTAACACTGATAAAGGATCCATTTATCATTGATTTTCTAGCACTGATAAAAGCCTAGGACTTTTAACCACCCTCCAGTACTCATCACTTTTTTAGTGTTGATAAAGGCCTATTCTAGAATTATTAAAGGATTATTTTGTAGTAGTGAATAGATTTGATCCATTGTTCCATGATTAAGGTATCAGATGATCTATTGAAAGTTAGAGGCCTTTGTGGCATAAAGGTATCAATTTTAGCTTGTTATTTCTTAGAAGGATTTTGGAACTACTCTCGATCTAGGTTTCTATTCAGATCCTGATTCAACTGAGAGAGTATCATCACAAAGGTCACGATTCCATCTCCCATTGGGTTGGGCATATTGTTTGGAGAGTCATCAACTTTCCCTTCACATTGGTTGTTTAATCATTTACTTCTATTTACATCCATTGTCTAGAATAAAGGGAAATTTAGGGATGATTATTATTGAACTATGAAACACATAAAAGGGAATCCAATAAATTAAAGGGATAACTTATAAATGGAATTTATTCCTTAACTTATGAATTTATAGCCTTCAATATATGTTATCTATGATTTATTTTCTATCATAGACACTTAAGTGATTTTTTGTTCCCTTAATAATGGATAATAATTATCTTTTAAATTTACCAATGAATATACCCTGGGATTTTCAAACTAGGTGTGAATCAAGGCCCATTGTTGTGCACCATTTCCCAATCAATTATAGCTCAATATAGTGTTTTGGGTTTTACCCATATGTACATTTATTATAGAGACACATCCAATTTTAGTATCCAGATATGGAAATATTTTCTTGGAAACCACCTAATCATTACTTTAACAAAATTTTGGCATATATTATTATGTTTATTCTTATCCCTAAGGATTTTATTACAGTTTTCTAATCCTAATCCCAAAAATAAGTAAACTTTCCATTGATACAAACTAGGACAACCTGAATTATTACACATTAATTCATGATTTATCACATAATATTACACATAATACAACCTAAAATATTGATTATTATATTATCTTTGGGAATTAGGTACATTTCATAACAACTTAAAATAGGTAATATATTTCCATTAATAAACACCCCCTTAAAATGCTCATATTATTTCACCGTACTGAAAAATGAATGGGATAAACTAGGGATATTCATAATAATGGGGTGGGATACAAAGCTCAGTAAGGGAATAAACATGCAATAACATAAAAAAGTAATATATTTTACACAATATTCATATAAATGCAACATAAAATTGGTGACAATCATAAACATAAATCGTGAGGCATGATATAGAATGATAATATGAAGGAAACATGAGAAATGTGGCAATAACTTAAAAAATGGAATAATAAACATAGTTCAATGATAAATTACATGAAATCATAAAAGAAAAATTACAATTATTAGTTAGGTTCACTCCAAAATCTCTTCTATTATGTCTCATGAAACTAAAACATTACCCAATACATTGGAGTGTTATATAATTCTGGGCACACCCACCACTTTCATTTCATTCACATGCATAAGTGTTCCAAATAGATCATAAAACATGGATTCATATATCATCATATTTTATTCCAAGAAATATGAGTGTGGAATAAATACATTTAAGTCCACAATAAAATAATTATGAGTTCATAAATTTTAACACCCTTGATAGGAAATGGGCACGAGTATTCATTAAACATTTTCTTGGAATGAAAAAATCATATTGAAATTTCAACAGCATAACGAGGGCGTATAAATGAACATGGAAGGTCTTAATTAGATTGAAAGGGGTATTTCATTATTTATAAATAAAATGGAAAGTATGTTGGATATGGAAGAACATATCCCAACTTTATGAATTGGATATAACAGACATAAGATGACGAAGATACTTGAATGGAGAGGAGAAATAGAGGATCCCTTACCTTGAGAGGGTGATTTCAAATGCTTAAGAGGAAATTCTTGAGAGATTAGGGGAACCTTGAGAGGAATATAGAGAGGTTAGTGAATAGTAATGATGCTCTCCAAGATTTTTTAGTGAAGTTAAATGGGATCATGTGTTGGTTTATATAGGATGTAAGTGGATGATTCTTTATTATTTCTTAAAATTAGATTTTGGACTCTATATAATAAAGTAATAAAAACCACAAACCTTCCCATGGTTTTTGACCATTGTTTCTAAAAATGGGAGTAGTTATCATTATTTTATTATGACAAGGTAATAAATTATTAAAATATTATCCTTGGTGATGTGGAAGTGAGTCATGTACTTAAAGAAATGTTTTTAAAACATTATAATATATTATAGATTTTGGAGGATTTGTAAAGGATTTATAAAATTAAACAGATAAAATTAATATCACATTATTTTAAATAAAAAAAATATTTAGTCATTTATACCATTTATAGAATTTATTACCTCATTTGGGGGTCATTATGATGTCATAATACACACTGTATATTTATACTGTATTTAAATTTTACTAAAAATTTTGACTAACATAGAAAATTATGAAAAAGTCACTATTGGATAATTTTAATGTTTTTATTAAAAAAATAATATTTATTTTATCCAAATAAGTTTCTATATATGTGAGTTTTCTCTTTTAAAATAAGAATTGATATTTATGGAGAAATGTTGGGGTTTTTGACAATGATAGTTTTCGAACCCTTATAAAAAATTACATTTGACTTCATAAAAATTATATGATCATTTATATTTAATAATTTTTATAATAATAATATTTTATTAAAATAATATTTATTTAAAATATCAATTAATTCATCAAATTAAATTCCTTAGTTGAATTTTAATATTAATAAAAATAGTATTTTTGTTTTATTGTATCAAAATAGAAATCATTTATAAAGTAACAATCATAGAATGAAAATATATTCATTATTTTATAAAATATACATATTCATTTTATTATGGTCTTTATACAAGTCCATTTTTATACCATAAAACACCCTATGGGTGACGTGTGTGACAATTATACTTTCAATGGGGTGGGTTGGTGTACATGGTTTGGGATATGATATAGATGAGATTGAAATTATACCATAAATGGTTTCTATCATGCTTATGTTTTTGGATATGAACTTAGTATTGGTGAAGGGAAAATCCTAGTGATGTTATATCCCATGGAAGCTCAGATAAATGATCTTCATAGGGTATAATACTACGAGTTGAGGCTGTCACTTCCTTTTTGTATGTCTGTTGGATTTTTCAAAGCCTTATATTTATACTAATCATATGATCACTATTCAATTGCTATATTATAAACAATTAATAAGGTTAATAGTATTTTAAATCTGATAGGATATAATAAACCCAAATAATTTCATGTGTTTCTATAACCATAATACATAATAAGACATTTAATTCAATCGTAAAGGGAATTTTATTTTAAAAACGTTTGGGTTGTTACACGCCCCACATCAGGCTCAGGGAGCTAACAGTCAGGGCTACAGACAACTATAAGATATTGAGGTTTATGACCCCACGGAACATAAGATGATCATAGTTATGATATGTGTTTATTATACTATTTATTTAGTAATAGTAGACACATGGGTAGGTTATTACTTCATATATATACTCATAGTGTGAGTTATTACTTCATCTCTTTACTCCTTGTGCGAGAGATGGAGCCCCCAGTCAAGGATTTAGCCCAGAAAATTTGTCTTGGGGTTCTTATAGGGAAAACTTCTTATGAATATTTTATCTAATGGAAGTGTGAGATATATATTGGTGGAGATAAGTTCACATGGGACCTTTTGGTCACCATGATGGAACCCTATGACATCATCTTGGGTATGGATTGGTTTTATATGGCCTGAGCCTAGATTGACGGTCATTTCAGATGATTCAAAGGCCTTTGCGTTGATGCAATGAGATTCACCTTTATAGGTGAATGATATCTCATGGAGAGATGAGTGGGTTTTGTGAACAGTAAGCTATCTCCCATTACCAATAAGTTGGAAAGTGTTTCCCTTAGATAAGGAGGATCCTTAGGCATCTATATTCCTTTAGTCATGGAGTATTTTATGGATTTATTCTATATGGATGTTTTGATACTACCTATGAGTTAGGATAGGGAGTTCAATATCAACCTACACCCTGAGATATCCTTGATATATTCTGCGACATATCGGTTGGACCCTACCAAGATCCAGGAGTTGCAGTTGTAGTTGGAGGACATTTAAGAGATGGGTTTCATTAGGCGTAGTGTGTCCCCTTGGCAGATATAGAGTTGTTTGTGAAAAAGGTGGATGGAAGATTTCATATTTTCATTTATTATCATCTCATGAACTAGAAAAAAATAATTAAAAATTACCCCTTCTCGAGTATTGACAAACTCTTTGACTAGTTTTAAGGTGTGAGATGGTTTTTGATGATTGTTCTCCAGTCCAACGTCCACCAAATGAGAGTTTTTGAGGATGATATTCCAAATGTGGCATTCCAATGTCTTTATGGAAACTATGAGTTCTTGATGATTCACTTTGGGGTGATGAATCCCCCCACCATATTTATGGTTTTGAGGAACTTGATCTTCCATATGTATTTGTACCAGTTTGTGGTTGTCTTCCTCAAAGACATGAAAATGTACTCTATTTCAAAGGAGTAGAATGTAGAGAACTTTAGGATAATCCTAGGTTTTCTTCGAAAGCACCAGATTTGTGGTAAGGTAAGTAAGTGTCAGTTTTGGATTCATGAGGTTCACTTCTTGGGGTATGTCATTTCTAATCATGGTTTCTCTATAGAATTTATGAAGAATAATGCAGTTTTTTATTTGGATATAACCAAGATAATGTTAGAGGTGTGGAGTTTTGTTATCTTGGAGGGGTAATACAAGAGGTTTTTTAGAAGGATTATCTAGGATTTCATCCCTTTGACTGCCTTAACATAGAAAGGGAAACCACTAACTTGGACTAGACAGTGTTATAGATTCTTCGAGGAGTTGCGGTTGAGAATGATGAGTGATCTTATTTTGATACTAACAAAAGAGGGTTGGGATTACATAGTGTACTGTGACACCTCGGAGCAAGCCTCGATTGTGTATTGATTCAGTAGCAGGAATTTATCACATATGGGTCGAGGCAGTTGAGACCCCATGAGTAGAACTACCTGACACATGACCTAGAGATGAAATAGATAGTATTCTCTTTGAGGATGTGGAGGCACTATCTTCAGGGAGACCACTTCATGTTTTACTCATACCATTAGAGTATCAAGTATGTATTCCCATAGATAGACTTTAACTTGAGACAAAAACACTGGTTGGAGTTCCTGTGGTATTGTGAATTTAAGAAAGTCTATACACTAGGGAGGGATACATTTTAGCAGAATCCCTTATAAGGAAGTCCCAAGCTTGTTTGGTGTAGGAGGATATTGAGCAGTTGGATTACATGTATCTAACCCTGGTAGAGTAGGATGGTGAATCTTTTCTACAGAAGATGGTGTTTACTTATCCTATCCTTCAGCATGTGAGAGATTCCCAGTTGGGATACATCGAATTTGAGGTCTTTCATGAACATATATCCTTAGGAGATTCACTCTATGGATTTTCTAGAGGATGGAATCATGTCATCCTTTTCCAAGGACAAAATGTGGTCCCGGTCACAATGCTGGAGGAGGTGATGCAAGGGCTCCACATATCTCCTTTTTCTCTACATCATTTTGTGGGTAATATGTATAGATATCTTAAATAATATTTTTGGTGGGTTGACATGATATGAAGAATAGCTGAGTTTGTCTCTCGGTGCCTCGCTTGTAAAAAGTTGAAGGTCAAGAACTGGGTTATGGAAGGTTTGTTTCATCCCCTTAAGATCCCGGAGTGGAAATAGGATTACATATCCATGGAATTTGTTATTGGGATTCCACAGACAACGAAGGGCTATGACACCTTCTAGGTGATAGTTGACAGACTCCTGAAGTTGGCACACTTCCTTACATTTAGGGTGTAGAGTTCGAGGAGAGTTTGGGGAAGATGTATGTATGGGGGATTTTTAACCTTAATGAGATGACCTAAACTATTTTCTCCAACTGTGATGTGTGGTTCACAATATGGTTAGGTAGAGGCTTGTAGGAGGTATTTGGGACCCAGATGCAGATGAGTACAGCCTTCCACCCCCAGATAGATGGGAATACAAACCACACTTTCTAGGTGTTGGAGGATATGATGAGGTCTTATGTGTTATACTTTGGCTAGAGTTGGGTGGAACACTAGACCTTGGTAGATTTTTCAAAAAACCATAGCTACCACTCTAATATCAAAATGGAACCTTTAGAGTCCCTATATGGGAGACCCTTCAGGACATCCTTGTGCTTTAAAAAGATCAATTATGCAAAAATTGTGGGTCTAGAGTTGGTATAGGTAATGATGAAGAAGGTACAGGTCAACCATGAACAAATGATGATAGCCCATAGTAGGCAAAAATATTATTCTGATCGACGTCCTAGGCCCTTATAGTTTGGTTAAGGAGACCATGTTTTCCTAAGAGTGTCCCAAAGATGAGGATTGTGAATATTTTTCTATGGTTGAAAGCTATCCTTGAGGTTAATTGAGTCATTAGATAACTTTTAGAGGGTTGGCGAGTTTTCTTACCACCCTACCCAACCCCATAGTTGGAGCAGGTAAAAAAATTCTTCCATGTGTCATGGATAAAAAGATACACACATACCCCCAAACACATTATTGAATGGGGTGAGAGGGAAATTGAGGATGTATCCACTTTTACAAAGCACCTGATGGCCCTTAAGGATTTTCAAGAGAAGATGTAGCATGGATGGACTATCCCTTTGGTTTTATTGTTGGGGAAACATGAGAACATGTAAGAGAGTTCTTAGGAGTGATAGATCCAGATGTGGGCTCTATATCCTAGGATTTTTGTTTAGGTTTTCTTTTCACGGATGAAAATATTAGAGTATGAAATGATGTAGAGACCCTGTTTTTACATTTTAAGTCTTTTGAATATTTCTATATATATTCTGTAGCTAGGTGCTGAGACGATGTGCGATTCCAAGGCCCGACATACCCAGAATTAATTTTATGAAAATTTTAAATATATTTTATTTAAAAAATACACTATATATTAAATAAAATGAGATAAATCTTATAAATAATCTAAAATATGAAATTTGAGACCACATATGTGTCTTGAAAACAATTTTTACCTGAGGAGGAACCTAAAATAGGTCAGCATGAGGTGTTGAGGAAAAACATCCATTGGTGGTGCATTCAATGGATTAATTAATTTATTAAATTAATTAATTAATTAAACTGACCTAAATGTATTAATCTATAAATATACCATTATATTGATTTCACCATGTTTAGCTGCTTGCACCTAGGAGACTCAAGAGGCATTTTCTAACTTGGGTTGGAAAATCAAATCAGATGATGACAAGACTCCAGATCAAACCATATTGAAGTGAAACAAATTCAACAACACCTCTTAAATATTGGAGAGCACGTTATTTGATGATTAGTGATCCAATATCTAAATAGGACTTGTCAATTAATTTTTTTATTCCCATATTTATTAAATTAATAGAGACGGATCACAATGCTTCTTGATCTGTACTAAGTGTGGACAATTTCATGCACTCACATACTGACATTAACATTTTTATTCAATTGTTTCTCACATGGATCATCCCAAATTCTATCTATTTTCTAAGAAATCTTGGGAAAAATGTTAAATCATATTTCTTCTTCCTTTCTCCCACAATTTCTTCTTGTTGGTCATTTTTAGACCATCAAGTCGTGATTCGACATTGTTGGGAAGGACAGAGCCTGATTGGACCCCTAGATTCATGATTGATTCACATGCGATGAACAAATCAGTAATCCAATATGGAATCTAGGATGAATTGTGATATAACAGGTTTTGATCTCTTAGATTTTTGGGACTAAAGACTAAGT
Organism: Viscum album; assembly: GCA_963277665.1. Taxonomy (NCBI): domain Eukaryota; kingdom Viridiplantae; phylum Streptophyta; class Magnoliopsida; order Santalales; family Viscaceae; genus Viscum; species Viscum album. The sequence goes on from OY728126.1 coordinate 1,161,726,521, forward strand.
AGCATGATCAAAGGCACAACATTGCGATGTGGTTCATGCATTCTTTGAGTGATTCAATAGAAAACTAATTTCCAACCACCAAATGGCCAGAAAAGGAGAATGAATATGAGATCCACTGATTTCGAGTGGCTAGAGGTAAGATCTATGGAAAAGGAACAAGATCTAGAATGACCAATAATAGATCTATGTTTCTATAGAATAATCAACTACATTCCTTGTAGTCTAAAGAACACATGATGTGAATGACCTTGGCTACAATGACTAGGGTTTTGCATAATTTCAATTATCACACTCCATACGGGATCCCCACATGCTATGTGGCCTTGTGATAGTGGTCCAAAGTGTACTCAAAGAGTATATAGGTAGAATAATGACTAGGAATATGCCATGTTCTGAGATACAAATACATTACCAGAGAAACATGTGGAACCCCATGTGGAGAGACACACCATGTACCAAAGTACATCGATATAGGTTGGATACAAAGTCATAGCCATGGAGCAGGATCAGGACCCTAAGCAGCCCGGACAAGCCATGTAGACACCATACATGCCATGTATCCATACATGGGTAGAGAGTTTTGTATCGTCAGGGACACATCCAGGTGATAGAGAGATATCACATGCCCTGTGGGGCCCCTCACACACTTTTAATCCCTTCTTTCCATCTGAGGAAACTTCAACATATCATATCTCCTTTATTTGGACATAGATTTTGGCCCACGAGTATCATATCCTTAGTGTTATTTCACATATAATGAAATTGTGGAGTCCTTAGTGGATTTATATGAAACTACATGTTCTAGGTTTGACTCTTATTTAGCTGGTTCTCGATGATGGTAGTGATCAGACAAGATAATTAGAGTGGTTCCCCCTGATGGACTAGGCTACTAGTTCTTTATCTGTTTATGTAGTAATACCCTGCTACCAGGTAGGGTGAGGGTTCTCCTTACACTAAGTGGTACCCCCATATAAAATTAGGGTACATTCCCTCTATCTACTGAGTGGTACTATAAGGCCCCAGCCTTAAACCTTACTTAATGTTGAATTAAATGAATAATTCACATTGAGGATCTGTTCAGGTTTAGAGTTTTAGAGAATTAGATCATAAAACTTGCATTACATTCCACATATAAACAAAGTGGTTACATAAAGATATTATTCTTCATTCCCATCAATGGAAACACATCTAAAATAAAACATGGATTATTTCTTGACACATCCTTGACTCTATCATCTTATCATGTACCTTTCCCTTGACCTGTGAAAAACATTTCAAAAACTTGGGATGAGCATAAAAACTCAGTATGGGTTATAAAAAAAACATGGAAAGGAAACATGAGTTCATATATACATAAGAATGAAATCATACTTTACCCATAAAACATAGGCACTTTAACATACCTCATAAAATCATGAATAAATCATAGAAATCATAAGACGTAAAGGTAACTTGAGGCATTCATAACATTCTTACGTAGGGAGTAACCCTCTTGGTTACGTTTGGAATACCCATCACAGTATATTCCCTAAAATCTCTTCGGAGAAACCTTAACGTTTCACTCCTTCGCGTTACCCAATGCATTGGAGAGCTATAACGGGCTCACCCGCCCTTAGTTTATCACGGAACCACCCGTCTTCATAATAATGCCCAAGAACCATAACATAATCATATCACATAAAACAAGCATAAAGGAAACATAAAATTTCCACATTTCAATCACGAGATATCAATACAACACATTGATATAAAAACATTATGAAAACCATTTTCAATACCAAAATAAAATAAAAGTAAAATATGGTATTTATTTTTCTTTTAAAAAGAAGGTATGGCTTGTAGAGGAAGCCGAAACTCAAATAACGGTTACGACGGCGGAGAAGTCGTTGTCGCCGCATACGTACGACAAAAACATTCCCTTTTGTCGTTTAGTAAACGCTTCGTATAAAAAAGATTCCTTTTGAATAAACGTAAAAGTCAAAGGGGTTTATACACCGCATAAAAGAAAGTTGTGTATAAAATAAAATATGCCTCAACGAAAGGAGATTGAGACGAAGTCCCATACAAAGATAATTTTTAAAATAAAATAGATACATTATGTGTATTCACTATAAGTACACATAAATAAAGTACAAATACAAGATACGACATAATAATATAATGACATAATTTGAAAGTAGGAGATTAACCCAAAGAATGGAAATTGGGTTAAGAAGTTCCCATACCTCGTATCTGACTTGACCCGACCGTTCTTTAAACTCCTGAATAATAAACTTTAGTTAATCTCTACTTGATTATGAATCTTTTCCAAGTTCATTATTCCTTTTATACCATGTTATGAACATCATGTAATCATTTAAGTTAATAATGTTCATTTTGTCGGTATTTGGTTCTTAAGTCAAAAATTGACTTCTTATACTTACATGTTGTTAATTTGGTCAAAGGTTCATTATATCCAGAATGGTATTCATTATGTAGATATCATATATGTCATATATATCCAGTACATACATTCATTTATAATATTACATCACATTTAGAGGTAAGAAATGAAATGCACCGTTCATGGAGACGGTAAGCCGTACGTACGCATGAACGCTACTTTCATTTCTTTGTCATATTAATGGAATTAAAACTAAATGATAGGTATGTATATTTTAATTCCAGAATTATATTCATCATTTAGATATATCATCAATTATATATATCCATTATATACATGTACTTTTAATAGTACATTACATTTGGGGATAAGAAATGAAATGCACCGTTCATGGAGACGGTAGTCCGTACGTACGCATGAACGCTACCTTCATTTCTATCTCATACATTAATGGAAATAAATAATAATGATATGTAGGTATATTATAATTCCAGTATAAAATCATATATAATAACTTTAAATCCATCCTTTACACGTCCCACATATGGCATTAACGAATCACATCACTTTGAGGGGGCGGTAGTCCGCACTTCCTTAAATGAAGATATCGCGTATACCCATAATGGAAGCCATAAAGCATGACCAAAATGAAGAAAAACAGAAGCTTAAGGAAAACATATACATAATATATATCATATATAAAAATAGTGACATCATAATGGCCACCTTTGAAGGTGTTAAATGAGTATTGAACAATCATCGTTTCGGGAGGCATAATTTCGCCATCCACGGAAAACGTATGTTCTTTAACCATTTGATGTAGTTGTGTGAGAGTGTAGCTCAAATAACTCTTATAACAACATCCTAGTATATTGAAGATACTGGTGTTGTTACAAAAGAAGTAAATAAAAAGAGTTTAGGGGGTTGGAGAAGCAAAATAAAACAAATGAGCATGAGAGGATGAATTACCTTAAAAAGTGTAACTCCTTTTGATTTGAGCTTAAAGTCTTCCTTTGAAAGGATTCTGCCCAAGGGGAATCCTCTAGGATGAGGAGAGGGATGTGGAGAGAGCAAATGGGCAGGGGTTGGCCGAGCCAATGGCTTGAAGAGTGTGTGAAATGAGGTAGAGGTGGGGGCCTTTTATAAGGGGAGAGGAGGGGCACTTTTGGAAAGTAAAGAAATATAACTTTATTTGAAAATGTGTTTCGGTTTTAAAAGGTCCCACATTGATAGAATTCGTGGATAAGGTGATAAGGATTCGAAATCCACTCATCCAATTGGTTTTGGCCATGTGTAGGTTTTAGATTTTACATTATCTTTCCATTTTATTTTAATCGTTAAATAATGATGTCATCACTGCATCATTATTATGTCGTACATAATTTAATTTATTTAATGTCTAAAAATTATAAAACAAATACTATGATATAGGAAATCTTTTTAGCTTTCCATTGAATATTTATAATCAAAATTTGGACTTGTATAACCCCACTTAAAAATTGTTTTCGCAAAACATATTATGTTTGTGTCATTTTCACTTTAACATTTAATAAAAATTAATTTATGTTATTTCCCAACAAAAGTGGATACATGGGGTCCCCAAGTTAGGCCATGACTTGTCTTGGTCGGCCATGACACAACCAATGAGGTTGGGACATGTGTCTAGGTCATTTTATATTATTAAAGCATTATTTATACATTAAACTACCCTAATTACCACTAATCGCGATTAAGAACTTAATGAGTTACTATTCACCAAAAAATTATTATAATCTCATTGAACCACATTTTACTTCTTAATGACAACCATGTATGTCGGATTTTCAAAATTCAATACACATTAGTGGTAAAATTTCATTTAACTGAAAAATCAGTTTGCTTGATTACCACTTAGTGGTTTCACTATTCATCAAAAATTGAAGTTTTTCAGAAAATTACCAAAAATTCACTCTAAGCTATATTTGATATTACGAATTCAAAAATGAAGTCTATTTTACAAAATTCAAATCATATAAGTCACATTAATTAATTTAATAATTAATTCCCGCTGCCAGAGCAAATAGCGTGTTTTTACAAAACAATAAGTATCAAAAGATTGACACCAGTTTAAGTCTAATTTCAAATCGAAATTGATTCCAATGACCACCATTGGATAAAATGGTAAAAATATATTCTAATTTCACTTCAAAACCAATTCAAAACATAATCTAATCATATAAATAAATTAGATTAAAAAGTAGTTTTGATGTAAAATGCAGTATTTTTCACTATTCATTTAAAAATGAACATTGTCAGAAAATTACCAAAAATTCACACAAGGTAAATTTTGATGTCCCAATCATAAAGGATAATTTTATTTTGACAAACATAGTTTCTAAAATTGTCAAAATATAGATTCAAAAATGGTTTTCCATCAAAAGGTACTAAAACAATCCTTTAAGAATATTAGTGTATTCCATGCATAAGATTGTATTTATTTTCATTTTAAGCCTCTAAAACACTATCTTTATCATTAATAGACATAGATAAAAATATCTATTATTCATTACTTACTTGGGATGTTACATCCTTCCCCCCTTTAGAAAATTGCGTCCCCGCAATTTATTTACTTATCAAATAAATTGGGGTACTTATCCCTCATTGCATTTTCGGATTCCCATGTTGCCTCTTCAATCATGTGGTTTTTCCACAAAACCTTTACCTGCTTAATCACCTTATTCCGTAACACTTGCTCCCTGTGGTCAAGAATCTGGACCGGTTGTTCCTCATAAGATAGGTTTTCTTCCAGCTGAACTACCTCTGGACTCAAAACATGAGATGGATCTGGCATATACTTTCTCAACATCGAAACGTGAAAAACATTGTGTACCTGAGATAAACTCGGAGGTAAAGCCACTCGGTATGCAACTGATCCAACTCTCTCTAGAACTTCGTATGGTCCAATGAACCTTGGACTCAACTTTCCTTTCTTACCAAATCTCATCACACTTTTCCAAGGAGAAACCTTGAGAAAAACATGATCACCTACCTCGAAAGATAGATCCTTCCTCCGGTTATCCGCATAACTCTTCTGCCTGCTCTGAGCTGTTCTCATGTGTTTCTGAATCAGCTGAACTTTTTCTGCCATCTCTTCTACCAATTCTGGTCCCATCAACTTCCTTTCACCCACTTCATCCCAGAAAGCTGGAGTTCGACACCGCTTCCCATATAATGCCTGAAATGGTGCCATCTGTATACTAGAATGAAAACTGTTATTATATGAAAACTCAACCAAAGAAAGATGTTGGTCCCAACATCCCTGATAATCCATAGAACAAGCTCGTAGCATATCCTCCAATGTCTGAATTGTTCGTTCTGACTGACCATCTGATTGAGGATGAAAAGCTGTACTAAAATTTAATTCAGTACCCAACGACTTCTGAAGGCCTTTCCAAAAGTTAGAAGTAAACCTGGGATCACGATCCGATACAATGGAGAGAGGAACTCCATGTAACCTGACTATCTCCTTAAGATACAAACGGGAAAGTTGATCAAGAGAGAAAGTATCTCGTATAGCAAGGAAATGAGCAGACTTGGTCAAGCGATCAACAATAACCCAGATTGCATTATTACCTCGAGATGTCTTCGGTAATCCAACAACAAAGTCCATGGATATATTTTCCCATTTCCACTCTGGCACTGGTAAAGGCTGAAGCATCCCTTTCGGTAACTGCCGCTCTGCTTTAACCTGCTGACAAGTCAAACACTCACAGTAAAATCAGCAATATCTCTTTTCATTCCATCCCACCAGTAATACTCCCGCAGATCTCTATACATCTTAGTACTGCCCGGATGAACTGAAAACGGAGAACTATGAGCTTCACATAACAACTCTCTCTTCAACTGTGAATCACAAGGCACACATAACCTCTTCACAAACCTCAAAACACAAACACAAACTTATCCAAGAACTCATGGAAAATTTTATTCATAAGGTCCATGAATACAGCAGGTGCATTGGTTAGCCCAAAAGGCATTACTACAAATTCATAGTGGCCATATCTCGTACGGAACGCGGTCTTCGGAATATCTGCCTCCTTTACCTTCAGCTGATGGTACCCCGACCTCAAGTCAATCTTCGAAAAATACTGAGCTCCCTGGAGCTGACACCACTTCATTCGATGGCCCAACATCCGCTGAAGTAGTTGCAAAGGATTTCACCACCCCTTTCTGCTTGTAGTCTAACTGCTTCCCATCACTCAAGCTCCTTGTCGGACACTCGTTTGCATAGTGACCCATCTCATTGCACTTATAACATTTCACTAACTTTAAATCAAATTTATTCTTACCTTCACCTTGATCCTTTTCAGTGCAATCACGAGCCTTATGTCCCATCTTACCACATCGGTAGCACTTTCCAGAATTCAGAAGACATTCCCCAGCATGCCTTTTGCCACATTTATCACAAACTGGAAACTTAGTTCTCTTACCATCAGACTTTTTTGAAGAATTCTTACCTTTCTCCTGTCACCTCGGTCTCTTCTTCTGCTGGTTGTTATAGAAAACTTGGTCATCAGAAAACTCCATTTCCACCTTCTCAGCACATCGAACAAGCTTTTCATAACTTTTAAAATCACGAGAAGCTAATGCCCTTCGATACTTTGGATTTAATCCTGAGTAAAAACGATTGATTTTACTATCAAGGTCCCGGATAAAATTTGGAGCATACCTTGCCAATCGAGTGAACTTTTCTTCATAGGCAGCCACTGAGTCTTCCTCTTGCCTCAATTCCAAGAATTGCTTTTCCATCCTAAGTCGAACAGCCTTAGGAAAATACTTCTCAAGAAACATACCTTTGAATTCATCCCAGTCAAGAGCATCAATCTCATCGGCGTCCCTGATATTTTTAACCATAGACCACCACTGATCTGCTTCACCCTCCAAACGGTAAATAGCAAGACTAACCTTTTGATTGTCTGAACACCCCATGACATCAAAAATCTTCTCCAGTGCTTTAATCCACCCTTCAGCTAGCACAGGGTCAGATGATCCTCTGAATGATGGGGGATGTTGCCTCATGAAATGTTCCACCACTGACATGTTCCTCTGCGGTTGATCTGGCTGATCTCGTGCATGGATACCACCACCATTTATAGCCTGAGTCAACTGTGCCATCACTGCAACAAACTGTTCAGTTCCGATTCCGACCATCTCAGGTTTCTGATTTGGAAGGTTGTCTTCCTCCTGATGTCGTCCCAACATAGCTGCTTTGTTTCCTCTGCGGAAAACCATTCTGAACAACGAAATATCTTAGGCGAAGCAACATGGTAATCCGTAAATGCTATATCATTTCAATCATATTATAATTTAACACTTTTCTAACTCCTAAAGTTGTCTAAACCGACCTCTGATACCAACTATAAGGCCCCAGCCTTAAACCTTACTTAATGTTGAATTAAATGAATAATTCACATTGAGGATCTTTTCAGGTTTAGAGTTTTAGAGAATTAGATCATAAAACTTGCATTACATTCCACATATAAACAAAGTGGTTACATAAAGATATTATTCTTCATTCCCATCAATGGAAACACATCTAAAATAAAACATGGATTATTTCTTGACACATCCTTGACTCTATCATCTTATCATGTACCTTTCCCTTGACCTGTGAAAAACATTTCAAAAACTTGGGATGAGCATAAAAACTCAGTATGGGTTATAAAAAAAACATGGAAAGGAAACATGAGTTCATATATACATAAGAATGAAATCATACTTTACCCATAAAACATAGGCACTTTAACATACCTCATAAAATCATGAATAAATCATAGAAATCATAAGACGTAAAGGTAACTTGAGGCATTCATAACATTCTTACGTAGGGAGTAACCCTCTTGGTTACGTTTGGAATACCCATCACAGTATATTCCCTAAAATCTCTTCGGAGAAACCTTAACGTTTCACTCCTTCGCGTTACCCAATGCATTGGAGAGCTATAACGGGCTCACCCGCCCTTAGTTTATCACGGAACCACCCGTCTTCATAATAATGCCCAAGAACCATAACATAATCATATCACATAAAACAAGCATAAAGGAAACATAAAATTTCCACATTTCAATCACGAGATATCAATACAACACATTGATATAAAAACATTATGAAAACCATTTTCAATACCAAAATAAAATAAAAGTAAAATATGGTATTTATTTTTCTTTTAAAAAGAAGGTATGGCTTGTAGAGGAAGCCGAAACTCAAATAACGGTTACGACGGCGGAGAAGTCGTTGTCGCCGCATACGTACGACAAAAACATTCCCTTTTGTCGTTTAGTAAACGCTTCGTATAAAAAAGATTCCTTTTGAATAAACGTAAAAGTCAAAGGGGTTTATACACCGCATAAAAGAAAGTTGTGTATAAAATAAAATATGCCTCAACGAAAGGAGATTGAGACGAAGTCCCATACAAAGATAATTTTTAAAATAAAATAGATACATTATGTGTATTCACTATAAGTACACATAAATAAAGTACAAATACAAGATACGACATAATAATATAATGACATAATTTGAAAGTAGGAGATTAACCCAAAGAATGGAAATTGGGTTAAGAAGTTCCCATACCTCGTATCTGACTTGACCCGACCGTTCTTTAAACTCCTGAATAATAAACTTTAGTTAATCTCTACTTGATTATGAATCTTTTCCAAGTTCATTATTCCTTTTATACCATGTTATGAACATCATGTAATCATTTAAGTTAATAATGTTCATTTTGTCGGTATTTGGTTCTTAAGTCAAAAATTGACTTCTTATACTTACATGTTGTTAATTTGGTCAAAGGTTCATTATATCCAGAATGGTATTCATTATGTAGATATCATATATGTCATATATATCCAGTACATACATTCATTTATAATATTACATCACATTTAGAGGTAAGAAATGAAATGCACCGTTCATGGAGACGGTAAGCCGTACGTACGCATGAACGCTACTTTCATTTCTTTGTCATATTAATGGAATTAAAACTAAATGATAGGTATGTATATTTTAATTCCAGAATTATATTCATCATTTAGATATATCATTAATTATATATATCCATTATATACATGTACTTTTAATAGTACATTACATTTGGGGATAAGAAATGAAATGCACCGTTCATGGAGACGGTAGTCCGTACGTACGCATGAACGCTACCTTCATTTCTATCTCATACATTAATGGAAATAAATAATAATGATATGTAGGTATATTATAATTCCAGTATAAAATCATATATAATAACTTTAAATCCATCCTTTACACGTCCCACATATGGCATTAACGAATCACATCACTTTGAGGGGGCGGTAGTCCGCACTTCCTTAAATGAAGATATCGCGTATACCCATAATGGAAGCCATAAAGAATGACCAAAATGAAGAAAAACAGAAGCTTAAGGAAAACATATACATAATATATATCATATATAAAAATAGTGACATCATAATGGCCACCTTTGAAGGTGTTAAATGAGTATTGAACAATCATCGTTTCGGGAGGCATAATTTCGCCATCCACGGAAAACGTATGTTCTTTAACCATTTGATGTAGTTGTGTGAGAGTGTAGCTCAAATAACTCTTATAACAACATCCTAGTATATTGAAGATACTGGTGTTGTTACAAAAGAAGTAAATAAAAAGAGTTTAGGGGGTTGGAGAAGCAAAATAAAACAAATGAGCATGAGAGGATGAATTACCTTAAAAAGTGTAACTCCTTTTGATTTGAGCTTAAAGGCTTCCTTTGAAAGGATTATGCCCAAGGGGAATCCTCTAGGATGAGGAGAGGGATGTGGAGAGAGCAAATGGGCAGGGGTTGGCCGAGCCAATGGCTTGAAGAGTGTGTGAAATGAGGTAGAGGTGGGGGCCTTTTATAAGGGGAGAGGAGGGGCACTTTTGGAAAGTAAAGAAATATAACTTTATTTGAAAATGTGTTTCGGTTTTAAAAGGTCCCACATTGATAGAATTCGTGGATAAGGTGATAAGGATTCGAAATCCACTCATCCAATTGGTTTTGGCCATGTGTAGGTTTTAGATTTTACATTATCTTTCCATTTTATTTTAATCGTTAAATAATGATGTCATCACTGCATCATTATTATGTCGTACATAATTTAATTTATTTAATGTCTAAAAATTATAAAACAAATACTATGATATAGGAAATATTTTTAGCTTTCCATTGAATATTTATAATCAAAATTTGGACTTGTATAACCCCACTTAAAAATTGTTTTCGCAAAACATATTATGTTTGTGTCATTTTCACTTTAACATTTAATAAAAAGTAATTTATGTTATTTCCCAACAAAAGTGGATACATGGGGTCCCCAAGTTAGGCCATGACTTGTCTTGGTCGGCCATGACACAACCAATGAGGTTGGGACATGTGTCTAGGTCATTTTATATTATTAAAGCATTATTTATACATTAAACTACCCTAATTACCACTAATCGCGATTAAGAACTTAATGAGTTACTATTCACCAAAAAATTATTATAATCTCATTGAACCACATTTTACTTCTTAATGACAACCATGTATGTCGGATTTTCAAAATTCAATACACATTAGTGGTAAAATTTCATTTAACTGAAAAATCAGTTTGCTTGATTACCACTTAGTGGTTTCACTATTCATCAAAAATTGATGTTTTTCAGAAAATTACCAAAAATTCACTCTAAGCTATATTTGATATTACGAATTCAAAAATGAAGTCTATTTTACAAAATTCAAATCATATAAGTCACATTAATTAATTTAATAATTAATTCCCGCTGCCAGAGCAAATAGCGTGTTTTTACAAAACAATAAGTATCAAAAGATTGACACCAGTTTAAGTCTAATTTCAAATCGAAATTGATTCCAATGACCACCATTGGATAAAATGGTAAAAATATATTCTAATTTCACTTCAAAACCAATTCAAAACATAATCTAATCATATAAATAAATTAGATTAAAAAGTAGTTTTGATGTAAAATGCAGTATTTTTCACTATTCATTTAAAAATGAACATTGTCAGAAAATTACCAAAAATTCACACAAGGTAAATTTTGATGTCCCAATCATAAAGGATAATTTTATTTTGACAAACATAGTTTCTAAAATTGTCAAAATATAGATTCAAAAATGGTTTTCCATCAAAAGGTACTAAAACAATCCTTTAAGAATATTAGTGTATTCCATGCATAAGATTGTATTTATTTTCATTTTAAGCCTCTAAAACACTATCTTTATCATTAATAGACATAGATAAAAATATCTATTATTCATTACTTACTTGGGATGTTACAGGTACCCCCTATGGAATTAGGGTACGAGTCCTTTATCCACTGGGTGGTTCCCCCAATGGAATTAGGGCATCGATCCTTCATCTACTTAGTGGTACTCTCTATGGAGTTAGGGTGAGGGTCCCCTACCTACTAAGTGGTACCCCTATTGGATATAGTGTAGGTCCTCCTTACACTATGTAGAATCCACTAAAATTCTAGGGAGCGAGTCCTTCATCTAGATGATTTTCCCCCTTGAGTGTGAGAAACAATGGCGAGGCATGATCTCTCCACACAATTACTTATTTAGACATACACATGAGATGATAGTCATCATTGATGGACCTTCTGGAATTTTTGTCACTCTTTACCTGGTATGGGATGTGAGATAGAGATCCCCTTATTTCTCATTTGGGTTACTTTGGTTTGATCATATATATATTTGTATCCATGTTGATGGGTTCTATTTACTCTCTTGATTTGGGTTAAGCTCTCTACTGACTATCTATTCCTATCGTGTCTCTTACTACCCCCCCCCCTTCAGCTTTCAGGGTGTCATACTTGGTATGAATATACTCACACCAGCATAGGATTTTCCCGCACATGTTCTATCTTATGAAAAAATTGATAGGTGGGTGGTGACTATAGAGGAGCTTAGGGATAGTTGGTGCATTAGACCACGTACGATGGTTGGAGCATGGAGATCAGGAGTTGGGATCTCTTAATGCTATTACATACCAATTCTGTCAGGTTGGGACATCATCTAGTTGGGTGTGTATTTTACCCTTTACTTTTCAATTTGCATTGTCATACTCTTATACACCCTTGAGGTTTTTCATGCTTGGTATATATTTTAGTTTTGAATCATTTTTTATTATTCCTCTATACCTCTTCATAGAGATGGTATGGTGTGTGCATACAAGCACATTAGAAAAATTCCTCCAATATAGGTTATGCCTTTCTGTGCTTGTCTCCACCCCAAGGCTTATGGAGGGGGGCTTGGGGTAGTTGTGGCTCAAGCCCTGTTTGGTTGGGTTGTGACAATGTTTGTAATTTTTATGAATAATATTTATTCATTTTTATTTATTAAGTTTTAACATTTAAAATATGTTCAAAACATATATAATTAATATATTTAAAATGTTTTTAATAATTTTTTAACATAAATAGTCAATATTCTTTTAATTTTATTTGATTTTTTTTATTCGTTTTCTATATAATTTTATTTAATTTTTTTTCATTTTTTATATATGTAAATTTTTTTTGAATTTATGAATTCTTAAAAATTTATACATATTTATTTAGTATGTTTTAATTTTTTAAATATGTTTATAATTTATATAATTAATATTTATTCATTTTATTTTTTTAAGTTATAAAATATTTAATATTTTTGAAATATATATAATTGATTCCTATAAATTCATTTTAAATTTAATATTTTTATAGTCAATATTATATTTTATTAAATAAATTTTTTATTTATATAATTAATATTATTTATTAATTTATTTTATGTGTCTGTAATTGATGTAGTTAATGTCACGTATTCAATTTTTTAAACATATTTTTTTGAAATTTATTCAATATTAGAATTCTTTCATTTAATATTATTTATTCATTTTTAATATTTATTAATTTTTAATATTTTTAGGATTTATTCATTTTTAAATATTTATTTATACATATATATTTACAATGTTTTAATATTGTTAATTTTTTTAATTTATATTATTGATATTTTTTCAATTATATTTATTAATTTTTAATGTTTTTAAAATTTTTAAAATTTATATAATTTGTTTATTTAAGTCCATTTTCTAGCATTTTATTAATTTTTATATGTTTGTACAACCAATGTAGTAAGTCTTATGAACTAGACATAATTATTTACTAATTTTTAATACTCTTACTATGTTTCTAATTTACATTATTATTATTCATTCAATTTTATTTATTAAGTTTTAATATTTTTAAAATATTTGAAATCTATCTAATTAATCAATTTAAATACATTTTTTATTATTTTATTCATTTTTATGAGTTTCTAATTCATGTAATTAATTTTACTAATTCATTATTTTAAATAGTTTTTTAATTAAATTTTATTTATTCTTTTTTAATATTATTTTAATTAATATTTTTAATTTATTTGTAATATTTATTAATATATAAATTTTTTAATTTAATCATTTTTTTCTAATTTATTTATACAAATTTATTTACTATGTTTTAATATATTCTATACGTATTCATATTTATTTTAATATATATCCCTTTTTAAATTTTTTTGTAATTTTTTTAATTAATAAAAATTATCAATTTTTAATATTTTTGAAATCACATCATTTTTAATTATACAATTTCACTCATTTTTAATATTCATGAATTTAAAATTATATATTCTTTAATAATGTAAAATATTTTTTACTTTTTTATAATTTATTGACATTTAATATATATTTTTTTAATATTTTTTTATTTTTTTTATAAAAGCCTAATCTTTATCAATGCTATAATTATAGTGTCGATTAAGATAGGTTTTATTAGTGCTAAAAAAGTAGTGATAAAGATATATTTTATTTGAATTTTTTATTTTAGTACTGATAACACTCATCTTTTTCAGAATGTTTTGAAAAACACCGATAAAACCCTCCCTGATATTATAAATTCAACCATAATAGAAATTTATTATTTACACAATTCAAACTCTCACATAAGTTGATCTCTTCCACCACTCCCCATTAAACTTATTGAACAAATCAATCATCTCAAAACCTAATGTATGTGATTTTTTCATCTCCTCTTTAATCGATCTTACATCACCTGATCTCCATTCTCATCGCCTTAGTTCTGTTCAAGCTCCTCTTTAATCAGTCCTTAAACACTCCCAAAATTCACCATCTTTGAAATAGATTTAATTTCTTAGCTAGGCTAGAAAATGGATGAGAACAACATGGTGTGATCCAAACTCCATGAGAAATTATTTTCCACTACCATAACAACTCATTTAATAGTGGCCATTTGTGGAGAAACGAAATGAAATAGATAGATTCAAACTCATCTTCCCTATTTGATGAGGTTTTGTGGGATAAAGAGAAATCCTTTGGGGGAAAAACTTAGAGAAATCAGTTTCTTCCCGATTAAATATTTCAAATCACCCCAAAATCAGCATGATTTAGAATGATAAAAATGAGACAATGCTAATTTTTTCAAATTTCATATATTATGTAACATCCCAGGTAATTAAAGAATAAATAATTTTCATATTTATTAATATTTGAGAATTAAATATGAATTTTAATTAAAAGGGGTTGCTATGTTCGATAGCGTACCCGATACACAACGATGAGTTTCTTTGAAACTTACGTAGCACACTAGTAATATAATAATATTATTTTAAATGTTAGTTAACAAGTAGCCGTTGTACTGGCGGGAATGAATAGAAATAACTAAAATATGAATAGATATGTTTTTAGATGTTTTTACATTTACCCAATAAAAGATAAAGGCTTAAAATACGGAAAGAGTTCAATTTTAGGCTTTTATACTCTAATTTTCACTAAAGGTTCACTTATCACCTTTTAATGGTGAACCGTCATTAAATATAGTTTTGATCACTCTTATACATTCTTTTGGACCAAATAAAACTTTTATTAAGAATCGGGACATCAAATTTTACTTTGTGTAATTTTTGGTACCTTTCTGATAAAGTTCATTTTTTTTATGAATAGTGTAAAATGTTGCATTTTAATTCAAAACCTCTTTTTGATCTAATTTATTTATATGATTAGATTATCTTTTGAATTGGTTTTAAAGTGAAATTAGAATATATTTTTACCATTTTATCCAATGGTGGTCATTGGAATCAATTTCTATTTGAAATTAGACTTAAACTGGTGTCAATCTTTTGATACTTATTGTTTTGTAAAAACACGCTATTTGCTCTGGCAGCGGGAATTAATTATTAAATTAATTAATGTGACTTATATGATTTGAATTTTTTAAAATAGACTTCATTTTTGAATTCGTAATATCAAATATAGCTTAGAGTGAATTTTTGGTAATTTTCTGAAAAACTTCAATTTTTGATGAATAGTGAAACCACTAAGTGGTAATCAAGCAAACTGATTTTTCAGTTAAATGAAATTTTACCACTAATGTGTATTGAATTTTGAAAATCCGACATACATGGTTGTCATTAAGAAGTAAAATGTGGTTCAATGAGATTAAAATAATTTTTTGGTGAATAGTAACTTATTAAGTTCTTAATCGCGATTAGTGGTAATTAGGGTAGTTTAATGTATAAATAATGCTTTAATAATATAAAATGACCTAGACACATGTCCCAACCTCATTGGTTGTGTCATGGCCGACCAAGACAAGTCATGGCCTAACTTGGGGACCCCATGTATCCACTTTTGTTGGGAAATAACATAAATTACTTTTTATTAAATGTTAAAGTGAAAATGACACAAACATAATATGTTTTGCGAAAACAATTTTTAAGTGGGGTTATACAAGTCCAAATTTTGATTATAAATATTCAATGGAAAGCTAAAAAGATTTCCTACATCATAGTAATTTGTTTATAATTTTTAGACATTAAATAAATTTAATTATTTATGACATAATAATGATGCAGCGATGACATCATTATTTGACGATTTAAATAAAATGGAAAGATAAAATAAAATCTATGAACTACACATGTCCAAAACCAATTGGATGAATGGATTTCGATGCCTTATCACCTTATCCACGAATTCCATCAATGTGGGACCTTTTAAAACCGAAACACATTTTCAAATAATGTAATGTTTCTTTACTTTCCAAAAGTGCCCCTCCTCTCCCCTTATTAAAGGCCCCCACCTCTACCTCATTTCACACACTCTTCAAGCCATTGGCTCGGCCAACCCCTGCCCATTTGCTCTCTCCACATCCCTATCCTCATCCTAGAGGATTCCCTTTGGGCAGAATCCTTTCAAAGGAAGCCTTTAGGCTCAAACCAAAAGAAGTTACACTTTTTAAGGTATTTCATTCTCTCATGTTCATTTGTTTTATTTTGCTTCTCCGACCCCCTAAACTCTTTTTATTTACTTCTTTTGTAACAACACCAGTATCTTAAATATACTAGGATGTTGTTATAAGATATATTTGAGCTACACTCTCACACAACTACATCAAATGGTTAAAGAACATACGGTTTCCGTGGATGGCGAAATTCTGCCTCCCGAAACGATGATTGTTCAATACTCATTTAACACCTTCCAAGGTGGCCATTATGATGTCACTATTTTTATATATGATATATTATATGTTTATGTTTTCCTTAAGCTTCTGTTTTTTTCATTTTGGGCATACCTTTATGGTTTCCATTATGGGTAAAACACGATATCTTCATTTTAGGAAGTGCGGACTACCGCCCCCTAAAAGTGATTTGATTCGTTAATACCATATGTGGGATGTGTAAAGGATAAAGTTAATGATATTATATAAGTTGTTATACTGGAATTATAATATACTTTTATATCATTATGATTCCATTCCAGAAAATATGAAATAGAAATGGAAGTAGCGTTCATGCGTACGTACGGCTTACCGTCTCCATGAACGATGCATTTCATTTCTTACCTCTAAATGTGATGTAATATTATAAATGAATGTATGTACTGGATATATATGACATATATGATATCTACATAATGAATACCATTCTGGATATAATGAACCTTTGACCAAATTAACAACTTGTAAGTATAAGAAGTCAATTTTTGACTTAAGAACCAAATACCGACAAAATGAACATTATTAACTTAAATGATTACATGATGTTCATAACATGGTATAAAAGGAATAATGAACTTGAAAAAGATTCATAAGCAAGTAGAGATTAACTCAAGTTTATTATTCAGGAGTTTAAAGAACGGTCGGGTCAAGTCAGATACGAGGTATGGGAACTTCTTAACCCAATTTCCATTCTTTGGGTTAATCTCCTACTTCCAAATTATGTCATTATATTATTATGTCGTATCTTGTATTTGTACTTTATTTATGTGTACTTATAGTGAATACACATAATGTATCTATTTTATTTTAAAAATTATCTTTGTATGGGACTCCGTCTCAATCTCCTTTCGTTGAGACATATTTTATTTTATACGCATATTTCTTTTATACGGTGTATAAACCCCTTTTGACTTTTACGTTTATTCAAAAGGAATCTTTTTTATACGAAGCGTTTACTAAACGACAAAAGGGAATGTTTTTGTCGTACGTATGCGGCGACAACGACTTCTCCGCCGTCGTAACCGTTATTTGAGTTTCAGCTTCCTCTACAAGCCATACCTTATTTTTTTTAAAAGAAAAATAAATACCACGTTTTACTTTGGTATTGAAAATGGTTTTCATAATGTTTTTATTATATCAATGTGTTGTATTGATATCTCGTGATTGAAATGTGGAAATGTTATGTTTCCTTTATGCATGTTTTATCTGATACGATTATGTTATGGTTCTTGGGCATTATTATGAAGACGGGTGGTTCCGTGATAAACTAAGGGCGGGTGAGCCCGTTATAGCTCTCCAATGCATTGGGTAACGCGAAGGAGTGAAACATTAAGGTTTCTCCGAAGAGATTTTTAGGGAATATACTGTGATGGGTATTCCAAACGTAACCAAGAGGGTTACTCCCTACGTAAGAATGTTATGAATGCCTCAAGTTACCTTTATGTCTTATGATTTCTATGATTTATTCATGATTTTATGAGGTATGTTAAAGTGATTATGTTTTATGGGTAAAGTATGATTTCACTCTTATGTATGTATGTACCCATGTTTCCTTTCCATGTTTTTATAACCCATACTGAGTTTTTATGCTCATCCCAAGTTTTTGAAATGTTTTTCACAGGTCAAGGGAAAGGTACATGATAAGATGATAGAGTCAAGGATGTGTCAAGAATTAATCCATGTTTTATTTTAAATGTGTGTTCCATTGATGGGAATGAAGAATACTATCTTTATGTAACCACTTTGTTTATATGTGGAATGTAATGCAAGTCTTATGATCTAATTCTCTAAAACTCTAAACCCGAAAAGATCCTCAACGTGTAATCTTGTAATAACTCAAGATTAAGTAAGGTTTAAGGCTGGGGCCTTATAGTTGGTATCAAAGGTCGGTTTAGAAAACTTTAGGAGTTAGAAAAGTGTTAAATTATAATATGATTGAAATGATATAGCATTTACGGATTACCATGTTGCTTCGCCTAAGATATTTCCATGTTCAGAATGGTTTTCCGTAGGGGAAACAAAGCAGCTATGTTGGGACGACATCAGGAGGAAGACAACCTTCCAAATCAGCAACCTGAGATGGTTGGAATCGGAACTGAACAGTTTGTTGCAGTGATGGCACAGTTGACTCAGGCTATAAATGGTGGTGGTATCCATGCACGAGATCAGCCAGATCAACCGCATAGGAACATGTCAATGGTGGAACATTTCATGAGGCAACATCCCCCATCATTCAGAGGATCATCTGACCCTGTGCAAGCTGAAGGGTGGATTAAAGCACTGGAGAAGATTTTTGATGTCATGGGGTGTTCAGACAATCAAAAGGTTAGTCTTGCTATTTACCGTTTGGAGGGTGAAGCAGATCAGTGGTGGTCTATGGTTAAAAATATCAGGGATGCCGATGAGATTGATGCTCTTGACTGGGATGAATTCAAAGGTATGTTTCTTGAGAAGTATTTTCCTAAGGCTGTTCGACTTAGGATGGAAAAGCAATTCTTGGAATTGAGGCAAGAGGAGGACTCAGTGGCTGCCTATGAAGAAAGGTTCACTCGATTGGCAAGGTATGCTCCAAATTTTATCCGAGACCTTGATAGTAAAATCAATCGTTTTTACTCAGGATTAAAGCCAAAGTATCGAAGGGCATTAGCTTCTCGTGAGTTTAAAAGTTATGAAAAGCTTGTTCGATGTGCTGAGAAGGTGGAAATGGAGTTTGCCGATGACCAAGTGTCCTATAACAACCAGCAGAAGAAGAGACCGAGGTTGCAGGAGAATGGTAAGAATTCTTCAAAAAGGTCTGATGGTAAGATAACTAAGTTTCCAGTTTGTGATAAATGTGGAAAAAGGCATGCTGGGGAATGTCTTCTGAATTCTGGGAAGTGCTACCGATGTGGTAAGATGGGACATAAGGCTCGTGATTGCACTGAAAAGGATCAAGCTGAAGGTAAGAACAAATTTGATTTACAGTTAGTGAAGTGTTATAAGTGCAATGAGATGGGTCACTATGCAAACGAGTGTCCGACAAGGAGCTTGAGTGATGGGAAGCAGTTAGACTACAAGCAGAAAGGGGTGGTGAAATCCTTTGCAACTACTTCAGCAGATGTTGGGCCATCGAATGAAGTGGTGTCAGCTCCAGGGAGCTCAGTATTTTTCGAAGATTGACTTGAGGTCGGGGTACCATCAGTTGAAAGTAAAAGAAGCAGATGTTCCGAAGACCGCATTCCGTACGAGATATGGCCATTATGAATTTGTAGTTATGCCTTTGGGGTTAACAAATGCACCTACTGTATTCATGGACCTTATGAATAAAATTTTCCATGAGTTCTTGGATAAGTTTGTGTTTGTGTTTTGAGGTTTGTGAAGAGGTTATGTGTGCCTTGTGATTCACAGTTGAAGAGAGAGTTGTTATGTGAAGCTCATAGTTCTCCGTTTTCAGTTCATCTGGGCAGTACTAAGATGTATAGAGATCTGCGGGAGTATTACTGGTGGGATGGAATGAAAAGAGATATTGCTGATTTTACTGTGAAGTGTTTGACTTGTCAGCGGGTTAAAGCAGAGCGGCAGTTACCGAAAGGGATGCTTCAGCCTTTACCAGTGCCAGAGTGGTAATGGGAGAATATATCCATGGACTTTGTTGTTGGATTACCAAAGACATCTCGAGGTAATAATGCAATTTGGGTTATTGTTGATCGCTTGACTAAATCTGCTCATTTCCTTTCTATACGAGATACTTTCTATCTAGATCAAATTTCCCGTTTGTATCTTAAGGAGATAGTCAGGTTACATGGAGTTCCTCTCTCCATTGTATCAGATCGTGATCCCAGGTTTACCTCTAACTTTTGGAAAGGCCTTCAGAAGTCGTTGGGTACTGAATTAAATTTTAGTACAGCTTTTCATCCTCAATCAGATGGGCAGTCAGAACGAACAATTCAGAAATTGGAGGATATGCTACGAGCTTGTTCTATGGATTATCAGGGAAGTTGGGACCAACATCTTTCTTTGGTTGAGTTTTCATATAATAATAGTTTCCATTCGAGTATACAGATGGCACCATTTCAGGCATTATATGGGAAGCGGTGTCGAACTCCAGCTTTCTGGGATGAAGTGGGTGAAAGAAAGTTGATGGGACCAGAATTGGTAGAAGAGATGGCAGAAAAAGTTCAGTTGATTCAGAAACACATGAGAATAGCTCAGAGTAGGCAGAAGAGTTATGCAGATAACCAGAGGAAGGATCTATCTTTCGAGGTACACAATGTTTTTCACGTTTCTATGTTGAGAAAGAATATGCCAGATCCATCTCATGTTTTGAGTCCAGAGGTAGTTCAGCTGGAAGAGAACCTATCTTATGAGGAACAACCGGTCCAGATTCTTGACCACAGGGAGCAAGTGTTACGGAATAAGGTGATTCACCAGGTAAAGGTTTTGTGGAAAAACCACATGATTGAAGAGGCAACATGGGAATCTGAAAATGCTATGAGGGATAAATACCCCCACTTATTTTGATAAGTGAATAAAATTGCGAGGACGCAATTCCCAAAAGGGGGGAAGGATGTAACATCCCAGGTAATTAAAGAATAAATAATTTTCATATTTATTAATATTTGAGAATTAAATATGAATTTTAATTAAAAGGGGTTGCTATGTTCGATAGCGTACCCGATACACAACGATGAGTTTCTTTGAAACTTACGTAGCACACTAGTAATATAATAATATTATTTTAAATGTTAGTTAACAAGTAGCCGTTGTACTGGCGGGAATGAATAGAAATAACTAAAATATGAATAGATATGTTTTTAGATGTTTTTACATTTACCCAATAAAAGATAAAGGCTTAAAATACGGAAAGAGTTCAATTTTAGGCTTTTATACTCTAATTTTCACTAAAGGTTCACTTATCACCTTTTAATGGTGAACCGTCATTAAATATAGTTTTGATCACTCTTATACA
Organism: Viscum album; assembly: GCA_963277665.1. Classification (NCBI taxonomy): domain Eukaryota; kingdom Viridiplantae; phylum Streptophyta; class Magnoliopsida; order Santalales; family Viscaceae; genus Viscum; species Viscum album. Next base: position 1,161,748,453 of record OY728126.1, read on the forward strand.
TTCTTTTGGACCAAATAAAACTTTTATTAAGAATCGGGACATCAAATTTTACTTTGTGTAATTTTTGGTACCTTTCTGATAAAGTTCATTTTTTTTTATGAATAGTGTAAAATGTTGCATTTTAATTCAAAACCTCTTTTTGATCTAATTTATTTATATGATTAGATTATCTTTTGAATTGGTTTTAAAGTGAAATTAGAATATATTTTTACCATTTTATCCAATGGTGGTCATTGGAATCAATTTCTATTTGAAATTAGACTTAAACTGGTGTCAATCTTTTGATACTTATTGTTTTGTAAAAACACGCTATTTGCTCTGGCAGCGGGAATTAATTATTAAATTAATTAATGTGACTTATATGATTTGAATTTTTTAAAATAGACTTCATTTTTGAATTCGTAATATCAAATATAGCTTAGAGTGAATTTTTGGTAATTTTCTGAAAAACTTCAATTTTTGATGAATAGTGAAACCACTAAGTGGTAATCAAGCAAACTGATTTTTCAGTTAAATGAAATTTTACCACTAATGTGTATTGAATTTTGAAAATCCGACATACATGGTTGTCATTAAGAAGTAAAATGTGGTTCAATGAGATTAAAATAATTTTTTGGTGAATAGTAACTTATTAAGTTCTTAATCACGATTAGTGGTAATTAGGGTAGTTTAATGTATAAATAATGCTTTAATAATATAAAATGACCTAGACACATGTCCCAACCTCATTGGTTGTGTCATGGCCGACCAAGACAAGTCATGGCCTAACTTGGGGACCCCATGTATCCACTTTTGTTGGGAAATAACATAAATTACTTTTTATTAAATGTTAAAGTGAAAATGACACAAACATAATATGTTTTGCGAAAACAATTTTTAAGTGGGGTTATACAAGTCCAAATTTTGATTATAAATATTCAATGGAAAGCTAAAAAGATTTCCTACATCATAGTAATTTGTTTATAATTTTTAGACATTAAATAAATTTAATTATTTATGACATAATAATGATGCAGCGATGACATCATTATTTGACGATTTAAATAAAATGGAATGATAAAATAAAATCTATGAACTACACATGTCCAAAACCAATTGGATGAATGGATTTCGATGCCTTATCACCTTATCCACGAATTCCATCAATGTGGGACCTTTTAAAACCGAAACACATTTTCAAATAATGTAATGTTTCTTTACTTTCCAAAAGTGCCCCTCCTCTCCCCTTATAAAAGGCCCCCACCTCTACCTCATTTCACACACTCTTCAAGCCATTGGCTCGGCCAACCCCTGCCCATTTGCTCTCTACACATCCCTCTCCTCATCCTAGAGGATTCCCTTTGGGCAGAATCCTTTCAAAGGAAGCCTTTAGGCTCAAACCAAAAGAAGTTACACTTTTTAAGGTATTTCATTCTCTCATGTTCATTTGTTTTATTTTGCTTCTCCGACCCCCTAAACTCTTTTTATTTACTTCTTTTGTAACAACACCAGTATCTTCAATATACTAGGATGTTGTTATAAGATATATTTGAGCTACACTCTCACACAACTACATCAAATGGTTAAAGAACATACGGTTTCCGTGGATGGCGAAATTCTGCCTCCCGAAACGATGATTGTTCAATACTCATTTAACACCTTCAAAGGTGGCCATTATGATGTCACTATTTTTATATATGATATATTATATGTTTATGTTTTCCTTAAGCTTCTGTTTTTTTCATTTTGGGCATACCTTTATGGTTTCCATTATGGGTAAAACACGATATCTTCATTTTAGGAAGTGCGGACTACCGCCCCCTAAAAGTGATTTGATTCGTTAATACCATATGTGGGATGTGTAAAGGATAAAGTTAATGATATTATATAAGTTGTTATACTGGAATTATAATATACTTTTATATCATTATGATTCCATTCCAGAAAATATGAAATAGAAATGGAAGTAGCGTTCATGCGTACGTACGGCTTACCGTCTCCATGAACGATGCATTTCATTTCTTACCTCTAAATGTGATGTAATATTATAAATGAATGTATGTACTGGATATATATGACATATATGATATCTACATAATGAATACCATTCTGTATATAATGAACCTTTGACCAAATTAACAACTTGTAAGTATAAGAAGTCAATTTTTGACTTAAGAACCAAATACCGACAAAATGAACATTATTAACTTAAATGATTACATGATGTTCATAACATGGTATAAAAGGAATAATGAACTTGAAAAAGATTCATAAGCAAGTAGAGATTAACTCAAGTTTATTATTCAGGAGTTTAAAGAACGGTCGGGTCAAGTCAGATACGAGGTATGGGAACTTCTTAACCCAATTTCCATTCTTTGGGTTAATCTCCTACTTCCAAATTATGTCATTATATTATTATGTCGTATCTTGTATTTGTACTTTATTTATGTGTACTTATAGTGAATACACATAATGTATCTATTTTATTTTAAAAATTATCTTTGTATGGGACTCCGTCTCAATCTCCTTTCGTTGAGACATATTTTATTTTATACGCATATTTCTTTTATACGGTGTATAAACCCCTTTTGACTTTTACGTTTATTCAAAAGGAATCTTTTTTATACGAAGCGTTTACTAAACGACAAAAGGGAATGTTTTTGTCGTACGTATGCGGCGACAACGACTTCTCCGCCGTCGTAACCGTTATTTGAGTTTCAGCTTCCTCTACAAGCCATACCTTATTTTTTTTAAAAGAAAAATAAATACCACGTTTTACTTTGGTATTGAAAATGGTTTTCATAATGTTTTTATTATATCAATGTGTTGTATTGATATCTCGTGATTGAAATGTGGAAATGTTATGTTTCCTTTATGCATGTTTTATCTGATACGATTATGTTATGGTTCTTGGGCATTATTATGAAGACGGGTGGTTCCGTGATAAACTAAGGGCGGGTGAGCCCGTTATAGCTCTCCAATGCATTGGGTAACGCGAAGGATTGAAACATTAAGGTTTCTCCGAAGAGATTTTTAGGGAATATACTGTGATGGGTATTCCAAACGTAACCAAGAGGGTTACTCCCTACGTAAGAATGTTATGAATGCCTCAAGTTACCTTTATGTCTTATGATTTCTATGATTTATTCATGATTTTATGAGGTATGTTAAAGTGATTATGTTTTATGGGTAAAGTATGATTTCACTCTTATGTATGTATGTACCCATGTTTCCTTTCCATGTTTTTATAACCCATACTGAGTTTTTATGCTCATCCCAAGTTTTTGAAATGTTTTTCACAGGTCAAGGGAAAGGTACATGATAAGATGATAGAGTCAAGGATGTGTCAAGAATTAATCCATGTTTTATTTTAAATGTGTGTTCCATTGATGGGAATGAAGAATACTATCTTTATGTAACCACTTTGTTTATATGTGGAATGTAATGCAAGTCTTATGATCTAATTCTCTAAAACTCTAAACCCGAAAAGATCCTCAACGTGTAATCTTGTAATAACTCAAGATTAAGTAAGGTTTAAGGCTGGGGCCTTATATATTATCCCAATTCAAATTTTATTTTATTGAAACTCTACCCTTATATTTCAGATAAATTATTTTAAAAAAAATTATTTGTGTAATTTAACATAAATTTTTTATGTCAGGGTATTTCTTTTAATTATGTTCTTTCTCTTGGATACACTTTCATTCATTTTGATCACCATTTGATTTATTTTAGTTATTATTTTGAACACTTTTTAGTTCAATTTATTAAATCATCTCATTGATATATAACTAGACTTTTATGCATCAATCCCCCAATTAAATTCAATAGTATCTTCAAACATTGGGTTCTTAAGACCATGTGATTGGGCCCTATCAACATTTTCATCATCTAACAAAAGATCAACTTTATCTCATAAGAATCCAATCATTGAAAAACCACATTACCTACCTCATACCAAGTGAAGAAATGAATAAAAATCAACTCCTATATATTATTTATTTGAATGACTCGCTAATTTTTTTTGATATTTTATGTCTATTTAATTATATGAGATATCATCAAATTAATCATACATGAGATCCTATATTAAATATTTCTTACACTGATTGCATGTAGATACTGTATGTATGAGTGTGTGGATGGAATGAACATTTATTCACTATAAAAACTCTTCCCAAAAAACATTTAATGTTGTAATTTCAAATGATAAGTTGGTATGATTTTTATAGTGCATAGATAGTAACTTGCTCTAGGTTCTAGGTATACATCCTACTCCCATGGATTAAAATAAAAAATACTTCCCATTTTCTTCTATTACCATATAGAATAACCCTGATCCTTTTTATATTTTCATTTCTGTGAACATATATAGTATACATCTTTCTAAAAAAACTACTAACCTCATGTTTAGTTAAAAATTACTTCTTGTAATAATGATACAAAAAGTGAGCGTAAACAGTAGAAAGTTTTTAATCATTATTAATTAGGTTAATTCACCTACATTTTCATTCATTGTTCCCTAGTTCTATAAATTTTCACTTTTAAGGGCTGCTTCCCACAACCCACTCCATTTAAGATTCCTTCCACTTCTAATTCAACCTCTATTCCAATTCAAAAGTGACTTATTTCTTGTTATTTTCCCTACTCACATTCATTCTGACAACAATTTTTTTAAGTCATCAATATTTTGATCTTTTTTTCATTTAATTTATCAGTTCATCCCATTGAGAAAGAACCATAGATTTACTTAAACTCTTATCCCAGTTATGAGGACTCCTAGAACTCTCTTTAAAGATCCACTTAGACTTCCTTTCACTCCTTAAATTGGAATCATTACTAACATTAAAAACATCCATATTTGATTCTATCATTTTTAAACCTCACTCCCAGTTTCCACTCTGACATTTTTATAGAGTCAGTTCTCTTTATTGGTTCCACTTGGGTTGAGTTTTTTCAGGTTATCCTAGGTAGTAGGGCTTATACTCCAATAATTAGTTTGAGATGAGGCTTTCGACTGATCCCACTGAGACACTTCATTAAATTGTTTTAAAGTGGGTTGTTCATTTGTTTCCCAGTAAGATTTTTTATTACTGGTATTTAATTTTTCATCTCTGCCATGTGAATTTTTTAAATTTGAATCATTTTTGAATCCCCAATTGTATTGTTCTTTGGTTTTTCTAGTAGCATAAGTACCTCAGATTGAGTCTTCTAGTTCATTGGATTTAAATTCAAGATTCTATTCAAATGTTGGGTTATTAATACCATGTGACTAGTCTCTATCAATACTTTAATCATTTGACAAAATATCATATTTGACTCCTAATAATCCTATCACTAAAACACCACATGGGCCGCCATATACCAAGTGAATAAATGAATAAACATAAAATCCTCACTCTTATTATACTAAAACCTAAAAAAGTAATATAAATGTTCCTTTATCATTTTATTTTTCAATAGATGAAAATTTAATTAGATTATTTGTAAATTTACAGATATCACGCATCATTTTCCATCAATTATTTCCACCACTAAAAAAATCTCAATACACCTCATTTGAATCATATTATCTTAGAAAAATGGATTCATGTAGCTTAAATGATTCTTCAAGAATGAAATTTTATGGGTTATAAGATCATATTTTTTTTAAAATTTATTTATTTTATTAAATATTAAAATTACTGAATCAAATAGGTTGGATATTAATCTAAAATATATGGATACCAATCATATGAAAAAAGATTATGATGTTGTGGTGAAATAGTTCATCCTTTTTGAAAAATATCATGCATATGACTCTTCTAAAATCATTTTTACACGTTTACATTGTTTTTATTCAAGAATAATTAGTCCAAAGTAGTTTAAATAACACTTGGTCTGTCACATAATATATCAAAGTTATAAATATTGGACTAAACATAGGGAACATTTTAATGTAGTTAGTGAATGGAATAACACTGCATTTTATGGATCATATAATATGATTAAAATTGTGAACAATAATGAATATTATAGTAAGTTTATGATTACAGGTGCGAATAATTATGATGATCATATTGAGGAAATGGTTTTGATAGTTTAAGATGAACTTCATGATTGTAAAAAAATGTTTTACAAGTTAAAGAGTTTTGTAAAGATTTGATTGTATATTGGTTGTACAAATAATAAAACATTTATAGTGATACTGAAGCTGTATAATATAAAAACTATAAATGAATAGATTGACACCATCTTTAGTAAACTAATTTCTCTCTTTAAGGATATGATCCCAAAATATAGTGATATTCCTTTTTGAACATATGAAATTAAATGAATGATATGTTCAATGGGTATAATCTTGGAAAGAATACTTGCAGGTCCAAATGACTATATACTATTTCATAAGGACCACAAATCACTTAAAAAAATGTCCAAAGTGTAGTTCATATTGGTACAATAATGATGAATCAGGTATTATGAAAGTTGTATGGAACTTTCTAATCATTCCAAGGTTTAGGATCCTATATTGAAGTGAGGAGACCAACATGAAATTGACATAGAATGAAGATACAAGAAATAAACAAGGGAAACTTCATCACTTTAAATACTCTCCTTAGTGGAAGAAAATTGATCATGGGTATCCGGAATTTGGAAATGTTCCAACAAACCTTCGTCTTATTCTATCTATAGATAAGTGAACCCTTTTGGTTTTCAAAATATCACTCAAAATACAAGGTCAATTTTATTGGTAAATTATAACATTCCACTGGGGTTATTCATGAAATGAAAATACATTATGTTATCTATTCTTATATCTGGACCAAAACAATCGGGTAATGATATTTATGTTTTTTGGATCCACTGATTGGGGATTTGAAATTATTGTGGGATTTAGGTGTTATATTGTTTGATTCTTTGATAAATGAAGATTTCACATTGAGATCCATGTTATATGGGATGATAAATGAATTTCCTTCTTATAGAATATTTTTGGAAATATAATTAAAAGAACTAAAGTGTGACCCATTTGTGAACAAGTTATATAATCAATTCGGTTGAAACATTCTTCAACGACAGTTTTTAGGACATCACATATTTTTACCATAGAGGAATAAATTCAAATCTTGGATTATATTATTAGATTGTTGTTTAGAAGAATATACAAAACCATTCCACTAACAGGTGATCAACTGTTTGAGAATGTAAAATATAAGGGAACTATTTTTGTTAAAACACATTTTAAAATCCTCACAAAAACTGATTAAATAACGTGATCAATTTTTTTTGAATTACTATACTATAATTGTTTGTATGACAATAATTTTATGGACGTTATATATGTGGAAAAAATGTATGTGATAGTGTCATTGTAACATTACTAAATGAAATTGGAAAAATATAGGATGAAATTAATGCTAGGTTGGAAATGACTAACATAGGGATATAAGAAGAGTTGGTTCCATTGAAGTGTGAAAAATATAAATTTCTTCCTCTAAATTCTTGCACTATTTACAAGAAAGAGAGGTATTAGTTTTTAAACTTCTTTAATAAATTAATGTTTCTAGAGGGGTACTCATCAAATATCATGTCAATAAATAATTTAATGTTAAAGGTTCTAAAATCACATCACTACTATGTTTTTATTCTCGATCTAATACTTGTAGATTTATGTTCAATTTTTCCAAGAATTTACATTATACAGAAACCAATATCTGTTTATTTTTCAAAGATCTATGCAACAATGTTATATATCTAGTGAAATTTACATCTATTGAAAAGGAAATTACTGTCATATTATGTGAATTGTAGATGTTCTTCCCACCATCATTCTTTTATATGATGGTTCACATGATGTTTCACTGGTTAGAGATATTCCACTATGTGGTCTTATATATTGTAGATGGATATATCCCATTTAATATTATATAATGACTTTTAAAGGTTATATAAAAATTGAATTCATCCATAAGGTCGTATCGTTGTGAAATATGTTATTGATGAAGTAGTTTAATTATGTACTGACTACCTATCTGATGCAGAAAGCACTACTTTTGGAATTTCACCACACCATGTAGCTTTTGGGTGAATGGATTTATGGAATAAATGTTTTCACAATTACTACTACATAGTGGGATAAACCTTAAATTTTTGTTTTTTTATAAAAGCTTATAGGTTTCACCATATGTTGAAGCCCACAAAGTAATTCTTAGTATTTTGAATCCATAAAAGGATAAAAGATGGATATCAATTAAAAATAATAAATATTATATATGATGGTTTTGATACCATATTTTTAAGGATTCAACTGTAAATTCAAATTCAATTTAAGAATTATATTCATGTCTAACCATAGGAACATGTGTGCATATAATATCTTATAATGGTTATGTAATTAATGGTTATATATTCTATACAAATGAGCATGATGAACATATTACCATCAAATATAGAATAGTTACACTTCTTACTGAAGAAATTTATGTATTTGTTATTAAGGGAAAAAATCAAATTTAGGCGAATATGTTATACTTTGGCATCATAAAACTAATATGGGAGTTAGATTATATAAAACTATATGTGATGATTTTCCAATACAAGTGGGTTGATAAAAGTAGTGTAGTTAAAATAAAAGAATTGGGATTCATGAAATTGGATTTTAATAAGGAAGGGTATAAAGACAAACCGTTTTCATTGGGATTTCATAATCATTTCATGGTGGTATTAATACAGATGGGGTCTTGTATCTTTGAGGATACCATAATGAGGGGATTTATATACTCGATAGAGGGGTCAAATCCCTTCCACGTTTCAAAAACAATAGAGTTCAATAATAAAATTGTATATATTTTTTGGAAATATACATTGTGTTACCTAATATTATTATCGATTAGATACTAAATGTATAAAATTAAAATTAAATGTTCACAAAATTCTGCAGATAATGACTTCTACACATGTTGATGATCCCTATCCTAAGGAAAAATAGGTTCATGAGAATATTGATGTTCCCAATGTAGAGGAATAGCCATATTCTTCACATTTCAATGCAACCAATATAGAGAAACAACATATATGTGATGTTGAATAGGAGGAAATGGTAGACAATTGAACAAATCATGTACACGAAAAAATTAGATCGATAGAGCATGATGGTGTTTACAAAAATTATTAAGGTGAGGAATAAAGGCATTAAATTTTAGGTTGGATGGAATCCACATAGCCAACATCTTAACCCCAAAATGCTATGTTCAATTATTACATTAGACTAACCACTCAAATGAACATACCAGTTGATGTAGATTCATGGGACAATGTTGTGCCTTTGGTAAAGGCATTAATTTTGGAAATGATTAGGGATAAATTATGATATATTTTATTTATTTTTGTATGAAAAATATTTAAATATTGATTTACTCTTCATTATAACTTATAGAGTTAATTTATTTTATATGAATATCAAATGAAATTTTTATTAATTCCCACTTGAAAGGATCATAGAGGCATTCAGAGAATTATTACAAAGTATCATACCAAAGATGCTAAAGGAAAAATAAACACTCACCCACAATAGATGTATTAACACATGATAAACCAACAAACATGTAATGGATTTATTGGTCACCATTAGGATTTAACTTTTCAGGTACATTGTGACTGGTAATACATTACTTGATAATATATGTATTAAATAATTTGATTAAGAATTGTTAATATATTAAATAGTAACTAAGTGATGAAAATAAGAAACATGTAGAAAAACCAACATACCCCTACCATAATGCAAGGATGAGATACACTTCACTTGAAAAAATGGCATGTATTTTAAATCTATAGTAATAATTTTATGCGACATGAAAAAAAGATAATTATGTTCCTATTTTAAAATGAAGATTGTTGAATCAAAATAAAAAGACAATTCAATCCTACATCATGTTATATGGAAGGAGGATAATATAAATAAATACAAGATAATAATAAATTAAAACCCTCAAAAGGTATGAAAATCATGTTTAAGTATGACATAATAAAAAATAATTTTTCATTTAATCAGTATTACATAACAAGGACTACCAATTTCCCTATATTTTTATCTGAATTAGACAAAATAATCATCATAAACATTACCTAATGTATGGATACTATTAGGGCCCCATATGTGGCTCGAACAGTATGGTTATGTTAGATGTTCATGTTTTATGGTGTCACCCTAAACATATTTTGATAAAATAAATGAATATAAGGATAACCATAATAAAATAGAAGATATGTAGACAAAATTATATTCTCTACAAGAAAAATTGTATTAACAATCTGAGTTGTTAGAAAATTTCATGAGAAGGAATCAAAGAGAAGAAAAACCAAAACAAGAACCACTATGTCAAGATCCTGCCACCCCCATAAACCTTGAGGTGATCCATTACCTTAAAAGTGATGCCAACAAGAGGTAATCAATTTTTTCATAACTATTTATGTGAAATTTTCAATCATGCATACATTGATACATTTCCCATACTGATATTCTATAAGGTGAAAATTATTTTGATTTATATATATCAGCGCCCAACCATCTCGTTATTGTGAGGTTTATATTGTACAATATCTAAGGATACACTCTATGAAAAATAAAAGTTCAAATAGGTCATATGAGAGTTAATATTTACCTAGATCATGAGCTAAGAACTAATCTACATATTCCAATTGATGATCTAAATACTCAAATGGATGATATTTCTGTTGTAACATTCATTGAATGGATTTTAGATCTAGTAAAAATACATGTTTATAAATAGATGTTTATTTAAAATTTAGTTTTTATGAAAAACATTCAACAATTAATGAAATAAATCCCCAAACCAATGAATTTTATTACAGATGGAGAAAGGGAAGGGGTGAAAAGGATGGTCAAATCTAAATGATCTAATGGATCACCAACTAATCTAGAAGATCTTTATAAAGTGAATTTACACAACCCATTAAACTTCTGTATTTACTAACATTAATGATTCATGTGGATACAATGTTAAAAAGTAGAGATATGAAAATAATTTATTTTTGAGAAAAAATGTATAGAGAGGCCACTACAGACTATCTTATTCATGAGATTGTAAATGAAACCATCCAGCATGAATGAATAAGAGTCTCTGTTGTAAATGTATACATGAGGTGTGTCTTCATAATTTATTAGTCCAATAGCTGATCTAATATGTTAATTATGACTAAATAATATTCATATATTTATACATATGTATATATAATTACTATTTGGAGGGAAATACCTGTGAATATAAATTTGGACTCATTATTCTTCACAATACTTCTAAAAAACTATTCATATTCTAACAAAAGTAATATGAAATAATAGTAGAAAAACTGGCTGTATTTTTTTAAAGAAAACTTACAGATGACAGACACTTCTTAAAACCCATGAGGTAGGGTTAAAACACTAAAATATAACCATATTAAATATATTTTCATTCCTTAAATAACTTATTAATTTTTTTAGACAACATTGGTTACTCAATGAAATTAATTTGGGTACTATAATGATTTTTTTCTAGATTCAATGCATGGATACCAAAAAAAACAACCACATGTGATGAATTTTATCAAATTGTAATACACCACATACAACATTTTATAAATAAACATCATTTTTTAGATTTTATGTTATATTTTAATGAAAATTATATTATTATTTGGTGATGTTTAAATGTCATCAAAATTATGGAATGAGGGGAGTCCATGAGCATAATAATCCTATCTACTTTTTCAATTGGATATGTATTGTGGAATATATAATAATATTTCAATATTAAAACATATATCAATACAATTTAATTATTTTAATCAATGATTCTTCAGTGTGTGAAATAAACTAATGACAATGATTGTTGTTATTATGTTGGAAAATTTATTAATGATATCATATTACATAAAAAACATGCACCCTAGAAGAGGTACTTATCATGATAATTACAATTTCATTTAAAATATTTATTAATCCTTTATTTATTTAGATTTTCAAGTACTACCAGGTCTATTTACTATCCTCATATTCAATAGGAAATAGATTTTAATAAATTAATTAGTATAATTCATGGTGTTAGAATGTATATAGGCATCACTAAGAGGTCACATCATATTACTTATTTAGTTAATTTTCTCTTCATTTCATCTACTTTTTAAGTTAATTTTATTATAATTTTTATTTGATACATATTTTTTTTAATTTTCATAGAGATCATAAAGAAATTAATTCATCTATAATTTTTTTCTTCAACCATATTTTTCTCTTTTAAGAGAAATAAAGATTGGATAAAAAGAAATTATAGATGAATTATTCATCAAGTATGATACAGTCATGTTCTTCGATCATGAAATATACATGGATGATTTACTATTATTTTTTATTCCACAATGAATTCAACATTTTTGGTTATCAAACAATAATATTGTTAGATAATGTAGAATTTTGAATACATTATAGAATAAAAATACATGATGTGATGTGTAGGAATCAACCACACCTCAATCTAATGAACAGTATTCCTAGCAGGACTCAAAGTTTATGTTTTTAGTTTAAAATTGAAATTATAGTTCAAAACAAACATTACATACTCCAAACCAAGAAAAAAATTATATTGTTTTTGATACTTTACGAAAATGACTCATAATTCATTAATGATGTGTAGGAATCAACTACCTCAATCCAATACATAGTGTGCCCGCTATGACTCAAAGTGTATGTTTTTAGTTTAAATTTTACACATTAGTTTAAAACACACTTCACATACTCAATATTGAGATAAAAAATAATATAGTTTTGATATATTAGTATAATTATCTAGAATTCATTTTCGATGTGTTGAAATCATCTGCACCTCAGTTTGATACACAGTGTGATTGTTGTGACTCAAAGTGTAGGTTTTTTGTTTAAAAATGGCATTATAGATAAGAACATGCATCACTTACTAAAAAACAAGAAAACACAATGTTATTTTCTTGATACTTTAGTAAAATGATTTAGAAGTCATTTGTGATGTGTAGGAATGAATCGCACATCAAATAGACAAATAAATAGACTCGTATGACTCAAAGTGCATGTATTCTATTTAAATTGAAATTTTTAATAAAAAAGAAACATATCTTAATGAAAAATTATAAAAAACATTATGGTTTTTTATACTATATTAAAACAATACATAATTCATTAGTGTTGTATAGGTTTTAACCACATATCAATATAATACATTGTGTGACTATTATGACTCAAAGTGTTCGTTTTTAATTAAAATTGAAATTTTAGTTCAAAACACACATCACACAATAAAAACTAGGAAAATACATTAGGATTGTTTTGATACTTTAATAAAACAATCCATAAGATATTTTTAATGTGTATGAATTATTCTCACCTCAATCTAATACCTAGTGTTCCCAACATGACTCAAATTGTATGATATTAGATTAAAATTGACATTTTTATTCAAAACATGTTCCACTCATTGAAAACTTATAAAACACACTAAAATTGTCATCATACTCTAGGAAAACTATTCATAAGTAATTTATAATGTTTATGAGTCAATCTCATGTCAAACAGACACATGATGTGACCAGTATGACTCATAGTGCATGTTTTCAGTTTGAATTGACATTTTAGTAAAAAAAGAAAAGTGACATACTCAAATCTAAGAAATATCATTCATACTATTTTGAAACTTTATAAAAAAGTGTCTATAAGTCATTTTTGACACTTAGGAATTAACCGCATGTCAATCTAATGCATGGTGTGATTTTTATGACTCAAAGAATGTGTTTTTTGAAATTGACATTTTAGTTCAAAACACACTTCACATGCTCAAAACTAAGAAAAAATATTCATATAGTTTTGATAATTTAGTAAAACAATCCATAAGTAATTTTGTTTGTGTATGAATCATTCATACATCAATCGGATACATGGTGTACTCGGTATGATTCAAAGTGCCTGTTATCTATTTAATAATGAAATTTTAGTTCAAAAAGTGCATTACTCATCAAAAACCCAAAAAACATGCTCATGTTTCCTTTATAATTTAAGAAAATGCTTCATAATTAATTTTTGACATATAAGAATTAGTCTCACATCAAACCAACACATGATGTGACTAGTATAACTCAAAGTGCATGTTTTAATTCTAAATTTACATTTTAGTAAAAAAGACACATGACATACTAAAAAATAATAAAAACCATTCAAATTGTTTTGATACTTTAGGAAAATTATCCATAAGTAATTTTTGATATGTAGGAATAAACCACGTTTTAATCCGAAACATGGTGTGATCAGTATGAATCAATGTGTGTTCTTGTTTAAAATTGACATTTTAGTTCAAAACGCATGTCACATTCTCAAAACTAAGAATACACATTTTGATTATTTTGGTAATTCAATACAATGATCTGTAAGTCATTTTTGATGTTTAGGAATCATCAGTACCTCAATCTGAAACACAATGTACCCAATATGACTCAATGTGTATGTTATCAGTTTAAAATTTACATTTTAGTTCAGAACCTGTGTTAGTCAATAAAAACTAAAAAATGTTCCTGGATTGTCTTAATACATTAGGAAAATGATTCATAAGTCATTTTTTATTTTTAATAATTATCCTTAGGTTAAACTGATACATGATGTAACTGACAAGAATCACATTGTATGTTTTTAGTTTAAATCTACATTTTAATAAAGAAAATTAATTACTCAAACCCAACCTAATACATTTGGATTGTTTTTATACATTCGTAAAATTATCCATAAGTCATTTTTGACGTGTAAGAATAAAAACACATCAATATAATTCATGGTGTAACCAATAAGATTTAAAGTATGTGTTTTTATTTAAAATCAAAATTTTATTTTAAAACACATGTCACATACTCAAAAACAAGAAACAAAATTTATATTGTTTTCATAATTTAATAAAATGATCCATAAGTCATTTGTGATGTGTAGGAATTAGCCTCATGTCAATATGATACACAATGTTCATGGTATAAATCAATGTGTATGCTATCGGTTTAAAATTTAAATTTTAGTTTAAAACATGTCACTCACTAAAAAGTGATAAAACACTCTTAGATTGTCTTGATACATTAAGATACTAATTCATATGTTATTTGTGACTTGTAGGAATCCGCTACATATAAAATAAGTATATAATTTGACTACAAATACTCATAGTTCATGTTTTCAGTTTAAATTGAGATTTTAGTAAAAAGGACACATGACATACTCAAAACCAAGAAAGTACATTCACATTATTTTGACACTTTATGAAAATGATCCATCAGTCATTTTTTATTTATAGAAATCAACTGCATATCAATCCAACACACGATGTTACCGGTATTACTCAAAGTGTGTGGTTTCAGTTTAAAAATTATATTTTTTGAATGTGTCGTTTCATATTTTTATTTAATTTATTTCATTATAGTATTACTAATATAATAATTGTTTTCTTATATAGGTGGACTATTTTTCTTGTGATGGGGTTATTTATTTGAAAAATTATAGCATGATTGGGATCTTTTGTGAGGGGGTGGGGGCCAAAGACAATGGAAAATTATTATTTTTGAATGTTTTTGATAAATTGTACATACTTATGTAATTATAAAAACCAATGTTTGAAATGTATATAATAGAGTTTTTTATTTTATTTTTTATATAAATTTTGTTTGAATTAAATTCTATTTTTCTACTATAATGTACTATAATATTATTAACTCAATTCCATATTATGGATTTTATTATTTCTATTTCTATTTTTGATAAAGGGGACACTTTATCAATGCTAAAATAACATTGATAAAGGATCCCCTTTATCAGCTTTTTTAGCACTGATAAAGGTCCCTTTTTGTAGTTATATTTTTAGCACTAATAAAATAGGCACCATTTTATTAGTGCTTAGAACAACAATATTTTTTAGCACTAATAAGGGGTTTTCTTAAACTGATAAAAGGGGGATATGTAGCAGTGACAAAAAAATAAGTAATTAGATATCTAGCATGAAACATAATGGATATGGAAAAAACATAATATACTTATGATATATTTATCAGCATATAATTTAATATATTCATAGAATATAATATTTATATGCAAAACACAATATCTATTTATAAGACAAAAACTTAATTATTGTCTGTAGACCAAGATAAATTTTTTTGAATGAACATAAAATAATTTATTTACATATAATATAAAGTATGCACATAATACCTAATAACTATTTACATACCAAGAATAATATTTACTATATTGAATATAACATACTATATTAATAAGATATTTTTCCATTTAATAGTTCATATTTCTATAGAATATAATATTTATAAAGAAAAAATTATATAAATGTTAAAAATTTAATTTATATGAGGCGTGTATATCAATATAACATGTTATAAATGCAAGAAACATAACATATTTCTATAAAAAATTAATTTGATGTAAAAAATATAATATCAAATTATATATAAGAAATGTAACATAATATATATAGATAATACATATTCCATTTATGAGATGTTTTTTCACATAAAATTTAATATCTCCATATTTTACAATATTTATACATTTAAAATAATATATATTGAAGAACCCCAACAACCGGTGCAGACATCTGGGGGTGAATCAGGTGTTGAATAATTTTTACCAATTATTCATTGAATCTTTAAACATTTATGATAACAAAACATTGTTTCCAGTTATGATAGTTGGATCATTTCAATTATTACCAATAAACCAATAACACATGCAATGCAGAAAATAAAGTAAAATGAACATGCAATATTGTTTTACAATTTATGGCTCAAAGTCCCACTACATTCCATGATTGGTTATTCACCCCAATCATCATTTCTCCACTATAATAAATAGGTGAATACAATGGTTTTAGTTATTACCACACCTAAAATTACTAGTATCTCAATAGTATTCTCCTTGCCTACTTCCCTAATTACTTCTACACAATAAAATTCACAATAAAATCATATCTTCACATGGTGTTGTACCTAAATACCCTAAGTCATACAGGTTCCACAGATTCCCATCGTGTATTTGAAAGTGCCCTCTATCAACTCATGTTTTGAAGAATATCAACACATATACTTTGGGATGTCTCTATACTCAAAAATAATTAACTTCTTCCACTTAAATTAGTGTCTTTGACTAAAAAAATTTCTTTAATAGAATTATACACAACATTGTCCCTAAATATTTATCATCTCCCAGTTCTCCTTGAAACCCTTCTTGGTGGCTTCTCACACTTCATCACTCTAACTCAGTAGATTAGAAAACATTCTTGGATAATATCCAATCTATAACACATCTAATAATTTTTCCTAGTGATAAACAATATAAACTTGGGTCTGGTCTTTTTCACTGAATAGATTCGTTACATTGAGTTTACATAGGTAGTGGTTAACTCCTCCTCATTTTTCTCTTATCTTTATTTTAAACCTAGTAGGTAGAATCACATCATAATTGGTTCATATTATCTTCTCCTTCTTCACTATAGATTACTTTTAATCTATATTTTTCTTCTTCCTCAAGAGCACAAATTCATGGAACCTCAAAAACAATTTCACACATAGAAGCTGCAATTTATTATTCCTTTTTCTATTTATTCCTTCACAATGTTTTCCTATTTTTCATGTGCATGAACTTATTAATTAGATATATATTTTAGATTCCAATATCCGAAAAGGTTATTTCAATGGGACATTCTTGATTCCATCCAAATGTGTTTTTATTCAATAATAACTTTGGGAAACCCCACTTTACTATACAACTGTTTTAAATCAACAGGTATTTCAAAAATACCCTCACTTAATACTCATCAATGGATGAATAAAATATACTTTTATTTAAAACTAATATTGGATAATATCTGTTTTTTAACTTAAAATATTTGTACCAAAATCCACATTTTTATCTCCACACCTATAGCAAAATATACTGCACACATATATGAAATGTGGAACTCATCTTGTGACATGCTGTAATTTTTTGAAATAGAAATCATCTCAAAAACCTAGATTCAATTTATTTTTCACTAATTTCATATCATATTGATTCATATAAATTTAATATATAAAAATAAACTTAATATTTGATGTATTATTATCTACATTATTCTTTAACATCCAATATCTTTAATCTAATACATCTAAATTTTCATTCATTATTCATGCTTTGATCGTCTTCTCACATAGCTTGAAGATCATGAACTCTCACTTTTCTCATGCTTAGATTCTATATTTTGAAAGATTCATAATTTTTTGAACATGACCAAACAAAAAAAGAATATCCCCATTAAAATTCTCTCTTTAGATATTAAATATGCATTTCCCAAATTTCATTCAACAACTTTCTAAAAATTAACTAAATATGGAATTCATGCATTGAGAACATCATTTTACAGGTATTTAACTGACTACACTAGAAAAGGTTTGCGCTCAAGCCTTTATAGATGTATTCATACTTTACCTAAGGCTTATGAGGACTTCTCAAAATCTTAAAAATAGTAGTGGAGTCATATGATTTTATAAAAGACATATTCTTGAAGACTTATGCATGCTACTCAAAGGCTTAAGCTGATAAACAAATACTTACACTGGGGATAAAAATTTTACACTAAAATTTAGAGAATTATATTTAATGAAAAGGATTATGCCAGGTTAA
This sequence comes from Viscum album, assembly GCA_963277665.1. NCBI lineage: Eukaryota > Viridiplantae > Streptophyta > Magnoliopsida > Santalales > Viscaceae > Viscum > Viscum album. Next base: position 1,161,767,141 of record OY728126.1, read on the forward strand.
TTCATATGATAGAGTATTATAATCCAAATAAAAGTCTTATTGTAAGGAACCGGCCATAAACAATCTGTAAATTGAATCATTATACAAGATTTCATTTTCTTTCATTTTTTGGATCTTTTAAATTTTAGAGTTTTATAGAATTAATTCAGTACTCTTACATAACAAAACCATACAATACATATTGGAAAATTCCCCTCAGTATCCATTTTTGCACTAAAAAATTTTATTATATAAAAAGTTTTCTTTCCATGACACATCTTTACAATTTTCATATGGACATCATCCTTGTCCCTAATCATCCTTAAAACCCTATTTTCTTTTAATTTTTATAAGCACAAAATGATTAGTAAGAGAAATATAAAAAGAATGAATAAACTAATTAGTCCATTTTAAAACCATGATATTATAGAATATTTTTCCTTTAACATAATAAGAGTTGAGCTCAAATATTCATTCACTTACACATGATATAAAGTTTACTAATTTTTTATTTATAAAACACTTTATAATAAAATATAATGGAAAAATACTAACCATTAGGGTTTCTTATAAATCATGAGTACCCATAAAAAATTATTTTCTTCAAAACATGAATTTTTATCCAAAAATAGAATATTCATTCCTTTAAAACAAACATCATTAAATTTCCCTTTTAAAATAAATGATTTCCATGAAAAATAATTAACATACAAAAAAATTCATATAGGTAACTTGTAAAATCATTTTCATATCACTATTTCAAATGGAATAACTAATATGGTACAATATAATCATTATTTAATGCATTTTAGGGTTATAATGGACCCACCCATCAGTTGTTTATAATTTAACCATCCATCCTTGGATTTTAACATAACCCCCCACCCTTGGTTTATAATAGAACCACCCTTCCTTGGTTTATAATGGAACCACCTATCTTTGGTTTATAATGGAAAATCCCATCATCATTATAAATTCCCATGAACCATATAATAATGATAAAACATGAAATATTGAATTTTTGATCATTATAATCATTAAACTAATCTTCACTCCCATAAGAAAAAAATTTAAGATATTCAAATTTTCATTTAAAATCCTCTTTGAAAATACTTAGAATAAAGGGTAGGGGGTTTATTAATTTAAAAAAACATTAAATCTTGTAAAATATCATATATCAAATAACGCTTTTGGTAGAAGGGAAAATCATTGATTCTATATACATAAAAATATAACATTCCTTTTTTATTTTCTAAAGAAAGTAAAAATAATCCATAAAAATATTCCTTTTGAAATCCTTCATAAGATAGAAACATAAATTGTCATTTATAATTTATTTTTTCCCATATAAGTACATATAAAAAGGATTTTTAGGAATATATACATGTGATGTAAAGATTTAGAAAACAAATAATTAAATATTTTAAAATAACGTTTTTAAAGTAAAGTGTCCATCTCCTCAAGTCCAAATCATAATGCATGTTACTTATTTTCATAAATAATAAAATTAGGTTATTTGGTTAATTTCTCAGAAAGCTTTTTTATTATTTTATTCTTTTTACCATTATATAATCAATTAGGTTCATATCACACATTTGATGATATTAGGCTCATATGTACAAAATGAATTTGGTAGGTCAATTGTGGCCAAAGAGGTCATTCCATCATCTCTAAAATAATAATAATGACACAATTTATCATTTTTATACATCAATTATAATTTTAATACCAAATATGAAATATGGTTAATAAAATTGAATTCTGTTATAATCTTGGATATGATATTCCATACGTATTCCTGAGTAATGCTTCCATTTTTCAATGATCATTATGGAAATTATGTAAGTGTTATTTTATCTTTCCAGACTGATCATTAATATCATATTATATATTTAAATAAACTTATTTATATATAATTCATATGAAGTGTAATGTTTCCTAAACCAAGACCTCTAGAATGAGGGGAGGTATTCTAGGAAGGTATTTGGAAAGGTATTGGACAAACTAAAAGTATTTTTATGTGTGAGGAAATTGGGATAGGAGGTCCACTTTTATAAGTGAGGGGTGGGGAACTCTTGGAATTACTTAAAATATTAAATTAATATAAATTAATATCCATTCAATAAATGATGAAAATTGATTTAATTCAGAGATTTAATGATAATGGGTCTAAATCATATCATCAAATAAAATATAGACAAGTTTAGACCATGTTTTTAAACTTATCTTTTTATTTTAACCCATGCTAACCTTTTTGACAATTATGGGGATAAAAATGGTTTTTAATATTTAAGGGTTAAGATAGTTACTATAAAATAAAAATTGACCCATAAATGGACCATGGATGATATTTTTAGTCATATTATAATCACTTGTATGAATATAGTATTTTTCATAATTTTAAAACATTTAATAATGTATTATTTATTAAAAAGGCCCATCAATGTCATTCTTAGAACTATTAATTTAATTTGACTTTGAAAATGACAAGACAATAATGGAATTAAAATATAATCAATTCAGATAAATATATTATGATATTTTTATCTAAAAAATTCATGGAACATAATAACTCATTCAAATTATATTACTTTTAACATTCTTAAAATCATTTATTTTATTTATTAATTAATTGAATAAATACTGTTTCAGAGTTTCCTAAGAATTTAAGGTAATTATTTTATCCTTAAAAATTATAAATAAATTAACATGATATAAAATTCCTTTATATTTTAAATAACCATTCATAATTAAATTTATGTTATTTCCATCCCTATCAAAAAATATTATAGATATTAAAATTAAGAGAATGAAAAATTTTACTCTATCCTTTAATTAAATACTATAAAGGTCAAAATCCAGGATAAATGGAAAAAATGGTCATATTTTTGAAATATTAATGGAATTTTATGAACTCCACTCATAAAATGGGATAAATAAGTGTGTTGGGTACATTTTTAGTCCATAATTACTAAATTTACCCTTACCATGATGATACTTATTTAATACTGTTGCTATTCATAAGGACTAAAATTAAAAGGGTAGTACTAACAAAATTTAGACATCCAAATTACAAATATTGAATCCATTTTTTGAGATTTATTTTATATAAGGGGAAGAAATTAATTTATGATTAAAATTTAAAATAACATGAAAAAGTATTTTCATAGAAATTCCTCTTATGTATAAAAAATGTTTTTATGTCAAATTGAACCCTAAAATTGATTTAAATGAAATTAATTATATTATTAATAATATAATGTCATGACCCAGCCTAATTGGGCTCGATCCATGACTCCCCAATCCTACCCCCATAGGTTTGGGTAAAGAATTTACCACCGAGTATGCAATCACACACAATGAGTCATTAGCCTAAGGTACCTATATGCATGCACCCAAATACACCTCCATGGAACAAAGAAGAGATATATAGAAAAAATGAAAAGAAATGCTTGCATACATATATCCAAAACTAGAGTATAATAGTATTACAAAAGGGAAAATATAGGTCCCACTAAAAGAAAACTACAATATCATCCTACCTTCTCAGATGGAGGGGATCAATATCAAATGAACATGCTGGAAATATCATCATCCAATCTCCGGTAAACACCTTGATCGATGAAACTCCCTAAGATCCACCTACTCCATGTCCTCCTGGGACTCTATCGAAAGGACAATGTTCTGAAAAAGACACAAGACTTGTGCAAGAAAATCCCATGCAAGGTTGAGTATAAAAATTCTCCGTAGGCACCCCAAAAACCCAAAAACAAAAGGGAAAATTGAATGGAAACAGTCAGCTCGACCCAGCCAGAAGGAACCCAAATGAGAGAGAAAATTCATCTTGAGACTATACTTAGCTAAAAGTGACTAGTCCGCTTATACCACTAGGTGTCTCATCGAAGAAGTGACAACAATATAAGGGAAACCCAGAAATCACACAAATATACTCGTCTTAGGCACTACGCCTTAAAAGGTTCTGACCTCATCATCAACAATATGTTTCTGCTCGAGGCTCTAAATCAAGCCACAAAAATCACCTTCCAAGATCCGAGTCATCCTAGATGACACTCATTTGAGAGATTCCACTATATCAGTAAAAAAATGACACAACCGAGCTAACCCTCATGGTGTCTATCCACGAGGACACACTCGATAGACAAAACTACAGAAGAATTTACCCAATGACTAAACCAAATCTAACATCTCAAGGTAAGGGATCATACCCAATGTCCACTAGAGGATACGAAACCCTATCTAGAAATACCAAACATAAGAAGGGGTATTGCGGAAAAACCTATAGCCAGAACAACTCACTTAGTGGAGGATCAATGCCTATGTAGTGATGGTCACACCGATTATGAGAACCCCACTAAGTAAAACATCATGATAGATCACATAAGAAATGAATCTTGATACACACATAGGGGGTCTATGCCCAGGGCTCACTAGTGGCTTTGTAACCTACTAGAATATCTTGGGTAGGGGATCAACACTCAGATAAATATTGGTCATGCTAAAAAACCCTACTGAGGAAACACGAAGGGATGTGAGGATCGTGTTGGGCCTCTCGGGGCGATACATGCTCTAAATTTGCCAAGTCTAATATCGAAGTAGATTAGGAAAAATCACTATAGAAAGTGGGAAACCCACAGTACACATATGAAAAGTAGCTGAGGAGGGTCAAATTCCAATGAAGAGAACGTGATACCAAAAACCCTCATTGTAGTCGAAGAGGGGTCACCGTTCTGTGAAGGGGATATGATACTGAAAACCTTTGTAGCTAAAGGACTAGGAGGACCCACACCCTGATTTTAGTTTAAGCATCCATAATTGATCTTAAAACTTCTGCATTAAATTCAGGGACACAATGCTCCTGATGGTGTGTTAATTATACATCAGATGCAGATGATATGTTTTATACAAGAAACTCCAAATAATAATAATAATAATAATTATTATTATTATTATTAATATTATTATTATTGTTATTGGACATTTCGTGCCCCCAAGCCTTGAGATATAAATAAAATGTTCTCAAAATGGACTCAAATGGTCCTCCTCAAAGAAAGGGTCACATTTCCTTAGACGACACATAAATTGGATGTCTGATTTAGAGGTTATGAGGGTTAAAGCTTTCCCAACACGTTTTGGTCGGTCCAACCTGCTCCGGCCAGCCCAGTCGCACCGGCCCACGACCCAGCCACCTCGTCCCATCCTAGTCACGCCATCCCTTGTCCCATCCCTCTATTTTTACTACTCTATAGCTCGTGCAGCTTGCGCACCTGCCATCTCTGCCCTCCGTCACTACGCACCACTGCGCTGCCCAGCAGTGCCTGCTACGCCGCCCAATGGTCTCCGCTACCAGCTCCATCTTCCTCCCATGGACATCGCATGCATCCGTGGACAACCAAATGTCTGTGTTCCTTCCATGGACCACTAGGAACACTTTAGATCTCCAAAAATTATTTAGAGATCGGATCCGGAAACCAAAAGATGCGATCTACACAGACACATGCTCCACTCGAAGGTTTGATGATGATTCGAACAAAAAAAAGAATAAACAAGGGGATTTATATTTAAAATTCAAAAAAATATACTTCAAGGTGAAATGATGAAACTTATGGGTCATATCCACACTCCAAAGCTATTTCTACATGATCTAGGAGCGATCACCTTCAAAATCTATGTCTGATGGAACCTTGTTTAATCGATTTGTCCTTCGTGTCATTTTTCAGAGAAGGGAAAGAGGGGAGGGGGATCTTTCCTTGTGGAGTTAAGGGGGTGGGTAAGGGGGTTTGTTTTTATTTTTTATTAAATAAATCCTCTTATATAACTCCCCACCAATATGCCTCTAACCCGGTACCCGGTGCCGACAAAGTTTATGTTGTGCCTAGGGAAAACATGATGTTTTGAACTCAACCGCGGTCTCAGAAATTAGATCTATGACACCGTATATTAGTTTTTTGATCTTCCATAAAAATAAAATAATTATATTAATTATTTTATTTATGGTTTTTTCCTCGATAAAATTTTCCCTATAAGGCCTTCACCCACAAAAGTTGTACCCCACCTAGGGTAAACAACACACTACAGAATCAACCATGGCCTCTGTTTTCTGATTCGAGATACTATTTAAGTGATAACCCATTTACTCCATGTGTATAGTATAAAAATACTTCATATTTTTATAAAAGTTATTCTGAGTACACGGGACCATGAAATCACATGTCGTCTCAGTGCCTAGCCTTGGAAATATATGTTGAAATATTCTAAAGTCTTACAAGGAAAATCCCAAGTCACTGAATCCTCCCCACCTTAAATATTTTCATCCTTGAAAAGAAAAGGATAGGAATGAGGTAAAGAAACTGGACTCTCAATTGGGTCTCCCTCACTAACAAGTTCATAAAAAACTGCCATAAAGACACCAAGTGTTCTCTTGCTGTTAAAAGACACACACTCAGGGGAACCAAAAGGGCTACCGCACCCAAGTACAACTCATCCTAAGTCGATAGTGTGTAACTAGTCACATGTCTCCTCAGTTGTGATAGGTGGGAAACACCAAGCGCCTAGTCTCCTGTAGTTATAGGGTCTTGCGGTATGCTTATCTGCTAACGTGATGCATAGACCAATAAACCTACTCCAAACACACAAGTCAGAGGGAATCATCCCCACACCTCAATACTATCCAATTTGGGTTGTGTTGACTCACTCAAAGAGTTTTTCATCATGTCTCAAGAATGACTCTTAGTTGGTAAAGTGTCCCTCATTATTGTGAGTTTCAAGCCACATAAAACTGCAACACGACCTCCTCAAGAGACTCGCATAGCAAGCTAACATCGAACACATGAGGCTAAAAAAATATGGTTTTCCAAGTACACACCATGGGTCTTATTAAGAATTTTGTGAAAACGTCCCAACACACAACCCCACCCCAAACACATGAGATTGAGAGAATCTTCCATGAAACCTCGACACTATCCTCTTTGGATGGCACCGACTCTATTGAATAATTTTAGCCGCATCACAAAAATGAAGCTCAGTGGGGGAAGGATCCATCTTCTTCATGTATTCGAAGATACGATGAACAAAACCAACAAATATTCTTGCAGACATCATGTGTCACTCAAAAAAACCTCGAGAAAATAGTGGAAAGAGAAGTGTACCTAGAAACTACTGTAGAAAGTATAAAGAACACAGAGCATATGTCTATCCATCTACGGAGCCTCTGAGTCAATGACCTCTATGGCCTACAATTGTCCTCACTGCCCATCCTCCAGCTCTCTGAGCCTGATGTGGACCACCTAGGGGTGGTGATGGAAACTTGTACCATCTGCCACCTCCCATTGGTATGCCCGATCCTCTATCACATCAACTACCTTGTGAACCTCCGTGCTAAAAAATAAGCCTTTTCCAAGGAGGTCTGTTGACTATCTCCCTCTCAAAAACATAATTTTTTGTAAAATCTCTCACAAGATGTCCCCAAATATCAAAATCATAACACCACCTCTCCTATGGTTGAAAAAAATAGGCATGAGATCCCTAAGCCTCATATACTCCATCATAAGTTTGCCTCCAGAAACATAACGCATGCCCGGATCCCTGAGCCTATCATCAGCTACCAGTTACTAAACCAGTTGGAAAGGTATCTTCTCCCGTGTTCCCAACACTAACATTCAATGTTTTCGTAGCTAGAAATATCTCCACCACTAAGGCCCACTCCTACTCTATAGAATATGTGGGAAAGCGTAGAGGCACCACCAATGGCTGGATATCCTAATACAATATGTGATCTAAGGTTCATTCTTGAAGGAACAGATCTCGAACCATATCCAAGGAGTAACACAACATGTCTGTGAATATTTCTGAGTACTTATACAAGGTATTTATCTCCTACCAAAGATATAGAAGCTCCTAGATATGCACCAACATCATTACAGTTAGATAAAATTACTCCCTAATGATCCAATCAATCTATAACTAATAGAGAATCTTCTTGTCATGGGTATGCATCACAAGACTCCACCAGCACCCAACCAAACCCTAAAAAAGGATCGCTTCAAGGACCACTATATGATCTAGAGGTTTCCTCACAAGGAGGAAAATGCGTGTGACTACTGTAAACTAGTCATCAGTTGCTCGGGGATCAGGGTTAACCTTGAACCTCAGAGGGCATTGCGTCTCAAACTCATGCAATGTACTCAGACCGCATACATCCTCATCCAACACTACCGTAAAAACTTGATGCTCGAAAGGTGGTGTCTCAACTGGAGGACCACACGGAGGTCCTACCTCAGAACCAATGAAATGCTCTGAAGCCTCTACTCAGGGTGGATCATCACCACAATCCCACTGTGAAACCCTAGTTGGTTGTCATCATGGAGGCATCCTAAAATAAAATTCAAGACACACCACAATCCAAGAGTATATCTGGGGATCTGACTCACAAAGAAAAGGAAAACACTAAAACCCAGTCCTATATGATGCATGTTCCATTGATTTCTCCAACAAAAAAAGTCCAAATGTACTGAGTCTAAAGGTATGTTATCAAAGTCCCCGTGAATGGATACTTCAACTGCCACCCCAAAAATGGAGTCCCCATCTTGAATGATGAACTCGAAACACTATAAAACTATCTCTGTGAAACCTAAAACAATCTCTTGAATGTTGTCCCAAAGTGGAACTCTCTCCCTTACCAGTCGGTCACGACCTAACCTAATGGGGCTCGATTCATAACTCCCCAAGACTATTTCTAAAGAGCAGGGGATAACGTCCAACACCAAGTAAGATATCACACACAAGGAGGCCCTATCCTAAGTACCTAAACTCACAATCCCACAGAAACCTCTCTAAAATAGTGTAGAGATATATAGAAAAAACTGAAAATAAATTCATGAATACATCTATCCCAAACCAGAGTACGACGGTAGTACAAAAGGAAAATATATGACCCATTAAAAGAATATTGAAAAAGCATTCAACTTGATTAGATGGTGGGGATCGCTGTCAAATACACCCACTAGAATGCTTCTCTTCCAAGATTCCGTAAACACCCAGGTTGGTCAATGTCACTAATCTTAGCCTTCTTTGGGTCCTCCTCAGACTCCTTCGAATGGACTATGGCTTGCACAAGACACAAGAAATGTGTGGGAAAAGCATGTGAATGGGAGAGTATAAAGATACTCATTAGGCACCCCACAAACCCAAAACCAAAATGGAGAAACTAAAATGAAAAAATTTATCTTGACCTAGCCATAGGGAACCCAAATGAGAGAGAAACTACATCTCGAGGCCATCCTCGACTAAAAACAACTAGTGAGATTATACAACCGGGTGTGTCCTAAAAAAATTGATAGCAGCATAAGAGAAACCTAGAAATCACCTAGATATACTTGTCATAGGTACCAAGACATAGGAGGTTCCAACCTCATCACTAGTGACTGATTCCTCCTCAAGGATCTAAATAAAACCACCAAAAGCACACCCCAAGAGCCGATTCATCTCAATTGACACTCGTCCGAGAGATTCCACTCTATAAAAAAAACTAACAACACAACACAACTAACCCTCATGGTATCTTTCTATGAGGACACACTCAATAGAAAATACCGTAGAATAATTCACCCAGTGACTAAACCAACTCCAAATACTTAGGTAGGGGATCAAACCCAAGGTCTGCTGGGGGACACCAAACCCTAGCCAGAAACACTGAACACAGAAAGGGGTATCACGCAACAACCTGAAGCTGTAACAACTACATTAGAAGAGGATAAAATGCATGTAGTGTTGGTAATGCCGATTCTGAGAAGTCCATTGAAGAAATTTTCATGACATATCGTAGAAGAACTGCATCTCAATACTCATATAGGGAGTCTTCTCTTAGGGCTCACTGGGGTATTTTTAACATACTGGAACATCCTAGGTAGAGGATCAATTTACATGTAAATATTGGTCATTCCAACACAAAAAACCCTAAAATGAATACATTAAGGGACCTGAGGATCTTTATGTTTCTATTAGGGTTATACATGCTCCAAATATTCTGAGTCTTCTATCGAATCAGATTAAAAAAACACACTCCAGAATGTTGGAAATTCACACTGCACATACGAAATGTAGTCCAAGAGGGGTCAGAGTTTAGTGAAGAGGATTTCATACCAAGAAACATTATAGAATCCAAAGAGGGGTCACTATCTGGTGAGGAGGACATGATACGAAAAACCCTCATCGCTAAATGACCAAAGAGACCCACTCAACCCAGTTAATTGAAACGTCACAAATACGGATTAGGATAACCCACTCAACTATACCGATAAAGGCATTATTGAAACAAAAAACCTACAGAACATAGCCTACACAACATTTCTCCTAGTACCAACCCATGGACACCATCACATTCTTTATGAAAAAACACACCAGATATGCTCTTTACTTGATCAAATTGGATAACTGTTAAAAAAGTCACATTTCACCACAAACACGCAGACCAGGCCTCATGGGGCCTGAACCTCAATTTCAATTTAATTGCTCGTAATTAGTCTTGAAAAGTATACATTAAATTTAGTTTCACAATGCTACTAACAATGAATCCATCATGCATCGGATGCAGGAGATACGTTTGATACAAGAAACTCCAAAGAATAATAATTATATTATTATAATTATAATTGGATGTTTTATGAAACCAATCCTAATGCCCATTTTTTTTCTATAAATGGCCTCAAAAGGTCTTCCTCTAGGAAAGGGTCACATTACTGCAGAAGATAGATAAATTGATTGTTCGGTTTAGAAGCTACGAGGGTTTAAAGCTATCCCGACCCATTTTGGCCGGTCTGGCCTGCTTCAGCTAGCCCAGTCACGCCAGCCCGTGGCTTGGCCGCCTTGGCCTGGTGCATCTATGTCAGGACATTTCCTAAACACCTTGGCCTACTGATCTATGTCTCACACACCCTATGCATCCATCAGATCCACCCTCCGGCGCTCTGCGCCACCGTATCACCCAACGACCTCTGCCACGCTGCCCAGAGGCCTCTACCACGTCACCCATTGGCCTCTGCTGCCAGATCCAGCTGCCTCCCACAACCTCCACACACCACCGCTAGTCACCTCATACCCCCACAATCTAGTGTTCCTTCCACAGACCATTGAGAACACCCAAGAGCTCCAAAAATTATTTCTTGTTTGGATTCGGAAACCACAAGACGCGATCTACACAAACTCATTCTCCACTTGAAGGTTCAAAGATGATTAAAAAAACAAAGAATAAACAAGGGTATCAAGATTTACAACTCAAAACAACCTACCTCAGGAATAAAATCCGAGGTTTTTGGGTCAGATCTGTGCATTGAAGCTGCTACTGCATGATCTGAGAGCGATCACCATCAAAATATGAGTCTGACGACACCTCGTTTCGTCAATTCGGCCTTCGGGTTGTTCATCGGTGAAGGGGAAGAGGGGAGGAGGATCGTAAAATGAGAAAAAGGGTGGAAAGGGAGGGGATTTATTTTTAATTTTTATTAAATAAATCCTCCCATTTAACTCCCCACCAATACGCCTCTGACCAGCACCCATCGCTGATAATGTTTATGTCCCGCCTAGGGTAAACATGACTTTCTGAACTCAACTATGGTACCAAAAATTAATTCTGAGACTCCATTAATGAGTTATTATATCTTACATCAAAATTATATAATTTTATTTAATTATTTTATTTATCGTTACATCTTTGATAACTTTTTCCATAGATGTTCTGCGCCCACAAAAGTTATATCCCGCATAGGGTAAACGACGCGCTCTAGACTCAACTATGACCTTATTTTTTCGATCCAAGATACCATTTAAGAGATAAAAATTTTCATCTATATTAATAGTATAAAAATACTTAATATTTTTTATAAAATTTATTTTGGCACACCAGGCCATGGAATCACATGCCTTCTCAGCGCCTATCTCTAGAAAAATATGTAGAAATTTTCCAAATTATTTAAAAGAAAAATCCCAAATCGATACATATAATAGATCTAATGCTTCTTTGATTTTTTTTAAAATAATAAAAAAAATTAATTATTTAATAAAAAATAGAGTTTTTGATAAAAATATTTTTTTTCCGAATTCACTATAAAATTAATATTTTCTGAGAAATTGAAAAAGTTCACCCTAAGATAATTTTTATATGATTATTTAAAATATTAACTAATTTTTATCAATTAAAATTTATAAAATTTTCATAAATTAATTATAATATTTACTCAAAAAATTCAATAAGAACTATTTTTGAAGAAAATGTGTTTTCGAAGAATAAAATGAATTTGCGAAAAATTGAGTGATTATTTCATAAACATTGGTCAATAAATTTGTTTTGATTCATACCTTTATATATATTTCATAATTCATTTAATAATATCTATACCCACTAATTCAATGTCTAGGTTATAATGTCCATATTTAAATAATAATATTTTATAGTTCGTTTAATCTCGAAGTTGCGTATCTTATATACTATCGAACATAGTCTTTATTTTCAAATCATGGTATATTACATTATCCAACCTAAATTTCATCATCATTATTTTACATTAAAAAATACCTTTTTTAAAATCCCACATCTTAAAAAAGGGTAATAAAACTATCACTTAAAAATACAGAAAAAGGAAGTATGAAGGACATCCAGAATGACATCTACTAGGTTTCCAAATAGGAGAACATTAGTGGCAAGTGAGAATATATACATGGAAGAAACATTAATGTCCAAAATAATGATGGATGGTGATAAAAAAATTGATCACAAGAAATTAAATGATCACGAGAATGTTACTGACCAAAAAACCATAAAGGATGGAGGTTTGGGAAAGATCATCTATTCAACTAAAATGATGGTAATAGGATATCATTTTTGTTTTCAAGATACTTTTCATAGATTTGAGGGATTAATTTACAATATATAATTAAAAATTAAGAAAATATAATTACTTGACAAGTATAACTACATTTTCTACTCAATTTCCACCATAATATCATATTTTTTTTCCAAACGATGAGTATTCATGTTGAATTTTTCATGCCAGAAGCACTAAAAATAACTTCTAATAGATAAAATAATTCAAATAATGGTAACATGATATTGCTACTACATTTATACATTAATCAAAACCAAAATGGTTTGCATAAGTCAATATAATACCAAAATTGAATAAACCATCATATGATTAAATACAACATTAATCTCTAAATCCTCAAAAATAACATCTAAATTCCACCTTAGATCATTTGATAAATAACTAACTTAATATTATTTAAAAAATTCCTAAATAATATTGAAACCCAAAGATTATTAGGATTTGATCATATATTCTTCTAAGAGAAATTTAAAATTTATCTCCAAATAACATCAATCACTCTTAAAATATCATACTAAAAATATATTTTCCCTAATCATATAATCTCTAAGAAATTATAATTATCTATATAAATAAACCAAATCACCATAAATGCACATAAAAATCATATATGCCTCCAAAAAAATAATTTAATCATTATCCCTCCAATAGAACCCCATAATATTATATTTACCATAATCAAATAATGTTCCCCAAATAACATTAATCACTTAATCACCAAATCAATTTTCAATACAATGGTTATCTATATGGTAAAAAAAATGTTCTCAAAATTATCTTAATAATTATTTTTCAAATATTTTAAGTAAAAAAAAAATTCATACTAACCATTAAATCTCATAGGGAAATGTGTGGAAATACACCCTTTTCTACCTTTAGTTGTGGGTTCAAGCCTCACGGACTTACGGAATGCTATGTGTTGTCACCCAACCCATGGGTCATACTTTTACAAAAAAGATATTAATGAAATTATAATAATTTTCTCAAAAATATGATGAGAATACTCAAAAATAATCTTAATAACTTCAATATTAAATTATTTTATAACCTCAAAGGTTATCTATACATTCTAGGTTACATCCCCAAAATGTAAAAACATTCATCTAAAATAATCATTATTGTCAAACCTAAGGGTTACATATACCTCAACCGAATAAAACATCTCCCAAAAAATCATTAATCCCCTCAAAATCCCATCACTTTAAACCTCAAAAGGGGCATATAAGACTTTAAATATTTGATTGATCACAAACCTATAAACCCAAAATGGTATCCATAACTCTTAAGATAACATATAATGAAAACATACTAATCTATAAAGTTATATACACCTTTCCTCTAATAACAAATATAAGAAACCAAGCTTAAACAATCTATAAATTGAATCTTTATACAAAAATTCAGTTTTATTTATTTTTAGGACATTTTCAAGTTTATAATTTTAGATAATTATGTCATAACTGTTATATAATAAACCTATACTATATATATCAGAAACTAATTCTTGGCATCCATTTTCCCTATAAAACAAAACTTTTAAGATATAACAATTTTTCATTCCATGACACATGTTCACATTTTTTATCATGACCTCGTTCTTGTCAATACTCATCATTAAAATGTTATAAAAACATTTAAAAACATGGGATGATTATAAAAATATAATAAAGAGTAATATAAAAATAAGTAATAAACATGTCAGTCCATTTTAAAACTATGATATTATAAAATATTATCTCTTTATCATAATAAATTTTGAGCTCAAATAATCATTCCATTATGCATGATATCATCTTTAATACTTGATTTTTTTGATAAAAAATTTTATAATAGAAACTAATGGAAAATTAATAATTATGAGGGTATCTTAGAAGAAATGAGTACCCATGAATTCATTTTTTTTACAAAAAATACCATTTTATCCTAGAAAGAGAAAGCATTCCTTTAAAACAAAAGACCATGAACTTACCTTTTTAAAATAAATGATTTATTTGAAAAATAATTTTCAAACATACAAAAGGCATATAAGTAACTTGAGATATAATTTTCATACCAATCTTATAAATAGAATGTCCTACAAGGTCAAATTACATCCCTATCATTATCGAATGTATTAGTGGGCTATAATAGACCAACATGTCCTTGGTTAATAATATAACTTTATGTTCTTGGTTTATAATGTTACCACCCATCCTTGGTTTATAATGGAACCACCTATCCATGGTATATAATGGAACCATCCATATTTATTTTATAAAGGAACCCCCTACTATCACAAAAAATTCCAAAGAAAAATAAAATAATCAAAAAAAATTAAATCATGCATTTTTCATCATTACATTCATAAAAATATTCTTCGAACACATATGTAATGATTTTAAAATACTGAAATATTGATTTAAAACCACTTATTGAAATAAGAAGAAAAAAGGGAAGGATAGATTTTTATTAAAGGAAACATTAACTATTGTTAAGGAATACTAATATCAAATAAAGGTTACAAGAGTAGGAATTTTTTTTTATTCCATATATATTAAAATAGTACATTGCTTTTGTATTTTGTAAAGAAAGTCAAAAAATTCCTTAAAAATATTTCTTTGGAAATAATTTTTAAGAAAGATACATAAAATTTCCTTTATAATTTATTTATGTTTGTATAAATATATATAAAAAGTATTTTTTTTAATAATATGGACATGGAAGGGAAATATTTAGAAAATAATTATTTAAATCATTTAATATGTGATTTTTAAAGTAAAGAGTCCCCTGCCAAAAGCTCGAATCATCACATACGTTCCTTATTTTCATGAATAATAAACATATATTATTTATTAACTTTATTAAGACCATTTTTTTATTTTTTTTATTTATTTTATCATGTTATAATCAATTAATTAATCAATAAATTTCACATCAAATGTTCGGGTGATATTCATCTCGAATGTCCAAAATTAATTTGGTAGGTAGAATATGGAAAAAGTGGTGATCAGTCCATCATATATATAATAATAATCATGACCTAGTTTATCATTATTATATATCAATTCTACTTTAGAAAAATATGAATGATTGTTAAGAGAAATGAACTATGTTTCAATCATGGAGATGGTAGAATATATGTATGCCTGAGTAATGCTTCCATTTTTTAATGATCATGATGGTAAAAAAGTAATTGTTACTTAATATTTATATAATGATCATTAATATCATATTTTATTTTTAAATAAACTTATATATATCATTCATATGATGTGGTGATGAATAATGAATGACAACACCTCATAGAGGTGGTAGTCCATAGATACACATGAACAACAATACCATTTTTCAATGAATGGAAAGGTAAGAAATTAGATAATATATTATCTTTCACACATGATAAATATTTCATGAATATCACATATATATATATATATATATATTAAATTCATTATTATATACATCCATGTCAGGTGGTGATGGAAAATTAATTACATAGGTATGTGAGGTGGTATTCCATCGTACTCATGATCGATGGTTTCATTTCCCATTTGATGGAAGAGGGAGATAGACATAGGTTTTTAAATTAACATAATAACATATCATTATGTGATATATAATTATGTAATTATATCTTCATTCTTGAATAATATTTTAAGGATTCAGAAGAATAAATAAAACTAAACCATTCGGTTAAAACTTCATATCTACTCCGAAAAATATTTTTCGCTTGACACATTAATCCCTATAAGGTATATATTCTACCTAAAAAAAGAACTATATAATGAGGGTAATGATTTTAGGAAGTAATTTGGGTTGGTATTATACAAAATAAAATGTTTTTTAAGTGTTGTAAGAACCAAGTTCTTCTTTGAGGTATGGATATTGAGTTTTCCATAAATTATCATTTTAAATGCTTATGTATGGCATAATGTGAGTTCTCTTAGAGGTCACAAAGGTCTCAGGGGGTGTCTGGGGCTGTTTTGGACTAGGGACCCAAATTTTGGGTGTTTTAATCCTAATTCATGGTTAGTGCAAACCGTACGAGGCATGATTATTTGTTTGAGTTAATCGTGCGAGGCCGGACAGTGGGGGCCTACAGGCCGCACAATTTGATGAAAACGTGTGGGATGAGCCAAAAAACCATGTGATTGGTATGTAGTTTTCATCAAATTTGATAGGGAATATTCACATGGTTTCTGCATAGTTTTTAAACCATGTGGGTAAACCATGCAATTTCTTATTTCTCCAATATTAGACTGTGCAACATGGAACATAGTTTGAAAAACAGTGTGCCTAAACCATGGGACCCAATTTTTTTGGGCAAAATAACAATTTTCACCTCAATATATTTATAAATTAAAATCCTTTCTCCGTTCATTCTTTTCAAATTAAGGTGATAATTTGGGGGTCCCTCTAGAAGAATATTCTAGGAATTTAGATCCCCTATTTGTCTAAGATCCAATTCCAGTGATGTCTTTCTGATCAGATCCATATCATTAAGGCCTTAATTCCTTTTACCCATTCTTAATTCTTTTTAATATCAACTACTCTATTTGGATTTAGGCTCATATGTCCTATTTTACCATTCTTCATCCCTTTTTCATATTTCTCCCAAATCGGGACAAATTAGAACTTGATACTAGAAGATCTATCAAGCATGAGCCTAAGTTAGGTGGTTATGTAATTTTCATTGAAATTCAGATCATTTATATATGCTAGAATGCCATGTAACCATTTTTGGGGCATCAAATTAAATTGGAATTGAAACCTATTGTTTCCTATCATGGATTATCTAATTTATTAGGCATGATTATTCATGTTATAAGTTTTTCACCTTGATTAAAGACCACCCCATGGGTGAGTTTCCTTTAATGGCCCTTTATGGAATTTAGGCTTGGATGCCTTTGAGGTATTCCTTTTATCCCTTTCATGGGTTGTTAAAAAAATGGAATTGGTTTTTAATGGAATTTTAATAATGATAGATTTTAATTGAATTGGTTAAAGGGTATGGGATGGTTTACTTTCCCCTTGACACTTGTATGTCATTTCTTGTTCAATCGTGTTGGATTTGTAATTCCTTGACCATGTGAGTAAAGTGAAGGATATAGATTGAATTAATGTAATTATGGATTTTCCCATGTGAGTTATATTACATCAAATCCATTTGATAGCTTGTTAGGCTGCTTAGGATTTCTATATTAACATCTTCCATAATAGTATTTGAATGGAATTTGAATTGTTAGCCCTTACGAGTTAATTGAGACCATCGATGAAATAGATTGATAAAGTATGGGAAGATAGATATTATTATATTAACATGTGAGTTAAATGATGTTAAAGCCATGTATTAGTTTTTATACATGTGTTTCTTATTATATGAGATGTACCCAAATGAGTTAATGAAAGACCAAGCCTTATTAGGTCGGACAATTCTTGATGCAACCTTTGAGGTGAGTTTATTATTAGATGATATTGGTTTTGACATAGAATTGTTAAATGGAAATGAAATGGTTAGATGATAGATAGCCTTGATTGACACTGGGATTCATCTTAGAATTCCATGGATAGAATCATAGGACCATTGACCTTTATACCGTGAGTGATACATGGATCCATTTAGGGACTCCATGGACTGACTCTATAGTTAATGTGATTATGTCGTGGTTGATAGATAGATCCATTGAGGGATTCCATGGGTGGACTCTATAGTTAATGTGATTTTTCGTGGGTGATACTTGAATACATTATGGGATGCCATTGACTCATTGAGGCTATAATTGTATTCCAAGTGATATAGGGACCAAGTGAGGGATTCGATGGACATACTCAAGGGGCATTTGATTATATGTCATGGGTGATACTTGGGGATTCATTATAGGACCACCTAGGATAGACTCATATTAATTGGACTTATACCTAACCTAGAGTGATACCATGTTCCTATGAGGTTCACCAAGGATGGGATTATAGTGTGTTGGTTTATATTTCACCTGGAGTGATACTTGAATTCCAACATAGGAATTTCATGGAGGGGCTCAGGTTCTAATTTGAATTATAAATGAAATGACTTATGATGTGTCTACTATGCCAATGAAGAATCTTGGATTCAGTCTTCTATTATAGTTTATATGGCCTTATGAGTCCTCTGTCGTGCTTAATGTTTCATGGGGGATTTCAGGATTAATCTAGATCTCAACACTTATAAATTCAATGTAATTGAATTAATAAATTAAATGAATATAAATGAAAGCTAGAGTATGTATGATGTCACTTTTGACTTCTTCCTTTCTTACTAATTTTCTTACTTCTCCCTTCCTACTATATATATTCACTGACTGATTTCCACAGACCATGGGTGGTTTCCTACTAGGATTTAGTCTCACACCCTATTTAGGTCATGTTTTTGGTCCCAAACAGATTATATGATTTCTTGTAATTATAAGAGAAAGAACCCTCTTTTTGGAATTTGATATGATTAATAGGAGAAGGAAAGCGTGGGACCAAGCCTAGGCTTGCAATGCTACTGGGATTATTTTGGCCTTATTTTACTTTTGTTATATGGACTACACAACTTCCTTGTATTCTTGATATGGATATTTTATTAGAAACATGTGACATGTATGATCATATTGTGTTTGAAATGACTTTTTGTTTATTTATACTATCAGTATTCTGTTGTAATATTATTTTTCATGGATTTACTACTTATTCTATGAACTATTTTTTTTGTTGTCTTAGACATTACTATGGAGGGAATAGTATCCCCACTAACACATATGGGCCCTTGCTTCTGATCTAAATGATCTAGCATTTTTGGAGATGCACTTGTGGCCATATGGCCAACCAGGTATGAATCACTTTTGAGTGGCATCCAGAACCAGGATGTTACAATGTGGTATTAGAGAAGTTTTTCTTTTCTTAGTTTGATTTACTATTTGGAAACAATAGAAAGGGATAGGAAGGAATATGGGTTTTTAATGAACTATTCCTAGGTGTGGCTAACCCATGTATATGGAAAAATCAAATTCATTTGAATTTAATTATTGATTTATATATTTTGAACTATTATAGTTGATTTGATTTCACTATTGGGAGATACACATGATTTATAATGTTATTGATGATATGATTTTGGATTTTATTGTGTTGAACCCTGATGATATGAGGGTATTACATATCATGAATCATATATCCATATGTTATGAATAACATGTCATGATTTTTTGCCCTACCATTTAGAGATAATTACTTATTTCATGATGTTGTGATAGGTATTGTGATACATATGCCTTCTATTGTGATAGGTATAATGGGATATGTTATGGTGTGAAATAGATGGATTCCAATTTTGCTACCTTAGGTGTATGAGACCTCTTGGATCAGGATTTGGTGGATAATGGTTCAGAATTAAAGTTAAATGTGTTATGATATGCTATAGGTGGATGCCAAGATTTGATTATTGGGGAGTATGGGCCCCGACATATTATAATTCAATGTACCATTGGTGTACCCTTATGAAGGGAATGTGATAAATATGATATGAGTTTCAATTCAATGAATGAAAATGTGAACTTGGTTTAAAATAAAATTAATATGAAAAAATGGAACTAAAATGGATTTTGATAGAGAAATTGACACGACCAGACTTTAGTAGTGGGTTTTGGTAGTGTCTATGACTTGTTTGACACCTAAACCTGACTCATGGGGCAGGCATGGAGTGAGTTCTTTGAGAGGAAGGTTTTTACCTATCCTATTAGATATCTTCAATTTTGAGTGGCAAAACATGATAATGATCATAAAATGAGGTGTGTGTTTTTCATTATAGATCCATGAAACCATGAATACCTCTAGCTATACACTAGGAGGGTGGAAATGATCACTCTCTGGAGGTGGTATCCCGTTGGCTACTAGTGGATCCTATAGTAGTTATAGCTGTGCTACCGACTATTATACCAAATGCAGGTGTTGAGGCATGGTTCTATGAAGGCTTTATGCAGTTCATATAGACCATTCAAGGAGAACTGATTCCTACCCTGACTATGGTAGACTTTACATGTGAGTTTCAACAACATCATCCACCCATATTTTCAGGTTATGGAGGAACATAGGTTGTGAAATCATGGATCATGTCCATGTTGTCTATCTTTGAGAATTTAGAGACGCCACCTAAGAGGTGGGTAAATCTTTCTATATACATGCTGCGTGATTCTACCAAGATATAGTGAGATGATATCACTCAGACTGGTTATCTTTGGGATATGGAATGGAAGGAGTTCCACATAGGCTTCTATGATTACTTCTATCTAGAGACTTTGAGGGATGATATAGCCTGGGAGTTCCTACATCTGGAGTAGGGCTTGTTATCGATTATGGAATACTCAGCCCATTTTACTGAGATCTAGTGTTTCATGCATATTATGATGGGTGAAAAGTTATCGAAAACTAGGAGATTTGAGGATGCTCTTAGGTAGAACATCCTATCATAGTTGAATGTATTAAAGTTGACTTCCATTTTTGGAATTTTGAATATGGCGTTGATCACAGAGTGTAACCTGAGAGAATCTGGAGGGGCAAGCCAAGGCGGTTCGACACCTAGGTTTGACTCTTCATAGACAGGTAGTAGGAAGCCTCATCTAGATCTTCCATGTGATTATATTAGTAGTACAAAAATCTATTCTGTTTTCCAAGTGAGATGCTACTTGTGCGTTATGCCTGGGAATACGAGGTCACAATGTATGAAAGACCCAGTCGAGTGCTGATCTTGTGGAAAGATGGACTATCTATAACACTTCTGCAGAATGTTTCCTCTAGTATCCAGTGACAGAGGGTTTTCACCAACTCCAGATTCAGGAGAAGGGTTAGAAACTTCTCATTAAGTAGGTATCTAGGGTACAAAAGACTGTTCAAGGTGAGGTGGTGGTCGTGGCCATGGTATTCAGGCCCCAAGTTCACTATGATAGAAGGGTGGGTCAGATCGTGGTTTCTAGGTAGTGTCACAGGGTCATGGTATACACCAGGCATATGTAGTGAAAAATAACCATTAGGACTAGGATCTTAGATCTTCTAATTTTCATGGTACTATGCCAGTATCCTCTATTTTATCTCATTCACTTTTTGATATAGGGGAATCAAATAGCTTTATATATGCTCTTATTGTGGAGATCATTGGGCTTTTTTTACTTCTGATGGAATTATGATGCTAGAAACTCTATTAGGGATCAGGACGGAAGGTGTGTGTCAATATAGGGAGTTCCCCATTGATATTTTTGGGTGTCACTTTATGTGGGAGCTTTAGGTCTTTGATATGATAGGCTTTGATGTCATTCTCAGGATGGAATGGTTGGTTCCCTTTCGATCCTTTGTTGATTTCTATGTCCATATGGTGAGTTTCATGCCACCATAGGGTGGATAGTTTCTTCAAAAAGGAGAATAGGATGTCTAGGAAATATGATATGGACCTGAGCATCATGTTTTTGGAGGGATGACAACCTAGATTGCAAGTTTATATCTGGATGATCATAGAATACATAAAAATTATTTCCCTCCAGTAATTGATCATTTTAGGGACATTTTCCTGGATGAATTTTTAGGATTACCTCCACTAATATAGGCAGAGTTATCTATTGAGATAATTCTAGGATATGTACTAGTATCCATTACCCCATACAGTAGGGATACAAGGGAGTTTCAAGATCTCAAAAGGCAGCTAGAGGATTTAGAGGCAAAGGGTTTCACCTGAACGAGTACTTGTATGTGGGGTTTACTGGTACTTTTTGTGAAAAAGGTAGGTGGTACCCTTAGGCTACATGTGGATTACTAGAAATTTAACCGGTTGATGGTTAATAATCGGTATCCTCTTAGAAGGATGGATGATCTCTTCGACTAGCTATAAGGATCTTGGGTCTTCTCTAAGATTAATTTTGATATCCAGTTATCATCATGTGCATTTTAGACCATCATACATACCTTGAACAACATTTAAGAGTTGGTATGGTCTATATGAGTATTTGGTAATATCATTCAGTCTCATGAACACACTATAGATCTTCATGGCACTAATGAACCAGGTGTTCCATCCTTATCTTGACTCTTTTTTTGTGGTTTTCATTGATGATATCTTGGTGCATTCTCAAAGTTGACATGACCATGTCAAACATCTTGAGATCATTTTGAATACACTATGGGTGCATTAGTTATATTATAATATCACAAAGTTCCACATATGGATAGATTAGATTCACTTCATGGGCCACATCATCTTAGATACAAGAGTATCAGTGGACCCAAAGAAAGTGAGATTAGTAGTTTCCTAGGAAAATCCCAATAACATCTTTGAGGTACGAAGTTTCTTAGGGCTAGCTGGTTACTACAAGAATTTCATAAAGAACATCTCATTATTAGAGGAACTATTAAGTGGATTGACTAAGAAGGGTGTGAAATATGAATAGACATATTCCTACGAGATGACCTTTCAGGAGCTGAATGGGAGATTGAATTCATCACTAATACTGATTTTTCTAGATCTAGGTAAGAGTTAAACTTTGTTCTATGGCACGTTAGGTATTGGGATATGAGTATTTCTTATGAAATGGGATTAATTCGTTTCATACGGGTCTCAGTAGTTGGGGCCACGTGATAGTAATTACTCGACATATGATCTCGAGTTAGCTATGTTTGTTCATACATTGCGCCATTGGAAAAATTACTTTTTGGGAGAGCATTTCGTGGTGTTCACGAACCATGAAATACTCAAGTATATATTTAAACTAAATTATCTGAATTTTGAGGTAGATAACATGGGATAAATAACTTTAGTCCTTTGAATTTGATCTATACTACATTACTGGTAAAGGTATCATAGAGGCTGATACACTGAGCAGTAGGACTAAAATATAGACAGTGCAGCTTGACAGTAGCGAGTGGAATCTTATGCCATTGTTCTCTGAGATGCACTTGGAGGTGCATGATAGTTAGGGGTGATGTTTCTATCATCCTTATATATAAACTATACCCTACGAGATTGAGTGAGGATGAGGTAGCAATCAGAATCTGAGGGCTTAGTTCTAAGGGAGAGTGTGGTAGGTGAGGACCCTCTATTGAGAAAATGTTGTTTTCAGCAACACTCTATATTATTATTATAAGGGGGAGATTGTTGAGAAAAATAGTCTATCTTTTTATAATGATTTTGATTCTCAAAAATACCATTGTTTTCTATTCTAATGATTCTTCATTGAGTATATTTCAGGAAATTAATATTCCATATATTCTTATTATTGAGTGATATTAAAGCATTTAAACCGAGTGGAATATTTGAAAAAGTATTTTGAAATAATTTTATCATGTTCTAGAAACACCATTCATACCCTATGTTGAAGAGAATAAGTGTAAGGATAGAATCCATCATTTACTTTACAGGATGTCAAAATAAAGTATGGTTAAGCAACTACATGTTATTGACAAAGTATGGAAGTGGAACATTATATTTGGAAGGAACCTTCCTTTTGTAATATCAGAAAAGTATGGAAGAAGAACCCTATGTATGTATGGAACATTATGTTTGTTTCTGAAAAGTATGGTTCATAAACCTTAATTTTATAATGAACATTAAGTTCTATAAACAAGTATGGATCATATATCTTATGTTTTGCTTAAGCGGAAAGTATGGATAGTATACCATACATTTGAAAGTAAAAGAGAAAAGAAAGGATGATCAACCATACATTTGAGATCAACCTTACATTTTCAACCTTAGATTCTAATAAAATAATTCTATGCAGTTCAAACCTACGTTTGGCATTGGAAATTTAAATTTCAACTTTATCAAGCAATGGAATTTATGCCGATAATTAGGTTGATTTAAAGGCAAGTTCAACGCCCATATTAAATTACATATTTTAATGATTGAAATCAATTTATTTATGATTCAAAGGGTCTATTTAAGAGTAGGATTTTGTATATATTATTAAGGGAAGTTACGACTTATCTGTTATTCAAACATTTGAATATCGTGTTTCTTAAGGCGGGTTTTGTGGATCTAAATTTTAAAGGAAAACACTCATCTTTATTCTTTATATATCTATGTTATTTTGAATTAAAAAATGAGGGAGATGGTTTATCGAAAAAAAATATTAGATAAACAAACTCTCAAGTTTCTCGACATCAGTTTACAAAGATATTCGACATATATAAATATACTAATACAAAGTATGATAAAAAATCTATTTTCTAGAGAAGAACAAATATGTTGAAGATTCATCATTTTTAAATAGAAGATCTATCGTGAATCCATTGTTGTTGGATTTGTTGAATTTATTTCTATATCTATTGAAACCAGATTGACTTTAAACTTCCCTTACATGAAAAAAATCTTTTCTGAAAGCAAAGATCCATCCACTATCAGTTGTATACTACTGCAACTGTGAAGAACATCTGGAAAGTATTTTTAAACAAATACTCTATTCATTTTGAGTAACTAACTTCTCATACTAAGATGTGTATTCAGTTATGTGTATGAAAAAGAAGGCTCTATTTTAGCCTTAACTTGTAAAGGTGTTAACTTCCTACAGTTAGTTGTGGACGGTCTACTGATAGAGGACCAGTTAGTGAAAATCACCAAGCTCCTGGAGTAGAGAGTTGGTGGAGTGGACTAGGGGCCTTCTGTTCCCTAAACCACTATAAATATTTGTGTCCTGATAACTATTTATTTCCACTAGATAAACATTTTGATTAAGATAAAGGATATATTTGGTAATCATCACGATTCTCAAAGAAATTGTAAAAATCACAATTCACCCCCTCTTGTGTGTACTTCGTATAACCCGATCCAATGATTGGTATCAGAGATTATAGCATTTTTCAAAGATATAACAAGCTGAAAGTTTTATAGGATTATACACAAAGATCTCAATGGATGATACACAAGAGGGAATGTAAATGGTTTGAGATCCATATTTAAATGGTGAAAACTATTGATTCTGGAAGTCGAGGATGATCATCTATCTAAAAAATCATGGATATAGAGTCTAATAAAAAATTCTTACTCCATATGAAATTCTTGAGAAACCTAAAACATGGAATGCAGTTACTGAAGCAGAGTATAGAATAAATTCAAACGCTATGAATGCTATCATATGTGGTCTTTGAACAGATGAATTCAACAGAGTATCTCAGTGCCTGACTGTTTATGAAATGTGGTAGACAATTGCAGATGCTTATGAAGGAACTGACAATGTTAGACAAATGAGGTATGCCACATATGAATTGGAATTCAACACATTCCTAATGTTTGAAGGAGAAAGCATCACCAAGATGAATGGAAGGCTTACATAAATTGTTAACAATATCAATGCCTTGGTGAGCCTATCAAACACGTAGATTAAGCCCTAAAATAACTAAGAGTACTATCAACCCAATGGAATGGGATATCAGTAGCCATTAGGAAATCATCACCAGTCAAAGATCTAACAATGAGAGAATTAATTGAAACCCCGATGATATATGAAGTTTAGATGCAAGATGAAGCAAATGAGCATAAAGTCTTGATCAAAAGGGAAAATACTTCTTTGAAAGTAACATCCCAAAAGTGGAGTAGAAAGAAAAAGAATTAAATCAAAGTAAAATCAGAGAGTTCTGATTCATCCAATTCAGACATGGAACTGACTCAGCTATCTAGAAAGTTTAGAATGTTCTATATAAAGAATAAGGGATTAATAAAATCCTTCAAGAAAGATGAAAAAGAAAGAAAGGAAGTAAGATTCTATGAATGAAAAAATATTGGTCACATAATACCTAACTGTACTCAATTAAAAGAATAAAAGAAAAAAGAAATTTTTTCAAAAAAAATGTTTATGAGCAAAAAGTCACAAAAATAAATTAAATATACTTCTAGTGTTTCTGAAGATTCTAGCATCTCATTAAAATATTAATAATCAATTAAGAATCGAATATAAAATAAAATATTAATAATCAATTAAGAATCGAATCTAAAATAAAATATTCTCTTTATGGAAGAAAATGATAAGGTAAAATCCTATTAATCATCTGATTCATATTATAGTTCTAGTTGTTCAAATAATAAACATGCAGCCTAATGCAATATGCTAGAAGAGAGAAATATGAATCCTTATTTAAGAAACATAAGTCACTAAAAAATATATGCACTTCTATTTTAGGATAAAGATAAAATCTGCTAAAACAACATCAATAGTTAATTGAAAAATATAACTCATCAAACACAAACTGTATAGATAATGAAACTTTGAAAACAGAAGTAGAGACATAAAAAAATGTAGATATTGTTTTTACAAAAGAAGAAAATTCACTAAATGAAATTCTTATAAATAATTTGAATAAAAGGGAAAGATATGGAATAGGTATTAAAGGTGAGAAACCCAAACTATATAAGAACTATATTATTCCAAGTACAAAAGGTATAATTTTCAACTATTGTGGAACAAAAGGTCACATATCTAAAAACTATTATTTAAGGAAACCTTAAATAAGTGGAATTAAGAAATACTTTGTTGTAAAAAATTTATATGATTCTATTGAGTATTGAAAAACAAAGCAATTATGGATACCCAGATCTTGGATGGCTAACACTGCTAGACCCAATACAGTTTGGGTACCAAAACAAACTTTTGTTTGAATACCTTTACATGAAGCATGACACAGAATCCGAACAGAAATATGATATATGGACAGTATCTGCTCCATGAATATTAGTGAAAACTCCTCAAACATTAGAACACTAACTCAAAAGGATGGTGGATTAGTCATATTTGGTGATAATGCCAAAGGAAAAATTATTGGCATTGGAATAGTTGGATATCAAGAAGTTGTATCAATCAATAAAGTACTCTATGTACAAGGATTAAAACCCAACATGATCAGTATCTCTCAAATCTATGATGATGGTTATTTTGTTGATTTTTTCTGTCAACTGTTGTTCTATTTTTAAAGAAAAATTTCATAAATTTAGAGCACCCAGAACTGATAATGTTTATACCCTGGACTTAAATTTCTTGTGTAATCAAAAATTAAAGTGCTTAACTGATAAGATAAATGAATCATCGATCTAGCATATAAGACTTGGATATTTCAATCTATATGCTTTACAGAAGTTATCTAAGAAACAACTAGTTTTTGATATGCCTAGTCTCAAATTTGAGAGTGATAGATTTTGTGATGCATGTAAACTTGGAAAACAGCACAAATCATCCCTCAAATCTATTAAGAAATTACATCTAAACCCATAGAACTTGTCTATATGGATTTTTTTGGAACTTCAAGAATTTCAATTTTTTCTAGTAAATTATATGTATATGTATTAGTTGATAACTATTCTAGATTTATTTGGTGTTTCTTTCTAAAATATAAAAATGAATCTTTTATAATATTTGAATGTTTTTGCAAAGATTTTTCAAAATGAAAAAGGTTTAAAAATAATTTCATTAAGAATTGATCATGGTGGAGAATTTGGGATTCTAGAATTTAATTCCTTATGCTCAAATATGGGTATTAAACACACCTTTTATGCACTAAGAACAACTCAACAAAGTGGAATTGTTGAATTAAAAAATAGAACTATTAATGAAATGGATAGCGCTATGCTAAATGAATAGAGTCTTTCTACCAGTTTCTGAGCAGAATCTATAAGCACAACCTATTATATAATGAATAGAGTTTTAATCAGACCAATTTTCAAAAAGACACCCTATGAACTCTAGAATAACAGAAATCCTAAAGTAAATTACTTTATTGTTTTTGGATGCAAGGTTTACACCTTAAACACCAAGGAAAATCTTGGTATGTTTGATCTAAAATCTGATGAATGAATTATCATAGTATATTTTTCTACTTCCAAATCTTATAGAGTTTTTAATAAAAAGTCATGGATTTTTGAAAAATCAGTTCATGTGAAATTTGATGAATATGATCCTTTTGAAAAAAGGAAAACTCAAATTGATGAATTTTACTCTAATGATAACATGATACTTGAGAAATTTAAAAATGACTTTGAAAAAGATATAAATAAAATTCAGTCCAGTTCAGAAGAACATGACAATAATGAACCTAATAGTGTTTTAACTAAACAGTTTGGAACCCTAATGAATCACCCTTTAGAAACTATAAAAGGAGACCTAGACACAAGAATAAAAACTGGATGGAACATAGAAATTCTTGTTGTGTTTTTTGTTTTTCTATCCTAATTAGAATTTATGTTAATAGAAGAATCCTTAGTTGATAAATGTTGGATGATAGCAATACAAGAAGAACTAAACCTGTTCAAGAGAAATGAAGTTTGGAACGTAGTTGAAAGACCACATAAATATTCAGTTATAGGAACTAAGTGGGTCTTTAGAAATAAACTAGATGATCAAGGAACAACAACTAGAAATAAATCGAGACTAGTATCTAAAGGATATAATAAGGAATAAGGTATAGATTATGACGAGACCTTTGAACCTGTAGCTAGATTAGAAGCCATTAGGATCCTTTTAGCATATGTATCTCATATGAACTTTAAATTATTTCATATGGAAGTTAAATATGCATTTTTAAATGGTTATTTAATAGATGAAGTTAATTTTGAACATCCTCCTGGTTTTGAAAATTCTCAAAAACCAGATTCTGTTTTTAAACACAGTAAATCTCTTTATAGCCTTAAACAAGCACCTAGATCTTGGTATGAATTATTAAGTTCTTTTCTTTTGAAAATTGATTTTACTGTTGGAATGGTAGATCCAACATTACTTAATAAAAGTCTAAACTCTAATATTTTATTGGTTCAAATTTATATTGATGATGTAATTTTTGGATCAATGAACAAAAAACTCTGTCATGAGTTTTCAAATTTAATGCAAAAAGAATTTGAAATGAGTATGATGGGAGAATTAAATTTCTTTCTAGGACTACAAATTTATCAATAAAGATTTTGGAAATGTTTTGAATCAATGAAAATACATTACTTATTTATTGTAGAAATTTGGACTTGGAAACAGCAAGACATATACAACTTCTATTTGTACTAATATAAAACTTGATTTGGATTAAACTAGAAAATCAATTGAAAACAAGTTATATATAGGTATGATTAGAAGTTTATTATATCTTAATGCTAGCAGGCCACCTATAATGTATTCAGTATGTCTTTGTGCGCAATTTCAATCAAGTCCCAAAGAATCTCATCTAAGTGATGATAAAATAATTTTTAGATATTTAAAAGGAACCATTTTTCAATCTCTTATCTATCCAAAAAAATCTAAATTTAATTTAATTTCAAATTCATATGCAGACTTTGGAAGATATAGATTACTTAGAAAAATAACCACAAGAACCTATCACTTTTTAGGAAAATCGTTAGTTTCGTGGTCTAGTAAGAAACAACAATTAGTTTCTTTGTCCATAGTTGAGGTAGAATATGTCTCTGTAGGAAGTTTTTGTGCACAAGTTTTGTGGATGAAAAATAATATTATGGACTTTGGACTAAATTTTAATAATACACTTATTTTGTGTGATAATACAAGTGCTATAAATATTTCAAAAAATCCTATTAATCATTCTAGGACTAAGAATATTGATATCATAAATCACTTTCTAAGAAATTATGTTCTTAAAAACGATATATTCTTAAAATATATAAGTACTAAAATTTAATTAGCTGATATTTTTACTAAACCTCTTCCCATTGTAAGGTTTGATTTTATTAAGGGGGAGTAAAATTTATTCAATTTTAAATGATATTTTAATTTTAATTTTATTTACATGATTATATAAATTATTATTTTATTTTATTTTAATCTTTATTGTTTTAAATAATTTAATTATTTATTTTTATAATAATTTTAAATTTCGTCTGAAATTCTATAATTTTATTTCCGCATACACATTATTTTATTTTAAATAATTTAATGATTATTATGTACGTATGTGTCATGGGAATCAAGGCTGTTAGATCCGTTTCAAATTCTAAACACGTTCATTTATCTCAAAACCTTTTGAGACCAAAAAATCCTTATCGCTCTTGTCTACCCAAAATTAAACCTTTGAAACCTTAACTCTTCGAGCCTTTAGAAATCTATGACAGAAATGTCCAAGACAAAGATAATCGGGGAATAAGAATCTAGTAACACCAAACGTCAATGCTTGGTAAGAAGAAAAATCCTACAAGGTGATGTGATTGACTTAGAATGGCTGTACTAAACTGATCTGATGGTAATGCAAGCTCGCGCCTTTCAAAATCAAGAACAGACATTTAGTGGAGAAAACATAAAATTTTAATATGAGATAGAACTGCATTATTTCTTCAAAACAATTCAATTTAGTCTTGGAGAAGAATAAGATACATTAATTTCACAAATTGAAGATTGATATTTTTCTATGTCTACTGTGGAAATCGATAACATATAAAACTTCCTTCATGAGGGATTTTATCATTTTGACTTAAAGAATATTGGTGATAATGTACATAAGTCCTAAGACATTAATTCATTTTATTTTGGTTCTACAAATTTATGAAATATGATTGTCAATGATTTTGAACCTGATCAGAAAATACTTGTGAAGTTTGTGCAAATAAGGATTTCACCAAGAATGTCAGAAATGGAAAAGATTTTATTTCGAGACATGTATTTGTTGTTTTTACTTTTATGTAAATCAAGCTAAATTTCCCAAGATATATGGTACGATATCTGAGTTAGTATTGTCAACCAAAAGCAATAATGAAATTCTACCCTTTTGGAAGGTTCATTTCTAAATTATTATTTATGAATGATATGATCAGATTGGTGGATGCTAGAGTAGTATTCCACCACAAAAATGTTTCCAATTCTGGAACTCTAAGGAAGATTGGTTTATTTTGGAGTACTTTGAAAGGAAATATAATTCCTGTTGGAGCTGAGGAAGACCTGGAATCGGTTGAGGGGGAGAAACCTGGAAATTCTAAAGAAGGCATGGCATAATCAAGAGTAAGTGATGTTTCAAAAACTTCTAGAAGACTAAAATTTGAAGCAGATGATGTACTTACTGTTGGGGTAAGTCAAGAGGGAATTCAAAGCACAGGGCAGAGAGTGGGTAAAGATGGTGAGGAGCCTGCTCAAAAAAAATGTTGTTACAACTGGAGATCTTTTAATCCATAGATTTATAAGAGAAGCAGTTTCTCAAATTGAGGTGACTCTTCAAGTTGTAATGGAAATTATGACTCGAGAAGAGGTAGATCCTAAAGAGACTGAAATGGATCAAATTGAATTTTTTCAAGAACAATATTCACAAAACAATGAATTTGTTCAAGAGGATCTTATTTTATAATAAATTCATGAAGAAGATGCTCATGAGGAGAAACATCCTACTGATGTAAATCAACTAGAGAATCATTCTGAAATTCACACTGACATTCATAATGAAAATTTTTCTGTGGATGAGTCAGGGGAGGACTCGGAGAAAAAATTAGGTGAAATCCAGTATAAAGGGAAGGATAGGAGAAATCATATGCACAATCACTACCTTTTGTTATGATAAATCAAGTTGAAGTTAAGAATAAGAATGAAGTTCATTTTTAAAAAGAGAATTGGAAGATTTTAAGGAGATGTTAGCTGAAGTTGGGAAATTAAAATATGAAATTGTACTGAAATATGACTTTGAAGACTTCAAAACATTCATGGATCAATAGTTGGAAACTATCAGGGGCATTCAAGAAAGTACATTAGGTACTTCACCTAATCTGATCAAGTGATTCCAAGCCATTACAACTGTAATGAGAAATATTAATGATAGGTTGCAAGACTTAAAAAATAATAGTTCTCCACTATCTATTCTATTGGATAATCAAAATCATCTTGTTGATCAGCTAACATTGGATGAACTAGGGGTAAGAGAATTAGTGAACAATTTCACTGAAAAGCTAAATCAATTCATTGAAAAGGAAGAAATATTACAAGATTTTTTCAGAGTTAATATAATTGAATATATCCATCTGACTTAGGAAGGAAGGGATATTATCGTCCAGTTAAGAGATGGAATGATGAAAAGTTTAAGAATGCAGATGATAGAGCTCAAGGAAGTAATTCAGAGGCAATGAAACTTGTTTCACAAACCTTTTAACCCAACCTTGATTCATGTTTTCATTTCTGTACTTTTATATATATTTTCTCAATAAAATTTATTTTCATCTCATTTTCATATGTTTTACTTTGTTTTACTGTACAGTCTGTATTTGAATGTCTGTAATCCAGATTCAATTACTGATAAACAGTTTATCATAAAATTTATTCAATTCAATGTCGCATTAAATTGTTTTATATTCCTCATTCTATCATTCTTTTTGATATAACAAAAGGGGGAGAAATATTAATAAACACAACATTTTATTTTATGTTTTTTTATCTTTTACTTAGGGGGAGAAAACAAATTTTTTTAAAGAGAAGAAATACGGATAAACACAAAGGGTAGAAATTTGTAAAATTTAATGTTTATTTTTATTTGAATAGCACAACATTTTATTTCATGTTGAAATAATTTTGTTAAAAATATATATTGTTTCTATCCTTCAAAAATTATAAATTATATGAAACTAATTGTGTAGGTTAATTTCATGGGTTTTGTGATCATCAAAAAGGAGGAGATTATTGAGAAAGTATTTTTTTAAACAACACTCTATTTTATTATTATAAGGGGGTTGTTGTTGAGAACAATACTCTACCTTTTTATGAAGGTTTTAATGCTAAAAAATACCCTTATTTGTTATTTTATTGATTTTACCTTGAGTATATTTCAGGAAATTAATATTATTTATATTCTTATTTTTGAGTGATATTAAAGTGTTTAAACCATGTGGAATATTTTACAAAGTATTCAGAAATCATTTTAGCGTGTTTTGGAAACAGTGTTCATACCCTACATTGAAGAGCGTAAGTGTAAGGACAGAATCCATTGTTTACATTATGGGAGTTCAAAAAAATTATGGTTAAGAAACCATACTTTATTAGAAAAGTATTGAATATGAACCATACGTTTTGAAGGAACCTTACTTTTGTAATAACAGAAAAGTATGGAAGAAGAACCCTACGTAAGTATGGAACATTACATTTGTTTCTGAAAAGTATGGTTCATCAACCTTAGTTTTATAATGAACCTTACAATCTATCAAAAAGTATATATCATGTATCTTACCTTTCGCTTAATAGGAAAGTATGGATAATATACCATATGTTCAAAATTTGAAGAGAAAAGTATGGATAATCAAACTTATGTTTGAGATAAACCTTATGTTGTCAACCTTATGTTCTGAGAAAATAATGCTATGCAGTTCAACCCTACGTTTCACATTGGAAATTTAAATTTCAACTTTATCGAGAAAAAATATTTATACGGATTGTCAAGATGATTTCATGCTAGATTCAGATCACATTTTAAAACATATCTTGACTAATTCAAATCCATTTATTTATGATTCAAATAATTGATTTAAGAGGATTATTTCATGTCCATTATTAAGGGAAGTTACGACTTCTCTGTTATTCGAACAATTGAATAACGCAATTCTTAAGGAGACTTTTGTGGATCTAAATTTAAAAGGAAAACACTCATCTTTATTCTATATATATCTATTTTATTTTGAATTACAAAATGATTAAGATAGTTTATCGTGAAAAATATCAGAAAAACAAACTATCAAGTTTATCAACTTCAGTTTATAGAGATATTCGAGATATATATATCTACAGCTACAAAGTATGATAAAAACACTGTTTTCTAAAGAAGAAGAAACACATTGAATATTCACCATTTCTACATCGAAGATCAATCGTGAATCCATTATTGTTGGAGTTGCTGAATTTATTTCTATATCTATTGCAATTGGATCGACACAGAATTTCCCTTACCTGAAGAAAAGCTTTTTTGAAGATGATGATCCATCTACTGTCATGTGCTGCTACAACTGTGAA
This sequence comes from Viscum album, assembly GCA_963277665.1. Classification (NCBI taxonomy): domain Eukaryota; kingdom Viridiplantae; phylum Streptophyta; class Magnoliopsida; order Santalales; family Viscaceae; genus Viscum; species Viscum album. The sequence goes on from OY728126.1 coordinate 1,161,801,942, forward strand.
GAACATCTGGAAAGTATTTTTAAAGAAATACTCTCTTCCTTTTGTGTGACTGTCTTCTCATACTAAGCTGTGTATTCGGTTCTATGTATGAACCAGAAGGTTGTGATTTAGCCTTAACTTGTAAAGGTGTCAACTTCCTGCACTCAGTTGTGGATGGTCTGTTGATAAGAGGACTAGATAGTGAAAATCACCAATCTCGTGGAGTAGAGCATTTGTGGAGTTTACTAGGGGCCTTATATTCCTCTAAACACTATAAATATTTACGTCTTGATAACTATTTATTTCTGCTGCATAAAAATTATAATAAAGTTAAAGGACATATTTGGAAATCATCATGATTCTTGAAGAAATTGTAAAAGGAACAATTCACCCCACTATTGTGTGTATTTGGTATAACCCAATCCAAAAACCTCATCCTAGTTGGATTATAGGTGATTATGAGGTTATACATTTACATGGACTCGTATGGGTTCCAGAAGACATGTGTAAGGAGATGATATTGTACTTTTCATGAATATGTATGGGAAGTGTGTCTTGGTGTCACCAAGATGTATCAGGATTTACATCATCAGCATTGGTATCCAGGAATGAAAAAGAGATGTAACTGGTTGTTTCATGAGATGTTCCACCTATCAGTAGGTGAAGGTGGACCGCCAGAGTACAACCAGACTTTTATAGAAATCACCTATTCCTAAGTGGAAATGAAATGATCTCACAATAGATTTCATGATATGTTTACCATGGTCTCCTTGAGGTAAAGATATCATATGGGTTATTGTGGACATGCTCATGATGGTTGCAAATTTACTTCCGATCAAGGAAACCTTCAGTGTTGATGATCTTGGGAGGTTGTACATCTATGATATTGTACGACTAAATGGGGTTCCACGGTCTATCATTTCAAATGGGGATGTTTGGTTTACTTTAGGATTCTGGAAAGGGTTATAGAGGGCCTTGGGTACATAGGTGATTCTGAGCACATCATACCACCCACAGATGGATGGCCAATCATAGTGCACAATTCAAGTGCTTGTGGACATGTCTTGGGCATGCACCGTAGATTTCTAAGGCTCTTGGGAGAGGCATATACCCATGGTTGAGTTCGCCTATAATGAAGGCTTTCATCATACTATTCATATGGAACCTTATGAGGCATTATATGGTAGGCCATGCCGATCACCCTTATGTTGGATGGAGGTAGGAGAGACAACCACACTGGGACCTCGTCTTGTCTAGAAGACCATAGAACATGTGCAGTTGATTTGGAAGCGGATGGCTATTGCATAGTCTTTTCATAAATCTTATGCCGATCACTGCAGACTAACACTAGAGCTTGAGGTCGGGGATTGGGTTTTCCTATATTCTTAACTGAGGTTGGGACACAAGAGGATCATGAGATTGTGTAAACATTCACCAAGATATGTTGGGCCGTTCGAGATTCTAGAGAAGGTTAGGTGGGTAGACTATCGATTTTAGTAACCTTAGAGGTACTATTCTATGCATGAAATCTTCTAAATTTCTCTGCTACAATGTTACTATTCAGAACCATATCATTATTTTCATCCCAAGTAGGTTGAGTTACAGGTAGATGCATCCTTTGAGGAGCATCTTATAAGATTTTGGATCATAGCACAAAGGGTCTATAAGGTTGATCCATTCCATTAGAAATGGTGCTATGAAAACATGACTAAGTGCAGGATGCAACCTTGGAGAGGGAGGCTAATGTATGATCATAGTGGTTGGAGTTGTTCTCATATATTTATTCTGCACACTTAGAAGGGAAATTCGAGGATGCATTTCTTTATGGAGGGATTTTTTAGAACGCGGTTCTTCTTTGAGGTATAGATCATGATTTTTCCATTAATTATCAGTTTAAATTCTTATGTGTGGCCTAATGTGAGTTCTTGTAGATGTCAGAAAGGTCATGGGGGTGTCCATGGCTGTTTCAGAGCCCAAAACCCAAGGTCTGGATGTTTTAATACAAGCACGTGGTTAGTGAAACCCATGTGGGGCGGGATGCATGGTTTGAATAAACTGTGTGAGGCTAGATGGTGTGGGCTTACTGGCCACACTATTTGAAGAAACTATGCGGGAGGAGCCACAATACTATGTGAAATGTCTATAGTTTTTAGAAAAATTGATAGAGGCACTTCACATAGTTTACACACAGTTTTTAAACCTTGTGAGCGCACCTTTCTCCTATAGTAGACCATGCGACATGGAACACGGTTTGAAAAACCATGCACCTAAAATGTCGGATCCAGTTTTTTTTGGTTAAAATGGTGATCCCCCAACTTATTTTTATAACGTAAAATCATTTATCCCTTCATTCGTTGCACAATATGGTGAGAATTTGGGAGACCCTTTTGAAGCATATTCTAGGAATTTAGATCCCCTATTTGTCTGAGCTCTGATTTGAGTTCCATATGTCTCATTGGATCTATATTAGTAAGGTCTTAATTCCTTTTTTGTAGTTCTTGATTCTTCTTGATATCAACTATGCTATTTGGATTTAGGCTCATATTCCATGTTTTCCAGTTCTTCTAATTTCATCCAAGCCTTGAAAAATAAGAGCTTGATATTGGGTGAGCTATCAAGAACAAACCTAAGGAAGGTGGTCATGTGCTTTTTATTGAAATTTGGATCATTTATATATGTCAGAGTGTCATGCGCCCAGTTTTGGGGAATCAAATTAAATTGGAATTGAACCCAATTGTTTCCTATCATGGATTAGGAAATTTATTAGGCATGATTATGCATGTTATAGGTTGTACACGCTGATTAAGGACCAACACATGGGTGAGTTTCCTTCAATGAACCTTTATGGATTTTGGCCTTGGATGCCTATGAGGAAAGCCTTTTATCCCTTTCATGGGTTACTAAAAAATGGAATTTATTATTAATAGAATTGCAATGTTGATATATTTTAATTGAATTGGTTAAAGGGTATGGGATGGTTTACTTTCACCTTGGCCATTGTATTTCATTTCTTGTTTAAGCGTGTTGGCTTTGTAATGCCTTTCCCATGTGATTAAAGTGAAGGCTATCGATTAAATTGCTCTAATTATGGATATTCCCATGTGATTTATATTATAAAAAAGTACATTTGATAGTTTGATAGGCTAGTTAGGCTTGTTATATTAAAAATGACCATAAGAGTATTTGAATGGCCTTTGGATTGTTAAACCTTGTGAGTTAATTTAGACCATGCCATGAAATGGATTTATAAATCTTGGTAATCTCAATATTATGACATGCCCATGTTAGTTAAATGATGTTAAAGCCATGTATTTGTTTTTATATATGTGTTACTTTTCATATGATATAAGCCCATGTGAGTTAATGAAAGGTGAAGCCTTATTAGCTTTTCCAATGCTTGATACACCTTTTGAGGAGAGTCTACTATTATATGATCTTGGTTTTGACCATGGAATGTAAAATGGAATGTAAAATGGAATGGAAATGGTTAGATGATAGATATCCTTGAGTGACACATGGATTCATCTTGGAATTATATGGATGGCCTCATGTGAACATTGACCTTTATACCTTTAGTGATACATGGATCTCTTATGCGATGCCATAGACGGACTCTATGGTTAATGTGATTATGGCGTGGGTGATACATGGATCTATTGAGGGATTACATGGATGGATTCTATGGTTAATTTGATTATGCCTTGGGTGATACATGGATCCACTCTTGGATTTCATGGATGTAATGAAGGAGTATTTGATTATATGTCATGGGTGATACTTGGGGGTTACTTATAGGATTTCCAAGGATGGACTTAGATGAATTAGACTTATACCTTACCTAGAGTGATACCGCGTTACGAAGAGGTTTGACAGGGAAGGGCTTATGGGGTGTTGGTTGATATTGAACCTAGTGTGATACTTTAATTCCAACTTAGTAATTTCAAGAATGGGATCAATTTCTCAGTTGAATTATAAATGAAATGACTTATGACACGTATGCCAAGACAAATCAAAACATTGGATTTGGTCTTCACTTATAGTGTAGATGACCTTATGAGGCATCTGTTGTGCTTGTATTTTCAAGTGGGATGACATGTTTTAGCCAGATCTTGAGACTTATAAATTCAATGTAATTCAAATAGTAAATGAAATGAATGTAAACAAAATATAGAGTATATAGGATGTTAATTATGAGTTCTTCCTTGCTTACTTATTTTATTATCGAACACTGCCTACTATATTTATTCACCGACTGATTTTCACAGATGGTGGGTGGTTGTCTACTAGGATTTAATCTCACACCATATTTGGGTTATGTTTTTAGACCCAAAAAGATTATATGATTATAGTTAATTATAAGGGAAGGTACCCTTCTTCAGGTACTTGATATACTGCATAGGAGCATGAGATCATGGAACCAAGCTGAGTCTTGTGATGCTACTGAGATTATTTTGGTGTTTTTATACTTTTGTTATATGGATTTTATATCTTCCTTGTAATCCTGGTATGGTAGTTTTGTTAGAAACATGAGACATGTTTCATTATCTTATGTAAGACATTTTGTGATTGAACTGTTATTGTTTTCCATTGTGTTACACTCTGTTATTTGGGATATAGTCTCTCTACTATCACACCAAGTCCCTCACTGCAAGTCGAAAACCTCTAGAATTTTGGGAAATGTTGTTGAGGCCATGTGACCAACTGGGTGTGAAGAACCTTTGAGTGGAATCCAGAACTGGGATGTTACAAGTGTGAAGAAAAGAGGATAAGAGGTTCCCTTTTATAAGTGATGGGAGGGGCAGTCTTGGAATTACATAAAATATTAAATTAATATAAATTAATTTTCAGGGAAAAAAGGATACAAATTGATATGATTCAAATTAGGATGAGTATGGGTCTAAATCCTATAAAAATAATTTTTTACCAGTTTAGACTATGTTTTACCCATATATTTTTTCAAACCTCATTAACCTTTTTGAGAATTATGATCATAACAAAGCTTTTTTACTCTTTAGTGGTTAATATATTTACTATAGGAAGAAAATTGGCCCATAAATGGACCATGTTTTATATTTTTAATCATATCCTAATCACTTGGGTGAAGATAATATTTTTAGGATTTTTAAATAATTTAAAAAAATATTATTTATTATAAAATAACATTAATGTCATAATTTGAACTATTCATTTAATTTGACTTTGAAAACTACATGACATCAATATTATTAGAATATATTCCATTAAAACTTATATGATATTTTATTTTTGTCTATAAAATTCATCGAACATAATAATTCAATATAATTATATTACTTTTAACATTTTAAAAGTAATTTGTTTTATTTATCTATTAATTGAATAAATATTGTCTCAGTGTTGCATAATAATTTAAGGTATAAATTTCACCCCTAAATATTATAAATAAAATACTATGATAAAAAACCTTTATCTTTCAAATAACTATTTATAACCAAACATAAGTTGTGTTTATATATATATTAATATTAATATACAATTATATTTATATATATGTTTGTGTGTTTATATATATTTATGTAACATAAATGTGTGTTGAAATATATATTTATCTAAATTTTGTTATATGTATATTTGTTTCCATTTATTATTTATTATTTACTATATATTCATTTATTGTTTATTTTTTCATTAGTTATTATATATATGATACATTATATATTATTTATTCATTTATTACCTATTTGTTATATATTGATTTATTATTTTTTATTATTTTATTGTTTAATTATTATCTAATATTTACTTACTATTTATTTTATATTAATACATAATATTTATTATTTATTGTGACTTATTTATTATTTAGTTACTTTTATTATTAATATACTATTTATTATTTTATTATTTGTTATTTATTTATTTATAATCTATTTATTAATTAATATTTATTATTTATTTATCTATTGTTTATTTTCTACTTATTTATTATTTAGTTTATATTGATTTATTACACATTTACTACTTATTTTTTTATATTGATATAGTTTTTATTATTAATTTATTATTTTTTATTATTTATTTAATATATTTTAATTAATTATTATTTATTATTAATTTACTATTAATTTATTATAGTTTTTTTACAAATTTATTATTTTCATATTATTTATTATTTATTTGTTACTTATTTATTATATATTCATTATATATTCATTATTTATTAATTTATTGTTTATTTATAATTTATTTATTAAATTTTTATTTATTTAAAATTAACTATTATTTATTAATTATTAATTATTAATTATTAATTATTATTCACTTATTATTATTTATTTATTAATTTTTGTTTATATATTATTGATTATTGATTATTATTTATCTATTATTATTTAATTTTTACTGATTATTTATAATTTATTTATTTACTATTAAATTATTTTTTTATTACATATTTATTTATTTATTTTGTTTTCTTTTATCTATTATTTATTTATAACTTATTTATTATATAATCATTATTTTTTATTTTTTATTATTTAATAATATTATTTTTTTATCTATATATATATATATAAGTACATTAAATATTGTTTACTCACTAAATGAAGAACCTATAGGGTGACAGTCATTACAGAATAACTAAGAGGTAAGTGGCTTGAATCTCTCCAAATGAATATATATGCTAGATTTATTCATAGCATGTGTCGCACATAAAGACATGGTAGGATAAATAAGTAATTATTAATAAATAATAAAAAGTATATAAAATTAAATAATAATAATAATGAATAATAACCATAAATAATAAATAATAACAATAAATTATAAATTATAAATTAGTTATGAAAATAAAAAATAAAAAAATAAAAAATAAAAACATTTAAAAACCATCGTTAAACAAACTGAGGTAAAATAAAAAACCACCGTAAAAAAACTGCCGCAAACGATTCCCAACACATAAATATGAAAAACATTTAAAAAGTGTTGCACATCAATTAGGGATGGTTTAAACAATCATGAAATTCCAAAAAAATCACCTCAAAACACCTGTTTTTATTATAGTTCCCCTTGCTCATACCATATATACATGGAAAGGGCTTACAAAGGAAAATTCTTCTCCCCCTTACACATCTAACTTTAAAAAACATATTCTACCATTGATTTCTTTCCCTTTCTATGTTCCCCCTTTCTTAAGACATTATGTCCACTCCTTTCAAGAAATGGATCTCACCACATGATTCTTAGTGATAATTCTTATGTAGGTAAACACTAAGTCCATGTTGTAAAACACTTGGATAAAATAAAAGTTATTTTACCAAAAACATCAAGCCTATATATTCACATTTCTTAAAATTTTATGAGCTCTGAATTTCAATTTTCAAGGGTTATACAATAGATTTTTTGAAATGTATAAACCTTGACAGAACATTACAAAATACATCAAAACATTTAAGTATAAGTTTTTTATTCCCCATTTTTAGATAATCACTCCCTATTTATGTTTAGTTAATTAATAAACCATAACAAGTTTAGGAGAGTGAGTATCATACCTCAAACTTTATAATTTTATAGGGCTTTCGAGATTCTAGAGTTTTGAGAAAATACCATGTATCTAGATTACTTAACTTATTCAGTTGATCCCCCTCAAGGGATGATCATAATACATCATCAATATGGTTACATTACTCTAGAAATAATCTCCAAGATGTTATGATACCAGTTGAAAATTTGATATAAATTAGAAACTAATTCTATTTGAAATAATCTCTATGATGACTGTTAATCCTAAATATAAAAAAATCATAGCTTTAATTGATTCATTTAATTAACTACCTTCAATCCCCTTCTATAAAGTACATTCAACAAGGATATGGGACTAAGTCATGTCTTCTAATAGTCCTCATTTGTAACATTGGGGAAGAGTCTTTTTCCTCAACCATAAATCATATTTCTTTAAAGCTCTAATGTGTTTATATTTTTCATGTTTGTGTTCTTCTTGATTTTCAAAATTATCCTAACTTGGGGTAGCATGGTTGTAATTTATTCTTATGTTTACACTTTAGTTGGAATATGATTTTTGTCATTGGAAAATAGATTATAAGTTTTCTTTTCAGCCTGTGTTAACATCTTACCCAACTCTAAATGATCTGTCCATATTCTTAAGCAACCTTTAGGAATATGCTGATACTTATTATTAGGTGCACATTCCTTCTTTGCAGTAATAGTTTTGGAATTTGTGATCTCATCTGATTTTTCCTTTTATTTAATTTTTCCATTGAAAACAATAGTTAGTCTTACTACCACATTTCCTACCATGTTTTACCTTCTACACACCACTTAATTAGCCATTGAGTCACCCTTATTTGGAAAACATCTTAACTTTCTCACTAGGAATGTCCACCACCATGCTAATTCCATTATCCATTTCTAGAATTGACTCTCTTCTTGATTCCATATTACTCCCTTCTTTCAAGAGTTTTATGAGCATATTTCAATGATCTATGATGTGGAATATCTTACCATAATATAATCATATTTTTATTTCTCATGTGGAATCCTTTCCATCATTTTTCTTTGGAATCTCGGTAACATTCGATTAAAAATTATTCATCCTGTTATTCTTTCTTATGGAAGACTTAGTCATCATATTTACCACATTTATTTTATGTTGTGACATTTTATACATATATATACAAGACTTATTCTTATTATATATATACCAACACTCTTCATAATTGTCACTTTATGTATTTCAATACTCATAGAAGTTTTCAAAAACCTCAATTTTTTTTCAAAGTAAGATTCTTTTTTATCTGGGAAGTCTATCATAAACAAGAAGGTTTTTTACTTTGTAAAAATTTTATCCCAATATCAATAATACTTATAATAATTCAAAAAGATTATCTGTTTTGATATAAATCCATGGATATATGTTGAAGATTCCCACAACAACAACATCTTCCAATATGCCTTGATCTGTTTCTTGTAAGTGTAGTTTATCTAGTTTCTGACTCTTGCAAATTTTGGGATGAAACCCTAATATTATTAGCTAAATTTATGGGGAAATTTATCTAATTAATACTGAAATACATACATGACATATTGGTGGATGTGCTATTACTTTTGGCCTCACATATTGGTACATTTTTTTATTGTTTTAAAAAAATCACCAAAACAAATTCAGTACAATTAATGATAATAAAATAGTTGGATAACATCTCATTTGATCTCAAGGTGGAAAAATTTACATATTATCTCAATATATGTTTAACACCAATTTGAATATTATTTGATGTGATAATCACTCCTCGTGTTTGTGCAGAAATATCCTTTCTCTTAGACTCCTAGGAAGTTCCATGTTGTATAGATTCTAGTTTTTTAATATCGTTTCAAACTCCAAGAATTTTAGGTTGAGGGTGTTCTACTCATCCTCAGCTAACCTCAACCAATATTATAAATCCTTATTTATGTTATCAACTTGTTCATTATGAATATTTAGTTTTTGACTTGCAATTGGTTGTCAATATAATTCAACCTATTTATCTTTACATCTAACTAGGCTATCTTGATACCCATGGAGACTATATGAAACTCCTCCAATTCACATGGAAATTTCTTAATTACATCTTCAATCACTTAATTTTTCTATAAGGATATTTTAAATTATTTATCATCTTGGGAGACTATTCCAATGCACAGTGTGACAATATCTTCCTTGATATTTACTATATTTTTGAGAGTGTTGTATATACCAACCTATTTATCCTATTCACCTTACATGACATCAAATTCTTGTTCAAGATGTTATTTTTCATCTTGTATATATTTAATATGTATAATAATGTATGCAAAAAATTTCAAATGAACTATGTTAATATATACCTTTATTTTAGAATAAAAATCTCTAATTGATTTTTTATTCATGTATTTTTCATGTACTTCATAATATGAACATAACTAGTCAGAGGAATGAAAACAAGAATTTCTATCAATATTCTCACCATTCTATTTACATTCATGTAATGGTTATTCTTCATTATTTTTGGATATTTCCCTCACTTTATTTGCCTCTTTTATCTTCCCATTTTTCAATATATTGGCTGAGTCTTCCAATTCCTTAAAAATATGGGTGGAACCACATTTATCTATCTATGGATTCTATTCTAAAATTTTAAATTGGTGTTTTATTTAATTCAAAAAAATACCAATTAAAATAAAATTAGATCGAAATGGAGGGAACCTGATATTGACACTATCTAAAGTATCCTTGAGGACAAGTGTAGACACCTGAGAGGGTTGGGGGTGGTGAATTTTGTGTTGATTAACTTTTACTAATTACTAATTATTATTTGAATATTCTACCAAAAATGGATATTAAATTTTGTTTCTTATTATCATACTTGGATAATTTCATGTATTACCAATAAATAAATACCACATAAAATGTAATAAATCAAGTCAATGTTACAGACAATATTTTAGGTGTTTTGGATTAAAGTCCCACTTCTTTTCATGATTGGTTATTTTCCCCATTCATGGTTTTTACAATATAATAAATAGGACAGTACAATGGGTTCAAAGATTTTCAAACATACAATTGTCAGTATCTCACTAGAGTTATCCTTTCTTACTTCCCACTCGACTTCCTCATAATCATATTCACACTAAAATCATTACTTCATACTGTGCTATCATTTTATACACTAAGTCTTATAAGTTCGATCGTTTACCATTATGTATATTCAAGTGTTATCCTTTAGATCTTCTTTTAAAGTAGATCAAAAAATCTACCCAGAAACATCTATGAAGATAAAAATGATGATCTTTTTCAACTCATCTTAGTATCTTTGACTACCATTGATACTTTAATATAAGTACATACATCTTACTCTTTGATAATGAAAAACTCCCATATCTCATTCAAAACCTTCTTTATATATTCTGAAACATAGTCACATTGACTAAAAATTCCAAAAAAACTTTATTATAAAATATTCACTAAATAACACACCTTAGAATATCTCATCAAGATAAAAAATATAAACATCGGTCTGGTATTTATCACTAAACATCTTCGACCCACTGAGTTTACTTAAGCAATGACTATTAGGTAGAATCTCTTTAACACTAGTTTGTATTGTATTTTTATTTAATACAGGTTGTAGTGGAATTACCTTGTTATTTTTTTATTATGATAAAAAATTCTTAGAACCTCAAAATTTGTTTTCACACAACAATAGTGACCGCTTCATCGTTTTTCTATTAGTCATCCTCGGTGTTTTCTTTTTTTCACATCCATGAATGACTGCATTAAATATCTTCTTTAACATTCAATATCAAAAAAATTTATATCTAGGGGGCATTATTTATGCTAGAAAAATATGTTATTATTAAATAATCACTATGGGAATCCTGAATTTACCAAACACCTTTTTGAACTCAAAAGATATTCTAAAAATACCTTCATTTAATTCTCCCAACATGGATGGATAAAATGTCCATATATTTAACAAAAAAATTGTATTCCTTTTTATTATTTAGCTCCAAATATCTTCACTAAAATCCACACTTATATCTCCATAGAAGTAGGGAAATATATAACACACTCATATGTGACATGGAACACATCTTATAATATAATGAATTTGCTTATAGTGAAATACATATCAAAACACAGCTTCAAATTCTTTTCCACTCAACTCATTTCAGATTAGTTTATAAAAATGTAGTCCTTAAAGAATAGATTATTCTTCTATGGATTTACATCTTCAATATTCTTGAAAATATGATAATAAAAACTCAGTACATTTTAATTTTCATACATTATTCATGCTTCGATATTCTTCCACCTCAAATTGAAAACGAGTAACTATAAATTTTCTCATGCTTAGATCATGGATTTATATTAATTCACTATATTTTAAACATGATAAAAAATAAAAAAAGACTGTCCCATTTTAGTTTTATCCTTTTAATTAAATCAATTTTTCTCAATTATCATCTAGAATCTTTCTAAAAATTCACTTAGTATAGAATTCATTCATTGTGGAGTTAATTTTATAAGTATTTGAGTAATTATGCTCATAAATTATTACACATATCTTTTTAAATACTTACATGTAGACTAAGGATTATACTGAGTTCTCAAAGTCTTACACATAGAAGTGAAGTCATATGATTTTCTGAAAGATATATAATTAAAGGATTATATTGGTGACTTAAAGGATTACTTTGAGAAACAAAGAATTAAACTATGGATTAAAGGATTATTCTTTGAAACAGAGGCTGAATATAGGAAAATTTATATGATGGAGACTTATGGTATGGATCAAAGGCTTACAATAAGCTTCATAATACTTATAATCAGAACCAAAAGAATTATTATTAGTTCATTTTCCATCTTTTCAACTTAAACTCCAAAAAAAATCTCAAATTAATTTAGAATGAATTACTTCTACTCCATAGATTCTCAAAAATTCTCAAAACTTCATCTAAAGAATTTTCAAACCATTTTAAAAAATTAAAAGGATAAGAACCTAAAGGATGGTTCTTTTAGTTTAATCTAGCTTCCTCTCGTACCTTAGGTCTAAAATATCCATAATAAAATTATCCTTTAAAATTGATAATAACATATTATTTAAGATGTTAACTATAGATAATAACATCCAACCTTATTTAAACTATTATAGAAAACGTCTTCACTACAACTTCATCTATACTTATCATGTAGAAAAAAACCAGCTCATATAATCATAAGATTTTTATTTTTTATCCCAGAACCTATCAAGACAAATATTAAAAGGTACAAACACATATTTACTTTACCCAATAGGCATGAGGATATGTCACATCATTCATTGGTTGGATAATTCAACCCATCACCCAATTATCCATGCACATATAGTGACATTCCTCATCGACAATAAACATAATTGGAAAAAAATACAATCCCACTGATTAAAGGTAACTCCATATATCTAAAAAATATAATTTTTTTATGAAATTTATATTAATGGAAAATTTTATAAAGGGAATGATTATAATTTATTTTTACAAAAAATAACTTAGACAGACAAAATATAATGTTAATTTATTTTAAATAAATATAAATTTATAAAAATTAATATCCTTGAATACTAGATAAATAATAAAATGAGAAACATAACCCATAATTATATGAAAAATATAATTGTATTTGATGAATGTAAAAGAATAAGAAACTTGATAAAAACATATTTAAACAAAATAAAATCTACAAGAGTCAAATATCACAACCAATATAATTCCCCCAACCAAGAATTTCAAAAAGGAACCCGAGTAGGGATACAACATAACATCAAACATGACTCCTTATACGCTAGAGGCTACCGAGTAGTAGAAAGATCCCAAGATAGTTATGGTGAGACTACTACCTCTAAACTAAAATCCCAAGGAACATGCCTGAATCTATTGAAAATTTGGTATAACTCATCCATATAATAGACTTCATAAAAACATGTAGACATAAAATTGGCTAGTAAATGGGCCCCTTAGTCTATAATAGAAATAATTAAAGATATTTTATGTATCGTAAAAAAGATCAGTAGTTGAAGATAAACATGAATCATATATGTCACTACTCACTTTCTTCAAGATGAAGGAGATATAATGACCCCCCGAGTCTTACCTTCGATAGGCCTCAGATTGGTGAATAGCACCAAGGGTATAGAATCTCACACAAATTGAAGGCATTCACTTTTTTTAAAACAATATTAGGAGATAAGATTGAAATCCAAAACAATTCCATACATTTTATGTATAAATAAAACAAAAATAAAACCATACCATTCATGTTTAAAAAAAACTATCACAAAGTACAACCAAAACACCAATTAATATACCAAATAAAGAGACTAAGAAACAAAACAAAAACTATCCTGATGCCTGAGATAGTAAAGTCCAAAACCATCCTTAAAATCCTCCTAGAAACCTAAAAACACTTTTATAAAATAGTTTGATCATACTAGTATACTCAATAGGGATACTGAGGTCAATCATGTACATGTGAGGGAAGCATACTAATTCCCCCATGGAAATAGTAGAAACCAACAAAACCTAACAAGGAAAGCTAACTAGTCCAACATCACCAAGGAATGATCACCAAATAACACAAGTCAAGTAAAGTAATAGTATAAGAACATCAATGATTTGGGTACCCAAAACCACTTTCCCACAAGTAATATGATCATTCTTAATGGAAAAAATCTTGCTTCTACCACTATTCGCAAATGCAGTACCACTTCCATAACTCGCCCGCACAAACCTTGGCCACAAACCACACAAATCTCCCGATCGTAGACACATGGGACACAACAACCACACATCTCACCCGAAAATACCTGGGGCTCATCCCGAAGACACCTGGGAAAAAAATCTGGCACACAAACACCTAGTCCTCTCATCCACACTACAACATACCCAAAGGGTATTAGGCTATAGTAAACCTCAATCCATTTTAGCCTTCTCGAATATACTTGAGAAGTAAAAACCTAGAAGAGGGTGTGAGGAAGAAAGTCATTAACCAGCCATCCAACCTCCCACATGGATGTAAGGAAATTCACCCTCCCCGATGGGATGGGGGTGTTCAGAACATGGTTTTCAAAAAGGGTGGGGTGCATATAGAAACCACAAGGATCTATAGTTTATACATATAGGTAAGAAAACACTCATCCCAACCTATGGGTTCCAAATAGACAACCAGCCCACACAAAACCACTTTTGCTGCTACCCATATATGCACAACCACATAAATATCCACAATCATAATTCAAGCCTAACTCCTTTTAATTTAACCACTTTCCTTTCCTTATTAGGGGTTTACTGTAAGTTATTCCAACACTACCAGGGAAACTACCAACCATACCCACCTCAAAACAACAAGAAAATCCAAGGTGCAGTCCCACTACACAATGACATTCGATGACCACAACACAACCAAATGTAGTCCCACTACCTTCAAGTTCATCCATTCTACAATCAATAAATCTCTCAAACCGAGATTCCATCGTACCTACTATACCACACCATACACAATTCCCAATTTAAAGCACCACCAAACACATAATCCCCACTGGATACACATACCCTTCCCCATTCACAAGACCAACCCCTCTGTCCACCCCCGATACCCACAACTGTGACTCCCACAATAAGAACACATAACCCACACATGGCTCAAACCCAATAAAAAACATCACCTAGACACACCATCGAGCCAAAAAAATTCATATTTATCTGACATGGGTTATTTAATTTCACATTAAAAACATGGGTGACCAAATAATAGGTTTGATCATGGGGAATCCATTTATTTAACCAAGTGTACATGATTAAGTTGTTTTTCTTATTACATACTTTTAAAAGAGTATAAAAAATTAATAGAATCACCAGTGTGCAAAAAAATACCACCAATAGACACAATTTTTAAAAGGACTTACAGCCCAAAAATTCATAACAAGAAAACAAGGATAATAATTAAAAAACAATCAACATCAAACCATCTTCAATTCCCTTCCCATTATCATAACAGTCTGATTATCTTTTGATCATCATAATCCCCACCCCTTATTCATTACTTGTTAAAGAAAAGGATTCATCCATCCTCAATAAACCTTATTACACCCACCCCTCATGATACAAAATTAATGAGAGATAAATGAAATACCTACTTGGAAAGCAGATGATCAAGGTTCCTCCTATCACAAAAAATAGGGGGTCGCATGAGCAGTAGGAGACTCCAAGGGAAACCGAACTAGAGAGGGCTCTCCATAGGAACATAACTCGTCTAGAGAGGGAGGTTGTGGGTGCACCAAGAGGAAATTGAAGAGACCAAGAAATATGGGATATTGGCTTATAAAAATGATATATCCTAAAAACTAAGGATCTGATTTCAACGTACTTGAAAATATAATCGTTTTTTGACCATGCAGGTAGTTGTTTAAAAAGATTTAATGAATTTACAAGATATGGATAATTCAATTATTCCCTTAAAAAATGGTGTAAAGGGTGATAAAAACCTCTTATATTTGATAGGTTCCTTATTTAATGATGAAAACATGTAACAAGGGAAAAATGGAAACACCCGAGAAAACTGAAAATAAAATCGATGCTGACGCTGATACTGACACTGATGTTGATGCTCACGTTGATGTCAAGAGTGACACTGACACTATTGTCGATGCCAACACAGACACTAACGATTCCAATACAAAATGAATCACTAACAACAATTGTACAAAAATAACTCACCGAAATCAAGAGTACAAAAATGACTCACTGATATAGACATTTCAATAATGAATCACCGACATCAATCATACAAAATGAATCATCAACACTTACAATAAAAAATGGATCACTGACATCGAGATTACAAAAACTATTCATGGACACTGATAGTATAAAAATTACTCACCCACACGGAAAATACAAAAATTACTCACTAACACCGATAATACAAAATTGCTTACTGACACCGAAAATAAAAAAATGACTCACATAAACTGACAGTAAAAAAATGAGTCACCAACCCTAATAGTAAAAAATTTCTCTCTGACACCAATAGTACAAAAATGAATCACTGACATTAATAGTACAAAAATTACTCATCGACAGAAAAACTAGATTTCTTGAAAAATATCAGAATGAGTAACTGATACCTCCCAAAACACCTCAAATACTGTATTTTCACAAGGGAATGGACTGGAGAGGTCTAGGAAATTACATGAGATACCTCTCAAACTATTCTCATCCTCATGAGTTAAAAATCAAACCCAGAAAAGTGGAGTCTGAACAACCATCCCATAAGATACCACATAAGGATAAACCTTCTTATGTTGATCAAAAGATGAAGTGGAACCTCAATATATAAGAACACCACCTACCACATCTTATAAACCAAAAATCCACAAGAAACTCTAGACACCAACTATCTTTACACACAAATTTGGGAATTCATTCCTCCCTGTCAAGATACTATCTGCTTTAGGCAGCACTGAATCGCCTGCACAGGTTTAACCGTATCCACATTAATGCATCTCGATTATGAATCAGGTTTTCCCCTTACACATGTTAGGACTTTATCAAATATTATAGAATAAGGAAACAATCCATCTCATAGAAAGCAAGGTCAATCACTATATCACATATCAAAATACATAAGCAAAACATAAAAACAAATATGGGTACTGGGCACGCATCTGCGCCTCTCACTCCGAAGTACTCTCTTCCAGGACACCATTACTACACAACACAAGAAACAAGCAAATGGTCCACCCACACATCACATTCTCCCTAAAATTTGGGATCTCTACTGGTCGCTACACAATTGTTTCTTCATCCTCAATATCCAACTTTCCCCAATAAATGACATGGGATTCATCGTGAAGATATAAACAAAGTTGGGAGATATGAAAGATATTGTGGATCCTCCATAACTATGATGAAAATTCTAGTTGATATTACACCTCATGAACTTGTCCCAACACCTCGAAAGGTCTGATGAACCAGAGAGAAATTTTATTCCCTCTTCCAAAACTCTACTTCCCATGTTGAGGGGAAACCTTCAAGAATACATGGTCCCCAACCATGAACTCCAAGGTCATTCTCCGACAATCAGTATACGACTTCTACCAGTCCTATGCTGCCTTCATCATCTCATGGAAAAGATTCACCTTCTCTATCATACTCTACACCACATCTGGACCAAGGACAACCACCTCCCCAACTTCTATCTAGAACAAGGGTGAACAACATGATCTTCTATATAAATCTTATAACGGATCCATGATAAAGTAATAGTGATAGTTATTATTGTAAGAAAACTCTACCAAGATAATATGTCGCACCCAAGACCCACTAAGGTCTAGAACACATTCCCACAACATTTCCTCTAATTTATGGATGGTCCTCTCTATTTTCCATCCATATGAGGGTGAAAAGAAGTGCTGAGGCATAATTGAGTGCCATAGTCATGTTTCAATCCCCTCTAGACTTGTGACGTAAAGCATGTATCCCAATACAAGACAATGGATCTTGGAACTCCATGCAGCCACACCACCTCATCCACATACCCTATGCTAGGGAATCCACCGTGCCCAACTCCTTGATCATTGTCAAGTGTGTGAAATTCGTCAACTGATCCACTACTACCCAGATTGCATCTTACACCCTAATTACTGGGTAATACTATGATTAAATACATCAATATTTCATCCAGATTCCACTCTGGGACATCTAAGGGACGCAACAGGTCACTAGGAACATAGTGCTCAGCCTTCACTTGCTAGCACACCAAGCAATTTTCCACAAACTCCGCCACTGCCCGCTTCATCCTGGGCCACAAGAACTGCTCCCTGAATCCCCGATACATCTTGGAAACTCCTTGGTGTGCTTCTAGGGGTGAGATATGAACCTCACAGAGAAAATTCTCATGTACTCTCATTGGTATGAACAACTTCCCATGGAACAACATTTGACTCTAACCATCTACCGACCATCCCTATGGAGTATTTCCTTAGTCAATGCAATCACACATCACCTCCACCTCTTATTCTCACCACTATGACTCCTCCACCCACTTCATTAGAGAAGAATATAATATCATTTTAAATAGGCAGCCTCTTCCACCATCGATTCCCACATCTAAGTGCAAGGCAGCCAACTCTTCCATCTCCTTCCAAGCATCCACAAATTCTTGAACCACTTACCTCCATGAATTAATACTCAAGTAATCAACAAAAAACTTCTCTTACATTTGGTGTAAGAGATATCAAAGTAATAGTCCGGGAGAAACTTCATCCACCTCCGATGATGAAAGATCAAGCCACACTGGGAAAAGATGTACCTAAAGCTCTTGTGGTCTATGAAGACCAGAAAGAACTCCCTGATGAGGTAATTCTACAACAAATTCAGCACAAACATGACCACCACAGGTTCTAGATCTCGGGTGGAATATTTATGTTCATGGGGATGTAACTTCCTAGACCCATAAGATATCACTCCCTCCTGCTACATCATCACACAACCCAAGCCCAGACAGGAAGCATCACAAAACATCTCGAACATCACCCATTATTCGGAAAATATGAGCACTGGATCACTATCCAACGTCCCCTTTAGATATCTAAAATCTTCCTAATATTTCTCAGCCTACACAAAGGATTTCCCTTTTCTTGTTAGATCCATCAAGAGAGTTTCTACTCGAGATAAATTAGGTATAAATCTATGGTAGTAGAATTCCAGACCAAGAAAAGTGTGATCTTATACCACATTCTTGGGTTAGACCCAAGAAAAAACTACCTAAAACTTTTACAGGTCCACCACTACACCCTTATGAGACACCACATTCCCATGTAAGTGAACCTACCATTTCAAAAACATGCACTTGGACAACTTTCTGTAGAGATGGTGGCGCTGAAGGATTTCTAGGACAGTCCAGATATGCTCAGTATGATCCTCCTATGACCTTGAGTATATCAAAATGTCATAGATTAATAAAATTATGAAACAATCTAGTAACTCATGAAATATAGAGGTCATGAGATCCATCAACCTGACTGGCATTCATAACACTGAATGGAATAACTACAAACTCGATCCGCCCATACCTGCACATAAAAGAAGTCTTTAGGATATCACCCTCCTTCACCCTCAATTGGAGATATCAAGACCATATATCAATTTTTAAAAAACAAATCACTCCCCTCAACAGGTCGAAAAGATCACCAATCCTTAGGAGAGGGTAACTATTATTGACCATTACATGGTTCAACCATTGGTAGTTTATAAACAAAATCAGAACACCATACACCTTCTTATCAAACAAGACCGGAGCACCCCAAGATGACACACTGGGCTAGATAAATTCCTTCCTCATCAGTTCACCAATCTGAATCCACAACTCCTATAGCTTAGAAGTCACCATATGATGAAGAGAAATAAAAATTAGAGAAGCATCGGGTTGTAAGTCTATATCAAACTCAACATCACGTTGAGGGGGTAGAGTCAAAACCTCCTTAGAAAAAACATACAACAACTCCCAATTGACCCTAAGAGTCCCTTCTATCTATGTATCCATCAATCCCACCAAAATATTAGATAAAAAGGAAAGAATTGCCACCAAGAGTTGGCTACCCACCCGACAGCTCTACTCGCCAACGAAAGCTACATGATGACATTTCACATCTGAAAATAAGAATATTCTTCATAATAATTATATAATATCTTGTACCAAAACAACATGTCAATACCAAGGATGATATCATATAGAACCAGCCGTAATCGTAAGATATTTCCACTGGACTGATGTGGTCCCAACAATAGTCTACATCCCCAACAAACAAAATCAAGTTGGTCTGACCTCTGACTAGTGTGCTCAACACCAGGGGCATGGAAAGTATCTCTATGTATAGTCCTAATGCATGGGCCATAATTGATGTAATAATGGAGTGAGAATTCCTTGGATCAAACAAATCACAACAAAGAGTTCTAAATAGACTGATCGTAACTCGAACAACCTCCAACTCCACTAGAACTACTGCCTCAATGGTGTAAAACTACCAATATCTAACTTATCTACCCCTCAAATGTCATCCACCTCCCTAACGACGCCTTGGTCTAGGTCCCTGAGGAGCACCCTAAGGTTAACCTTATTCTACAATATCTGACCTTGGTGGAACGAGTGCCTACTTCTGGAAAGGTCTGACCAACAACTACTGCTGCTGAGGTGGGCACTGAACCTACCCACCCCCACAATACTGATATTGATCGGGGCATAGACTCTGAAGATGTCCATAGACTCAATAGGTAAAGCACCTCAGTCCTAGTCCCATGGGTAAAGGGAGACGACGATAATGCCCAGACGCTAGAGAATTGTTGTTGACTACCTTCCACTTCAAAGAACTCGGTTGGATCCCCTCTCACAGTACACCTCCCTACGAGTGCATCCTTTCCACTACTTCAGCCTTCTTTTGAACCTTTAATTATGTCGGTAAGGTAAAGGGAGTGACAAAATACTGAAGAGAAGGTCGGAGTGCCTCCTCCAAGTGTCTCTCCCACAACTCATCATCCGAAAAGAGATCTGAGGCAATGCGTAAGATATACTTGACCTTGATCCTTAGTTCCTTCACTGATATACTTCCCTGCTAGAGGGAGAGAAGATCCTGCCTCTTCTCAGCCTTCATCATTGAGGAAAGGAACTATGCATGAAACTCCTTCTCAAAGTCATCCCATGAGACATTATTCTCATTCCTCTCCCTTATTTAAATAATCCACTACTAACGCACCGCTCCTCACATCTATCTCACCTCCAGAGGAACCCATTACTCTCTTGGAGCTCAGATCAAGGTAATGGTGATCCCAAGCTCTTCAAGCCCTCATTCCATATCCAGTTTTGGAACACTTCCTTATTACGTCCCCAGGGTCAGCTGCTCAAAATAATTAAGGGTCTTCTACCACAATTCATCTTCCTCTTCTCATTCAACTCTTCCTTGATCAATAAGGTTGGCCTACTAGGCCTCAACTACTCATACCACATGTGGGAAACGTCTGGGTGACAAATCTGAAAAGGTAAACAAGGAACTCCTAAGACTGGGACGTAAAAAAATTTCTTTTAAGACTTATTTTAACTCTTTATTTATCTTAATTTCCCCAAACACCCAAATAATCACAATACAACAAGTCATTATGATGCATGAACATTTCCTAGGGTTTCTACCCTATAATTAGCATATCCTCACATAGTTTTTCGGCAGGCCTAGAGTCCTTGCATCAGATCATGGGAAACCCTAAAATCTCATGTCCTAGATGGTATTCCCAAGCCCATTTCACACACCAAGATTTCCTAACACTATTTCCCTACCATCCCATGCAATCCTCACTATGCCTAATTCCAAATCCGTCCTATCTCCCAATCATCAGCTCTAATACCATTATGACATGACACAACTTCTTCAAGATAAAGGAGAGATAATGACCCCTGATTCCCACCTACAATAGGCCTCGAAGTAGTGACTAGAACCAAGGATATATAATCTCAAACAAATGGAAGGAATTACCCTTTTATGAAAAAATATCAAGAGATAAGATAAAAATCCCAAAAAACTCCTAAAAGTTTATGTATAAAGGAAACTGAATGAAAACCATCCCATGCATGTTTAAACAAAACTTTCACAAAGTACAACCAAAACCCCAAGTAAAGTACCAAAAGAAATATACTAAGCAGTATCACAACAACTATCCTTATGCCTAAGATATTAAAGTCTAGCACGGTCCTCAAAGTCATCCAAGAAACTTGAAAATAGTTTTATGACATAGGGTGAGCATTCATGTATACTCAGTAGGGAGACCAAGGTCACTCTTTCACAAGTGGGGGAAGCATACTAATGAACCCATGGAGACAGTATAATCCAACAACACTTAACAATGAAATCTAACTAGCCCATCCTCACCAAGGAACACTCCCCAAATAACGCATGTCAAGTAATTTAATAGTATAAGAACATCATTGATTTGGGTAACCCACACAACATTACCACTAGTTATATGATCATTCGTAATGGGTAACGTCTTGATGGTACCACTCTTCCCAAATGCAGTCCCATTTCCACAACCTTCCCGCACACACTTGGGCCACAAACCACACACATCTTCTGCGCACATACACTTGGGACACAATAACCACACATGTCACCTGAAAACACCTGGGCCTCATCCTGATGACACCTAGGAAACAAACCAGGCCTACAAAAAACCTAGACCTCTCATCCACACCACAACCTACCTGAAGAATCTTGGGCTATAGTAAACCTCAAGACAATACAACCTTACTAGATACGCTCGAGCGGTAAAAACCTGGAAAGGGTGTAAGAAAGAAAGTCATTAACCAGCCATCTATCCTCCCACCAGGATATTGGGAAAGACACCCTCCCTCATGAAATGGGGGTGTTTGACACATGGTGATCAATAGGGGTGGGGTGTGTATAAAAATCACAAGGAACTATAGTTTATACATTTAGGTAAACAAACACTCATCCCAACCTATGCGTTCTAAATAGACAGCTAACCCACAAAAAACCAATTTTTCTGCTACCCCTATATGCACAAACACACAAACATCCAGAACTAGAACATAAGCCCAAACCATTTTCATTTAACCACTTTCAATTATTTATTAGGGGTTCACCATAAGTTATTCCAACACTACTCTGAAAACTACGAACCATACCCACCCAAAAAAACAAGCAAAGACATGGTGCAGTCCCACTACACAGTGATGTTTGATGACCATAACACAACCAAAGGCAGTCCCACTACCTACAAGTTTATCCATTCCATAATCTATCTATCTCTCAACCTGAGATTCCTTCATACCTCCTATACCACCACGTAAACAAAGCCCACAACAAATACCCACCAAACATAGTATCCCCACTACACACACATTCCCTTCACCATTCATAGTACCAACCCCTCTATCCACCCTTGGTACCCACAACTGTGCATCCCAAAATAGCACCACACAACCCCTACAAGGCTTGAACCCAATAAAACATATCACACAACCACACCACCAAGAAAAGAATATTAAGATTTGGGAAATATGGGTTATTTAATTTCACTTTAAATAATAGCTGTGATCATAGAATATGTTTGATCTTGGAGCATTAATTTATTTAACCTATTGTACGTGATTTAGCCGATTTTCATGTTACGATAATTCAATAGATTATCAACAAATAAATAAAGATAATAAAAAATTCACAAACAAGGAACACCAACAACCATGATTTTCAGAAGGACTTAGTTTCCAACTATTCATAACAAGAAAACAAGGTTACCAATTAAAAAAATGATCAACATCAAACCATCTTTAGTTCCTTTCCTGTTGTCGTAACAGTGTGGTTATCTTTTGATCATCATCTTCCCCACCCCTTATTTATTACTTATTAAATAAATGTATTCATCCATCCTCAAGGAACATTACTAATCCCACCCCCTATGATGCACAATTAATGAGAGACGAAGGAAATCCCTATGGGGAAGACATACGATAAAGGTTCCTCCTTGCACCAAGAATAGGGGGTCGCAAAAGATGTACATGAATCCATGGAAAATAAAATGGGAGAGGGCCCCGACACATGAAAATTACTCATCTAGAGAGGTATGTTTTTGAACCACCAAGAGGAAACAAAAGTTCCCAAGGAAGATGGGATATTAGATTAATAAAATTCTAGAACCTAAAGACCATGGTGATGATTTCAATGTAATTAAAAATCTGATCGTGGGTTGACCATGCGGGTAGGTGGTTAAAAAGATTGTGGGAATTTATGAGATATGGAGAATTTAATTTTCCACCTCGTAAATGGTGGAAAGGGTGATAAAAATGGCTAAGAGTTGATAGGTTTATTATTTAATGATGAAAAACACATAATAAAGGAGAAAATGGAAAAACTCGAGTAAATTGAAAATGACACTAACTCTAACACTTACGCTGACCCTAAGACTAATGCCGACACCGAAGCTGACACTAACACTGATGCAAAAGTTGACACTGACACTGTCACCAATGCTGACACTAACACTGACACCGATATTGACGTTGATATTAATGTTGACACTGACAATACAGAATGATTCACCGACACCGATAATACAAAAATGACTCGGTGAAACTGACAGTACAAAAATGACTCGCCGACACCGATAGTACACAAATGACTCACTAACACTGACAGTAAAAAATGATTCGCCAACGCTGACATTAAAAAATGATTCTCTGACACCAAAAGTAAAAAAATGAATCACTTACACTGACAGTACAAAAATGACATGCAGACACCAACAATACAAAAATTACAGGCTCACACCAATAGTACAAAATGACTCACTGATACCAACAGTACAAAAAATGACTCGCCAAAACCGACAGTACAAAAATGACCCATCGACAATGACATTACAAAAATTACTCACCAACATTGATAGTACAAAAATGACTCACCGAAACTAATCGTAAAAAAATTACTCACTGACAGAAAAACTGGATTTTTTGAAACTCTAGGAATGAGTCACTAATACCTCCTAAAACACCCAAAACATTGGATTTTTACAAGGGAATGGACTGAAGAAGTCTAGGACATTACAATATATCAAATAAATTAAACACTATCTAGTATATACTGAATAATAACTAAAATAAAATTGAAATGTAAACTGGCCCCAAACTCAACTCATGATAATTAGCTTACTGAATCCCTAGCCACCACAACCTACTAGACCTGTACCATGTGTCTTGTGCTAATAAAATCCAGTTATTTGAGATAAAACATGAATTTATACCCATTTAAATCAAAATTCATGTTGTGTACATGGGTATGGTGAGTGTCTGACAACCTAGTAGGAATTCCCAATTCCTTAATAATACCGAGTACAACTGTGATCATGTAGATGTTCATGAAATATATATATACAAAGTGCGATCAATCCCATGAAATAAAATTTCCTTGAACTTAACATAAAAGTGTATCAAACCTAAATGTGGGGTTATCATGTGTCAACCAGACCACCTTGAACCCTGATCATAACTTCTTCGACCAAGATTTCATTGAACATGAGTAATTTCTTCGGGGAACCAAGTCCGACCCAGAAGCCAATACCTGATATCATATCTACTTTTACCAGTTCCCTAGTGTCTTTGAACATGTCATAGAACCATTCCAACAAATACCACCACATAGAGCTAGGTTGTAACCACACATTTCCATAAAAACCTCATCCAATAACTCATGGGAAAGTGATGCTTGGAATCCATCACCTAGATTTAGGGGTGTCTCTCTCACTTTTAAAGAATCTATCACCTGAATCTATGGAGTATCCCACCAATAATTTTTCACCTAGATCCACGGGTGTGTGTCTCACGTTCCATTAAATCATCACCTTGATATAAGGCATACCCTTCTAGGAAAACTGTATCCAGAGACATAGGAGACATCCCTACAAGGAATCCATAACCTGGTGCAAGGGGTGTGTCTATACACTACTCTAAATATATATATTAGTTGGAGAGAGTATGTAACACCGATACTTTTATGAGAAATATTTTTTTATGTTATATAAATTATCAAAGGAATATTTCACTACACACAAAACTTTCTTGGCTTTCTTTACACGCAATCACGACCATCCATGATAGCTTGTGTCGTATGCAATACTGAGTTTCACTAAACAATGATATGCTATTAAAATATTATTAAAACTAGCCGTTATGAATAGTAATAACCATTTTTTGAAATTTTGTAAATTTTATTTCTCAAAATGGACTTCATTTTTGGATTTTGAATATCGAAATTAGCTTAGGGTGAAATTTTGGTACTTTTCGGATAACTTTCATATTCTGATGAATAGTGAAAATTACTAAATTTTAATTAAAAACAACTTTTTTATTCGAAATAATTAATAGTGATAAATTACTAATTTTAGTGGTTTTAAAGTATATTTAGAATATATTTTTACAATTTAATACAATGTTGTTCATTGGATGTAATTTCACATTTAAACCACACATAAACAAGTGTCAATCTTTTGATAATAATTATCTTTTAAAAACACGCTATTTGTTTTGATGACGAGAATTAATTTTTAAATTAGTTAATGTAACTGATATGTTTTTAATTTGGTAAAATAAACATCATTTTTTAATTCATAATATTAAATATATCTTAGGCCTAATTTTTGGTATTTTTCTGGAAACTTTCATTTTTTGATGAATAGTGAAACCACTAAGTGGTAGTTAAAAAAACTGAATTTTTCATAAAACTTATTTTTATCGCTTCTGTGAGTAGAATTTAGAAAATCTGAGAGACACGGTTAATATCAGGGACTAAAATTATATTCAATGAGATGAAAATAATTTTTGGTGAATAGTATCATTTTACTTTTTTTTACAACGATTAAAAGTAAATAGGGTAATTAAGGGTAAAAGTGTTATTATTATTACCCTAACACATGTCCTAATTCTATTGGATAAGTGTAATTAGACAAAAAATAATTTTAGGAATAAAATATGTCCATTTAGGCCCACATGGATTAGATTAGGACATTTATTATCAATTGATTTAAAGAATGGTTAAAATAGTTAAAATCAAAGTTTAATAACGAAATCATTTTTAATTTATGGTTATACATAAGATAAATTCGACTATAAATATTAATTAAAAATATAAAAATATTTCCAACATAATTTTATTTTATTTATAATATTTAGACATTAAATTATTTAATTTATTTATGACACAATGCTGATGTAGTAATTATCTTATTAATGAAATATTGACATAATTGATGTTATAATTACCCAAATAAATGTAATTTGAGACTTTTTATGAATTAAAATAATTTTATATGTTAATATGACATGTTATTATTGATTTAATTAAATTTTTCGAACTAATCATTTTGTTGTGATTTTTACAAAAATCAATTACCAAATACTGTCAAAATTGACATAAAATTGTTTTTAAAAAAAATACTATATTATTAATTGCTATTTTATTTCTAAAAATCTACGGTTTGGAAAAATTACATAGATAAGGTTATATATATTAATAATAAACAAATTCGGGTTCGGTTGGCTTGATATAGTAAGTTTATTAACCTTATAGTGTAAGAAAACAAGAAAACACGGTAAAAGTAAAATTCTAACTTAAAGTTAAATCTAAATGATAAGGTTGAAATTGATACCTAAACTTGTCTAAATTCTATTGGATGAGAGGATTTCGACTCATACCCACCTTATCTTCGAAATATATCAATTTAGAGCTATTAGAAACCGAATTTGACTTTATAATAAAATAATATTTTTAGTTATTCCAAAGGTACCCCTCTCCTCCCTTATAAAAGGGTACCTCCTCCCTCTCTTCCTCACACCTCGTTGAGCCTTAAATGTCGGTTAAACCCTGCCAATATCTCCTATCCACTTCCCTAGAAACATCCTAGATGTCATGGTATTTTTCAAAGACCAATTTGAGTTCCCTAAGAAGAGATATCAAAGAGGCGCTCCAAAGAAGAGGTAATGTCCGTTACCGATTCTTTCAACTTTATTTATTCTTCCACTTCTTCTTCTTTAGCTGTTTCATTGTGAATTAATTACATCAGTATCACTCATATACTGATTTGTTATTATAAGTATTAAACAACCCTATTTCACCATCTATCCATCCTACGGAAAACGAAATCACCGCGTGTGCGTACGTACGAAATATCGTCTCCACGCCGTGGTGTAATCTATTTTCTGCCACCACCATAATTAGATGGGTATAATGGTGTAAATAATCACTATATATGATTATTGTAAAGTGATATTTATTCTTAAATTATATATATACACACCCATAAAATTCCACGATCATGGGAATGATATCATCGCTCGTGCGTACGTACGGAATACCGTCTCCATGATGTGATGTGACTCGTTCTACATGATCTTCATTGCATAATGATTATATAAATGAATTGAAATAATGAATATGATATATATTACACTAATACCATTCTGTAAATGAGGTATCTATAACCTAAAAAGAAAAATAAGAATTTATTCGACAAAACACGCATAAGAACAAAAAGTAATAAACACCTGAATAACAAGTAGTAATGAAATATTACTAATAAGAAGCTAAAAATATGACCATATATGATATCATAAAAATAATTATGATTCTAGAATAAGCCAATAACATTATTTAAATCATTATACAGGAGGTTCGGACACTTACGAACAAATCAGACCTTAGGTAAGCGAAAATATCACAATCTCAATTTCTATCCGAGATTGTTTATACTTCAGAATTTACTGGGGAATATTTATCATCCACATTCATGTTTCCTCAATATGTAATATTTATATCCTTATACAATATTTTATATCCAATTTTACCCTTAGGTGAGTTTTTAGTAAAAGATATGAAAGGAATCTTTTAGTTTAAAATTGTATGACATGTTAAGAAAGGAAAATGTTTTTGAAGTAGAAAGGATATTTTATTCAAGAATGGAGTTCAATTGTTTTATCAAAATTATTTTCCATCTAAGATAATATAGGGTTATCATTATATCCATATTATTACATTGATTTGATTATGTTGTGATGGAATTATTTTTTATTAATTCTTTTATCTTATATGAATTGTTTTATGATGTCATGTTGTTTAAGAATCCCAGTTTTATTACATGAGTTATGAAATGATGTATGATTTTTGATTTTTTGGCACACATAATAATTGTATCATTATGAGATGGGTGGGGCCTATATCTCCCTCCAATTCATTGGGTAAAGATTTTATATCTCATGAGATAGACATGGCTGGAACGGCAGGTTAAACCGGTTCAGTAATACAGGACTGAAACGAGGAGTGAACTCGGTTCAGAAATGGACTTTGTCCACTAAGATAGTCTTGGCAATGAGTCTTGACTAATAAGAAATTATTCTCTATGATTATGTGTGCATGACACAATGTTTCATGTTTAAAGTTATTATTATTGGGATTACATTTCACTACTATGATTTATCCCATGTTATGAAATTATGATCTCTTTTGCAGGTTAAGATTTCCAAAAGTTATGTTCTTATGTATATAATGTGATTGATATTTATTTTGTTTAACCTTACCGAGCATTTGAGCTCACCTTTTTGTATTTTTTTATTTCCCCAGGTCACGAAGAAGGTTATTAAGTTGGATATTCCAAAAATGGACTCTAGATATGATGAAATAAATGGGAGCCAAAGTAGATGCTTTATGAACCAGTTGTTTATGTTTTCCAGTTTCTAAAGACTCTATACCTTTACAGTTCATTCCTAGTTTTGTTATAAGTTGTAATAATTGTGCTTCAATTCTGATTTAACAATAATGTATGTAAAGTATGGGTCGTTATAGTTGGTATCAGAGGAAAGGTATAGTCAACCTTTGGAAACTAGGATGTGAAAGCCTTGGTAAGAACCCTAAGGATAATTCTAAGCATTGAACACAATCTTAGTGTTTTAGAAATGACCATGAATAACCTAGGATAAGACCTTAAGTGTGAAATTTTATTCTTGATTATGTGGTTTTCCTATTATAATTATTGTTTCTCACACTATTCTACTTGGTTTTAGTCAATGTCTGGAACCCGAAGGAACCGTGTTAATGCGGAATGCGACAGGCAATGCAATTATTGTCCCCTTGACAACCAAACGTTATGGGAGCTGGAATGAAAAATATTGTAGCCATGCTCACACAACTTTCTCAATCTATGAATGATGCCGGACTTCCAAATGAGCAAAGGAAGGAGAAACATTCTGTTGAATCCTTCATGAGGCAGCGTCCACATTCTTTCAGCGGGTCTATTGATCCATTAGTTTCTGAACAATGGATTAGTACTACTGAAATGATATTTTCAGTTCTTCAATGTTCTGAACATTATATAGTCATCCTAGTAGTGTATTATTTGGAAGGAGATGCTGATCAATGGTGGAATCTTATTAATAATATGAGGAAAAGGGATTAAATTGAGTCCATGGAATGGGACGAGTTCAAGAACTTATTTTTCAATAAGTACTTCCCGCGTATTCTCCGAACCAAGATGGAGAAAGAGTTTCTTGAACTGAAGCAAAAGGATTATGAATCTGTTGGTACCTATGAAAAAAATTTTGCAAGACATGGAAGGTACGCTTTTGGTATTATTATAAAACCTGAGAGTAAGATCGATCGATTCATTACTGTCTTAAAACCAAGTCTTCGAAGGTCCTTAGCCATAAGGGACTCCAATAGCTACGGGGAAATCGTTCGATGTGCTCCCAAAGTTGATATGGAGATTGGAGTAACCCATCAGTCATATGGGTTTGATAAGAAGAGGAAAATGGAATTCAATGTAAAATCTAAAGAGCACACTAAAAAGAAGATTAGTTTTCCCTTATGCTCAAAGTGTGGAAAGAAACATGGAGGGAGTTGTCCTAAAGGGACAAGTAAATGTTACCAATGTGGAAAGGAAAGTCATCAGGAATTTGAATGCCGCAATGATGGGAAGAAGATGTCTAATGATGAAAACAAAGGAAGGGACACACAGAATGAACCTACTACACTTCAATGTTTCAAGTGCAAGGCGATGGGGCATTATGCCAATAAATTCCCTAATCCAAAGGTTGTTGATGAAGATTGACATCAACAAAATCTTAAGGCTAAAGACAAAGGAAAGTCACATGCAATTTCTATCAGTGATTTGGAGTACGATAACGATGTGGTGAAAGGTACACTTACCTTCCACTCTAAAGTAGAAAATGTTTTATTTGATTCTGGATCCACCCACTCTTTTATTTCTGAATAATTTTCTAAGAGTATCACCGAATTACCTCAATAATTAGATGTTGAGTTAGCTGTGACAACACCTAATGGCACAACGGTTGCATCAAAAGTTTATAATTCTTCCCCAATTGAAGTTTGTGGGAATGTGCTTCCTGCAAATCTTGTGATCCTTCTTATAGTGGAATTTGATGTGATTCTGGGCATGGATTGGATTTCTCTATATGGAGCTCATATCAATTGCCAAAGAAGGGAAGTCACATTTTATATTCCAGATCAATCTTTGATCGTGTATCGATGTAAGGATGAACATAACCTTCCGGTGGAAATTTCTTCCATCTTATGGGTCTTGATTCCAATGAATGAAGGTTGTTTATCTCAAATGTTTTGTGAGAAACTCATGATTAATAATATTCCCATTGTACGGGAGTTTGATGATGTCTTTCCGGAGGAATTTCCGGGTCTTCCACCAAATCGTGAAGTTGAGTTTTCAATAGAACTCGTACTGGGTGTTTTGCCTATTTCAAAGACACCTTATAGAATGGCCCCAATTGAGTTGCAGGAATTGAAGAAGCAACTCCAAAGGAATCATGATAAGGGATTCATACGCCCTAGTGCATCACCTTGGGGAGCACATGTTCTGTTTGTTAAGAAGAAAGATAGATCAATGAGACTCTACATTGATTATAGATAACTTAACGAGATCACTATCAAGAAAAAATATCCTCTCCCGCGCAATGATGACTTATTTTACCATCTACGCGGAGCTCAATAATTTTCCAAGATTGATCTTCATTTGGGGTATCATCAATTAAGGGTCAAAAGGGAGGATATACCAAAGACGGATTTCCATACAAGGTATGGACACTATGAATTTATAGTGATGCCATTTGTTCTTACTAATGCCCCTGCTATCTTCATGGATCTGATGAATAGAGTCTTTAGAGACTATCTTGATCAGTTTTTGGTAGTCTTTATAGACGATATTCTTGTTTATTCAAAGAGCAAGGAAGAACATGAAGATCACTTGAGAATTATATTGAAGACCCTGACAAAGGGGAAGATTTATACCAAATTTACCAAGTGTGAATTTTGGCTTCAAAAAGTTGCATTTTTGGGTCACATAATCTCAAAAGAGGGGATATCTGTTGATCCAGCAAAAATAGAGGTTATCGAAAGATGGTCGAGACCAACAACAGTAACCGAGATCCGATGTTTTATTTGTTTGGTTGGATGTTATCGACGTTTTGTGAAAGATTTTTCATGGATATCTAATACACTCACCAGGTTCATTTAGAAATGAGTTAAGTTTGATTGGACAGAGTAATGTGAAGATAATTTCTAGGAGTTGAAAAGAAGGTTATCCAGTGCACCTGTGCTCACACTGCCTTGTAGTGGAGATAGGTTTGTGATCTACAGTGATGCATACAAGAAGGGGATGTGGTGTGTTGTTATACAAAATGATATGGTGATAGCTTATGCCTCACGACAGTTGAAAATCCATGAGCAAAATTACCCAACACATGATTTGGAGTTACCTGCGGTGATCTTTGCATTAAAGATTGGGAGGCATTATCTTTATGGAGAAAGGTGTGATATTTTTACTGATCACAAAAGATTAAAGAATATTTTCACACAAAAGGATATGAATATGCACCAAAGAAGACGGTTGGAACTGATTAAGGATTACGACTTCTCAATTAATTACCACCCTGGGAAAGCAAACAAGGTGGCAGATGCATTAAGTCGACAAGACCATGCTAGGTTATCCATGATGAGGATCACAAAAGATCCAATATTTATGGATTTAAAAAGGATGGATCTTGTAATTTTAATGGAAGGGGAGAAATATTATCTTTCTCAAATGAATGTTAAACCATATATACATGTGAAGATTCAGGAGGCACCGAAAGAATACGTCGAGTTACAAAAGAAATTGAGAAATGTTCCTGAATTCAACCTTGATTGTGATGGGATAATAAAGTTCAGGAATCATATTTGTGTTCCTCCCATTCCAGAATTAAAGAAGCAGCTGCTGGATGAGGCTCATAGTTTTTCATTCTCTATTCATCCTGGAAGCACGAAGATGTATAGGGACCAGAAATACTACTTCTGGTGGGATGGCATGAAAAGAGATGTTGCTGAATATGTCTCTCGATGCTTGGTTTGTCAGCAAGTTAAAGCTGAGAGACAAAAGTCTAAGGGGATGTTACAACCATTACCCATACCTGAATGGAAATGGGAAAATATCACTATGGACTTTGTCACAGGACTTCCTAAAACATCCAAAGGAAATAATGCTATCTGGGTCATAGTTGATCATCTTACAAAGTCTGCACACTTCATTGCTATTAGAGAGGATTTCTATCTGGATCAGCTTGCCAGGATATATGTAAAGGAAGTGGTAAGATTTCATGGAGTACCACATTATATTATATCTGATCGGGATTCGAGATTTACATTGATGTTCTGGAGAAGTCTTAAGCATACTCTGGATACAGAGTTGAGTTTCAGCACTGCTTATCATCCTCAAACAGACGGTCAGTCTGAGAGAACAATTAAAACTCTAGAAGATATGTTGAGAGCTTTCTCTATGGATTTCAAAGGTGGTTGGGATCAACACCTACCATTGGTGGAATTTTCTTATAATAATAGCTTTCACTCCAGTATTCAGATGGATCCTTAAGAAGCTCTCTATGGAATGAAATTCATGACTCCAACTTGCTGGGATGAAGTTGGGGAAAGAAAGCTATTAGGACCTGATCTTGTTGGTGAGATGGCAGAAAAGGTCCGATCTATTCAACAACACATTAGAGCAGCTCAGAGTCGACAGAAAATTTATGCCGACAAACGAAGAAAATACCTTGAGTTTGAAGTGGGTGATAATGTTTTCTTACGAACATCACCCTGGAAGAGTGTCATGAGATTTGGAAAGAAGGGGAAGTTGAGCCCTAGATATATCGGTCCTTTCGAAATACTGGATCGTGTTGGAAAGGTAGATTACCGATTGGTGCTTCCACCGAATCTCTCTCAAGTTCACGATGTGTTCTATGTATCTCTCTTGAGAAAGTACATACTTGATCCTTCACATGTACTCAGCTCAGAATTTGTACCGTTGGAGCAAGATCTTTCTTATGAAGAACAGCCGATAGAGATTCTTGATCGTAGTGAAAAAGTCATATGGAACAACACCACTCGCTTGGTGAAAGTTTTATGGAGTAACCACCAATTAGAAGAAGCTACATGGGAGCTTGAGGATATGATTAGGGATAGGTATCCTCATCTGTTTGTTACAATGTGACGAATTTCGAGGGTGAAATCCATTTTAAGGGGGGTAGAATGTAACACCCGAGACTTTTATGAGAAATATTTTGTTTTTATGTTATATAAATCATAAAAGTAATATTCCACTACACACAACACTTGCTTGTCTTGATTTACACACAATCGCAACCTTCCTCGATAGCTTGCGTCGTACACAATACCGAGTTTCACAAAACAACGATATGCTATTAGAATATTATTAAAACCAGCCGTTATGAATAGTAATAACCAATTTTTGAAACTTTGTAAATTTTATTTTTCAAAATGGACTTCATTTTTGGATTCGGAATATCAAAATTAGCTTAGGGTGAAATTTTGGTACTTTTCGGATACCTTTCATATTCTGATGAATAGTGAAAATTACTAAATTTTAATTAAAAACAACTTTTTTAATCGAAATAATTAATAGTGATAAATTATTAATTTTAGTGTTTTTAAATTATATTTAGAATATATTTTTACAATTTAATACAATGTAGTTCATTGGATGTAATTTCACATTTAAACCAGACATAAACAAGTGTCAATCTTTTGATAGTTATTATCTTTTAAAAACATGCTATTTGTTTTGATGACGGGAATTAATTTTTAAATTAGTTAATGTAACTGATATGTTTTGAATTTGGTAAAATCAACATCATTTTTGAATTCATAATATCAAATATATCTTAGGCCTAATTTTTGGTATTTTTCTAGAAACTTTCATTTTTTGATGAATAGTGAAACCACTAAGTGACAGTTAAAAAAACTGAATTTTTCCTAAAACATAATTTTACCGCTTCTATGAGTAGAATTTAGAAAATCCTAGAGACACGGTTAATATCAAGGACTAAAATTTGGTTCAATGAGATGAAAATAATTTTTGGAGAATAGTAACTTTTTACTTTTTTTTCCCACGGTTAAAAGTAAATAGGGTAATTAAGGGTAAAAATGTTATTATTATTACCCTAACACATGTCCTAATTATATTGGATGAGTGTAATTAGACCAAAAACATACTTAGGAATAAAATATGACCATTTAGGCCCACTTGGATTAGATTAGGACATTTATTATCAATTGATTTAAAGAAGGGTTAAAATAGTTAAAATCAATGTTTAATAACTAAATAATTTTTAATATAGGGTTATACATAAGATAAATTCGACTATAAATATTAATTAGAAAGATAATAAGATTTCCAACATAATAGTATTTTATTTGTAATTTTCTGACATTAAATAATTTAATTTATTTATGACACAATGTTGATACAGTAATTATCTTATTAATGAAATTTTGACATAATTGATGTTATAAATACCCAAATAAATGTAATTTGAAACTTTTTAAGAATTACAATAATTTTATATGTTAATATGAAATGTTAGTATTTATTTAATTAAATTTTTTAGAACTAATAATTCTGTTATGATTTTCACAAAAATCAATTACCAAATACTGTAAAAATTGACATAAAATTGTTTTTAAAACAAATACAATATTATTAATTGTTATTTTATTCTTAAAAATCTACGGATCAGCCAAATGAACTAGATAAGGTTATATATGTTAATAATAAACAACTTGGGGTTCGTTTGGCTTGATATAGTATGTTTTTTAACCTTATAGTGTAAGAAAACAAGAAGACACGGTAAAAGTTAAATTATCTAACTTAAAGTTAAATCTAAATGATAAGGTTAAAATTGATACCTAAACTTGTCTAAATTATATTGGATGAGAGGATTTAGACCCATACCCACCTTATATTTTAAATATATCAATATGGAGCTTTTAGAAACCGAATTTGACTTTATAATAAAATAATATTTTTAGTTATTCCAAAGGTGCCCCTCTCCTCCCTTATAAAAGGGCACCTCCTCCCTCTCTACCTCACACCACTTTGAGCCTTCAATCTCGGAAAAAACCTGCCAATATCTCCTCTCCACTTCCCTAGAAACATCCTAGAGGTCCTGGTATTCTAAAAATACCAATTTTAGTTCCCTAAGAGGAGATCTCAAAGAGGCGCTTCAAATAAGAGGTAATGTCCGTTACCGATTCTTTGATCTTTATTTCTTCTTCCACTTATTCTTATTTAGTTGTTTCATTATGAATTAATAACATCAGTATCACTCATATTCTGATATGTTATTATAAGTATGAAACAACCCTATTTCACCATCTATCCATCCTATGGAAAACGAAATCACTGCGCGTGCATACGTACGGAATACCGTCTCCACGCCGTGGTGTAATCTTTTTCCACCACCACCTTACTTGGATGGGTATAATGGTGTAAATAATGGCTATATATTATTATTGTAAAGATATATTGATTCTGAAATTGTATATATACACTCCAATACAATTCCACAATCATGGGAACGATATCATCCCTCGTGCGTACGTACGGAATACCGTCTCCACGATGTGATAAGACTTGTTCTACATGGTCTTCATTGAATAATGATTATATAAATGAATTTAATGAATAAATATGATATATATTACACTAATACCATTTTTGAAATGAGATATCTATAACCTAAAAAATAAAAATAAGAATTTATTCGACAAAACGCGCATAAGAACAAAAAGTAATAAACACCCAAATAACAAGTAGTAATGAAATATTACAAATAATAAGTTAAGAATATGAAGATATATGTTATCATAAAAATAATTATGATTCTGGAATAAGTCAATAACATTATTTAAATCATTATACAGGAGGTTCGGACACTTACGAAGCAAATCGGACCTAAGGTAAGGGAAAATCTCGCAATCTCAATTTTTATCCGAGATTGTTTATACAACAGAATTTACTGGGGAATATTTATAATCCACATCCATGTTTCCACAATATGTAATATCTATATCCTTATACAATATTTTATATCCAATTTTTACCCTTTGGTGAGTTTTTATTAAAATATATGAAAGGAATCTTTTGTCGTTTTTCGTACGAGGTACTTTTTGACTTTTCCAACAAAAGTAAGAGAAGAATGTTTTTTTAACTTATACGGAATGAATGGATTTTTAAAACATTATTTCCAAGAAGCTTCCATTACAAGTTTTCAAGTTTATTTTTAAACAAACTTCTTTTAGTTTAAAATTGTATGACATGTTAAGAAAGGAAAATGTTTTTGAAGTAGAAAGGATATTTTCCTCAAGAATGGAGTTCAAGTGTTTTATCAAAATTATTTTCCATCTAAGATAATATAGGGTTCTGTTTCTATCCATAATATTACATTGATTTTATTATGTTGTGATGGAATTATTTTTTATGAATTATTTTATCTTATATGAATTGTTTTATGATGTCATGTTGTTTAAGAATCCCATTTTTATTACATGAGTTATGCAATGATGTATGATTTATGATTTTGTGGCACACATAAGAATGGTCTCATTATGAGATGGGTGGGACCTATATCTCCCTCCAATGCATTGGGTGATGATTTTATATCTCATGATATAGACATGGCTGGAACGGCAGGTTAAACCGGTTCAGTAAAACAGGACTGAAACGAGGAGTGACCTCAGTTCAGAAATGGACTTTGTCCACTACGATAGTCTTGGAAATGAGTCTTGACTAATAAGAAATGATTCTCTATGATTATGTGTGCATGACACACAGTTTCATGTTTTATGTTATGATTATTGGGATTACATTTCACTACTATGATTTATCCCATGTTATGAAATTATGATCTCTTTTGTAGGTTAAGATTTCCAAAAGTTATGTTCTTATGTATATGATGTGATTGATATTTCTTTTGTTTACCTTTACTGATCATTTGAGATCACCCTTTTGTATGTTTTATTTCCCCAGGTCAGGAAGAAAGTTATTAAGTAGGATGTGCCAAAAAAGGACTCTAGATATGATGA
The DNA here is from genome assembly GCA_963277665.1 of Viscum album. NCBI lineage: Eukaryota > Viridiplantae > Streptophyta > Magnoliopsida > Santalales > Viscaceae > Viscum > Viscum album. The sequence continues at coordinate 1,161,840,464 of OY728126.1, forward strand.
AATAAATGGGAGACAAAGTTGATGCTTTATGAACTAGTTGTTTATGTTTCCCAATTTCTAAAGACTCTATACCTTTACGGTCCTTTCTTGGTTTTGTTATATGTTGTAATAAGTGTGCTTCAATTCTGAAGTAATAACAATGTATGTAAAGTATGGGTCTTTATAGAGTAACTGGGGGGGAATTTAGTTCTTAAAAAAATTTCTATCAAAAAAAGTTAAATTTAAATTCCCTAGTTAATAAAAATGTCCCAGTGAATCAAAATTGTAGAGTCATATAATTTTAGTTTTTAAAATAGATTCTCAATAGTGGGATCAGGTCTTAGTTAAAATATATTTAATAGAAAAAAATTGACTATTTAAACTAATTTACTTAATAAAATAGTTTATTTAAAACAAAAATTAAGATTAGCTATCAAAGTAAGGTTATATAAAGAAGTTTTGGAAATAGAGTATAGAAAAACAATTAAACATAGAGCATAAATAAACAAGGGGTTCAAGAACAAGCCAACACATAATACCATCCACATTGAAATAAACTATTGTTATGAAGTCTATTTAATAATAAAATAATCTATAACCTAGATCATGTTTTATACACCACAACACACAAGGTTTTCCAAACACAAAGCCTCTTTCAAGTTCTATGTGCGATCATAGATAAATAAGAGAGGGATTGTGTGTGTGTGTGTGTGTGTTTCTTTCACTTTTTAGCTCATCTTATGAGACATTACCTAATATTTATAATTAAATGCACATAGATAGATAAAATGTAAATAAAATAGTGTAGGAGAAAGATAAGATATCGATGCATTGGATTATATTGATATTCTATTCTTCATGTAGTTATTCTCTTCTCATTGCCATGTCTTCATTTGATAAAGATTCTAAAATAAAATTGAATGTTCTCTAGTATTTCATAAATGATAAGGAAAAAATATATTTTCATCAGTTTTACTTTGTGATGATTCTATAATTCACTCATATATTTTAACATTTATTTTTTTTGATTATCCCTGACGTTTTTCTTTTTCTATATTTGTATTTAAAAATTTCTTCTTGATAAATATCCATTGAGAAATCATCATAAAGGTACACATATCTTTGTAGTAAATTCAAGACCATTTAATTATTCTAAAATACATTAAATTTTTCATTTTTTTTTTGTATTTTCATTAAAATAATAATAATATAATATTAACATTTAGGTCAATTTTATTTAAAGTCACCATCTCATCATTGATGGTCTATTCAATTTTACACATCAGCACCCAAATCATCATTTTTCACTTTATTTAATTTATTGTATTTTACGATAAATAATTTGTTATTATGGTTGATCTCTTTGTAGAAATTAATCTTTTATGATTATGATTTATTTTGTACTTGGAAATATCTCGACATAGTTTCTACAAACATGCTTTGTGGTTGATAGGTTGATCTTTCAGTCGGTTGGTTCCTTTTTCATTTTTCCATGGTTGATCATTTGTTTGTGTGGTCGATTTATTCCAGTGTAAAAAATAGAACTAAGAATTTTATAAGTTTATTGGATGAAAACATAAGGTCACTTGACTTTATCATATGATAACTTGTCGTTTTCAGAAACTTTTCACGGTTTACCAGATTATACTATAGTTGATTGTTTATAACATGTTGTCATTTACATATTTAGAAAGATCCAGTGAAAATAGTTTTTCTTTCACAAAATATAGAATGGATTATAATGAACATAAACATGATTTTTGATTATTGAAAAAAGTAATTACTATACTAAGACAACAATATCCCCCTTTTGTGAAAAAAAATCATGGCATAAATATCCATAAACAACTTAAGTGAATATTTTATTATTATTTTTAAGCCCTTTTGGATTATCAAAGAATAATTTATAAAGGGTTAGAGATTAAAATAAAATAGAATAAATAGGATAGAATAAACTAAAAAGTAATAAATTAGAAATAAATTTTTATTATATTAAAGATATAAGAAGGTTTGAAAAATATATATATATGTTTAATAAGAATATGAATTGGTAAGAATGATAGGGTCCTTTATTTTTCCTATATCATGAATAAGAGTAGGTTAGGGAATAATATGGGGCCCTAAAATAGAGATAACTTCGAAAATTGGGATTATATGATCAAGGGATTTGGAAAAAGTGAGACCAAAAGGTCCTGTTAAAGGTATATGTGAGGTAGAGGATGGAGAAACTAATTTTGAAGAAGTTGATGAAATGAAATAAAAGTGAGGCATTACAAAAGTATGAGGTTCCAAACTAGGTTTATTTTAAACATATATATAGGGTTTCAATATCCTTGTGATATTAGATAAAGCTCTTGTTCCATGATATATTACTTGATGAAACCTCTATTTGTATAATATGAACAGATGTAGGGGAGGATTTATTACTAATAAATTCTCTTCTATAGCTTTGAAAGAAATAGTCATACGTGGAATTTTTAAATTTGTATCTAAAGGCATGAAATATGTTTTAATCTCTGCCTTAGTGTAGATTCTATATATATAATACTTGATATGATCCTTGATTATATATTTATCTTTAGAAGTATTGGTGGTCTTATAATTAAGATAATCATATTAGTTTTCACCCTAATAAACATTTTCTATATAGACTTGATTTATGATATCCTACACAATATCTGGTACATGAGGAATTTATTCACAAATCAAACTCCAAATAAAGTTTTCATCAACCAAAGTTGAAACAGGAGGAGGTTCTGAAGAAGAGGGTGAAGGTGGGTGTAGTATTGAAATCCACTTCAAGATATCTTATATCTATAATATCTATTATATCCAATGTATCTACTTGTATTTCCTCCATTTTACTTCAAAAAATTTCCATTTCCATTCTAGAAGAACAAACTTCTTGATGCATATTATCTATTCTCAGAAAAAACATTTTCTAAAGTTAAGAAATAAAATTTTTAATTTGGAATGTAATATATTCTTCATGTTTTATATTATTTGAGAAAATAATACCCAAGAAAATATGATTTAACATCTTGAAAATGAAATTCTTAAACTGAATAACATCTTCAATGTTTAGTACCGGAGAACACTCAAAATATGGTCTGACTTATTGAGATGAGGCAGGTCTAGATTGAGTAGAAGAATCATTAGGAAAAGAATCAACTCTTAGATCAAATTAATGAACCCAAAAATTTAAAATGATTTTTCATTGACATCATTTAGGTGAAAAAATTCCATGAATTTTTCCAATATCATTTAATGAGGCCTAAAATTCATAAAAATAATATTCCATTGTCACAACTTCTTTCGTTGGATAAAAGTCATGGAAATGATATTATTTAAAGGTAAATTTAGGATTATATTTTTGAGAGGGAAGAGTATCCAATATAATTAACAAATACTCACCTAAATCAGTTCTGATTAGACTTACTAGTGTAGAATTAAAGGGTTACTCAGGTAAAATAGTTTCTTCTCTAGAAACACAAAGAGAAAAACCTTCTTGATTTGGTGAATCACCATAATCTTCATTATAATTATCCTTCTTATTATTGAAATATCCTTGATAAATAACCTTATGATATTTATCCTTCTCACCACCTTTTTCATCTACCTTTTTTATTAGCTCGATGAACATTATCTTTATCAGCAACAACTGATGGAGTAGACATATCCAAATCAAATAATGTAATATATGGAATATATTATTCACTAGATAGATATGTTTTTAAAATTAGAGCTCCCATATTTAAAACATAGGTGGACTATCTAATGGCGTAAGATCCATATCCTTATCACTTTTAGATTCTATGACATATCATCTAAATAAAATAGATCTAGTAATTATCTCCCTCTTAGTAGAAAATTATCCTTTTGCAATAGATTTAGATAACACAAAAACATTAGTCTCTTTTTTTAATTTAGCTGGAATATAAGAAGGATAAATAACACTAATAATATGAGGTTCTTCTTCCCATATAGGGTCTTCTATAATAAGAAATTGAACTAAATTCCTTTTAGAGAATTTCTCAAAAACTATTCAAGATTATTCATCTATATTTATAGGAGCTTCAGATTAATATTCATTATATGAGTAATTGTATTCAACTATTAAATTTGGATGAAAACTAGGATCAATTATTTCTTTTATCTTAGTGGGATGAGAAACAAGATTGAATCTTTTATAGAGTTTTTCATCATGAACCAAACACCTCTTTCTATATGGATTCCAACAAATATACATTCTCTTACAGGTAGTATGACTCATAAAGACACCATTTATAATCATACTTTTTAAACTCTTATTGGAACCAATCTATAATATTCTAATAAGATAGAGACGATCTTAGGGCAAGGAAGTGTGTTAAACCTAGATGATGACTTTTTCAACTCTTCCATATGTCTCATTATGAAATAAGGCAAGGTGATTGGAATACCATGATCATCAGATACATAAATAAAAATCTTGATATCTAAGAGAAATGAAATTTCAATTCCTTGTGTATATACAGTGCTAGATAAACTTTAACAAGAGTCTTCAATCTACACTTAGATCATTCAAAATTGGTCTTTTGAAGGTTCTATAATTTTTTAGTTCTTCCAAGGCATTAAAAATCTTGAAAAAGGGATGGTCTATTAGTTACAATTTTTGTTAGTCCACGTATTCTCCAATAAATGGTACTCTTAGATAGTTTACCCGGAAGTTCTAGGTAAGAACACATTCTTGAATATCAATGATTGTTAGAATAACATATTCATATTTGATAGCTTCAAAAACCATGTTCTGATAAAACTATCTAACATTTAATGGAAATAAAATATTATCTTCATATATAAAACAAGTTTTCCATTTTTTAAACAAAACTGTTCTCCATAAAAAATAACGAATGGTTTTAAACCATTCTTCATCTACTTCTCTTTTAGCTACACCTTTTTGAGAAATGAGGTGAGGATTCAAAATCCTCTAAGACTTACGTGATCTAGATTTAAATCTCTAGGATGATTCAGGAGTTTCACCTCCAAACTATCTCTTCATATCTGTTGATTAGTTTGAGAATCACAACTCAGGTGCTAGGGATTCAAATAAAGAGGGTTTGAAAAGATGGGCTGGTTCAGGTTTAGAAAGGGTGTGTAAATTTGACTTGGATTTGAAACTTCAATCATTTAGGTATTTATTTACATTTTAACATGCTAGAAATATCAATTGTATTTAATGTATTTCCATTTGATACAATAAAATAAATAGTAAAATAGAATACTCATTAAAAATAGAGCAAAACATATTAGATAAAATAATAATTATGATATTAAATGATTTTTAAAAACATTATAACTAAAATTAATCATATGTAATTCATGTTTGATATAATTCATTCTTTCATTATTCAATGAATTTGTAAAAATTGCAGCAAGTAGATGTTCGGTACCAATGAATTGTATGTGATATCTCCCTTTTGAAAATTATCTGAATTAAAAGTGATGTCTTATATAAATATGATTTATTCTTGAATATGATATAGGATTCTTAGACATTTTTAACTCACATTTATTTTCAAAAAATATGGAGATATATCAAAATTGATATCCAGAATCCAATAATGTGTGTTTCATCTACAAAATAGTTTTAAAACTACTACCAATAGCTTTGTAATCAGCTTCAGTAGTATAAAATGAATCAAAAATTTGTTTCGTACTATACCATGCAACTAATAATTTTCCAAAAACACAACATGTTTCTAACGTTTTTTTCTATCTAACTTATAACCACAAAAATCAGCATCTGAATAACTAAGTAATTTAAATTCATGTCTTTTAAATTAAAAAAAAATCCAAATTTGGTGGTATTTTTTAGATATTTGAAATTTATTTTCATAGAAATCAAGTGAGATTATTTTGGGTTTGATTGAAAATTTTAACACATGCACACAGTAAAAAAATATCAGGTAGGCTAGCAGTTAAGTACAATCATCTCTATATCAAACCTCTTTAAGTGGTTTGATCAACTAGTTTTCTAGTTCTATCAAAATCTAGTTTACAGCTAGAACTCTTGTGGGTATCACTATTTTTAATACTATTCAAGACAAAATAATTTAAATTATATTTAGTGTATTTTATTTTATTTAAAATTAATCCTTTTTTAATTTGAAAAATTTTAAATCCAAAAAATAATTTCAACTCAACCATTAAATCCATTTTTCTTTTTTTTCATCTTTTTTAAAAATTCAGTACATAAATACTTTTTAAACTATTCAAATATAATATCATCAATATACATTTCCACTACTAAAATATATTCTAAACTAATTTTAGTGAATAATTTAGGGTAACATATCCCTTTATTAAAACATTTTTAAATTAAAAATGATTTGATCTTATCATACTAAGATCTAAGAGCTTGTCTTAAACCTTAAAAATATTTAGTTAATTTGAAAACATTATTTGGAAAATAATGGTTTTGAAATATAGGGTTTTGTTCAATAAAAACATCCTCAATTATATAACCATTTAAAAACTCACTCTTAACATCTATTTGATATAATTTGAAACACAAATATGTTACAAAGGAAAAAACATTCTGATAGATTCAAGTCTAGATACTTGAGAAAATCATTCCTCACAGTCAATGCCTTCTTCTTGATTGTATCCTTATGTAAAAAATATATATTTATTTATAATAACAGTTCATGAATCATTATCCTTGTTTCTAAATACCTATTTAGTGATAATGGTTAGGCAGTCCTTGGGTATTTCAACAAATTCCAAAACTCTATTTCCTTCAAACTGATCATGCTATTCTTGCATTTATATTACCCATGATTTGTCCTCAATTTATTCTATGATGTTCTTAGGTATAATATGTGATACTAAATCTTGATGTTCAACATGGTTTCTAATAGAAGATATAGTATTAGTTCTTTTATCCAGGTATCCTAAAATTTTATATAAGGATGGTTTCTATGAGTCCTAACTGCTCTAGGGATTGGCGTATTTGAGGCATCCCTTTATTATATAGGTTTAGGTCCAAACTGTTCATTATAAATTGATTATTTTTATATACGGTGTAAAAAAATATCACTAGGTTTAACATTATTATAAAAATTAAAAAGTTCCTCTTAATGGTTTTATAAAGATATGTTAGGTTCATGTGGATCTTTATCATTAAGTTTGACATGTATATATTATTCCACAATCTTAATCTTTTTATTGAATACCCTTTATGACTTACTGGATGTAGTGTGTCCCAAAAAATTCATTCAACACTTTTAGATTAATCTTTACAAAATTATCTTTTATATTGACTATAAATAATTTTAAATCAAAAACTATAAAGTAATTAACTTTTGGTTTTATAACATTATATAATTCATACGAGATTTTCTTTAAAAGTGGTCCAATAAGAAATTTATTAATTAAATTTAAACATGTATTTACAGATTCTACTAAAATGTAAAGGGGTAAATAATAATCATTATGCATGGTTTGGGTAATTTCTTAAAGGGTTCTATTTCTTCTTTCTACTACACTATTTTTTATGGGGTCCTAGGAGCATAAAATTTTTTACTATAGAAATGTTGTGAGTATTGATATTCAAAGTCATTATTTTCAAACTCATGTCCATAATCACTTCTTAAGGATTTGATTATGTGTCCACTAATATTATATATATATATATATATATCATATTTGAATAAAATGATGGAGCTTAAATTTAATTAGTAATGGAAAATACCCATGTTTATATTGAATAATCATCCACTATACCATAATAATAACACATTCATACTAAAATAGAAAATCTATAAGTTCCAAAAAAATCCATTTGAACCAACTCTAATGTTTTAAAAGTTGAAACATCTTCCTTTGGTATGAAAGAGATTTTATGATGCTTTTAATTTTGATAGGGATTACAGACATTGGCTATTAGGAATTCTAGTTTAGGAATATCCTTCTCTATTATATTCATAGTTATATTTCTAAGTGAGTGAATATTGAAAATTATTACTATCCTATGTAAAATCCAAGATTCTTTGTGAATGTAACTTATACAAGAAATATTTTGATAAAATACGTAATTAAAATCAACAACATAAACATTATCATTCCTCAAATCAGAAAAAACAAAAACATTATTAAAATTATAAACATAATAGGAATTATTCTTAAATTTAATATGATAACCTTTAAAAAATAACATTCAGATACTAATAAGATTGTATTTTAATCCACTTATACATAATACTTTAGAAATTAATATAGTACCAGATTTATCACTTTTACCGAGACCAATTATCTTTCCTTTGGAATTTTCACCAAAGGTAACTTGTCCACTTTCAATTTTGATTAGGTTCTTGAAACATGATTAGTCCCTAGTCATGTGTTTGGAATATCCACTGTCTAGATACAACCGGTTCTATTAGAAATTTTGAAGCTGGTTTCCTTTAATGGATATTTAAACAATAAATTATTTTATTACCCATATTTTTTGGGTCCAAAAGTATTATTAATATGAGATATTGGAATCCATAAATATTTTATAGGTATTCTATAATAATTCATTTGAATTTTCTAAATAAAAACCTAATTAGGTCTAGTAGAATAAGAATTATAATTAGAACTTGATGAATTATATCTAGGTAAAAATATGTTCTTATAGATTTTCCACTGCTCAAGTTGGTAACCAATACTTGTAGTATATTTAGGAGTATTTTTCTTACCAAGAATCTAGGTTATAGTTTTTATTACATTAGTTAATCTCTCCAGATAATTCATATGTTTCTAATTAGATAATTTCATTTCATTTTTTTATTTAATACATGAGTATTTTTATCTTTTTCAACAAAAAAAATCCATTTTAAAATCAGAAGATAAATCATGCTACTTTAATTTTTTGTATTTATCATTTAGTTCATTCCATGTTTCTTCTAATATATAAGAATACTAAAATAGGTCCTCATTATTCAGATTTTTATCATAATTTTCATTCTTAGAAAGGTTATAAAAATGAATAGTAGATATAGAAATAATATTTGATACCTCAAATGTGTCTGTCATGAAATACATATTGGCACTATAATTTTTTCCTTCCATACAAGAATTTTAATCTATTAATTTTTCTTTAGAAGTAACCAATGCGAATTTCATAGTGTATTTATAACATTTTTCCTTTATCCTCATGATTTCTATTGTATTTTATCTTAGGGAAGTCTGATTTAATGTTTCCTACCCGTTTACACTAATATAAGACGACCTTACTATTAGCATCATAAATTTTCTATTCTATTGTCCAATTTCATTTAATATCATAATTTATTATATAATTTTTATTTTTGAAGAACTTTTTATTCTTGTATATTTTGTTAAACCATTTACTAGGTGTGACATTTATTTATCATTGTTTGAAGGCGAATCCTCCTGAATTAAACTCTTAACTTTGATACACTATTTTAGTTTTGAGTCTAAATTCATGAAGGATACTATTTTCTTATTTTGTTTGTCCACATTCTATTTTTTAACTTGTAATTATTCTTAATAAATCACAAGTTTCATAATTATTAACTTAATTGTTAGTGTACTAATATCATAGGCCTCTCTGATGGACACATATGTTTCTTTAAATCATTTATATATGCATATAAGGGGTCTAATGATTTTATCTTTAATTGTAAATGTGTTTCCCAGTGCATGCATCATGTTAACAATATCATTGAACTTAAGATACATATCAAAAATGGATTCACCAATTTTCTTCTTGAATGTATCATATTTAGTAGTATAGTTATTTAAACACATTTCATTAACATTGTAAGTTCTTTATTGAGAAATAGATAGAGTATCCCATATCTCAAAATTGGTAGATTAGGAAGATATTATATTAAATTAACCTTCTCCAAAATCTAGTACAAGGAATTTATTTCATTATATCTTGAATCTTCATCATATTTTATTTTAGTATCCCATGTGTTTCATGCATTTGTGGGTTTTTGATACTTGAATTCTATTATAGTACAAATATTAAAGACCATGCTCTATCTATATATATTTTGATTTTGATTTTCCATTCATCATAGTTTTTTCCATTAACATAAATATTATTATTAAAAATAACTCCTTCAGGATTCAAATTCACTATATATACTAAAATTTAGAACTAATATATGGTTTGAGATCATTAAATAATACTAAATCATAATAAAAATATATTGTTAAACCATATGATACCAAATGTTTGTCAGAGTGAGTAACTAAAGAGGCGGGGGAGTGAATTGAGATGTCAAAAAAAATTGTGTTTAAAACTTTTTAAAATATAAATCCCCCAATTTATAAAAATCCCCTTATTAATCAAAACTATAGATACATATAATTTTATTTTTCAAATAGCTTCTCAAAAGCAGGATCACGACTTAGTAAAAATATCCTTAAAAAAATTGAACTTTTGAAACAATATTACTTAATAAAGCACTTTATATAAATTGAAAATTAAGATTAACTATCAAAGTAAGGTTCTATAAATATGTTTTGAAAATATAGTACAGAAAACAAATAAACACACAACAGACATAAACAAAGGATTTGGTCTCAAGTCAAGACTTAATACCCTCTACATGGAAATAACTTACTACCAGAAAGTTTATTATTAAATAAACTGATCCACAACTTGGATCATGTTTTATACACAACAACACAAAATTATATACATGAATAGAGCCTCTTCTGTAGTTATACATGAGATCATATTTAAATAAGAGTGGGAGATAGTGAGTATCTTTCACTTTCTACTTTAGCTTAGGAGTTGTAACATAATATTTAAAAATAAGCTCACATACTTGACATAAAAGTAAATAAAATAGAGTTTTATAAAGATAATAAATTGATAAAATAGAGTCTATTTTTCTATTATTCTATACGTGTCTATTCTCTTATCATTTTTTATCTTGATTTACGAAAGGTGGTCAATGACATTTGAATTTTGTTTTTTATATTATAGATGTTCATTAATATATCATATTTTAATTGTTTTAATTTTTTGATAATTCTATTTCACAATAAAATATTTTCCTTTGACTTTTTTTCAAGATCCCCCACTTTCTATTTGTCTATGGTTGTTTTTAAGAAGGTATTATTTAAAAATAATTGTTAAGAAATCATTATGAATATCCTCATATTTTAGCCAAAATTTTTAGCTCATTTAATGATTTTAATAGGTATTAAATTATATATAGAAAAGTGGTTAGATTAGTATTAAAACAATTATAATATAATATTTACCTTTACTTATAACCAATTAAAATATTCCATGTCATGATTAACGGTCACTTCACTTTCTATGTCAACATCCTCATCATCAACTGTAACTCGCTTTGATTTTTACCATACGATCCATCATTTTTTATTATGGTCGATCTATTTATATAGGTTGATATTTTATTGTTATGATTTATTCCATGCTTCAAGAGTTCTTGAAATGGTTTCCATGATTTTTTTTTGTGATCTATTGGATACTCATGCAGTCGGTTTGGACTTTTGTAAATTTTTCCACGATCCAGAATGGCCTGAAGGCCTTTGATTTTTATTGATTTTTGATAATCCCATTTTTTTGAGGGTTGAAGGGGAACCCTTATAAGGAATGATGGATTAAGGGACACATTACATGACCTAAAGGTCTTGGAGTAATTCAACCCAAAAAAACACTTGAACGTTTCCCCTCATTAACAAATATCATGATGATATCTCTACACCTTTGCACGGTTGGTCAACTAGATGTCCTATGAAAAGATGCACATGCCTAGTACTGATGGCAATGTCATACCCTATCATTCTGCCAAATCTATTTAGATCTGCTATGGAGAATAAACCTACTCTAAATCCTCCTATAGATCCTTGATCATTGTATCAGTCTAGTTGCATATTCATATCATGTGGCCTTAAGTCCCTGATGTGGACCAAAGGCCTTGAGGTGGCCTAAAATCCTAAATGGTCCAAAGGCCTTGAGTGGTATGATTTTATTGAAGGATATGAGGACCAAACCAGTGACTCGAAGGATGAAATGGATGAATAGTTCAGGTTACTATAGTATTAAAATGTACCTTCTATAGTACTACTACAATAAAATGGAAATATGTCTCCACTCGGATTTGATCTCGGGTCTCTTAGATTCCCTTGCTGAGTCCTCACCAAACCGACAATATTTTCCATGATTGATCGGATGATTATGCCATTGATTTATGACTTTGTAAAAACATGAGATGAGATATTTAGTAGTTGATTTTATTTAATCATACAGTCACTTGATTCTATCATACAACCACTTTAATTTTTTATAAACTCATTATGGTGAATTATATGATACGATAGTCAATTTTTTATACCATGTGGTTGTTTCTAGACTTATAAAAATTCAGAGAAAATATTTTTTATTTTTAAAAATACAAAATTTATTAAAATGAACATAGAAAATATTTGTGAGTATTAAAAAATGGATTTACCAGGCTAAGAAAACACTATCGTATTTTTCAATTCCATAAGTGTGACTTTCTATTTCAGGACATCATAACATCCAGATCCTAGAAGCATTTTCCTGAAATCCCAAACTATAGAACATCCAATACAAGGAGAGTGTCCATGTAATACCAAATCATATAACATTTAGATCAAAGGATAATGTCCATGGAATCCAAAATCATGTTTAAGACATACCAAAGTGTCATATATAAACATATTTGTGGGAATTGAGCCCCACCTAAACTCATCTCATATCTAATGACTCGATGGGTTTGACCATCTGCCTGAGATAATCTCACAACATGGGTTAAAATCTCAAGTGACTGACCTACCACTACCACTACATCCACACATGCTCACAATTTTGATTCAGATTCTAAATCTACATCCAAAACAATTACTACCCATATCTCATAAAAACATTCTTTAGGTTCAACATACCACTAGGGAACCCTCTGAGGCCCCCTAAGTCAATTCACTATATGGACACCCAACACGGGTTCCTTGATCCCAATTCCTACTCTCAGTTCCTACCTTTCATTCTTGTCACAATTTCCTTAAATGTCCACTAGGGTTTTAAAGACTCGTCTTTAACCGCTAAGGGGTTTATCACACCAACAATAGAAACCCATCATTTTGATTCCAATGTAGAGTTTTCACATGGGTTTCAAACAAAACATACATCATCACATAATAATACCACAACAGTAAAGCACAAAATTGAATAAAAATAGGCACACATAATTTAGAAAACTATACATCTCCCAAACAAGGTCAAATAGACCAAAAAATTTAAATCCAAGATCCATCCATCAATCAATTAATAACTAAATCAAATGATGTTTACAAAAAATTTATAAATGGAATCACATTTCATTTTACCCACACAAGTTCCTTGGAAAAAATCCCGTCAAAAATCTTTTATAAATCATTTTCCATTTTGAAATACCATTTCAAAACCAATCTCTCAAATACCCACTTTCACTTTAAATATTTCATTTTAAATAAAGTTTCTTTTTCATAAAATACTCCAATAAAGAAACACTTTTTCTTTCAAAACCAAAAAACACCACAAAAAAACTGTAAAGAGGTCTATCGACACTCGTTTGACTAAGGTTCCACTATCAAACCATATAGAGAGATATGTGGTCCATGTTGACTGTTATGACAATGTGATCCCATCCTAGTTTATGAAAGACTCTCACAAGTCAATATTATTTGTTGTCTGTATAACAATTAATTCAACATAACACAAAAAATAATTAACAAAGTGAATTAGGAAATTTCGTTCCACCCACCTTAGAAAAATCCATTTCCTTTAATTTACAACCCATATATCACTAATTACACTCATCCAACATCTCCTCAATTCTTTAGGAACATGTCTCCATCCCTAATATTAAAATTAATTAATTCCAACCTTTTAAAATTAATTATTAAAAAAATTAATTATAATAATTATAATTAATTTTTTTTATAAAAATAGGTATAAAACCTAAAATTTCACTTAGTGATATACACTCACTGAAATCCCGAGTAACAGGTTGTGGTCCACTATAAACATGAACCCAAACCTAATCTACACAAAAGTACCAAATAGTCAACCTAAATCAATGGATGATTTAAACCAAATTTATCAAAAACCATAAATAAATATGCTAGGAAACATATCTTGTGATAAATGATGAAAAAAGATTGAATATAGTTTATTGAGACCTCAGTTATAATCTACACATGAAATCTCCATCAAGTACAACGATTTCACCATTCTTTAGAGAAATCATTTGATTAGAAACCCTACCGTCCAAACCAAAATAAGTGATAAACAACAAAAGATAACATAGAGGGTAGAAGAGAAGGTATTGCCTTAAATTTGAGTGATGAAATCATCCTAAACCCATTAGATCCAAGGGGAATTAGTTGTTAAGGAGGATGATTCAAAGAGGGATCCTATCTCTCATTATAAAGATGGTAGAAATGGGAGCTTTTGAAATTAAAAACATGAATCCCAAGAAAATTATGAAAAGGCCCATAAAAAATAGGGTTCCCAACATGGATTGTTGTATGAACATGGGGTTTACATCATGAATCCCCTTCCAAGAAGAGGGGTCCTCTATTCTATGATACTCTCACGACATGAAATATGGGTTCATGGTATGAATCCTTTTAGGTAGTATCCCCTCACTTGGATACTCTATTATTATCCTAAATTCACCCCATGAATGGTCATTCATGGATTTAATGATTCACATCACATTTTAAGTGGATTGTAGAAACAATTTTCAGTAGCTTGGCCTCCCAGATAGTACTATGATATCCTCATGAGCTATTTAGACATCCACTAAGCATAAAAAAAAATCCAAAAACACATTTTAAGGACATCCAGACACTTATAATCCCTATCTGATTCATGTATCTTAAAATAGAACCCTCACCAAACCAAAAATTCAAAATTCTATTGAAAATACTGACCTAGAAAAGAAAGGATCTTTATAACCTCCCCACCATAGCACTTCTCATCATCCAGAATACATGGTGGTCTTTACACCATCAATAAATACCTACCTCATTCATCAATGCACCATCATTAGGAAATGTTTCATCTGCAAATTACAAATGCACTTCCACTACACAATTGTAAAAATTAATCCTGGTTTGATCCATGAAACCACCATAGTCGCATTCTTCATGATTCTTTAGATGTGATTTCTACATCAATATAACAATTTTATGAAAAATCACCTCTCATTCCACCTATGGATGACTTATCTCAAAAATTCATAGCCTATCCCACCAATACACTATCACTTTCTTGACCAAAATTCCTTATAAATCAAATTCATCTCAAAAATTCCAAAACACCCATGACAAAGTCTAAACCCAATTTTTTTTTGTAATTCCTTTCTTGGATCCTAAATAAACCCATTAAGTATCACACTCTATGTATAAGCACCAACACACCAAAAATATGAATCAATTTATGATTGCACCACCACTATATTGATTCCATCACCAAAAAACATAATTTATCCAACATCACATCAATATTCATAAACTAGGTTCATCCTATCATTATTATCCTACTACCATTTCAACTACCTATTGTCTAATTTCATTACACTCCTGGACCTTCCATCACAAAGGTCATACATCCATGTCCAATATTATTCTACCCAGCATAGTAGAATCCTTTTCACTTCCTCATAAAAACAAAATATCCAATCAGAAAACACCAAGAAGGTGATCAACTGAATTAATCAATCCCAAAACATTTTAGTTACAAAAAATTGATTCAAGTATAATCTTATGATACACCCCACTATAAGACTCTGATACCAATGGATTATTTTGACAAATGGTACTAATCACCATATTAATCGCTTATTGAAATATAAAATCATTTGGTCCAAACCATAGACCCCATCAAAACACACAACTACATTATTAAGACCAATATCAAACATCAATCCCATGCACCCGAGGCATATGAATCTCTCAAGGAAAAAGAACATACCAACCAAACACATGGATCAACCACTTAGTTCACTCCAAAAAAACCTTTGAAAATCTAGAAAATAAAGTCTAAAAGGGAACTGGTTTCTTTTACCATCATATGAAAAAATAGGTCCACAACCAAAAATCACACATGGTGGGACTGACCAAACATTACTTATAATCCAGGAACGTAATTCAAACATTTTTTCACACTTGTTCGGAAAGGAATTATAGGCATAGTGGGTTTCCCCTTATTGGGAAGATGTAAATAAAATAGTCTATTTTCCCATGATAGGGAATAAAAATATACATAGCCTAGTTTATATAGGTATGAATCGTTATTTTAAAATCAATTATAAAACGTTTTACATGCACTAAAAACTCCCATAGTTTACTAAAAACACATTAGAACACATTTATTTTCACCAAAAAATGAAATAAAAAAATTCCTTGGGCTATCTAGTCCCTTTCTTAAAAGACATTCCCATTTTGAAAATCCATTTTGAAATAAAAATTTAAAATAAAAATTTCATAAATTTTCACAAAACCCAAAAATCCCACTCATTTCAAAATCACTATATCCATAATCCATTTTAAATAAAACTTGATTTTAAAACTATTTTACACAAACCTTGTTCCACTACATGAGTTTTATTTTTAAAACCATGTTTTAATCAAAAACCAATCATCTAAAAATAATTTCATTATGGTGTACAAACAATCGCAATCATAATAAAACAAAAAATCACCTTGATTCCATATTAATAGAATCAACCCTTATAATATATTCAGGAAAACTGATTATATTATAATTTTTTAAATTAATAATGGATTATATTGATCCAATACGTTAAAAAACAACCCATGACCACTTTTATCATTCCTTAAGAATTCCACTATCATGATGCATAAGCAACTCATTGTCTCCCAATTGAGCCTTATTACTCATCCTTTGTCTCATCCATCAAAAATTGGGATTCTCATTACCTATAATGTCTCACTTATCTTAGAGTTCCTATTCCCAATATTTATACATACCCTAGTAACTTGGGTTTCAATAAATTTCATACTGGAAAATCATTCACTCAAGATACCTCCCAAGTCTCGAAAATCTAACTCTACCTCTAATTACAATACCCCATCTGAATACATGCTCTGATACCACATTGTAATGCCCAGAACAAGATCGATCAAACAAAACCCATGTGGAGATGATACTTGACCTCCATAATTCCTCTATATAGGCCATAGGTTTCCAATTTTTGGTAAGGGTTTAAGATACTCATGGGGATACTATGACCTCTAATCTATATTATTGAGGGTTATTCCTTAATTTACCAAAATTTAGTGATAAAGAATTCATATAATGGACATCCCAAATACCTATAGGTGTTAAACATGGAGTAAAATAGGCCCCATAATCTAGAATAGAATGTATTTATTATATATTAGGAAGTAGAACTAACCAAGTTGAATAAATGGATAAAAAAAGACATCATATATCAAATAAACATCACACTAGAAAATACACGTTGAAAAATAACTAAAATAGAAATGAAAAGTAAATCAACCACCAACCCAAATCATGATAATAATCCCATCGAATCCTCAGGCTCGACTATCTACTAGACATGTTCAATGTGTCTGGAACCAATAAAAACTTTTTACCTCATAGAAAACATGATGTTTTAACCATGTACATCAAAATCCATTCAATTTACATGGGTTGGGGGTGAGTCTACCAACCCTATAAGAATCCTCAATTACTCAACAATACTAATAATTTCTATGATAAAGTTAATTTGAATGGGATACATATATATAAAGTGTGGTCATTCCTATTCAACACACCCACCCAGAATATAAAATGAAATCATATCAAAAATAATTTTTGGGTCATCAGGTGTCAACAAGTCCACCTCAAACCATGATTATACCCACTTTGACCAGTACTGGATTTCTCTATACATGAGTAAATACCTATTGGGACCAAGTTATACCCTGAAACCAATAAAAAATATTATAATTTTTTAGGGCCATAGTATCTTTGAGAATGCCACTGAATCTTTCCAACCAATATGACCACTATGATCCATGGTGTAACTACACCCTTATAGGAAAACCTTATCCTTAAGCTTGATATAATACCCCACTAAGAATCCATCACATGGAGCCAAGGGTACATCTCTCCCATTATAGTAATACATCACTTTGATCCAGGTAATACTATTCCATGAATCCATCACCTAGATCTAAAGGTATGTCCCTCCCCTATAATAAATCTATCACCTAGATCTAGGGAATTTACTACCCAAAAACGTTTTTCTAGAAACTCAAGGGGCTCCCCTTCCCATAATCCATCACTAATAGCAGGGGTGTGTCTCTCTCCCACCAAAAATCTATCACATCATCTAGGTGTATTGGTGTGACTCTAACCTATAAGACATCAAATCATCTATATCCATGGAGCGTGTTGAAGGAATCCCAAACCATAGATTATCCAGATCTGAGGTGTATGTCTAAGTAATCCCCAATCATAGAACATCTATATCCAAGGAGTGTGTAGAAAGATTCCCAAACCATGTCTAAGGAATCCTATACCATCATATATGTACATCTTAGAGGTTAATGTGTCATGCCCAGTCTCATCTCTTATCTCACATCCTAGTAGATTTTACAATCTCTCTAAACACATATCACAAAATAAGTATCGACCTTTCTAGTGAATGACCCATGTCTTCTACAACAACCACACAATCTCGCACATTTTTTTAGTTCTAAATTGGCACCCACAATAATCACTTCCCACATCATGTAAGAATCAATTTTAGGTTCAACATACTATAAGTGAACCTTCCAAGACCCCCTAGGTCACACAACTACATGAAAACCATAGAAGGGTTCCCCGATCATAGTTCTTCATCTCTATCATCGCCCTTCATTCTAGTCATAATGTCCTTCAATGACTATTAGCATCTTATAGACCCATATCTACCCTCTAAGGGATTTATACCATCCAACTAGATCAACCCATCACTTTAATAGAGAAATAAGAGTTATCACATGGGAAAAACATACAAAACAAATAATCATGAATAAACCACACATAATGAAACTGCAACCAAGAATAAAAAATAAGCACACAATCTTTTTAAAATAGTTCATCACCCAAACAAGGTCAAACTGACCAAAATAATTCTAGAAAATCACTTTCCACATTTCTTTTAAGAATCGAGACAAATACTCTATAAAAAACATTTAGAAATTGTATCACATTCTATTTACCCACACAAGTCCCTTAGATTAAATCCTATAAAACATATTTTATAATTCCATCTTCTTTTTGAAATACCATTTCAAAATTTTCTCTAGACTTGTTGTTTTTAGTTTTAAATTTTCAATTTATGTTATTTTCCTTTTTCATAACATATTCCAAACGGAAAATCCCTCTTTTACCTTTGAAAACCAAAAAATTCTACCAATAAAACCATAAATAGATCCCCTAACACTTTTTTTACCAAGGTTCCATCATCAAACCATTTAGCAAGATATATGGTACATATCGACCATTAGGATGTTGTGAGGTCTCCCCGAAATATTGAAGAGTGACAAAATTCCATTAAATAGGTAGAAAATATAATAAAGATCTAATAAAAACATTCAATCACTAATATACTAAGATACTTAGAAAATTCAAGTCCACTTACCTAAAAAACAACTTCCCTTACTTCAAAGATGGAACATAAATTCGTAGGCTTGTCCAACATTTCTACAACTTATGGGGAACTTATCTGAAGATACAACGTCAAAATTAATTTCTTATAACATTTTAAAATTAATAATCATACTGAAAATATTTAATTATACCAATTATAATTAATTTCACAATTTAAAACAGATATAAATAAATACAAAAATCTTACCTAATGATATACACTCAATGAAACCTCTGGCAATGGGATGTGATCCACTCCTGACATGCACCTAAACATAATGCTTGAAAATACCCAAAATTTCAACCCAAATCAATGACTAATTAAACCCAAATTCAAAATAAAACCCTAAATAAATCTCTTGAGATATATAAATTGTGATAAATGATAAAATATGAATGGAATATGGCCTCTCAGGACCTCCTCTATGAGTCGTACACAAAATACCCATCAAGAACAATGATTTCCCCATTATCAAGTGAAATCATTTCATTAGAAATACTACAAAACAAACTAAAATAAGCGAAGAACAATAATGGAGAAAATAGAAGAGTTGAGTAGATGTTACCTAATATTTTTATGATTAAATCACTTCAAACCCATGGGATCTGAGGGGAATCAAAGGGGGGGGGGGAAGAAAATCCAAAGTGGGATCCTGCTTCTTGCTCAAATAGTGGAAGTAAGGGGAGAATACAGGGTTCCTAAAATGTACCGCTATGATATTTACTAGAGTATTCCTAAAAAAAGGTTCCCAATAAGGTTCATACCATAAACATGGGGTTCACACCAAAAATCCGGTCGTTGGTAGAGGGGAACCCCTCTTCCTCGATACATTTATGTTGTGAACAATAGGTTCACCCCATGAATACTACTAGGAAGTATGATCTCACCTAGATCCCAATTCATGGCCGAAACATACATGAATAATGATCATTCATATCATGAATGACTCATATTATTATTTTAATGGCTTGCAACCTCACTTTTTAGTAGATTGTCCACACAACCACTACTCTGACATACTTATAAATGATTAAGGCATTAACTAATAGTAAAACCAAACAAAAAAACAGCTTTTAAGTAAATAAAAACACTTAAAATAGAAATTTGAATTCTAATCCTAAATAAAACCCTCCACCAAACTAAAAAACTCAAAAATCTACAGAAAATATCATCTTGAAAAATAGAGGGTCTTTACAGCCACCACCCAAACTTCTTTTAAATGAATACCAAATGAAGAAAGTACATGATTCCCTAAATTAATTAAATTAATTATAAAATTTAAATATAATTTATTTATAACTATTATATACTCCTAATTCTTCAAAAAATGTAAACCTTCACTGACTACTGATTCCTAAAAAATCAACAAACTCTAATTTTCCAAAAAATGATTTATGAAAAGAAGATAGAGCCCCATATAAGGGTCCTTGAAAACAAATCTAATACACACATTAGCAATACCAAGAAATATAAATTCAATATTAACTTTAATAAAATTGGATGCTGGAAAATCCCATACTTGTTCTTCACCATTCCTTGCATTACCCATATTACACCCCAAAACAATAACATCCCGACTCCGATTTTATAAAATTTTCAAGAAATAATTCACATATTGAATCCAATTTTAATTAGATAAAATCGTATGGTTACAAATAAATTCATTTAAATTCATTTAAAACCAATAATAAAAAGAAAAATCCTTCTAAATAAAATCTAATGATATGGAGTCCAAATAATATTGAATAAATTGAACTACCATCACCGACTAATGAAACATAAATAGAATGACCCCACCCCATTTCTTCAATAAAAGCATCATAACGTCATATATAAATAAATCATGCACCATTGATTAAAAATATCCACGACTCTTTAGAAAATAATTATCCTATATCATATGACTTTATTACAAAAAAGTATCATTGATAATATATTATAAATAAACTTCTACAAAAAATAGAAACCTTGGGTATAATGTTCACATTTCACATAGACTTCCAAAATTTGACCTTGGAAAGTTGAAAACCATTTTTACCTAAACATACCCTATATTATTAGAATACAATCCATATTTATAGTGCATCTAGAATAACCAATCAACACATGTCCACTAAAAAATTAAAATAGAAAAAATATTTTCTTTATCCTAATTAATAAATAAATGATCCAATATCTCTATATTCCATCCAAGAAAATCATCCAACATAAGGTTCCAAAACTGTATCATCCACCCGAACAAACTTAATATCAGACATAAAAAACCCATTACACACATAATGAAACTAAGGATCGTTCTAAATATTAATTATTGACCCATTAAAAACCTACAATGAATCCCTACCATTAATTGAGACTATGATCCATAAAGACTTTTCTAAACAAAACATGCTCATGGACCATGATGAGAGCTAATAAAATTAAGATCTATTAAATAAATGGGAATTAAAACCTTTTAAATAAGAGAATTTATAACACTGGGAAACCTCAAACATTTCTTTTTTAGGAGTGAAAGATTAAAGTTACTCAAATTTCTAATCCCAAGTCCCTTAGTGCTCTTAGGATGACAAAGAGTGTCCCATGAAGTCCAATTATGGTACATTCTCCCATAAAAACTAAACCACTGGAAATTTGAGAAAATAAATGAATATTCTCAAAATAATATTAGTAAGATTAAACAAAGGAATTACATACAATTATATGGACTAATAAATCATCTTAATCCAAATTTTCTTCGCTATCTTTGAAATATTTTTACCTGACAATGATTGAATTATATTCCATACTCTATTAATCACTAGACCAAATACATTCAATTTAGATTAAAAAATAATTTTGGGAGGACCTAATAATAATACTTCATGTATATATTTTAAATATAAATTTTATTTATTTATTGATAATTAAAAATGATTATTAATGCTAAAATATTTATTATTTTATTCATTTTTTGAAGGAGGAATTTTCATTCAATTTGGATAAGAAACAAAAAAGGGGATGGATTCAAGGAGCTGTAATATTGAAGTAGAACCAGAAAAACAATTTAAAATAATCGTGAATCATGTCATGAAATGGCGATTCACATTCTGATAAGTTTAAGGCATGATTTCACAACAGGAAGTGGAATTTTTAAGGGAAGAATATGCTAATAAATATGGGTATCTAACATTTATTAACTGATACCTAGGTTCACAACATGAAAACTTTTTTATTTAATTACATGAGAAAACCTCCTGAAAAGGGAGATCGGGGGGTGGGGCCTGATGATTCATTACATGATCCTTATAGTCACATTGTAAACCTGATGGAAGAGAAATTTAATGCTCTAATTTTTGGAATATTTTTACTGGGAGTTGAATTAAGTTTTTCGATGACTCACAAGATTAACCCAGATGAATTTAATGGCCGAATTAATGGAATTAATTATTCCCCTAGGATAAATCCTGACCCATAAATAAGAGACAAAGAAGTATTTGAAAAATGATACATAGACGAAGACAAGAACCTGGGGAATGGTGTTATTCTACTACATAGTCCTTCACTATGCTATCTCTAACAATTATTTATGGTTTTCATTTTATCCTTTTCACACCCTCTCTTGGATTTCATGATGGGGTGATTTCTTTGTTTAATTTCTGTGATGTGAATGGGAATTTTACATAATAAAATGTTGGTTCATATTTATTTTAAGTTCGGTTTTAATTTGTCACATCAATTATTTCATTAATATTTTTTTGATGTATGACCACTTTATATAAAAGTGAGGTTCTTTCTGTGTAATGTCCCAGTTTCGCAAGCCACCTAGAGGCACCCCGTACCAGGTTGGTCACATGGCCTCAAGCGCATTTCCACAAACGCCAGTGGCTGTCGACTAGCAGTGATGGCCTTGGATGTGATGGTGGGGAGACTATGCCTTCATTGGCAGAGTAAACAACGGAAATAACAACAAGCAATAGTGGAAGCAGAAATATCCAACAACAATGCACAAGTAAACAGCAAAAGACTAAATCAATAAACCAATGGAGAACATATGTATATATTAAATGATACATGATAAATATCTAGGAAAACATCCAAACATGTCACAATGCTGGAAATACAAACATTACAAAAAAAAGTACAAAATAAAAGATAAACATTTACACAACATCGCAAGCCTAAACTTGGTCCCATGCTCTCCTGCTCCAAAGCAATCAAGAACCAGAAGTCGAAGGGAACTTTCTCTTGTCTATTCGTGAAATAACATAGTCTGTTTGGGCACAAAATCATGACCCAAACAGGGTGTGAGACTAATCCTAGTAGGAAACCACCTGAAGATCTGTCCCTCACAGGCAGTGACCATATGGAAGGTAATAGTACAGTAAGAAGAAAACAGTGACAGTATATAGCAGGCAGTAATCAGTAAGCAGTAACAGCAAATAGTAGGTAGTAAATAGTCCACATTGCAATAAATAACACTGAAGAAAACAACTAACCACAATATGAACCCATCGGGAATGTACTCGCAGCCAACCCCTCTGGTCCTATCCAAGAAGTACCCATAACCCTATGGGTAGTGCACTCAACCTAACCCATCTGGTTTGGTCATACGAATTTATAAGACTCTATGGGGAAGCTCGTGGGGTCAATTCCCCTTATAGTCTAGGGTATTCAGGGACTCTATGAGGAAGATCACATGGTCTAACCCTCTTATAACCCCAAGTTCTAGAAACTCTCTGAGGAACCTCACTCGGTCAATTCCTCCTATAGTCTCAGGTCTATCACAGACTCTCTAAGGAAACTCACTCAGTTAATTCCTTCTCTATCCTGGAAAGGTTTTAAGGAAATTCAAACAAGTAAAGTCTCTCTGAGGATGCTCACACAGTCTATCCCCTGTAGTCTATAATGTCCAAGACCCTTTGAGAAAGCTCACTTGGTCTACCCTCCTATAGTCTATAATATCCAAGACTCTCTGGGAAGCTCACTCGGTCTATCCCATATAGTCTATAGCACCATGTTCTCACGGTCTTGTTCCAGTCAGAGCATAATAATTCTATAAGGCTAAAGTACACCTATAGAGCTACTTGGCTAACCAGTCTACAACATAACAAGCATGTCAAGAATATCATTCCATCCTACGGTCACGAGGCATGGAAAAAGGTATAATGGCCATAGACTAACAAGAAATAAAGGTCTTAAATAGAACAAGGAATGAGAAAAACATCCAAGCACATCAATTATCCTCAAACAATATCAAATTAACTCTACGCAAGCATAAAATCAAGGCAAGAAAACAATAGGGGAAAAAGGGTAAACACGCAATACTCTGTTCACGGTATAGGTGTAATTTTCACATAAACTCAAAAAATTCAAAAGGTAATGAACAAACCACCTACCTTGATGCAAGGAGATCAATATACTTGAACTGAGAGGCTTGATTCTCCTTATAACAGCGTAGATCTACAAACACGCACAAAACGTTCAACCCACAATATCTTGAGAAAGAGGAAAAATCATGGAATGAAACTCAAGAAGAAGGAAGAGCTCACCACTGCGGTTACAACACAATCGACAGTGGTTGATTCAGAGAATGGAAGAAGGCTAGGGGGCTCAAAGGATGTTCATGGCCATATGGGTCGCTCTAGTTTGAGGATCCTGGATAAGAAGGTGTTTTCGTCAATTAGGTGCGACCCTGGTCTGTTTAATTAGAAAAAAAACTACACTATGTGTAATTATGGGGTACACGGCGTGTACTTGGTCTTTCCGTACTCCACTTTATGCATCCTCCACATCACCCCTAGACACTATGTGTGTGGCTCGGACAGGGCCAACACATGGCCAGGAACTGCATCAATGTACACGGCATGTACTTATAAAGTACACGACGTGTACTTCAAAAATTTCCCGATTTTCCTCTTTTTCTAAAAAACGACCATAGAAGGAAAAACATACCTGAAATGAATATTTGGGTTCTTACAAACTTACCCCCTTAAATAAATTCATCTCTAAATTTCCCTAGCGATGTGTAGAAGAAGAAACCCCAAACAGCTCCGACCACTACGATCGTACATCGGCCTCCCTCTCCAAGGTCTCGTCCTGTACTCGCCCGTGATGCCATAACACCCGTACCAGAGGAACAGACCGGCCATATAAAACCTTCTTACTATGATCGATGATCCGGATAGGGTGATCCTTAAAAAATGCATCTACTTCAAGCTCATCCTCCTCGGGTTTAATGACATGAGACGGGTCTGAAAAGTAACGTCAGAGCTGAGAAACGTGGAAGAAGCCATGCATAGCCAGGTACCTATGAGGTAACTATAAATGATAGGAAACCAATCCAACTCTCTCCAGTACCTCAAATGGCCCAACGTACCACAGTGAAATCTTACCCTCTCTCTGAATCCTCTTGTGTCCCAAACTCGGTGCGACACGTAGGAAAACCTAATCTCTGACCTCAAACTCCAGAGGTTATCTCCACTAATCAACATAAAACTTCTGTCGAGACTGTGCTATAGACAACTTCTTTCAAATCAACTCTATCTGCTCTATGGTCTCCTGAACAAGACGAGGTCCCAGCAATGCTGCCTCTCCTGCCTCCAGCCAACAAAAACTTGATCGACATGGCCTATCGTACAAATCCTCATAAGGTTCCATATGAATAGTCACCTGAAAACTGTTTTTATAGTCAAACTCCACAAGAGGAATATGATTTTCCCAAGAACCTCCAAAGTCTATAATGCATGCTCGGAGCATATCCTCAAGCACTTGAATTTTATTCTCGGACTGGGCATCTTTCTGGGGATGGTATGCTGTACTCAAAAGTACATGTGTACCCAAAGCCTTCTGAATCCCCTGCCAGAACCGAGAAGTAAAGCGTCCATCGCTTTCTGAAACAATGGAGTGTGGAACTCCATACAGACGTACAATCTCGTGGATGTAAAATCTCCCAATCTCATCAACACTGAAGGTCTCTTTGATCAGAAATAAGTGAGAAACCTTCGTAAGTCTGTCGACAACAACCCAAATATAATCACTCCCACGAGGTGACCTCGGTAACCCGGTCATGAGGTACATCGCAACATCATTCCACTTCCACTTTAGGAATGGGTAACTGCTGTAAAAGCCTCACTGGTTACTGATGCTCCACTTTCACTTGTTGACATGTAGAAAATCTCATGATGAACCCAAAAACATCTCTTTTCACACCTGGCCACCAGTACTGGCAGTGAAGATCACGATACATCTTGGTGACTCCAGGATGAACTGCCTAAACTGAAGAATGAAAATCCTGCATCATCTCCTCGCGTATGTCTTCTGGAACCCATACACATCCATGGAAATGCAATATCTCATCCTCTCCCATTGTCCATCTAGGAACAGGGTCCCCTCCCAACACACTCTCCCACAGGACTAGGCCTTCTGAGTCTGATATCTTCCTCATCCGTACCTGATCAAGAAGAGCTGAGGTAACAGCTACCAAAGAAAGAAAAGTCTGTCCCTTCATGTTGTGCACCTCCAAGTGCATCTCAGAGAACATATCCATGAGCTTACACTCACTGATGACATCCTAAACTGTCTGAATCTGAGTTCTCCTACTCAACGCATCAGCCATTGCGTTTCCCTTTCCCGGCGTATAGGCAAACTCAATGTCGAATGACGGATGATACTCGACCCAACAATGTTGTCATAGATTCAGATCATGCTGACTAAAGATATACTTGATATTCTTGTGGTTGGTGAAAACCACAAAGTACTCTCCAAGAAGATAATGTCTCCGACAACATAAGGCATGAACAAAAGCTACCAACTCCAGATCACGTGTCAGGTAGTTCCTCTCATGTAGCCTCAACAGCTGAGACCCGTATGCAACAACTCCATCTCCCTGCATAAGAACAGCTCCCAGTATAACACCCGAAGCATCACAGTAGACTGTATAGCTCTTTCATATCTCTGGAAAGACTAGTATCAGTGTTGACGTCAATCTACCTTTTAGATCTTGAAATGATGTCTCACAAGAATCTCACAATAAGAACATCACCCCTTTCTTGGTCAGACCTGTCAGTGGTGCTACAAGGCATGAAAAGTTCCGTATGAAATGCCTGTAGTATCCAGATAGCCATAGAAAACTCCACACCTCAAAGAAATTTTTCAGCTACTCCCAGGAAACTACAGCTCTCACTTTCTCTAGGTCTACCGATACTGCTGTCTCTCAGATAATGTGACCCAAGAAGTAAATTTGATCCATCCAAAAGTTTCATTCCTTGAGCTTAGAATATAACTGATGATCTCTCTGTGTACTCAGAATGATCTAAAGATGGGTATTATGGTTGTGTCATGTGTGAGAGTACACCAAGATATCGTCCATGAAGACCACCACGAAAGATTCAATGTATGGATGGAACACTCGATTCATTAGTGCCATAAAAACTACTGGAGCATTCGTGAGATCGAAAGGCATGACTGTATACTCATATAGACAATACCTACTCCTAAAGGCTATAAGAGATATATCTAATGGTCTAATGTGAAACTTATGATAACCAAACCTCAAATGAATCTTCGAGAACACCCGGGCTCCTTGAAGCTGATCAAAAAGGTCATCGATACTCGGAAAGGGATATTGGTTCTTGACCGTCAACTGGTTCATCTTCTGATAATCCACACAAAGCCAAAGGGTGTCGTCTTCCTTCTTCGCAAACAGGATAGGCGAACCCCAAGGAGAAGTACTGGGTCGGATGAAACCCTTTTCTTGGAGGAATGGACATCTGTGGCACTCCTGGCATGAGCTCAATCAAGAATTCTACCTCACACTCTAGAGTCAAACTTGAAAAGTCCTCTAGAAAGACATCCCTAAAATGATCCACCACTGGAGGAAAGTCTAACTGTGAATTTCCCTGGTCATCCAGATAAAGACTGGCAATATGGGATGTAACTCCTCCTAGCCCATGATGCTCTGGTCCAGCTCTACCTTCCTGGACATCCCACTCGTCTCTATGAAGAAAAGATCAGACCACTGGTGATACAAAACTCACCCTGTGATGATAGCAATCAATAAATTCCTGGAAGAGAACTAACCAGTCCATACCGAGAATGACATCATATCCTGTCATCTCTAGGACATAGAGGTCCCTTATGAAGTGACACCCTGCAACCTCAAGAGGGCACTCTCTTCACTGACGTATGCTAGATGTCCTCGTTCCCAACGGTGTGTCAAGAGTCAACATGTCGGAAGATGAAATGATATAGAGCCCAAGGCTCTCCACAACATCAATAGAGATAAAATAATGCGATGCACCAATATCTAAAAGAGTTGAAGATAAAACATAGGATACTAAGATCGTACCTCGAACTGTGGAGGGGTCATGATCCTGCTCCAAATGGGTCTTCTCCATAGTCAAATTCTAGCCTGAACTGCAACCCGGCACCCCTGGATGACCACTCTGAGCTGATCCACTCTGCTATCGCTGGTAACCTGGTGACTGACCACCACAGCCGCGAACTCCACCTCGGCCCGAACAGCCATAAGAACTCCACTTCCCAGACTGGTGAGAAACTGGTGATACATCTCATGTACGTGGGGTCATAGATGAACCCCTACCACCAGTTGTAGGTAAGAATATCTGACAAAAATGTTGAATATGGCCCATCTTGCCGTAATATCGGCACTCCATCGGGTCTCTCTAGCACTAAGTCCTAGTATGTCCACTCCGACCACACTGGTAGCATACAACCTGGCTGCCTGAAGATACATTCCGCCTACCCTGATTTCCTCGAGCCGACTCCCTGCGGCGCTTGCTGCTATCTGTATGAGGAACACTGACTCTGGATGTCGAACCACCCGGGATCACTCCTCCATAATCCCTCAGATTGC
Organism: Viscum album; assembly: GCA_963277665.1. Lineage (NCBI taxonomy): Eukaryota > Viridiplantae > Streptophyta > Magnoliopsida > Santalales > Viscaceae > Viscum > Viscum album. The sequence continues at coordinate 1,161,870,011 of OY728126.1, forward strand.
GCTCAGTGATCAGAGCATGGTTGACGATAGACGATATCGAAGTCAACCGGAAGATATGCTCCTGGGAATGAATATCCTACCTGATACCATCCTCGAAATTCTTAGCAAGGAACAACTCATCACCTGCTGGAATTGGTGTGAAGCGCTGCAGCTCGGAAAAACGAGATGAGTACTCCATAACAGAAAGAGTACCCTGCTCGAGACTCATAAACTATCAGGCTCGGTCATTCCTCAAGGTCTCTAGATAAAAGTAATCATAGAAGATGGTCCATAAATAATCACAAGTCATACTCTGCTGGTGCCTTGACTGTGAGATCATCTTTCACTACCTCTTGGTGGTGTCTTGGATCATATAAGTTGCAAGCTTTACCCTTTTCTTTGGAGGTATCTCCAGGTGTTCTAAGATCATCAGTGTGTCCTCTAATGATGACTATGCAGCCTGGGGTCCTCCATCCCCTAAGAAAGTAGGAGGATGCTGCTACCGAACAACCCGCGTCAACTCAGCCATAGAGGGGTTGGAGGCGGCGCTCCCTGAAAGGTATGCATCATCCTCAAGAAGTCCTCCCTAAACTGCGCATCGACGCCTACAACGGGTATAACTGTTGGTTCCAAGGCTGGTACAATAGGAGGATCTACAGGAGTTTCTTGATCAGACATGTTCGGTGTCTGATCACCGTCTGGCAGCTGACGAACAACCAGAGGACGTCTCGGTGGCATAGATCTAAAAGAACAAAAGCACACCATAAGTCAAGATTATCAAGGATAGAGAACATAAGAGAACAAAACATGAACAGGTGAAAAAAACAAGCAAGTTCTACAAAACATGACTACACGGCGTGTATAAAATCTACATGGTGTGTCCTCTTACACCAGACACATGGGCGTGTACCTCAGCCACAGCTGGTCATGTAACACCCCAGACTACACGGTGTGTTGCCCCCACACACAGCGCGTACTTTAACTCCATTCCCCTGCCCGAGTCTCTTTACATGGATAAATCACACAGTACTCTTAACCCTAGACTACACAGCGTGTTCACTAAGGACACGACGTATACTAGACAAGGTTTCAGTGACCCTTGTTGTTAGTTACACGGCCGAAATCACAGCGGAACCTTACACGGCGTGTTCCGAACAAACATGGTGTGTATTGGAGAGATAACATCGACCCGTGTTGTTCATGACATAACAGGGTACCTAGAACAAGGATAAACGGTGTGTTGTTACCAAACATGGTGTGTTCTGCACGAGCTTCCCTGACCTGTGTTGTTAGTGGCACGGTCAGGTACACGGCTCACTACTACATGGCGTGTAACTACCAGACGCAGTGTGTTCCTGCCAACTTTTTCACCACCCCGTGTTTCTGCTCAAACAGTCAGTGACACGGTCTAAAACGACATGGAGTGTAGTCAAGTACCCATCATGTATTTTGGGTTTTTCTGAGAAGTAGCTTAGAAACTACACTGATTCCCATGAAATACTAAAAAACAAACATGGAGGTGCCAAATTCTAATCTGTGAGGGCCCATACTGCCCGCGAATCAAAGCTTGACATCTCCTAAATATCAAATAAAAAGGGTAACAAGACAATGATTCACCATGTTCTGATTCCTAAGGGCCCATAACACCTCAAGAAAAAAAATTTGGCATTCATTTAAGTAAGGTACAATACAAAAACTTTCTCTATCAAACTACATGGATTCTATCAAAGCATCTATCACAACAACATGCATAATCTACACAATGTCTATCGCAACAAAATGCAATGGATAATGTACCCTAGATGGCATGCCAAGAATGCATGGAATGTAATTTCTAACAAGTGCATATATGATGAATGAGATTTAATACCCTCATCCCATTGGGTTGCGACAGAAAATAGAACCGCAATAGCACAACAATAACAACACAAGGCATGTGAATCACTCTAGGTGAAATCATATCAACCGTAAAATCTAAAAACCAGAAAACTGTTGGGCACAACTACTCTTGGGAACAATTTATTACCAAGTACCAAATCCACCATATCCCTAGCTAAAGGCTCCAAACAGTAAATTAGGAGAAAATAATTCTTATGATACCACTTTGTAACGTCCCGGTTCCAGAATCCACCCAGAGGCACCCCGTACCCGGTTGGTCACATGGCCTCATGCGCATTTCCCCAAACGCCAAAGGATTCTGACTAGAAGTGAGAGCCTTGGATGTGATGGTGGGGAAACTATGCCCTCATTGGCAGAGTACACAACAGAAATAACAACAAGCAATAGAGGAAGTAGTAATATCCAACAACAATGCACAAGTAAACAGCAGAAGACTAAAGCAATAAACCACTGGAGCACACATGTAAATATTAAATGATGTATGATACATAACTAGGAAAATAGCCAAACAGGTCACAATGTTGGAAATACAAACACTACCAAAACATGTACAAAAGAAAAGATAAATAGCTCTTCGGCATCGCAAGCCTAAGCTTGGTCCCTTGCTCTCCTTCTCCAAAGCAATCAAGTACCAGAAGTCGAAGGGCGCTTTCGCTTGTCTATACCTGCAACAACATAGTCTGTTTGGGCCCAAAAGCATGACCCAAACAGGGTGTGAGACTATTCCCAGTAGGTAACCACTATATGATATGTGCCTCATAGTCAGTGAGCATATGTTAGGTAATAGTTAAGTTAGCAGAAAATAGCAATGGTAAATAGCAGGTAGTATTAGTAAGCAGTAAAAGTAAATAGTAGGGAGTAAACAGTCCACTAAGAAACAATCAGCAGTGAAGCAAACATCGAACCACTATAGAAACCCCTCTGGGAAGTACTCATACCCAACCCCTCTAGTCCTATCCATGAAGTACCCACAACCCTCTGGGAAGTGCACTCAGCCTAGCCCCTCTGGTTTGGTCATACGAATTTATAAGAATCTCTGGGGAAGCTCGCTTGGTCAATTCCCCTTATAGTCTAGGGTATTTAGGGACTATCTTAGGAAGATCATGCGGTCTAACCCTCTTATATCCCCAAGGTCTAGAAACTCTCTGAGGAAGCTCACTCAGTCAATTCCTCCTATAGTCTCAGGTGTATCACAAACTCTCTAAGGAAGCTCACTCAGTCAATTCATTCTCTAGCCTGGAATGGTTTTAAGGAAATTAAAACAAGTAATGAATCCCTAAGTAAGCTCACTCAGTCTATCCATTTTATTCTCTAATGTCGAAGACCCTCTAAGAAATATTACTCGGTCTACCCTCCTCTAGTCTATAATAACCAAGACTCTCTGGAAAGATCACTCAGTCTATCCCTTATAGTCTATAGCACTAGGTTCTCACGGTCCTCTGCCAATCAGTGCATAATAATTCTATAAGGGAAAAGTACACCTATAGAGCTACTTGGATAACCAGTCTACAACATAACAAGCATGTCAAGAATATCATTCCATCCTATGGTCACAAGGCATGGAAAACAGGTATAATGCCCAAAGGCTAACAAGACTCAAAGGTCGTAAATAGAACAAGGCATGGGAAAAACATCCAAGCATAGAAATTATCCTCAAACAAAATCAAATTACCTCTATGCAAGCATACAGGAAAGGCAGGAAAACAATAGGGGAAAAAGGGTAAACAAGCAATACCCCGTTCATGGTATTGGTGGAATTTTCACATAAACTCAAAGACTTTGAATGGTAAGGCACAAAACACCTGCCTTAATGCTAGGAGATCAATATAATTGAACCACAAGGCTTGATTCTCCTTATAATGGCGTAGATCTATGAAAAAACACAAAACGTTCAACCCACAATAACTTGAGAAAGAGGGAAAATCATGGAATGAAACCCAAGAAGAAGGAAGAGAACATTGATGCGGTTCCAACACAATCGACAGTGGTTGATTCGGAGAATGGATGGAGGCTCGGGGGCTCGGAGGATGTTCGCGGTCGTATGGGTTGCTCTAGGTCGACGAACCTAGAGAAGAATGTGTTTTCATCGATTAGGCATGACCCCTGTCCGTTTAATGAAAAAAAAAGAAACTACACAGTGTGTAATTCTGGGGTACATGGCGTGTACTTGGCCTTTCCATACTCCGCTTTAAGTAGCCTCCACGTTTCCCCTACACACCATGTGTGTGGCCCTGAAATGGCCAACACATGGCCTGGCGATGCATCAAAGTACACGACATGTACTTCGATAATTTCCGGATTTTCCTCTTTTTCTCAAAAACGGCCAAAGAAGGAAAAATACACCTGAAATGAAGATCCGGGTTCTTACAAGCCTCCCCCCTTAAATAAATTCATCCTTGAATTTTCCTAGAGAGGTGTAGAAGAAGAAACCCCGAACAACTTCGGCCACTGCGATCGTACATCGGCCTCCTTCTCCCTGGTCTCGTCCTGTACTCGCTCGTGCTGCCATAGCACCCGTACTAGAGAAACAGACCAGCCACGAAGAACCTTCTTAATGCGATCGATGATCTGGATAGGATGCTCCTCAAACAACGCATACGCTTCAAGATTATCCTCCTCGGGTTGACAGAAATGAGACAGGTCGGAAAAGTACCGTCGGAGCTGAGAAACATGGAAGATGTCATGCATATCCTGGTACCTCTGAGGTAACTACAACTGATTGGAAACTAGTCCAACTCTCTCCAATACCTCAAACAGCCCGACGTACCATGGTAAAAGCTTACCCTGTCTCCGAATCCTCTTGTTTTCTATCCTTAGTGGGACACGTAGGGAAACCTGATCCCCGACCTCGGACTCCAGAGGTCATCTCTGCTGATCAGCATAAGACTTCTTTTGAGACTATGCTATAGCCATCCTCTTCTGAATCAACTATATCTACTCTAATGTCTCCTGAACAAGATGAGGTCCAAGAAACACTGGCTCTCCTACCTCTAGCCATCACAAAGGTGATCAGCATGGCCTACCATACAAAGCCTCGTATGGTGCCATCTGAATTTTCACCTGAAAACTGTTGTTATAGGAAAACTCCAAAAGTGGAATATGATTTTCCCAAGAACTTCCAAAGTCTAGAATACAAGTTCAGATCATATCCTTAAGCACCTGAATTTTATGCTCGGACTAGCCATATATCATGGGATGGTATGTTGTACTCAAAAGTACCTGTGTACCCAAAGACTTCTAAATCCCCTCCCAGAACTAAGAAGTAAAGGGTGCATCCCTGTATGAAATAATAAAGTGTGGAACTCTATAGAGACGTACAGTCTCTTGGATGTACAATCTCCCTAGATCATCAACACTGAAGGTCTCTTTGATCGATAAGAAGTGAGAAACCTTTGTAAGTTTATTGACAACAACCCAAACAGCATCACTCCCTCGAGGTGACCTCGGTAACCCAGTCACGAAGTCCATCGTGACATCGTTCCACTTCCACTAAGGAATGGGTAACTGTTGTAAAAGCCTAGCTGGTCACTGATTCTCTAATTTCACCTGCTTTCAAGTAGAACATATTGTGATGAACCCATCAACATCTCTTTTCATACCTGGCCACCAGTACTGGCAGTGTAGATCACGATAAATCTTGGTGACGCCAGGATGAACTGTCCTAACTGAAGAATGAAAATACAAAATGAGCTCCTTGCGTATGTCTTCTGGCACCCATATGTGTCCCTGGAAATGCATGATCTCATTCTCTCCCACTGACCATCTAGGAATAGGGTCCCCTCCCAACACACTCTCTTGTAGGAAAAGGCCTTTTGAGTCTGAAAGCTGCCTCATCCGTACCTGATCAAGAAGAGTTAAGGTTACAGTTACCGAAGAAAGAAAAGTATGTCCCAACCTATCATGCACCTCCAAGTGCATCTCAGAGAATAGAGCCATGAGCTGCCACTCACTGCTGGCCTCCTGAACTACCTGAATCTGAGTTCTCATGCTCAACGCATTAGCCACTGTGTTGCCCTTTCCCTACGTATAGGAAAGCTCAAAGTCGAAGGACTGAAGATACTCGACCCACCTACGTTGTCTCATATTCAGATCACGCTGAGTATAGACATAATTGAGACTCTTGTGGTCGGTGAAAACCACAAAGTACTCTCCCATAAGATAATGTTTCTAATAGTGTAAGGCATGAACAACAGATCCCAACTCCAGATCGTGCATCGGGTAGTTCCTCTCATGTGGCCTCAACTGCTGAGACCCATACGCAATAACTCCATCTCCCTGCATAAGCACAACTCCCAGTTCGACACATGAAGCATCACAATAGACTATATAACTCTTTCCTGGCTCTGGTAAGACAAGTATCAGTGCCGACGTCAATCTACCTTTCAGCTACTGAAAGGCTGTGTAACAAGAATATGACTATAAGAACTTCGCCCCTTTCTTGGTCAGACCTGTCAGTAGTGCTGCAAGGTGTGAAAATTCCCATATGAAACGCCTGTAGTATCCAGCCAGCCCTAGAAAACTCCGCACCTCAAAGACATTCTTCGAATGCTTCCAGGAAACTAAAACTCTAACTTTCTATGGGTCTACTGATACTCTTGTCTCTGAGATAACGTGACCCAAGAAGTGAATTTGATCCATCCAAAAGTGGCATTTTGAGAGCATAGCATATAACTGATGCTCTTTCAGTGTATTCAAAATGATCCCAATATGGGTAGCATGGTCTTTTCGAGTGTGAGATTACACCAAGATATCGTCAACAAAGACCACCATGAATGATTCCAAGTATGGATGGAACACTTGGTTCATCAGTGCCATAAAAACTGTTGGCACATTCGTGAGACCGAAAGGCATGAATGTATACTCGTATAGACTATACCTACTCATGAAGGCTGTAAGAGGTATATCCAATGGTCTACCACGCAACTAATGATAACCAGACCTCAAATAGATCTTTGAGAACACCCGAGCTCCTCTAAGCTGATCAAAAAGGTCAAAGATCCTCAACAAGGGATATCAGTTCTTGACCGTCAACTGGTTCAACTTCCGATAATCCACACAAAGCCTAAGGGTGTCATCTGTCTTCTTCAAAAACAAGACAAGTGAACCCCAAGGAGAAGTACTAGGTCGAATGAAACCCTTTTCTTGCAACTCCTCCAACTACATCTTGAGCTCCTGCAACTCAGGTGTAGCCATCCCATAAGGAGTAATGGACACCAGTGCCGCTCCTGGCGCGAGCTCAATCGAGAAGTCTACCTCACGCTCTAGAGGAAATCCTAAAAAGTCCTCCGGGAAGACATCCCTAAAACGATCCACCACTAGAGGAAAGTCTAACTGTGAATTCCTCTGGTCATCCAGATAAAGACTTGCAATTTGCGCTGTAACTCCTCCTAGACCATGATGCCCTGGTCCAGCTCTACCTGCCTGGACATCCCACTCGCCTCTATGAGGAAAAGATCCACCCTAGGGTGATACAAAACTAACCCTGTGGCGATAGAAATCGATGACTATCTGGAAGGGAACTAACCAGTCTATACTGAGAATGACATCATAGCTTATCATCTCTAGGACATAGAGGTCCCATAATAAGTGACACCCTGCAACCTCAAGAGGGAACTCTCTGCACTGACATATGCTAGATTTTCTCGTTCCCAACAGTGTATCAAGAGTCAACATGTTGGCAGATAAAAGATACAGAGCCCAGGGCTCTCCATAATAGCAACAATTAAAAAACAATGCAAAGCACCAGTATTGAAAAGGTCTGAAGATAAAACTGAGGATACTAAGATCGTACCTTAAGCTGTGGAATGGTCGGGATCCTTCTCCTGATGGGTCTTCTCCACAGCGAAAGTCTGGCCTGAACCACGGCCCTGTGCCCATGGCTGACCAATCTGAGCTGATCCACTCTGCTATCGCTGGTAACCTGGTAACTGACCACCATGGATGCGACCTCCACCACGGCCTGAACGGCCAGAAGAACTCCAGTTCCCAGACTGGTGAGAAACTAGCGATACATCTCCTACACATGGGGTCATAGAAGAACCCCTACCACTAGCTGTAGGCAAGAAGATCTGACACGAATGCTGAAGATAGCCCATATTTCCGCAAGAATGGAACTCCATCGGGTCTCTCTTGCATTGAGACCTAGTATGTCCACTCCCACCACACTGGTATCAGACAACATGGCTTCCTGAAGATAAATTCCGCCTACCCTGATTTCCTTGAGCATACTCCCTGCAGCGCTTCTTGCTATCAGTAGGAGGAACACAGACTCTGGATGTCGAACCGCAATGGATCACTACTCTAGAATCCCTCAGATTTCACCCAGTGATCAGCGCCTATTTGACGATAGAGGATATCTAAGTCAACCTAAAGATATTCACCTGGGAATGGATCTCCTTCCAGAGACCATCCTCAAACTTCCTAGAAAGGAACAACTCATCACCTTCTGGAATCAGCGTGAAGCACTACAGCTCGGTAAAACGAGATGAGTACTCCATAACAGAAAGAGTACCCTGATCGAGACTCATAAAATCCTAGGCTCAGTTATACCTCAAGGTCTCCAAATAAAAGTAATTGTAAAAGATGCATCATAACTCATCCCAAGTCATACTCTATTGGAACCCTGACTGTGATATCACCTCCCACCACCTCTTGGTGGTGTCTCGGAGCATATAAGTCGCAAGCTTTACCCTTTTCTCTGGAGGTATCTCCAGGTGCTCGAAGATCTTCAGGGTTTCCTCTAACCATGACTCTGTATCCTGGGGTCCTCCATCCCCTAAGTATGTATGAGGATGCTGCTTCTAGAAAACCCACGTCAACTCAGCCATCGATGGGGCAGGAGGTGGCGCTCCCTGAAAGGTATGCATAATCCTCAGGAAGTCCTCCATGAACTATGTATCGGTGCACGCAACGGGTATAACTGCTGGTGCCAAGGCTGGTACAACAGGAGGATCTGTAGGAGTTTCCGGATCGGCCATGTCCAGTGTCTAATCACTCTCTAGCAGCTGATGAACAACTGGAGGACGTCTCGGTGGCATAGCTCTGAAAGAACAAAAGCACACCTTATGTAAAGATTATCAAGGACATATAACACAATAGTAAAAAAAGGGAACAACATAAAAGAACACGCAAGTTCTAAAAAACAAAACTACACTGCGTGTATAAAAACTTCATGGCTTGTCCTCTTAATCCAGACAAATGGGCGTGTACATCAGGCACAGTTGGTCATGTAACACCCCAGACTACACAGCATGTTGCCCCCACACACGACATGTATTTTAACTCCATTCCCCAACCTGAGTCTCTTTACATGGCTAAATCACACGGTCCTCTTAACCCTAGACTACACAATGTGTTCACTAAGGACACGACGTGTATTAGACAAGGTTTCAGCAACCTGTGTTGTTAGTTACACGACCGGCTTCACGGCGGACCCTTACACGGTGTGTTCCGAACAAACACGACGTGTATAGGAGTGATAACACCGACCTGTGTCGTTCATGACATGGTCGGGTACCTATAACAAGGCTACATGGAATGTTCTTACCAAACATGGCGTGTTCTGCATGAGCTTCCTTGACCTGTGTTATTAGTGACACAGACAGGTAGACGGCTAACTACTACACGGCGTGTAACTACCGTACACGGTGTGTTCCTGAAAACTTTTTCACTGCCCCATATTTCTGCTCTCACAGTCAGTGACACGGTCTAAAACTACATGGCATGTAGTCAAGTACATGCCATTTATTCTGGGTTTTTCTGGGTAGTATCTCAGAAACTGCACTGATGCCTAGAAAACACTGAAAAACAAACATAGAGGTGCCAAATTTTGATCCTTGAGGGCCCATACTCCCTGAGAATCAAAGCTCGACAACTCATAAATATCAAATACAAGCATAAAAAGTCAATAATCCACCAATTTCTGATTCATGAGGGCCCATAACACCTGAAGAACCAAAATCTGGCGTTCATTTAAGAAAGGTACAATGCAAACAATTTCTCTATGAAACTGTAGGGATTATATCAAAGCATCTATCACAACAGCATGCATAATCTATACAACGTCTATCAAAATAACATGAAATGGCTAATTCACCCTAGATGGCATGGAAAGAATGCATGGAATGTGATTTCTAACAAGTTCCTATTTGATTCATGAGATGGAATACCCTTATCTCATCAGGTTGCGACAGAAAATAGAATTTCAATAGCACAACAATAACAACACAAGGCATGTGAATCACTATAGGAGAAATAATATTAACCGTAAAATCTCAAAACCAGAAAATTGCAATAAATGAGGTAGATTGGTTTTTTCCTCATACACAGGTTAGCTACTCCCGGGCACAACTTATTACCAAGTACTGAATCCATCCAATCTCTGGTTAAAGGCTCCAAATAGTAAATCAAGAGAAAATAATTCCTCTGATACCACTTTGTAACGTCCTGGTTTCGGAAGCCACCCAGAGATGCCCCGTACCTAGTTGGTCACAAGGCCTCAAGAACATTTCTACAAACATTAGAGGCTGCCGACTAGCAGCGAGGGCCTTAGATGTGATGGTTGGGAAACTATATCCTCATTGGAAGAATACACATCGAAAATAACAACAAGAAATAACATAAGCAGTAATATCCAACAACAATGCACAAGTAAACAGCGGAAGACTAAATTAATAAACCACTAGCGCACATATGTATATATGAAATGATGCATGATACATATCTAGGAAAACAGCCAAACAGGTCAAAATTATGGAAATGAAAACAGTAAAAAAACTAGTACAAAATAAATGATAAATAGCTCCTCAGCATCGCAAGCCTAATCATGGTCCCATGCTGTCCTCCTCTAAAGAAATCAAGTACCAGAAGTCAAAGGGAGCTTTCCCTTGTCTATACCTGCAGTAACATAGTCTGTTTGGGCCCAAAAAACATGACCCAAAGAGGGTGTGAGACTAATCCTAGTAGGAAAGCACCCGAAGATCTATGCCTCACAGTCAGTGAGCATATGGAAGGTAATAGTCCAGTAAGCAGAAATCGGTAACAGTAAATAGTCGGCAGTAATCAGTAAGCAGTAATAGTAAATAGTGGGCAGTAAACAGTACACATAGTAACAAGTAGCAGTGAAGCAAATAGATAATCACAACAGGAACCCCTTTGGGAAGTACTCACAGCCAACCCCTCTGGTCCTATCCAAGAAGTACCCACAACCCTCTGGGTAGTGCACTCAGCCTAACCCCTCTAGTTTGGTCATACGAATTTATAAGACTCTCTGGGGAAGCTCACTCGATCAATTCCCTTTATAGTCTAGGGTATTTAGGGAATCTCTAAGGAAGATCATGCAGTCTATCCCTCTTATAGCCCCATGTTATAGAAACTCTCTGAGGAAGCTCACTCGATCAATTACTCCTATAGTCTACGGTCTATCACAGACTCTCTAAGGAAGCTCACTCAGTCAATTCCTTCTTTATCCTAGAAAGGTTTTAAGGAAATTCAAACACGTAAAGACTCTCTGAGGAAGCTCACTCGGTCTATACCTTAGAGTATATAATGTCCAAGAGCTTCTGAGGAATCTGACTCGGTCTACCCTCCTATAGTCTATAATATCCAAGACTCTATGGGATGTTCACTTGGTCTATCCCTTATAGTTTATAGCAGCAGGTTCTCATGGTCTCGTGCTAGTCAGTGCATAATAATGATATAAGGCCAAATTACACCTATAGAGCTACTTGGATAACCAGTCTATAGCACAACAAGAATGTCAAGAATATCTTTCCATCTTATGGTCACAAGGCATGGAAAACAGTTATAATGGCCAAAGGCTAACAAGACTCAAAGGTCGTAAATAGAACAAGGCATGGGAAAAACATCCAAGCACAACAATTATCCTCAAACAAGATCAAATTACCTCTACGCAAGTATACAAGAAAGGTAGGAAAACAACAGGGGAAAAAGGGTAAACCTGCAATACCACATTCACGGTATTGGTGGAATTTACAAATAAACTCAAATACTTCAAAAGGTAAGGCACAAACCACCTACCATGATGCTAGGAGATCAATATACTTGAACCATGAGGCTTGATTCTCCATAGAATGGTGCAGATCTATGAAAACTCACAAAACATTCAACCCAAGATATCATGAGAATGAGGGAAAATCATGGAATGAAACTCAAGAAGAAAGAAGATCTCACCGCTGCGGTTCCAACACAATCGACGGCGGTCAATTTGGAGAACGGATGGAGGCTTGGGGGATCAGAGGATGTCCGTGGTCGTACGGGTCACTCTAGGTTGAGGAACCCAGAGAAGAGGGTGTTTTCATCGATTAGGCGCAACCCCGGTCCATTTAATGAAAAAAAACGAAACTACACGGCGTATACTTCTGGGGTACACGGTGTGTACTATGACATTCTATACTCCGCTTTAAGCGGCCTCCACATCACCCCTACACACCATGTGTGTGGCCTGGACACGACCAACACATAGCCTGGTGCTGCATCAAAGTACACGGTGTGTACTTATAAAGTACATGACGCGTACTTCGAAAATTTCCATATTTTCCTCATTTTCTCAAAAACGACCAGAGAAAGAAAAACATACATGAAATGAAGATCCGGGTTCTTACATTCTATGCCTGAACATTTTATGTCAAATTGTTGGGAGGAAATTTAAAATAAAATAATAGAACTAGGCATTCTCCATGGCCATTGGGTTGACCAGATTCTACATTTATATATGGTTTTAGGTTACCACTTTTATTTATTAATAGATGTATCATGGACATTGGGAATAGATATGGTTTGTGTAAGAGAGGGTGAGTATTCACCCATACGAAGGGGATATCATAGGCTTAATTCTAATAATAATTTAAATTAATAAGTGGTCATTCCACTTAACTAATTACATGGACTTGGATCTTCCATACTTGGTATACTTCGGTTTTCATTTTTCTCTCCCCCCTCTCGACTACACATGCCAAGTATTTTAGATTTTATTTTATATATTATACATTAATGTAGGTTTTTATTATTAGTTTAATTGTATTATCCAAAGTATCCTTGTGGGGTTGACCTTGGGACTTGAAAATAACATATTAGTTAATTTTAGATTTAGTGACCTCATTTTTATGCACTTTATAAATTTATAAATTTGATATTTCCAATGAAATTAATGATGACCTTGGCTGGTATGAAATTTTTGGTGTTGTTTTTGTGGACCAAACCCAAATCTTGAAAATACATTACTACTTAATTGTGGATTTAATGATTTCAGTTCAGTTCACTTTATAAATTTATAAATTTGATATCCAAGATGACATTAACGATGCCCTCAAGAGGTAATATATTTTTATTGTTTCTTGGGATAATATTAAAAAATATTTTAATTTAATAAATTTGAAAAAATATTTTCTCATCACTTTTTATGATTTTAATTTAGGTTTTTCTTTTATGTGTCTTAAATTCTTGGGGTTTTTTTGGTCATGTGTGTCCACAATAAATTAAAAGATTAATCCCCAAATAAAAATGATAATAAAAATAAAAATGTCAAACATATCTCAACTAATTAAAACACTTAAAAATAAGGTTTAAACAAGATATGGATGGGAGAAGTAATTATAAACATTGGAATTGCATCCACACACAAGTAAAAATAAAATAATTCTACAAGGTATGGAAGAGACATTTAAATAAGGGTTGAAAATTCTAGATAATATGAAAAAAGAGAAGAGTATAAAGAGGATACCAAGAAATAATCTTACTTTGAAGATGAAATTTATGAGTCAACCATAAAATATAAACTTGAAAATAAATCCAGGTTTATTACTCTTTATGATTCTAATGCTAAAACTAAATTTGAATAATTCATTGAAGGTTTACTCAAATCTATTGAGTTGGAGGTATAAGAAAAATAAGAAGATGAAGAATTAGATGATACCTCTATTTCTGAATTCATTCGTGGATTTCATGAAAATATGGGAGCCTAACCAGGGGAATAGAAAATATAATATATTAAAGCTTATGAAACTAATAACGAATATGTGGATTTTGAATAATAAGAAACAAAATTAGTAAATAAAGTTGAGGACTGTGTTTTGGAACTGGAAGAGGTCATTGTAGAAATTAAAAAAAATGCAACTATAAATTAAAAAGTAAGAACATTACCATGTCTGGATAGATTTTGATTTTTTTTCTATAAATACTGATGTTTTTTAGAGTTTGGTCACCTCCTCATAGTTTCAATCTAATTTTAATGAAGAGTGGATTCAATAAAAAATGAACATTAAAGTAAAATTTGGGTATACCCAAGAAGTTTATCTTTGTATCACATCCTAATCAGAAAATAGTGGTAATGGTAAAATAAAATTATTATAAAAAAGAAACAAATTTGAGAGTAAACCTTTGTTTTTTACTACTCTCTATGAATTTAGTTTTATTACTTTACAAATTATTAATTTTATATTAGGAATTTAGTTTTGATTACCCTTATTATTTTTTAAATATATTTATTGGACCTTATTATTTGATATATTTTTGGATTTTATAGATCCTTATTAAAGTCACAAGGAAATAAGTAATAGAAAAAAGTAGTTCCAAATAATTAGTATATAGGTTATTCATTCTACGAAGTTATATTTCATGTCTTAAACTATATAGAATAGAACCTTCTCAAAGAACCATCAAGGTTCATAGTTATTAACAAATTCCCTAATTTCAATAGGGGTGTATGAGTTTTAAATTTTGTATTTTCTAATACTCAACTATATTTTATGTTTGGGAAGTTTAAATTGAATATTTATCTTTCACACATTATTTTTCCTTTAATCACTAATATAAGAGAAAAAAACTACATAGGAGAGCCATCATGCCACATGATAAATTTATTTTTCAATGAATTTAAATGTGAAAATGGGTGAATGGATAACTATATATAAATATAGAAATTTTAATTAAATAATTCATAATTTAGGGAGACTCGTTAATATTTTTTAATTAATTTTTTGATATTTGGCATGTTTTGGAAATCTGAATTTTCCATGAAATTATTTTTTTGTTAATATAAATTACCATGACTAATTATCCTAATTAAATGCTACCATTTCTAAAATATTTTATAATCCTAATATTTCAATTATGTTCTTGACATATTTATTGAGATACTCAGGCATACTTTCTTCTATAACTTTCTCTTCATCTTATCAAAGCCATGATTGTAAAAAAAAATATTTAAAATGATTGAGGTATATATTTTAAGCTATTATCATTAAGAACCTTTCTGACATGAATCCAAATTGATCCTATAGTAAAAATGAATATACTTATTAGGGTAAATCCATATTACAGAAATATATTATCCATTACTAACATAACCAGACTATTATTCATGATTATAAAAAATATAAGTATGGGGGAGAAGGTTCCATGGTGGAAGGGATGTGCATATTGAAACAAATAAGTGTGAGGTTTTTTAATGGAATTAGAGGAAACATTCATGATTATAATTTTCTTTAGTCCATTTTACACACTTTTAAAAGAAATAAAATATTTAAAAAGGAAAAGATGGGTTTTGTTAGAGAAATTCAAAAATAATCATTCCTTGACTAATGATCATGATATCATTATCACAAATATTATCATTAGGAGATAATTTGGGGTTGGGTGATGGATGTAAGATTTTTCCCAAGCACAACTTCTAAAAAATGAAAAAAAATAATGAGGGTGAATCATTCATATTACTTCATCGATTCTTGAAATTTCTTTGATTTTTTGGGGGAAAAGGTTTATTTCACTTTGACAGAAAATTTTCATTGAGAATTACTTTTTATTACCTTGAAAATTACTTTATAGAATAACCTAATTTTTTGAGATTTTATTATTTTATATCATTTAAATACCTACCCTAAATCCATATAGAGATTTTATCATAACCTAGAAACCGTAATGATTAATTTTTTTTCTCAACATGTTTGGGAAAGTAAATTCACTTCATGATTATGGTAAGGATCATGAATTTAAGTATGATCACAAATCCATTTACATTATTACCTTGATTGATGAGTGAAAAAAATTAAAGTGAGTTAAATTCTGAGTGGCATGTACATTGATAATTAATTGATAAATATGGATAGACGAATGAATAGTAATGGTTAATTGAAAAGAGAAAATATAAAATACAAGATTGTCTAGATTTATTTGAAAATATAGAGTTGATGAAAATTTTCTCATATAATGCTTGAAAATTTAAAACCATATTTAATCACTTTATTATATTGACATTGAATTTAATTCATGGTACAATGATTATATTTTTTTGTATATTGGGATTTATATCTTGTGGAAAATATTAAATTTAAGTGTTAGGTACTTGAAAAAATAATTCACGAATTTATTTTAAATTTTATAGTTGTGGATTTTTAGAAATAGAATTGATCATTTATTCCAAAGTATTTATTTTTTTATTCATTTTTGGTAGGAGATATATGTATTCAATTTGGAGAGGAAACAAAAAAGTATATGGATTTGAGTACATAAAATATTGATTCTAAATTATGAAGAGAATCTGGGATAGTCATGATTCACATAATGAAAGGGTCATTCACATCATGATAAGTTTTATGCATGAGTTCATGAGATGAAATGGAAGATTGAAGGAAAAAGAATAAAATATATCAGGGTAGCCAATAATCATTCCATGAGACCAATGTTCAGGGTGTGAATAATTCATATTTCAATATGTGAGAAAAATCAATGAAAAGGGAGATCAGGGGTTGAGGAATGAATATTCATAGATGGAATATTATAGTCACTATTTGAACCTGGTCGATGAGAAGTTTAATGATATATGTTTTCAAATATTATGGTTGGGTCTCCGATTAAAATATTCAAGGACTCCTATTATTGAAATTGACACATTTAATGGGAAAATTAATAAATTTATAGATACCCCAATGTTTAATATTGTCTTATAAATAAAAGAGGAATCTTATAATAAAAAAGGATATGGAGATGGAGACTAAATCCTGGAAAAAAAATTTATGCTGATATAGCATCCTTCACCAAGACATCTCCACTAATTCATTAGGGATTTATTTTTTAAAATAATTTTATCACCCTATCATGTATAGCATGAAGGGGTGATTTCTTAGATTCATCCATGTGACATGAAGGGTAATTATACTTAGTAAAAGGTTAGTTCATATTTATTCTAATTTGGGTTTTTGATTTTTACATCAATTCTTTCAATTCTCTTTTTTTATTTTTATATGCATGACCATTGTTTGTCAAATCTAGGTTGAGGTAAATTAAATGAAATTATTTGAAATAGGTAGGATGTGTTACCACTATAAAATATATTTTGAGGAAAATATGACAATTTTATAGTAATTTTATTTTCCCTTTATATTTTCACACTCATTCTTAGTATGAGGGGGGTGATTTATTTTGTTCCATGAATTAAATTAAAAGTGAATTATATTGATATAAGTATTGTTTTCTTTTTAATTCAAGTTTGGATTTCACATTGAAATTATCTTCTTATATTCCCTATTTTGTTTTCCTTCTATGACCATTTCATTTCAATTAAAGGGTTGTTCTATAATACTATACATGAATTCAACCTTGACAATGACCATGGAGAAGGAATTAGTTATATATTTAAAAAAATTTTGGGTTACCACTATTACTAACTAAGTGGAGTACATTAACAATAGAATAGGGGTTTAGTGATAAGGAGAGTGATCACCCAGACCAAAGGGGATTACTAAGAACAAACTACAATAATTATATAAATAAATCATTAGCCTTAATTCAATTAGTACATGAACCTATAAATTATATGTTTGATATGTTGTTTTTCATTTTTTTCTTCTATACATATTTATAAAATATACAAAATCGATAGTTTGGATATTATTTATGAATTTTTCCATAATTTAAGTCTTTACTAAAAAATTAATTGTGTTTTTTACACCATCCCCATGGGATCAACCACGAAACTTAAAAATATGATACTACATAATTATAGATTTATTTATTGCTGTTTTTCATTCTTTATAAATTTATAAATTTGACATCCTTTATGAAGTTAATAATTTCATCAGGAGGTAAAAGGGGCAATTTTTTTATACACATACAATCACCAAAAAAATAAAAAAAAACCCAAATATTCTCTCTTATATGGGATAAAACTCCTCTACAAAAACACATCTCATATTTTTAAAATTTACTTTCACCACCAAAATGTGCCAATATTTTTCAATGATATACAAAAAAATTTAAAAAACATAATGATTATATCTTTTAGAAATGATATAATAATCTAAAAAAAGAGATGATAAATTTAATTCCTTGAAATTTTAAAATAGAAAATTATATTCGATAGCATATGCGATATGCAACACCGAACCCAATAAACAATGGTTATTTAAATATGACTATTTTAAATGTACCATTAAATTAAATTATATGAGTTGGATTAAATAATTTATGAAATATATATTTATGTCATAAATATATTAATAATGTCTTATTAAATACTTAATTTATTTTTGGTAATGTCTTTTTGTTCTTCAAAATATGTTTTCTTCAAAAATGATTTTATTTCATTTTAAAAAAAATTATATAATTATTTTAAAGAACATTATGAATATTAATTTGATAAAAAATAGATCCATTTTTTATATCATCACATCAAAATTAACTTAGATTTAAAATTTGGGATTTTTCAAATAATATAGATTTTCAATGAATAGTTAAAATAGTGTTTTTCTATAAAATTGTCATTTCTTTTGAAAAATTAATTAATTTAAAAAACCAATAATTATTTTATATTAATTTAAATTTAATATATTTATTATTTAGTTATATTTAATTTTTCTAATTACATTTAAATTGTCTTTATAATGTATTTTATTATATGTTGGTTTTTAGGATTCAAAATGATTTTTTAATAAAATTAATTTAAAATGCATAATGTTTTTCATTATAATCAATTAAAATAACCACTAATGATAAATTAGTTAAATTAAAATTTTAGATTATATATATTTATATCTCTTTATTAATTTAATTTCATATAATGAATATTACTAGTTATATAGATAAAGTAAAATCATTTTTTCCTTAAAAAATAAATTTTTTGGAATATCACTTTCCATCATGCTTGTGGGGTTTATATTAAATTAATTTCTTCAACATATTTTAATTAATTTTGATAAAATTTATTCCATATTTGGAATCAACATAATTAATATTAATAAATAAGGTTAAATTAATTCTTCTATAATATGAATAGTAACTGTTCTAAATATTTATTACCATGGCAGGGTAAAAATAATAATTTAACAAAGTCTAGAAACAAAGAAACTATAACTGCATGAATATTTATATTTAATTTACATTGAAATAATTATTATATTTATTCATTATTGTTTTTAAATTATAAATTATTAACTAATCAGTTTGATAAAAATTATATTTTGATTTGATAAAACACAAATCATATTTTTGAATAATATTCAATATAAATTAAGACATTAATTTCTATTAATTAATGTATTTTTTATATAAATTTTATTTTAATGAAATATTATTATTATAATATGATTTTTAAATGTAAATTATGATATAATTTTTATGATGTCAAATGTAATTTCTATAATTGTTTGAAAACTGTTAATGTAAAAAACCGAGTGTTTATTAATAAATGTAAATCATACTTTAAAATTAAAAACTCATATATTTAGATTTTTTTTAAATTAAATATTATTTTTGAATCTGAAAGTTGAAATTAACAAATGGTGATTTTTTTATAGTTTTCTCAGATAGTTGAATTTATAGGTAAATTTTAATTGTAGTATAAATATAGGGTGTGTATAATGACATCATAATAAAAAAATTTATTTAATAAATATTATAAAAGGTATAGAAGACCAAATATATGATACAAATTTAAAATAATTTAATTTAATGCATATTTTAGTAATTTTATAAATCCTCTTGGATTACACCAAAACCTATAAAATATTTTAAGGGTTTAAAATCATTTATTTATGAGTATGAATCACTTTCACATCCTCAAGGTTATTATTTTAATATTTTAGGACCTTGGAATAATAAAATAATGAAAAATAATCCCTGATGAAAAAAATATGTGAAAAAAGCATGTAAAAGTTTTTGTTTTATCTAATTTTTTATAGAGTGCAAAACCTATGGTTGAGAAATAATAAAGAATTTTTCACTAATTTCCTATATAAACCCACCCAATCTTCAATTCCTTTTCACTAAGAAATATCATAGGACATCAATAATCTAACCTCATATCTCTAGATTCATCATATGGACCCCCACTCTCTCTATAAGATCCTCCCATGATTTTGAAATCACCCTCTCAAGGAAATGGATCTCCCAGTGCGCTTTTATTCAAGAACCTATTTTTATTTTATTCCTCTTACATTAAATTTTTTTGTGTTGGGATATGTTCTTAAATATACCCCTCATTTTCCATTTGATTTATAAATTATGATATACCCCTTTCAATAACATTAATCCCTTCCATGAACCTTTTTGTACACCCGTCACCATAATGAAATTTAGTAAGGGATCTTGTGCTTCTCCTATTTATTAATGTATATTCACTATCATACGTATTGTATCTCTAATTCCTAATTTTGGGATATTTTCGTAAATATCCCCATACATTAAATTTTATTTCTATATAATGAGATACATATTTCACTCTCTTTAATACCTTCCATGAATATTTATATACCCATGTTATGCAGCCTAAATTTCACCGTGATTTTTCAATGCCAAGAAAATATGTTGTGAATACCCGTACCCATTTCTTATTAAGGGTGTTCAGCTTTATAAACTTATAGTTATTTTATTTTATAATTAAATTTATGTGTTCCACAATTTTTGATTATGGAATAAAATAGGATGATAAATTAATTGATGTTGTATGATCTATGTGGAACACTTATACATGTGAATGAAATGAAAGTGACGAGTGCACCCAAAATTATATATCACACCAATTCATTGGGTAATGTTTTAGTCTCATGAGATATCATTCATAGGATTATGGAGTGAACCTAATATATCATGGGTCTTTTTTCCATTATTTTTTTTAAAGTTATCCTTGACCTATGTTTATGATTCCATGTTTTAAGTTGTTTCCACATATCCCATATAGCCTTTATGTTACCAGGAAATATCATGCCTTATTATTAAAGTTTATGATTATCACCCCGTTTAAGTCCCATCTAAATGAATAATTTTTAACATGTATTACTTCCTTCATGTTATTATTTTTTTATTCCATTACTTTGCTTTATATCTCACCCCTTTCTTATGTATGTCCCTTGGTTATCCCGTACAGTTTTAAAAGATATAAAAATTTAGAAGCATCTTAAGGAATTTATCAGTAATATTGTCATATCCCATGTTCAAGATGTTATTATATATAAATAATTCCACAATTCACTATACTTATTAACATTATGGGTTGTATTATGTGTAATATTATGTAATAAATCATGAATTAATGTGTAATAAACATCATAGTTTTCATAGTTGGTATCAAAGTAAAGTTTAGTTATTTTGGGATTATGATTAGAAAACTATAGATAATGTCTTATGGATAAGAATAAACATAACAAGACATACCTAAATTTTGGTAATTATATAGTAATTGGTATCTTATAAAATACATCCATATCATTAAACTACAAGTGGATGTGGCTCTATAATAGATGTAAATAGGGGTAAATAAGAAAACATAGCATTGATCTAGAATTGATCGGGAACAGGTGCACAGAAACCGGTCTTACTACACACGTGTCTTGAAACTCCCAAGGAATATGATTCTGTAATTCAAAAGATCATTTTGAAACATTATAAAGGGAACAATAATTCCCATAATAGTCTATGTTAGGAAATAGATAATGGATAACATATATTGAAGCCTATAAATTCTGAAGTTAATGGAATGCATGCCATTCATAAATTATCCCTTTAATGTTATTGATTCCCATATATGTGTTTATTAGTTTAAAATCAATCATCCATAATTTTACCTGTATTCTAGTCCATGGCTGGAAATAGAATGAAACATGTCAAAAAACAATTTGATGAATACGCAAATGAGATGTCTAACAAGAAAGGAGATCAAGTAATACATATTGTGATTATTCTAATCCAGATATCAAAAATCACAATTAATAATTGGAACATAGTTTAATGTTTAAAGGAATTAAAGAATAGGAGGATTAAGTATCAAGGATATTCAACTAATAAAGTAAAGAAGATTCAATTTATTTCATGTCAAAAATACTGAAAGAGGCACCAATTAAAATTACAAAAAGGAATTCAAAGGTGTTTTAGGGTAAGAAATGGTTCATAAATTAACTAGTTTCTATAATAGAAAAAGATTGCAATAAAAGGGAATAGATTAAATCCTATAGTTCCCCTTTTTGTTCAATTTATTATATTTGGATAATATGGTATTTATTCGAGTTAATTCCCTAATCTAATGGATAAATCCTAGACTAAGGTCCTATTTTATATACATTGTTAATGTGTTAGGATTAAAATTTTTAGGTATTTTTATATGAGATTTATATTGTAAAAGTAGCATATAAATTACATTCTCAATATAAGAATCATGAAGCATATAAGGATTGTTCCATAGTTTTTTATTGATTTGAAATACATATTGAATGGTACTGATATCCTATAAAAGTGATTTATTGATAAGGTTATTGTTAAAACCTAATATGTGTTTAATGTTGGGATAAAAATAAAGATTATTAAGATGATATGTGTATGGATAATCTTATGTTTAAAATAATTGATACAACTTATGTATAATTATGTGATGGATGTTTAGTATGATATTTTGGGAAACATATTACAAGATCAAATCATTTTTTATTTTGAGGTAATTTATGATATATGGGGATATTTTTTATTTGCTTTTCTGTTTATATACACATTAGGATTATTTGATATGAATGCTATTATGTTTTTGGATGTGTAATATTAATGTTATAAGATGACCATTGAGGTTAAAAAAATATTTTATTTTAATGTTATTAATGTTATATAAGGGTATTTATTTAAGGAATGGTATATGTTAAATCTTTGGGGTTATTTATGTAATTTTATAAATTAATGTATTAAGGTTTTATTTTACTTTATGCTAACCATTTTGGATTTAGTAAAGTTAGGGAGAATAGGTTTTTATTCTTTGGTGTGTTATGTGATCTGGTAGATGTTTATTCTAGCATTTCAGGCATAAAAAATTCATCTCAATTTTGTATAATTTGAAGAAAAAAAGAGATTATAGTGGAAATAAAATAAAGGATGAAAATATACTTGTCAATAAAGTATATTTACTTATGTTCCTAGTCTAGATGATGAAGTAATTTCTTAAATCTAAGAAAATAACCTGGAATAAAAAATATTCTCATATTATGATCATTTCAAATTAATTGATAGTCCTTTTACCCATCATAGATTTATGGTTTTGTGGCCATTGAATTTATCATGATTATGTTCTATATCACACTCAAGTAGTTATTTGGTGTTACTTTCTCATCCATGTCTATGTATCACTTCAAACTATTGTTATCCTTCTTCGAAACCTTGTTATGTGATAACCTTCGTACTTCCCATTATCTCTTTTCACGAGGATGTTTTGTTAACCATTTTTATGTTGTGGGTATTCAATAAATATATTTTTAATTTTGAAAATAATAATTACTGAGATCAAGTATAAATTTAGAGGATTGAATTTATTAAAGGGGGGAATAATGTAACACCCCATGTTTTTAAAATTGAATACTATGTTCGATAGCGTCTGCGATACATAACACGAGACCCAAACAAACAATGATTATTTAAAAATGACTATTTTAACCATACCATTAAATTTGTGTATAGAAGTAGTATTAACTAATTTATGAAATATATATATATTTTCTAAATATACTGATAAATTATTAATAAATAATAAATCAATTTTTGGTAATGGTTTTTTGTTCTTCAAAATAGGGTTTCTTCGAAAATGATTTTTATTTCATTTTATAAATAAATATTATAAATATTTTATAGAAAATTTATAAAATTTATTGGATAAAATAAGATTAATTTTTTATATTATAATATCAAAATAAACCTATGGTAAAATTTTGGTATTTTTTGGAAAATATATAATTTTCAGTAAATAGTGAAAATGGCGTTTTATGTAAAATTATCTTTTATTTTAAAACATTAATTAATTTAAAAGAATAAATATTATTTTAATATTAATTAAAAGTTAAAATAAGTATTATTTATTTATATTTAAATCAATTAATTATATTTAAATTATCTTTATATCATATTTTAGTATAAGTTTGTTTTTAGGCTTCAAAATGCATTTTTCTGAAAACAATTTTAAAATGAATAATGTTTCTCAGTTAAAATTCATTAAAATAACCCCCAATCAGAAATGATTTAAATAAAATTTTTATATTAGATATATATATATATCTTTATTAATTGAAATTCATATAATGAAGATTAAATGTTATAGAGTTATAGTAAAATCATATTTTCTTTAAAAGAATGTATTTTTTCATAAAACCGCTTTCCATCGAGCTTCCAGGTTTAATATTAAATTAAATTATTCCACCACTTTGAATTTATTATTATAAAATAAATTCCATATTTTTAATAATAATAATTAATATTAGGTAATAATTTCAACTTAATTCTTGAACAATATTAATAAGAACTATAGTAAATGTATATTAAAATAGTAAAAGGAAAATGGGTTAATTAAGGATAAAAAAATAATTTTTAAGAGACTAAAAAAAAGTAACCCTAACAATATGATTATTTATATTTCATTTTAATTTAAATAATTATCATATTTATTTATTATTTTTTTTATTTATAAATGATTAAGTAATCATTTTGATAAAAATTATATTTCGATAAGATAAAACACAATTTTTTTGAGTAATGTAAAATTTAAATTAAGACATTACTTTTGATGAATTAATTGGTTATTAAATTAAATTATATTTCAATAAAATATTATTATTATGTTATTATTGTTAAATGTTAATGATAATATAATTTTTATGATTTCCCATGTAATTTCTATAACGGTTCGAAAACTGTTATTGTCAAAAAACCAATATTTATCAATAAATGTATTTTCTATTATAATAGAAAAAACTTATATATTTATGAAATTATATTGTTAAAATAAATATTATTTTTTGAATCATATCATCAAAATTATCTAGTGTTGAATTTTCCATAATTTCTGAGATAATCGAATTTTTGGGTAAAATTTAAATATGGTACAAATATACAGTGTCTATTATGATATAAAAATGCCACAAAATGATGTAATAAATAATATAAAAAGTATCCATAATCAAATCTACGTTTACCCTTAAAAATAATTTAATTTTAATTTTCTTTTAAAAATTTCATAAATCCTCTATGAATCCTCCAAAACCTATAATAGAATTTAAGGTTTTAAAATCATTTCGTCATAACGAATACTCAATTCCACATTAGCAAGGGTATTATTTTAATAAGTCATTCCCTTAGCCTAATAAAATAATTAAAACCAATTCCGTTTGGAAGAAACCAATGTAAAAACCATGGTAAGGTTTGTGATCCTTATTACTTTTTTATATATAGTCCAAAATATATGTTTGAGAAATAATAAAGAATTCCCCACTCATTTCCTACATAAATTCACCCAAGACCCCATTACTCTTCACTAAAAAATATTAGAGAACATCCTTACTCTAACATAACCTCTCTTTAGTACTTCTAAGGTTCCACCAATTTCTCTCGAAGCTTCACCCATGCTTTTGGAGTCACCCTCTCAAGGTAAGGGATCTCCCACTCTTCTTTTATTCAAGAACCTATTTTATGTTATTCATCTAAATTTCAATTTTTTTCATGTTGCGATATGTTCTTCCAAATCCACCTTAATTTAAATTTTATATATAAATTATGATATACCCATTTCACTATCATTCCTGACTCCCATGAACCTTTATGTACACCCGTTACCAAGCCAAAATTTAGTAAGAGATCCTCTCATTCTCCTGTTTATTCAATTATCTTAATTATCTTATGTCTTGTATATCCAATTCCTAATTTTGGGATATTTTATTCCATATACCCCCTAAATATAAATTTTATGTCTAAATAATGATATAGGCCTATTAATCTCATTAAGCGTTTCCAAGAACATTTATATATCCCTGTTATGCTATCAAAATTTCACCATGATTTTTTCATGCTAAGAAAATGTATAGTGAATATCCGTACCCATTTCCTATCAAGGGAGTTAAAATTTATGCACTTATAATTATTTGAATGGGGACTTAAATATATATATATATTCCACACTCCTTGACCTTGAAAATAAATATGATGATAAATGAATACATGTTGTATGATCTATGTGGCACACTTATCAATGGTAATGAGATGAAACTGACAGGTGTAGTCAAAATAATATATCCCTCCAGTGAATTGGGTAATGTTTTAGTCTTACGAGACATCATTAAAGGAATTAGGTAGTGAAGATAATCTATCATGATACTTTTCCCATCATTATGTCTTGGTATTTATCTTTGACCTATGTTTATAATGAAATTTTTTAAGTTATTTCCACATTTACCATGTTTCCCTCATGTTACAATGCTATATCAAGCCTTACTATTCATGTTTATGATTCTTACCACTATTATGTCCCATTAAAATGAATATTTTCTATCATGTAAATCTCAATTCAATTTATGATTTTATTATTCCATTACAAAGATTTAAAGATCACCTATTTATTATATATGTCACCAGGTTATCCCTAGTAGTTTTAAAAGCTATGAAATTTTAGAAGCATGTTAAGGACGTTTTCAATAATATTGTTTTTATCCCATGTTCATGATGTTATGTTATATACCTAATTCTCAAATACACTATACTTATCAATATTCTAGGTTGTATTATGTATAATATTATGTAATAAATCATGAATTAATGTATAATAAAGAGTAGGGTTTTCATAAGAAGTAACTACAAAAATATTTAAAGCCTCTACTCTGTTAATAATCCCCTGAAAAATTTCCAAAAAATTCATCCTTGAAAACTCATCCATAAGGGTAATAAATTTATATATGGATAAATGGTATCCTGGCACAATATTTTGGGAAATTTTATTAGAAACTCCATCATAAAAATTAATCATAAATTAAACTGAATAGATACACCTAGGAATATTAGAGATCTAGATATCATAAAATTAAATTTTACTTAGAACAAAAATCATGAACTTGTACTCCACCCTATCATATGCCTTCACCATGTTAAGATTTAAGGTAACAATACCCTTCATTATTGTTGATATTTTTTTTCATTGAATAAAAAATACCATGGGAAACAATTTCATTATCAATAATAATGAGTTGAGGAACAAAATAAATTTGAGTCTTCAAAATGATATCGGTTAAAATATCTGTTGACCTATTTTTTAAATCCTATTAAAATATTATATATATGAAATTTCATATATTGGTAGGACAAAAATCATTTATTATAACTAGTTTACTAATGTTTGTAACCAAATTAATAAGAGTATCATTAAATGACTCAAAAGGTGTAACTAATTTCTAAAAACTAATCGTGATATGGAAAACATCTTCACCCACAACAACCCAATACATATTAAAAATATAGTAGGAAAGCCATCTCGTCCTAGATACTTTGTTGGATACACAATATTAATAGCTGCAACAGCCTCACAATGTGTTATGTATGTCAAAAATTAGTCGTTCATATATTATATAATAAGTAAAACCATATTGTGATGAATATTATAACATCCTATCTAGGGCTACCCAATTAGAAAAAAAAATTTTTGTACCAAGTGATCTTAATCACACATCACCATATGCCAAAGGCTTCCAACTAGTAGCTAGGGTATGACAAATCTTATAGGGATACTCTAACTTATAGAATAATAATAATAACAACAACAAAAACAATTACAATTAACAACAGAAATATTTTTATCATGAACTACATTAGAGTACATACCTTGGATTTATAGTAGAACGCATACCATAAATAGAAAACACTTCCAAGTTATAATAAAAGCTACACATGTAGGTTACATAGTCATACATCACAAATATACCACCCAATGATTGAACATATATAGTATATGAAATAAAATGACAAAAAATAAAATAATATCCAACCATGGTCCCCAAAATCATCTCTATATCCCCACTTATCTCCTCAAGCTCATACACCTATACTCATGCCATCAATTAGACCCATATTCTAGTCAATAGTCTACATGCACACCCAAGTTTTCATGGAAGGTGTGAGAATAAAACTTCATAGGGAAACACCAAAGGTGTTATAAGAAAAAAAATAATATTTATTTTAATTGTAATGACTCTATTTTTTCTTTAAAACACTTTTAAAGATTTTATGGTATATTTTTTTGATATAGGTGCAGAGTTAGAGTGGGAATCTAGGTATTTTTGAGCCTTAGTGTTGATATATTAAAAATATTGAATATAGTATATCACATTCATGTATTTTTTTAAATAATAGAATATCTCCCAAATAAATTTTTCATATGGTAAAACTAAGTCATCAATTAAATTTAGAATGCGGGTTTTACCTAGGTGTGATATAATATTTATACGTATCCG
Source organism: Viscum album (assembly GCA_963277665.1). NCBI lineage: Eukaryota > Viridiplantae > Streptophyta > Magnoliopsida > Santalales > Viscaceae > Viscum > Viscum album. Next base: position 1,161,898,630 of record OY728126.1, read on the forward strand.
GTGTTTTGTTTAGGAATAGTCACGGAAGGAATAATAAAAAAATGAATAAATTAAATAATTTATTGTTTAATAATTATTAATAACCTAAATCCTCTTATATGGTTATGGAAAAAACCAAGGATTATCCACCTAAACCGATTATTGATTTACCAAGGAGTTTTCCATTTTCAATAGAGTTCTTGAATCATACCAACATCGATGAACCAAAATCATTGTAATTTATTAATTCATCAATTTTTTAGGAAATACCTTTATTTTATATTATTAAACCTCATTCTAGATTCTCCAATGTCAGATGTGAACCAATATTGTTATAAAATTAATTCATGGACCAATTATTGATTTATGGTTGATATTTATTCTTCCCATAATTAAGGATTGATAAATGACTTATTGATTCATGATTAATCCTTTATGATTATCATTTCCTCCATAAATTGATAATGTCTGACTCGAATAACGACTGACATCAATTTTCTCACTCCTTTATATATTTCTTTTATCCCCTTGTTTTCAAAATTCATCATCGATATTTCTCTTGACATAGTGTTTGACTATACCTAGAAACTGATCACTGCACAATTGATATTTGGAAAAATGTATCGTTATCTCACATTTGGATTAAATATCGAAGGAATGATCACCGTGCAATGATTATGATGGAAGATTGGGGCTGGGTCAAGGTTTTTTTGTTTTTGGTTTGGAATTATGGTAATGTTTTGTGATGGGAGATGAATTTAGAGTGGATGAATGGTTGGGATATAACCACCATATATAGATCAAATTCAGTTAAAATTTGATCCAATATATTTGGTAGAATATAAGGTAGTGGTGTTGTGTGAGATAATCATAAAATAGATTTAAAATTCTTTGAAAACCAAATATACATAGTATGTAGTCTAGAAGAACATACTTTGTGTGAAAATATTTCCATGATGGATAGGGTTACACATAGATATAAATATCACATGTCATGTTCTTTTTTCACATGTTTTGTGAACCTTGATTTACTACCTGGTGTGTACCCTAGGGGTAGATGGGAACATAGATGACAAGTGTGAAATGTCATGACAAGAGTACACACACATGACTTGTGTATAGGGGAACAACTAGAGTAAATGGGAATGGGTAAGAGGATATGGGAATTAGAATAGACCTGGGTAGGTCCGGACTATGTAGGACACTACAAGCATTTCCTATATATACAATGTACCACTTATAGGGTGGGTTTCTCCCCCATTCTCTTAAGACTATTTAAGTATCAATAGGGTACATTCCCTTGGTCAATCCACATGAGGGAATAGTGAGGCATCCAATCACAAGCATAGGTTAGGTTATATCCTATATGGATTAGTCCTGGATAGATTCAGGTTTCCCTATGTGTGGACCATGGTTTGATCCTCTATAATTATTCCGTAGGTTGGGTCAGGTATCCTATTTCCACTATCAAGGGAATGTGATTCCCATCCTAGTGGGATATTCTAAGTTGGTTTAGATACGCCCCATAGGCCTTGGGTGTTATCCTCTACCTATGTATCAATATACTCTAAGTTCTAGTACATACAAATTCATGTTGAGGCAGAATGAGAATGATCTCTAGGTTAATCTCCCTTGGTGTTAGCAAGACATGAGGAGTGTATTCTCTTATATGAGTGCCACCTTGGATCCTCGAGTGGAAAACTGTGATGGATGTTTGTTTGTGACCATAATTTAACATATGGTTTCTATCTTGATCACATATAGGTTTCTATTATCATTTATTTTGTGTCGACATTATCCTTGATGATTTATGTTTGGTGATTTCTGGGTGTCATACTGGTTAGGGTTATACCCACTCTTGAACAGGCTCTGCCTACACATGTCATTTATTATGTTGATGAAAAACCTTTTTATGGTTCCCTAATAGAATTAGGAGTAGGTAGATATTATTTCTGATTTAAAAACCCAAAATATATATTGTATTTTCATCATTCCGACTATACCTTCTTTATAGTAGGTCAGACTCTATGACAGTTTTAGTGGACTTGTATTTGGCCTTTTTTCATTCTTATTAATGTGTAATAATTTGATATGAGATCAATTATATATATTCATATTTGGAATTAGTTTTTACTTTCATTTCAACATTATAATTGTATTTGGATGTGTTTTTGTGTGTTAATGTACCTTAGTCTAAGGCCACCCTTATGTGTGATATGACTACTCAACACTAGTCACCAGCAACTAGCCTTTTGGAGGCAATCCTGGGGTGTCACACATAGATTTACTAAATATAGGAAGGCCTCAGTGGGTTGGGATGCGACAGAGTGGTATCAAAATGATTCATATTAGAAAAATATTATAATGATCATCTAGCTGTGAGGTTTGTTTTGGGAAATTGGGAAACATTGAAAAAGTGTCTCAAGTTTAGCTCTCAAGATAGGGAACCTAGTAACAGTGTGGTGTCTGATGTATCCATTACCCAAGATTATGATAACCTACTTATTTACCTAGTACATATAGGAATTATTTTTATGGAAAAAATTGATACATGCATCATATATGAATGGGTTGTGGTTTCCATTGCCTTCTTGAAGAAACTCCCCAGACATACTCTTTAACCATGTGAATATTTACTTTTGAATGATTCCTCCATGAAGATAGCCATCCAGGATTCTATAATGGGATCATTATTATGATCCTCTTAGTGAAGAGGCTTCAGTTTAAGGGATTTAGTAGGAGGTGGTAACTCCTGGTGGTTTTCCAGTCTTACCTCCACCCATTGAGTAACCACTTGTTTCGATTTTATTGGAGGATTATTTGCATAGACTAAGTGGATTTCATAATTTATCAAGATAGGTATCCCTTAGTTTTTGGGGTTATATAGACCCCCTTGGTAGTATAGTACTGTCTCAAGATGGTTGGGTGAGTTTTCCATTTTATCAGGATCCCTCTTGATTAGATGGTGGTCTTAGTGGTGAGCCTTATCCATGGATCTACATGGGGATGGTGGAGTTTAGTAATGCAGACACATGGATAAGTTACTCTAACTTATACATAGTTTTAGAACCTATTAATAGAGTAGTTTTACCCATTTATGTTGTGTTCAATATGTATCTAGGAGATTCTAGATCTCGATTCGAGAAGTATGTTGGTAAAAAAGTTTTCTTAGAGTTTTACTAACCTCTCAAGGTTCTCTATATAAATGTTTTAGGATGAAAAATTTTGAGCACAGAACATCAAGAATGATATTCACTAAGATATCCAATATAGAGTCATATCTCTCTATATTTCTTCCTATTCTGGGGTACTGAAGCATTCATTGGTGGTATAGATCTTTCTAGTTTATAATTCATAGATAGTTGGTTATAGCAATGGGAACCCTAGAGATGAGACTTTGGAAGATGGTATTCATTAAAAATATTAATGATCCATGAATGAAAGGTGTTTCTAGAGATAGTCTCAGGATAGTGGGTATCCTTTATAGGGACCATAGTATGGTTCCAGTCAGTGGAGGTAGGGGCTATGATACTCTTTTTATTGGTGAGGATATATCACATAGTCTTTCACAACCCACCATATAATAGGCATAGAAATATTCGATGAACCACCTTGAAAGAGGTAAATTATTGATCAGGGATTTCCACAGGGTAACAAACATGGTAGAGAAGCTGTGAGAGTAATGGGAGTTAGCCAATAATTTGATCTATTGCCACCACCACCCTAAGTGGTCCACTCTATGGTCAAGGAGTTGGTGGTGAGGGATGTGGGAAACTATAAGTTGTGGTAGATTATAACCCAAATTCTCCGAGTATGATTTGACATATGATATATGTCTTATCTATTTTAGCTATAGTATTTATAGACACATGAATGATACATTGTTCCCATTACACATCCATTTGTCAATATATATATTCTAGTGGAGCCTTTGGCTCAACCCTTGTATTTGGAGACTCCTATAAGGGAAGATTTAGTGATCAAACACTTATGCTGATAGTGTGACCTGAATCTGAGAGGAGAAAGCTTCATTTTGGAAATTTTAATGTCTATGATGAGTATTTACAACAATATTCTAGGTATGGACTAGTTATCCACAATACGTAATAAAATTGACTATTTTGTATTGAGGATGTGGTACATTTGATTTTATGGGACTTGGTTTTCCTTAATCAGTGAGAAGGAGACCTAGGTAGGGAAGTATGTGATCATACATACTTGGATACAACCAATTACACATCAATTGTCTAGTATTACCATTGGAGAAATAAATTTTATGAGCATTGTATTTCCTATAGTACTAGAGGAGTATAATGATGTCTTCCCTGAGTATCTTTCGGGCATACCTCCCCCGCAAGAGATTGATTTATACATAAACCTTCACCTAAGGAATACCATAATATGTATTCCAACATATTGAATGAACCCCATAAATATTTGAGATATAAAGGTATAGTTAGTAGATTTTTATAGCAAGGGATTTGTCAGACCCAGTGATTCCCCAAAGGCAGCCCCAATGTTTCTCACCAAGAAGATTAATGAGAGATTGAGGTTATGTTTGGATTACATTCACCTAAATCAGGATACCATCAAGAATAATTATCAACCTATATAAATCGATTAACTCTTCATCCAATTTAAATGGGTGCGGAGTTTCTCAAAGATTTACCTTAGGTAAAGCTATCACTAGCTCCAAGTTCAAGTGGAGGAGATATTGAATATAAAATTTCGATGTGTCTATGGTACTTATGATTATTTGGTGGTTTTCTTCTATGTAACAAATTATAGGACCAATGAACCAAATCTTTTATCCCTTATGGAATCAATTTTTGTTAGTATTCATCAGTGATATCCTTATGTACATAGTGTTATAAGAGGAGAACAAGATACAATTAAGGATGAATGTGGGCACACATAGAGAGTACCATCTTTATGGGAATACCTCTAAGTGACATTTCTAGATTTAGGATTTCCACTTCATTGGACATGTCATATTAGATGTGGGAGTAGTAGTATACCTAGAAAAGGTTTAGGTTCTTCTACCTTAGGATCCACTTAAGAGAGTGACTAACGTGTGGTTATTGATTAGTTTATCAAGATACTATTTGATATTTTTGCCTAATTTTTTTTGGGCTTCATCACCCATAACTACCTTAACATGAAGGTGTAGCATTTTGTATGGACATAGATATTCCAACAGTATTTTTCAGGAGTTGTAGAAGTGGTTGAAGAGAACCCCCATCTTTAGATTTCCAAATGTGTGTGTTGAGTATTTTTTATTCCACAAAACCTGTGGAATTATACTTGGATGAATTCTTATGAAGCGGTAGGTAGTGATTGATTATGGGTAATGACAGATGAGACCCCTTGAAGAGAACTATGATCCCCATTTTGAGATAGTAGAAGTGCTTTTTGGTCTAAATATGTGTCGAAACTACCTATGGGAGAGAGTTCTATCATTTATTAAGACCACAAGAAAATATGGTATATCTTTTCCCAAAAATATCTTTTCTTTAGACAAAGGTTATAGATAGAATTATATTAGGATTATGATATTGAGATATTCAATACTCCCTAAAAGGGAAACATGTTGGAGGATTCTCTCAATAGGAGGTCTAATTCATAGTTTTTGAGACAGGTTTCAAAGTAGTCATCCTTGTATCAGTTATCCTTACTTGAAGAGGATTGTAAAGTTTTACTCTAGTTAATGGTTTTTACCCTCCTCTACTTTAGTGTGTTAGGGATGATCAACTTGGAGATAATTATTGTGAATCCATGTGAGGATTTATATTAACTAGATGTGTTCTTGATGGATTTTCTAAAGTTTGGGAGCATGAAATCCTTTTCTGATAATGGAAGATGGTACTAATCATTATACAAGAGGAGGTAATGAGGGAATTTCAAGCATTCCCCTTAATGGTGCATCCATGAGTGGAGAAGACGTAATAAGACCATTGACATCTGTTTTTTTGGTAAGGGATAAAGAGGTGTGTAGATGAGTTTATCTCTTAATGACTCACTTTCCAGTAGGTGAAGGTTGAGAATATTGTTACAAAAATCTTGTCTCAACCACTTGTAGTTTTTGAGTGGATGTGGGATGGTATCTTAATGGATTTCATGATGGTACATCTATGATTACCTAGTGGTTACAATGTTATCTAGGTGATCATTGTCAGATTCACTAGGTCAGTTCAATTCTAAGACATCCAAGAGTAGGGTTCATCAGATATCTTTTGTAATGTCCCCAACCTGGAATCCACTAAACCAGTGCCCCATGCCAAGTCATCACATGACTTCAAGAGTGCATCCCCATATGCCAGAGGTTATCAACTAGCGGCGAGGGTCTAATTAGCCATGTGGGGAGACTATACCCTCTTTACCAGAGTTATCCATAGTAGAACACAATATAAATAGCATAAAAATATAAACAACTAATAAACATACAAGTCCATAATCTACCAACTAGGTACAAATCATAATTCAATATTAACAATGTCATGATATACTAGTATTGCAAATTGATCAAAACTAAAAATAAGACAAACGGGAAAATTCCAAAATTTGTCTCGACTCTATGTCCAGATCCTTCTCCATGTACATCCCAAGCCCAAATCAACATCATTAGGAAGGGCCTTTTACCTTGTCGTGACCAGAATCCAAGAAATCTACTCGGGTACCCAACAGCGGATCGAGCAGAGTGTGAGTACAAAACTCAATAGGCCACCACTAATGGTGTCTACAAAATATCCAGTCTAATAGATAGTTCAAGCAAATACAAAATAAATGGTAAGTAAGCAAAGGACATTTTGGGTTCCATTTGTTAAAAAAATTCATTTAATTGATTACTATCATTTATCTCAGTTCCATTTCTTAACCATCTTTACTAATTAATCCATTTATAACACATTCTATTTGGTTTAGGCATATACATCATTATACATGGGTCTAAGGAAATCAATCACTATGCATAGGGGAAATAAATCAATTCCCTATCTCACTAGGGATACACATATGACATCAACACATTATTCTCACCTCGAAGCCTTAGTTCTGGTGGAATGAAACCGTTAGGGGAATAGAACCTTTGTCCCCTTCCCTAACCCTTGTATTTTAGAGTGGAGTTTAGAGCCTCAGTCTAACTCAGCCCATGGGCATAGATCCTCATGTCAATACCCCACACTACAAATCCATGGACACATTATTATTTATCAAATCACCACAACCTTACCATAACACAAACAATCATAACCAATTCCATTGGAAAATCACAATACACAACAAAAACATGGTAAATAGTACATTGCCATAACCCATTAACACATTTACCAATTACAATTGATATCCATCTAGTCAAATTCTCATTCTTAGGGCTTAATCAATTATGTGTGTTCAACAACCCCCCATAATTTTCCCATATTCATAAATTATCATATACTATCCCACTTATCCCATTGAACATCTCACAATCATTTACCCCTTACTCATTTCTGGTTTGACACTTATAATACATAGCACAATCACTTTATAACATTCAACTGATTAGGTATGCCTCATGATTTCCCATGTATTAACTCATTCCATATTCATCAATTCCCTTATGAAACCATTTACATGTTTTCAATTCAGAATCTATTCCCAATTAACATGATAAACATTTCATATGTACTAGTCCCCATTGGCATTTCAACATAATTCATATACCATTGAACACAATCCTGTTTAACCTAAATAACCCACATTCAATTCATTCCAAACAACCCATTATGCAATTACCGGAAAACCTAGGCACAAACATCCATATTCCATTTATAACTAAATTAACTTTTTATTTGTGTTCTATATAGGATTCACTTTATCACTAGACAACCCTTCATTTAACCTTACCATTTTCTAGGTTCGGAAATTCAGATGCACACCATGGGTGGCACTAAAATGGTCAATCCATCCCCTACGCATCTGACTGGGATCGTGAGGGTTTCATGTGGTCACTTAGACACCCTTTTTTATAAAAAAAATATAACAGAACCAATAACTCAATTTAGGGAAAATAAGAACACAAACATCCATGAAAAAAACTAAAATAAAACTATGGGATAATACTTGTAGACCACCTACCTCGAATATGATAATGAATGCACTCTTAATCATTTCCTTGGCTCAGAATTCAAAAACCCCCAGAATCCTCAACCTAAATCTCACCTGAAAATAGGGTTTTAGGGATTCAGAAGGAGTTAGAATAAACTCGAAACCCAAATCCACAAAATATAAGAAAGAGGAGCATTAGACTTACCCAGAAAATCAATCCCCAACCAACCACACTCAAAAATAGCCATGAATTGAAGGAGGACCACCCTTGGAAAGCTTGGTTCATCCAAGATCATCACTTGGGTTGTAGGGGGTGAAATAGAGGATAAACCTAAGTTGGGGTTTAAAATACTAGGATGGAATTTTTGTAATATTCTTAATGATTCTAGGCCACATGGTTTTCCAAACCGTGCAAAAACCGTGCGTGAGCCACTGTCCGAAAAACACCCCATCGCATGATTTCATGGGAATTACACACCGTTTTCTTAACCGTGTGCTAACCATGCATAAGAATCTATACATGGATGCATGGTTACCTAGTAATTCCTCATATTTTTATTAACTATGTTCTATCCATGTGTAATCCTCTGTCTATTGCTCACGGTTACATGGGATACTCTGCACGGTTTGCACTAACTGTGTGAAAACAATGCAACGTTCCCAGTAACTCCCTTTTCTTCCTCTTTTGATGTCTCTAACCCCCGGAACACCCTAAAGCCTTTACATTAACATGGGTAAACACTTATATATCCAAAATTAAGAGGCCAAACCTAAAATTAAACAAAAACATACATTAAGAAAATACAGAACCTTACAACCTCCCCACCTTAGAACAACTCATCCTCAAGCTGCTCTTCCAAGAATCACTAAGATTCTGTAACTATAAGTCATTTCACTAGGACTTCCTATATATTCCAATCTTCCAAGTTTCTATTTTCACATCAAAAATTTCACAGAACATGGATCAAGGGAACAGACTTGTCCCGCAAGTCTTCCTTGCCACAACCACACCACGAACCGAAAGCTCCTAAAGGATGCATCAAATTCAACCATATCTAACCACTATAAATTCACAGAGAAAAATTAGAAAATAGTTTCTAACTCAGTACACATGAAAACATCACATAAAACATCACATAATCATAGAGGAACCAATCGACACCCCCTCGATCTGATCTTCTTCGCAACTTAGGACCCAAATCACTTGGAATCATCATGGAGGAACCAATTCCATTCATATTTCAGATCAATTATCCTACTTCTAACAGAGACTAAATTCAATATCTCCCAAATGATAATTAATTATCCTTTCAATCATATTTATCAACTTACATTGATTCACCACTATCAAGGAAAGATCACATAAAACTCAACTCAACCTTCACATCACCAGATGTGTTCCAACTCAGCATGCCTGAACATCCATAGGTGCGTTACCCTACATTGGTATCCAGCTACACCATCAAAACTATTCAGGAGGACATTACTACAATATCCATTCAATGAATAAGATCAACTTGACCTCACTCAGGTAGAAATTCATTTCAAAATACACATTCCGCTACAACAAGTACCTAGAGGTGGTTCACTCTCACCACACACATTCATGTTTTCCATATCAGGTCGGACCACACCTAGCTAGCTTGTCCTAGAACACCCACCTTCCACTTATGGTATGTGACCCCTTTCTCACCTTCCCAAGGTTCTCATTAACATGAATCCCATAATTATCATCCCACTCACCCATTGTGGTCGTTCCCTATATTATGGTAGAATTACATCACCATGGAATTACTGCCCTCCAAACCATCACCAGGCATCACCCTCAGCATGAAACCACATCACATGGCCAAGTTTCCCCAACTTCAAGACGTTATAAAACCGCCTTAGGAGAAATTTCCCAAGTCCAACCATAATATTCATTGGATTTATATAACCCACCTCTCTCGACACAACCAGTTATCATATTCAGCCACACCCTACTACGACTTCATCACAGACATCAAAATATTCAAAAGGAACCACCTTGAGCTCAAATATAAAACTTGCTTCATTAGTCACCACATCCAAGGCCCACATGGCCTCTCCGAGGAACCAAACATGTACCTCATTGGTTCCTCATAGGCATCCCGGTGCCACTACATCAACTCGATGTTCTCCTCTCCACATCCAGAACTAAATTATCACTCTGAAACTTAGTGCTATTGTTACCATTTCTCTCTAAGAGTTATTACAACCACCGCCTCTTACACTCGATCAGAATTCGAACCCCAAAACATAGACTTGGATATTGAGATTTTTCCAAAAACAAGAAAATGAACATCACCCAGTGTATATTACCGACTTCCATGAACGGAACCCATGACATTTGTCAACATTTAGTCCATATTGAGGGCATTAAACCATGGAATATAAGTTATAAATTCCATTATAAATCTCCACACATACCATTTCCATACACGTAAACTCCATGAAGTCCTTCATCCAACCAAACACCTTCAAGTCTCTTGGCATAAACCCAGATCTTCTAAACGTACCTGGGACAATATCATTATATTGGGCATTATATTCACTAGATGAAGTATTCTAAGAAGATTTTGAGTAACACCACCACCCAATTATCCACTTCTGATGTCCAACTATGGAACACCATGACCTTACAAGGATCTCAGACTCCCCTTTTGAACGCATCTTATCAACACTTAACCACCACTGCTCATGTGTGATTTCCAACCAAGCCTAACCATTGATTCTCGACCAAATATCCAAGCGGCCATGAACCAACCTTTCATGTGGAACTACTTCTAACACACCTCTTTATTTCTTCCAATGAATCCATGATGGCTAAAAACTGAAGCACAATGGTCTACCACACAAATCAGACCCACGGTCTCTCCCAAATAAACCTTTATCTATGTGTCTTATATGGCCTACTTACTTACCTAACCTAGTATCTTGGTAAGTCATCCTCATCATCCCTGAGGTGGCCTCTACATCTCACCCAAAAACCAAAACCATTCATACAATCATGTTCATCCACGTGAACACCCTCACCTTGAGTGTCACCATCGAGTGAATGAATATATCTGCACTATAGTCACCCTTATCCCTTCCACTCAAAAACAACTTCGAGACCTCCATTAGTCATCATACAAATAGGTGAGTCAGGCATAAATATGATACAACCATTAGAAACAAACCTTAACTCCTATTAGAAACACTAGGGTTACCTTATGAATGAACCAAGCACAACTATACCATTTAATAAAACACAGTGGTACTTAGTAGGCATTGAAACCATCTCTAAAGCATCTCTCATACATCATATTCCAAGGTACTTGTGCCGCTGGAATAACCTCCCATGAGGTCAACCTTTAATTTTCTAAAACTATCGTCACATAACCATAACATGAGTATAACCACCAACCATCAACCTTCCCACTAAGCCCTCTCATCCAAACCCACACCATACAACAGTCTGAGTCCCACTATCAAATTCCTAAACATCTACATGTGTGACACACACCCAAAAGCACTATAAACCCTATCCAACCTCTCTCATAGGTCACCTTGATGGTTTATTGACACCAACTCCCAAGAATGTAGTCACAACTAAGAAAATACATTCTCCCTCTCTCCAAACCATACATATCATGATACGAACAAAGAAATGATCATGCATGACACTCTATCCCTAGTTATGATGCACAATATGTCTAGAGCACTAAAAACCCATTTACTCTAGCTTCCATACCAATGTTGTACATATTAATTGAAACTACAAGGAAAACATCCTATCTAGGATTCAAATGAAACTCTCAGCTTCTCTGCTCAAAAGTTCACTAAGACCTAGGCACCATCCTTAGGGTCTATCATGCACTTCGTATGGTCACAATCCATGATAATTCCACACTCACCTTACCAAACAATGCCTCACAACCCAACGACCCAAATACTACCAAGGGGTCCCTAAACACACCACCTATGCTTTATTATAACTGGAAAGGCCTCACAATAAAAATCTAAATTTTAAAACTAGGGAACTCTTGTTGCCCCAACCCACACATATAAGGGTCAAACTGAAAACAAAAAGGACACCCACATTTGAACTCAATCATTCTCATATTGAACTTATCATTCACCCGATTCTTCGAAAAATGACCAACACGATTTAACTGTAGATGGAAAAGATATCATGCTGCCAACCTTAAACAAACCATTATTAAAACTCTATCCCAACAGTCATAACCACACATATAAAACTACCCTCTACCAAAACTACAATGGGTCATTTTAAACATGTGGTAACAAATTTACTTAATCCAAAGTCTATCATCAACCCCTTTTCAAACCAATTCTTCTTTTACAACCCGATCATTTAATCTTAGTCACATTTCCCATTTATAAACTTCATACCACCATCATTTTAACTCATTTACACCTTTCATTAGAAGAAATTCATTAAAAAATTTACTGTCATTATGAAATATTCCTCTTCAGGACACCGAATCAACCTTTACAATTTATCACAACATAGAATTAGAACCCGGTCATAACATTTCTTTATACACGATATTACATAACTATTCACTTGCATTATTTTTATTCACCCACTTACATTACCCTTATTAGGCATCATTTTATTTAGATTTATCTAGTCAATGCATTCTACTCTCTATTCCCCGCACACCCATCCTGTGTGTGTGCCTATAATGACACATGCCACCTTTATCCTTAGGTGCCTAAAATGATGTATGAATGCAAAACCTCATTCCATTATGACAATGAGAAAAATATCATAAATTACTCAAATCACACAACATGTGAATAACCCAATGGTGAAATACAATTCAACTGTAACAACACACATATAGAACAAAAATTCTTACATAGGGTGACTTGGGTTTTCCCTTGTTCATGGGTAAGGTACTCCCAAGCACAATGTCATTACCAGGCCCTAAAACATCCTAATCTCCTGTATACCATCCCAAAATAGTAAGGAGGAAAAAATATCTCCTCTAATACATCTTTATAAAATCCCCAACCTGGAAGACACTAAACCAGTTCCCTTATCCGAGTCATCACATGACCTCAAGCATTCCTCCCCATACGACATAGGTTGTTGACTAGCGGAGAGGGTCTAATGAGTCACGTTGGGAGACTATACCCTCTTTACCAGAGTAAGCCACAACAAATCATAATATAAATTGTGTAAAAATATGAAAAAATAGTAAACATAGAAGTCAAACATATCCCAACTAGGTACAAACCATAATTCAATATTAATAATGTTATGATATACTAGTAGTGAAAAGTGAACAAAAATAAAAATAAGACAAACATCCAAATTCCCAAACGTGACCAAAATCTAAGTCCGGATCCTTCTCTATATGCACCCTGATCCCAACTCAACATCCTAGGGTAGGGCATTTTCCCTTGTCCTGAAATGCAACCAAGAAATATTCTCGGGCACCTAATGGCAGGTCGAGAAGGGTGTGAGAATAAAACTCAGTAGACCACCACCAATGGTGACTAAAAAATATCCATTGTAATAGATAGTTCGTGAAATTAAAAAATAAATAGTAAGTAAGAACGGTATAGTTCAGGTTCCATTTGTTAACAAAGTTCATTTAATTCATGACTAGAACTTATCCCAGTTCCATTTTTTAAACCATCTTTACTACTTAAGCCATTTTTAACACAAGCTCTTTGGGTTAGGCATATAAATCATCTATACATGGGTCTAAGGCAATCAATAACTATGCATAGGGGAAATAAATCAAGTCCTTATCTCACTAGGGATACACATATCACACCAACACATTATCCTCAATTCGAATCCTTGGTTCAGGTGGAATGAAACCATTATGGGAATAGAGACCTCCTACCCTTACCTAACCCATGCATTTTGGGGTGGAGTTTAGAGCCTCATTCTAACAAAAACCATGGGCATATAACCTCATGTCAATACCCCATTCTACTAAATCATGTTCACATTTTTTATTTATCAAATCACTGTAACCTTACCATTACACAACCAGGCCTAACCAATTCCATCGAGAAATCACAATACACGACAACAACATAGGAATTAATACCATCCATAACCCATTAACACATTTATCAATTAAGATTCATAGAAATTTATCCAAATTCTCATTATTGTTCCTTAACCCATTAAGTGTGTTCAATAACCCCCCCCCCCCTCGAATTATCCAATATTCATCAATTACAATATACAAGCACACATAACCCATTCACCATCACACAAATATTTACCCTTTATGCATTTCAGGTTTGAATCTTATAATACATACCACAATCACATTATAACATTCAACCCATTAGGTATCCCTAATGATTTCCCATGTAGTAACTCATTCGATATTCATTAATTCCCTTATTCATCCATTTACATGTTCTCAATTCATAATCCATTACCAATTTAACATGCCCCACATTTCATATGTACTAGTCCTCTTTGAAATTTCAACATAATTCAAATACCACTGGACACAATCCCATTTAACCCAACTAACCCACATTCAATTCATGACAAACAACCCTTTATGAAATTAACTCAAAACCTAGGCACAGAAATCCATATTCCATTTACATCTAAATCAACTATTTATGCATGTTCTACAAGGGATTCACATTATTTCTCGACAACCATTCATTTAACCTTTCTATATTCCTGGTTCAGAAATATCATCGCATCCCATGGGTGACCCTAAAATGTTCAAGCCATCCTCTACACATACCATGGGGATCGTGAGGGTTTCATGTGGTCACTTAGACACTCCTTTTATCAAAAACTCCAACAGAAGTAAGAATAAAATTTAGTGAAAATAAGAACACAAACTTTTATGCACACATCTAAAATAAAACTATGGGATAATACTTGTAGACCACCTACCTGAAATTCGATGATGAACACACTCTTAATCATGGACTTAGATCAAGATTTAAACACCCCTTGAAGCCTCAACATAAATAACACCCTAAAAAGATGTTTTTAGAAATTTGGAAGGAGATTTAAGAAACTACAACCCCTAATCCGTAAATGAAAAACATAAGATGAATTATACTTACTCGGGGATTCAATCCGTAACCAAAGGTGATCCAAATGGACAATAATTTATAGAGAACCACCCTTGAGAAGATTGGTTCATCCAAACTCATCACTGGGTTTGCAGGGGGTGAAATGGAGGAGAAAACCAAGATGGGGTTTCAAATCACGGGATGGAATTTTTGTAATTTTCTCAATGTTTCTGGGTTTCATGGTTTACCCTCATGGTTTTAAAAAACATTTTCAAACCATGAATGATAAATTGTTCACAAAACACCCCATCACATGGTTTCCTAGGAATTCCACATGTGTTTTTTAATCGTGCACCAACCATGTGTAGCCTCTATCCATGGTTTTATAAAAACCTGGGAATTCCACGGAGTTTACTTAACTGTGAACCAACTGTGTGTAATCCTCTTTCCATGGATGCATGGTTACCTGGGATACTCCACAAAGTTTGCAATAACCATGCACAAATCATGAAACATGCCAAGGAACTCCCTTTTCTTCCTCTTTTCATGTCTCGAACCCCCGGAACACC
This sequence comes from Viscum album, assembly GCA_963277665.1. Taxonomy (NCBI): domain Eukaryota; kingdom Viridiplantae; phylum Streptophyta; class Magnoliopsida; order Santalales; family Viscaceae; genus Viscum; species Viscum album. The sequence continues at coordinate 1,161,914,307 of OY728126.1, forward strand.
CTCATGCCTATACATGAACATGGGGAAACACATATCTTGCAAAAAAGAAGATGCCAAACCAGAAGTCAAATAAAAACATACCTTAAGAAAATATGGGATCTTATAGCTTGGGATTCCTCTATCTTCTAAAGATAAAATAGCTTTATGGATTTCCCTTTATGATCATCTCGGACTGTGATTCTAACTTCACATCATGATAATGAAGAGGATTACAGGAGTTATTTAGGACTCAATTTTTGTTCAACATAGTGTCACACCACTAGAATGATGACCAAATAGAGTGGGACATTAAATTTTTAGAAGAAATTAATTGTGATTTCATTTTGATCTTTTTCTATAGCTAGTAGGATCATCTACCTTTAGTGGAGTCTGTGTATAAAAAGAGTTACCACTCCACCATCAGTATGTAACTATTCATAGCCTTGTACTAGATACTATATAAGAAATTTATATACGTCATAAATCTAGAAGAGATGAACCTTATGGATCTAAAGTTAGTGAAAGATAAAATATAGAGTGTTTATATCATCCAGGAGTATATGGGGACTTACTAGAGTCATCATAAGTCTTATGCAGACTAAAAGTGAAGGACTTTGGAGGTGGATGAGGGGGAATATGAGTTCCTAAAGATTTCACCTTAGTTTATGATTACATATGTATGGATAAGGATGAAAGTTATATATGAGATTCATTGTATCTTTTTAGAAACTATATAGGGTTGGTGAGGTAGCATATTTCTTAGCCCTACCACTACAGTTAGACTAGGCGCACGATGTCTTCCACATGTCATAGTTGAGGAGGTATGTGCATGCCATATCACATGTTATTGACTCGGGAGAGTTGGGCATTGAGTATGGAGACACCATTTTAGATTAATTAGTATATATTGATGATCATCTAGAGAAAATAAATCATGGGTGGTAAATTCCCTTAGTGTGTGTTCGATGGCAACACAAAATCTTTATGATAGAACTTAGGAGAGGTAAAAATAGACGTGAGCTTAATACTATCATATTTTTAGTAGTATTTTTTATTTTTAGGATGAAATTCCATGATTTAGGGAAAATGTAATGACTCTATTTTTTCTTTGAAACACTTTGAAAAATTTTAAAGAATATTTACAGAGTTATGAATATAGTTAGCATGAGATTTTGGATTTATTAGAGCCTTAGTGTTGATATATTAAAAATATTTAAAATAACAAATCATGTGTGTAAATTATTTATGAAATGATGAAATATCTCATGAATGGTGTTTTATATGGAAAAATTTATACATCTATTAAATATAGAATTTTGGTTTTACACTTGTTGAAACATAATATTTGCGTATGTCGGGTGTTCTCTTTAAGATAATTCATAAGCATAATAATAAAGAAAATAATTAATTAAATAATTTATTGTATATTAATATAATATGAACTAAATACTATTCTATTTAATCATAGTTATAAAAAACTTACATGGATACCCCTTAACCATATAGATTGGAGTCGACGATGAAGGATAGATTGGGAAGGGAAAATGGGATCGTGGATTGAGATATGGTTTTCCATGGATTTTTTGATCATCAAAAGATTTCTTGATTCTCCCCAATGTCAATGAATCAGAATCATTATTTATTAGAGATCAATATTGTTTCAAGGTATGCCATTTTTCTTTGGGGTAAACCCCATTTTAGATTCTCCCATGATGAATGTGAATTAATACTTTTTTAAAATTAATTTGCAGAACAATTGTTAATTTATTATAGATGTTTTTATTCCCAGAATTAGCAATTTATAAATTATTTATTATTTCGTTATTAATCATCTATGACCATCGTTTCATACATCAATGGATCAAGTCCAACCTGAATAATGGACAATGTCTATTTTTTCACTTTTGTGTGTTTTAATTTTCTCCCCTCATTGATCATTAATCATCAGTTTTTTGTTTAAAAAATGGTTACAATATACTATAATATTGATTTTATGCAATTGGTCTTCGGTTCAATGGATTATTACTCTGGGTTTGGATTGAGGATAAGAGGAATGATCATGGTGTGTTGATGATGACAGAAGATTAGTCTTGGACAGAGTGTTTTTTCTGTTAGTTGGTGTTACGATGACATGAAATGATGGGAGATGAATTCTAAGTGGATGGATGGATGGGTTGTGGCCACCAGTGATGGCCCAAAAATATTCAACCTATGATATTATATTTATGGTGGAATCATATGTGGTGGAGAGATAGGTGGTATGTGTAAAATATATTGGATGTTCTATATAAACATGGTATACATTATGTGTAATTTGGAAGACCACAAGACTTGTGGACCTATTTTTTTAGTGTCTAGGGTTACATGCAGAGATAAATATCACAAAAAATGTAAATTTTTCACATTATGTGGAACACTTGATCAGGTACATGACAAGTACCCCAAGGGTACCTGGTCACGAAAATAGCTAGTGTTCATAGGTACTAGTGGAGTACATCGACACATATAGTGTACACATGTACGACAAAATTACATAGTCACAAGATGGAAAACATGGACATGGGAATAGACTTTGGAAGGTATGGAATAAATGGGACACACGATGTATTCCCTATACACACCATGTAACCCTTTTAGGGTAGGTTGGAGCCTCCATTGTCTTTATTCTAGTTGAGTATCAATAGGGTATGTTCTCTTGATCTATCCCTATGAGGGAACGATGAGTCATCCCATCCTATATTTGCATAGGATGTGAAATACCCTCTACAGGTTAGTCCTGGATGGAGTTAGGTATCCCTATGTGTAGATTGGGGGTAATTCTAAATCATTACTCCCTGTTTTGGGTTAGGCAACTCATTATCTCCTTATAGGTTGTGTGATCCCCATCATAATGGGCTATTCAGGGGATGGTTAAGAATCCCCTATAGGCCCTATTTGTGATGCCCTATTTGTGGATTAACATCCTCTAAGTTCATGTGTGTACCTCTTCATGGTTAGGCCTAGTAGGAATGACCTCTCAATTAGGTTTCATTAGTGATATCACATCTTAACGAGTGTGTTCTCTCTGATGTGTATTACCTTAAAGCCTCGATCCGAACCCTAGGTTGGTAGTTTGGTCATGAATTTGAGACTTTTTTCCTATTTTGATAATATATGGGTTGTTATAATCATTTGTTATAACTATACTCTTTCTTTAGTGCATTGTATTTAGTGACTTTAGGGTGTCCTATTGGGTATGTTTATGCTCACACCCACATGGGATCTGACCGCATGTGTTGTGTATTATGAAGATGAAAGGAATTTCGATGAATTAATAAAGGGATGAAGAGTAGGTGGATATTAGTTGTTCTAGATAGAAAGAAAATGGTTCTAGGAACTTTATCCTTCTAGTATTCCCCTTTTTTATATATGGTTTGACTCTTTATTAGTTTTGTTCTACTTGTATATAGAACTTCTACTTTCCTATACCCGTGGCATAATTAGATGCGAGATTAGTTGCATGCATACATATTTTGTATTTGTATTTTATTTCCTTTAAAAATCATATATTTTTTGGGATATGTGTCTCTGTATATAGGTACCTTAGGCTAAGGGATCCCATGTTTGTGAAATGACTACTTAGTGATTTTTGGGAACCTATAAGATATTGTAGGTGGGCTTGGTGTGTCACATTAAACTTGTAATTAGCATGTAAGTCCATATTGGATTGTGTCATGGAATGAATTCATAAACTAAATGAATATTAAAGTGTAACATCCCATTCATAAAGTAGTCACACCACTTGGTACTTGAGGAGTCACCCTAATGGTTAACACATACCAACTTGATCCAGTTCCATAATGGGAAGATGCTCCACTAATCTAATCACTACATGCATGAGAATGATCTCTCACCAATAATATCATCGGTTTAGGAGAATGATCAATGTCCATATCATAACAAATTGGTGAACTATAACTCACCCATAAGCTAGACAATGTGAATAATTCATCATCTATTCGTATCTTAGGTTAATGATATAATACCATCTATATAATTAGTCAAGGAGAATGAACCATCTCTATATCATAACATAGGGGTGAATAATGCATCACCTATATACTATTCAAGGTGAATGATACATCACTAATTCATATCTTAGGTGAATGATACATCACCATCCCTCATTAAGGGTGGGCGAGGCACCACAAATCAATATAGTGAACAAGGTATCCCCTAGTGAATGATTCATCACCACACAATAGTGAGGGTGGACGATACACCACAAGGTGAATTATATATCACCATACAATAAAGATTACTATTGAACTATGTATGAAAATGTGAAAGATATATCACCAACTTAACCACCAACAATTTAGAATGGTGAATATTTAAGAAGAACCCTAGGTTGATGATCTGTCACTTCAAGAAAAACTATGTGAATGATATATCGCTAGTGAATTTGGAATCAACCATCAATAATGGTGGAAAATGAGGTATTATTGGGTGAATGAAAAATCAACCATCAACAACAATTAAGAATTAGGAATTAATAGTTCAAACTATCAAAGGTGAATGATATATCATTGAGATTATCTAAGTCGAAAATCTATCACCAATCCATACATGTCAAGTTGGGTGATCTAGTACTGACCACATGTATGTTGAACAATCCATCAACATAAGAACAATAATTCATGAAAATGACTAATCACTATGATAATAGGTATATCAGTACATATGATCCTTATAGGGAAAGAGAAATAACACAAGTCATCAGTCAAATTGAACAAAATTATCTCTATGCCACTCATGACTATGATGTAGTAAACTGAAAAAAATTACATCAATATTGGTCTCCCATAGCACAACTTAGGATTCCATTAAACCACTTATCACACAAGAGTTATTCCATAGTAACACTCATCAGACCAAAGTATTAGCACAAGGGATAAATCATCAATTATCCTAACCAAAACAAGATTTTATATCACCAAGGAACACTCATGAATTTATTACAAGTCTTACAAAAAAAATCTAGCGATGAGGGAACACCTCACAATTCCATTTCCTAGGTATTTCAAAACATTATAAGGCATTGTAACTTTATGTGGACACATGATCAACACAAAAGTTTCAAGGGTCCCAACAAGATATAGGTAGCCCAAATAACCACTAAAGATATAATTAAACAACATTTGGTTCTATCCTAAGTCATTATCACATACTCACTCAAGCCAGTGTCTTATTTGATGAATTCATTATCAATAAAATAGTCTCACCCCTACCTGCCACTCTTAGAGAGAAAAACATACCGATTCATGACCCTCTTAGGTCGTGAGTGTCATAGATCAACAATGGACAACCCTCATGGTTCTATATCATTATAACTAAGCCTCTCACATAGGCTACGTTTCCATTTTAAGATAAATCATAAACCCATAACCTCAAAGGCTTACTAGTATTCTCATTAAAATCTGTATCATTACACCACAAAAGGATAAACCACTCACAGTTTCCACTTGAGACACTCACAACCACTTAAATTATCTAGTATCCCATAATATATATGAAAAAACATATAAAATGTAATATAAGGTATAACCTTCTAGAAACCAGAGTTATCCCCTTAAGAAAGATCACTTTACCCTTGTAGAGACCCAAAGCCTGACGTACATGGACATTACATTACTTTTGCGGAATACATAATACATAACAAAAACAGACACACAAGGACAGTAATAGTTTAGTGTCTTTAGAAACTTGGAACGTAATCTTCTAATCGTGGTGAAAGTTCTTCAACATCTCCCATAAAGATCTTCCACTTTTTGTTTCCTTACATAAACCATTTCTTTTGATCCTGGGGAAAAATAAAACATAAAAAGGGTAAGCTCAAATGCTCAGTAAGGGTAAGCATGGATAAAATAGAACATACCATATACATTTGAACTTAGAAACATGAACATAATGTTTAAACATCATAATCTTGAGCAACGACATAAAATATGGAAGTACATATGGCATAGATAATAATGGAACATAAACCATGATAAAATAGCGTGGGAATAAAACATGTAATTGTGGAATCCATTAAGCACATGTAATGATTTCCATAGTAGCCATGTATTGCTGCCAGGACCCTCTTAGTGGACAAAGTCTCATTCTGAATCGAGTTCACTCCTCGTTTCAGTCCTGTAACACTGAACCGGATTAACTTACCATTCGAGCCATGTCTATCTCATGAGATATAAAATCTTTACCCAATGCATTGGAGGGAGATATATGTCCCGCCCATCTCATAATTAAATCATTCTTACTTGTGCCACAAAATAAACAAACATCATTCATAAAAACCCAACGAATAAAATGGGTTTCATAAACATCATCCCATCATCACATAATTCATATAAAAGAAATGGATATCATTTAATAATAAGAAAAGTGAAACCATGATACTTGAAACATACACATGTGAAATAATGTCATCTTAGATGAAAATGGTTTTGATAAAACACTTGAAATGAATTCTTGCGAAAAAATATCTTTTTTTCTTCAAAATAATTTTCTATTAACAAAATGTCATGCAATTTTAAAAGAAAATGATTTTGTTGAAAATGGTCATGAAATATTTTGTAGGAAGCTTCATGAAAATAAGGTTTTATAAAACCGTAAAAATCCTTTCTTTCTGTATATGTTAAAAAAACATTCTTCTCGTACTTTTTTTTGGAAAAGTCACAAAGTACCTTGTAGGGTAAATAAAAGAAAGATTCCTTCCATACTATGGGGTAAAAGTAAAAATGGGTAAAAAGGACTTTAAACATACATGAATAAACTTTTATAAAACATTGACATGGATGATAGCAATAACCCCGATAAATACTTACGAATAAGCAATCTTAGATAAAAATGAGATTTGCAAAATTATCCCTTACCTTAGGTCTGATATGCTTTGTACGTATCTGAACCTCCTCTTCTTTGAAGAGCCTCTTTGAGACCTCCTCTTAGGGCAATAAAATTGGTCATTGAAGAAGACCAGAACCTCTAGGATGATTATAGGGAAGTGGAGAAGAGAATTTGGAAGGGGTTGGCAGATCTTGAAGGCTCAAAGTGGAGTGAGGAAGAGAGGGAGGAGGTGCCCTTTTATAAGGGAGGAGAGGGGCCCCTTTGAAATAACTAAAAATATTATTTTATTATAATGTCATATTCGGTTTTTAATACCTCCAAATTGATTTATGTCGAAGCTAAGGTGGGGATGGGTGAAAATCCTCTCATAAAATAGAATTTAGATAACTTTAGGTCATTATATTAACCTTATCGTTTAGTTTAACTCTTAGTTAATTTGATTGACATTTACCACGTCACTTTGTATTTTAATATTATATAGTTAATAAACTTACCATATACATCCAAGAGACCCCCAAGTGGTCCATTAATGATACACCAATCATGATATAAGTATCTTGGCCGAACCTTAGATTTTTACGAATATAATAACAATTAATAATATAATATTTGTTTTAAAAACTATTTTATGTCAATTTTGACACTATTTGGTAATTGATTTTTGTGAAAATCATAACAGAATGATTAGTTCGAAAAAAGTTAATTACATCACTACTAACATATCATATTAACATAGAAAATTATTGGAAATCATAAAAAGTCTCAAATTACATTTATTTGGGTATTTATAACATCAATTATGTCAATATTTCATTAATAAGATAATTACTGCATCATCATTGTGTCATAAATAAATTAAATTATTTTAAGTCTAAAAATTACAAATAAAATACCATTATGTTGGAAATATTTTTATCTTTCTAATTAATATTTATAGTCTAATTTATCTTATGTATAACACTATATTAAAAATTATTTAGTTATTAAACTTTGATTTTAACTATTTTAACCCTTCTTTAAATAAATTGATAATAAATGTCCTAATCTAATCCATGTGGGGCTAAATGGTCATATTTTATTCCTATGGTTGTTTTTGGATGAATTAAAATTATCCAATAGAATTAGGACATGTGTTAGGGTAATAATAATATCATTTTTACACTTAATTACCCTCTTTACTTTTAACCGTGGTAAGAAAAAGTAAAAAGTTACTATTCACCAAAAATTATTTTAATCTCATTGAACCACATTTTAGTCCTTGATATTAACCATGTATCTCGGATTTTCAAAATTTCACTCACAAAAGTGGTAAAATTAAGTTTTATGAAAAAATCCGTTTTTTAACTACCACTTAGTGGTTTCACTATTCATCAAAAAAATGAAAGTTTCCATAAAAATACAAAAAATTAGGTCTAAGCTATATTTGATATTATGAATTCAAAAATGATGTCTATTTTTCCAAATTCAAAACATATTAGTTGCATTAATTAATTTAAAAATTAATTCTTGTCGTCAAAACAAATAGTGTGTTCTTAAGAGATAATAACTATCAAAAGATTGACACTTGTTTATATCTGGTTTAAATGTGAAATTACATCCAATGACAAAAGTTGTATTAAATTGTAAAAATATATTCTAAATATAATTTAAAACCACTCAAATTAATAATTTATCACTATTAATTATTTCGATTAAAATGTTATTTTTAATTAAAATTTAGTAATTTTCACTATTCATCAGAATATGAAAGTTATCCGAAAAGTACCAAAATTTCACCCTAAGATAATTTCGATATTCTGAATCCAAAAATGAAGTCCATTTTAAAAGATAAAATTTATAAAATTTCAAAAAGTGGGTATTACTATTATAACGGCTAGTTCATAATAATATTATAATAATATATCTTTTAGTGAAACTCGGTATTGCGTACTACACACGATATCGAGGAAGGTCGCGATTGCGTGTAATTCTAGGAAATTCAAGGATGTGTGTTGTGAAATATCCTTTTGGGGTAGCGTAAAACACAAGACATTAATGAAATTAAAAAGAATATTTTTCATAAAATCTCGGGGTGTTATATTCTACCCCCCTTAAAATGAATTTTTCCCTCGAAATTCATCGGGGTTATAAATGGATTATGACTCAAAAGTTTCTTTAATAGAAACCCACATTGTAAAAAGGAATACCAAAACTTGGCTTTAAAAAATAAAGTATGAAACTTAATGGTTACCCAAATTAACAAATCGCTGGGTTTCCATGTAGGAGAACATAGGTGAAAATATGGATATGGAAGAAAAATCTAACCATCAAGTTATGATGGAGAGTGGTAGAGAACATGGATATTAAAAATCCAATAATCACAAAGCCATAAATTTGTGAAGATATAAGGTACCATCTGATTAATTGGATATAAGAGCACTAGGACAACATTTTTGGTTTTCAAGATCATTTCCCTAATGTTGATGAAATTTGAATTAAAAGAAATACTTTCGTGATTTTGGTACAGTCTCACCGTTGGTCGTTCTTTGGAAAATTTCCACTTCATCTGTTAAAGAAATGAAGTTGAATTTTTCATTCGTGATGTGTTAGCAGATCATGTGATAGAATGATGGGTCATTCCATCTGTCTCAAACAAAAGGTTAGAAAAGTTATCAAAAAATACATAAGTCCATCTATAGTGAGATTAATAATATATGGTTCCTAAAATGGACTTATACTTCATATATCATACTTTTTAATATAATAAAACTAGTTTCAACTAAACAGGGACTTCATGTAGGCTAGTGGTAGGCGATAAAGGCCAGTCGCACTTCGGTTGTGGGTTCGATTCCCACAGCCTTGTCCGACGCGATGGGTTGTCGCCCGTCTTGCAGGTTGTCCTTTTTCTAAAACTACATTACTATAAAATCCCATCAATAATATCAAAAAAAGTTCTATCCTTAAACAATACTAACTTATTTCCAACATAATCCATTCCAATCTATAGGCTTATCTAAAATACTTCAGTTTAAACTCATAGTATAAAGAAAACGATTACCTGAAATGTCATCAACCAAGAATGTGAATACCATCATTTATCCCCAATATATCTTATTGGTAACATTCCAATCATGTGAATCCTTAATCATGTATTCTCTTGAAAAATGAATACCCATTAAACCTTAGTGAAAACATGAATGCTGTAAAAAGTTAACTCTTTCCACATACCAAAATCCAAAAATTATATATACTCAAACCATGATATAACCTTCTCCTTATATCAGTCATGAGCTCATGAATACTATCAAATATTTACTTTTCTCCTTATCCCTTCATTATGCACATATCATCTACATTCCAAAAATATTTTAATAACCTTTCATGGATACTGGTACCATTAATCATACACTTTCAATACTCAAGGAAATACAACAGTGTAACAATCCATCGATGTCTCATTATTCCATAGTACCATGAGATTACTTATACAACATTACACTTGATAAACATGTAATTATTCCACTACCTTCTTAAACCATTGACCGAGATTCAACAATTCTTTCATCTCACATATCATTTGTAGTGTCTTCATCATCATCAACATAAATACTACCCATACGGCCATACTGATTCTCTTCATGAGACTTTCCCTTAGGGCATTGGTTTGCATAATTCCCGTACATTCCACATTTAAAACATTTAACCATTTTTGATGTCGTAGCAATACCATTATCCTCATCCATGGTGTTAACTGAACCTTTTCCTTTGCACTTACTGGCTTTGTGTCCTTTTCCACACCCAAAGTATCTTCCAGTTCCCTTGAAACAATCTCCCCGATGTCTCTTCCCACAAGATTTACATGAGGGAAATTAAACTTTCTTTCCTCTATAATCATCATGAAACTCCATCTTTCTCTTATTATCTGTGTCGAGAAACTTACCAAAGTTGAGATTATTGATCATATTATGAGATTTCTGATTAGGCATAATAATTATGTTTAGACTTCCAAATCCCGTTTCATTTGGTTGCTAATGAAGAATATCATTCCATTGTCCTTCATATCCTCCATTATCGTGAATCTTACTGTTTCCAGCCATTTTCTAAAACCCAAAAAGAATAGTGTGAGAGGCAAAAATCATGCTAGGGAAAACAACATAGTAAAGGGGAAGTAACCTCAATATCTAACATCTTAGGTTAAATTCTATGATCGTTGTCGTAGTTTTAGGACTATATCCTATACATATACTTATCCTTAGGGATATCCCTAGACATACCTTAGAAATATCTCTAGGGATCTCACTAACGTTTTCGCATCCTAGTTTCGAAAGGTTGACTAAACGTTTACTCTGATACCAAATGTAACGGTCTGGAATTACTTCTAGTGGAGTATAATTGATACCTATCAGGGCACTCCATGTGCGGATACACCCCCTGGGTGGGACAAACCACCATCCCCAGTGGCAGCCATTTCCTCATGAAGCCCTTAGGCGGAGAGTCATGCTTCGTCCAATGCTCACATGTGAGAGTTCCCAAGGATCAGATACATTCCTACCTCCTTTGCCTCTGATACCAACTGTAGAGACCCGAAGCCTGACGTACATGGACATTACATTACTTTTAGGGAATAATTAATACATAACAAAAACAGATACACAATGACTGTAATAGTTTAGTGTCTCTGGAAACTTGGAATGTACTCTTCTAATTGTGGTGAAAGATCTTCAACATCTCCCATAAAGATCTTCCACTTTTTGTTTCCTTACCTAAAACCTTTCTTTTGATCCTGGGGGACAATAAAACATAAAAAGGTTGAGCTCAAATGCTCAGTAAGGGTATGCAAGGATAAAATAAAACATACCATATACATTTGAACTTAAAAACATGAACATAATGTTTAAACCTAAAAATCTTGAGCAACAACATAAAACATGGAAGTACATAAGGCATAGATAATAATGGAACATAAACCATGATAAAATAGAATGGGAATAAAACATGTAATTGTGGCATCCATTAATCACATGTAATTATTTCCATAGTAGCCAAGGCATTGCTGCCAAGACCGTCTTAGTGGACAAAATCCCATTCTGAATCGACTTCACTCCTTGTTTCAGTCCTGTAACACTAAACCGGATTAACTTACCGTTCCAGCCATGTCTATCTCATGAGATATAAAATATTTACCCAATTAATTGAAGGGAGATATAGGACTCACCCATCTCATAATGAAATCATTCTTACTTGACCCACAAAATAAACAATCATCATTCATAATAACCCAACGAATAAAATGGGTTTCATAAACATCATCCCATCATCAAATAATTCATATAAAAGAAATGGATATCATTTAATAATAATAAATGTGAAACCATGATACTTGAAACATACACATGTGAAATAATGTCATCTTATATGAAAATGGTTTTGATAAAACACTTGAAATGAATTCTTGAGAAAAATATCCTTTTTTCTTCAAAATCATTTTCTTTTAACAAAATGTCATGCAATTTTAAAAGAAAAGGATTTTGTTGAAAATAGTCATGAAATATTTTGTTGGAAGCTTCATGAAAATAAGGCTTTATAAAACCGTAAAAATCCTTTCATGCCCTATACGTTAAAAAAACATTCTTCTCATACTTTTGTCGGAAAATTCAAAAAGTACCTTGTAGAGTAAATAAAAGAAAGATTCCTTCCATACCATGGGGTAAAAGTAAAAAAGGGTAAAAAGGAATTTAAACATACATGAATACACTTTTATAAAACATGGACATGGATGGTAGCAATAACCCCAGTAAATACTTACGAATAAGAAATCTCGGATAAAAATGATATTTACAAAATTATCCCTTACCATAGGTCCGATATGCTTTGTACGTATCTGAACCTCCTCTTCTTTGAAGCGCCTCTTTGAGACCTCCTCTTAGGGCACTAAAATTGGTCATTGAAGAAGACAAGGACCTCTATGATGTTTCTAGGGAAGTGGAGAAGAGAATTTGGTAGGGTTTGGCCGAGCTTGAAGTCTCGAAGTGGTGTGAGGAAGATAGGGAGGAGGTGCCCTTTTATAAGGGAGGAGAGGGGCACCTTTGGAATAACTAAAAATATTATTTTATTATAAAGTCATATTCGGTTTTTAATATCTCCAAATTGATTTATTTCGAAGCTATGATGGGGATGGGTCAAAATACTCTCATCCAATAGAATTTAGACAAGTTTAGGTCATTATATTAACCTTATCATTTAGTTTTAACTCTTAGTTAATTAGATTGACATTTACCATGTCACTTTGTATTTTAATATTATATAGTTAATAAACATCCCATATACATCCAAGCGACCCCCAAGTGGTCCATTAATGATACAACTATCATGATATAATTATCTTTGCTGAACCTTAGATTTTTAGGAATATAATAACAATTAATAATATAATATTTGTTTTAAAAACAATTTTATGTCAATTTTGAAACTATTTGGTAATTGATTTTTGTGAAAATCATAACAGAACTATTAGTTCAAAAAAAGTTAATTAAATCACTACTAACATGTCATATTAACATAGAAAATTATTAGAATTCATAAAAAGTCTCCAATTACATTTATTTGGGTATTTATAACATCAATTATGTCAATATTTTATTAATAAGATAATTACCGCATCATCTTTGTGTCATAAATAAATAAAATTATTTTAAGTCTAAAATTACAAATAAAATACCATTATGTTTTAAATATTTTTAGATTTCTAAGGAATATTTATAGTCGAATTTATCTTATGTATAACCCTATATTAAAAATGATTTAGTTATTAAACTTTGATTTTAACTATTTTAACCATTCTTTAAATAAATTGATAATAAATGTCCTAATCTAATCCAAGTGGGATTAAATGGTCATATTTTATTCCTAAGGTTTTTTTGGCTGAATTAAACTTATCCAATATAATTAGTACATGTGTTAGGGTAATAATAATATCATTTTTACCCTTAATTACCCTATTTACTTTTAACCGTGGTAAAAAAAGTAAAATGATACTATTCACCAAAAATTATTTTCTTCTCATTGAACCACATTTTAGTCCATGATATTTACTGTGTCTCTCGGATTTTCGAAATTCCACTCACAGAAGCGGTAAAATTATGTTTTATGAAAAATTCAGTTTTTTAACTACCACTTAGTGGTTTCACTATTCATCAAAAAATGAATGTTTCTAGAAAAATACAAAACATTTGGCCTAAGATATATTTGATATCATGAATTCAAAAATGATATCTATTTTTCCAAATTCAAAACATATTAGTTTCATTAATTAATTTAGAAATTAATTCCTGTCGTCAAAACAAATAGCGTGTTCTTAAGAGATAATAACTATTAAAAGATTGACACTTGTTTATATCTGGTTTAAATGTGAAATACATCAAATGACCAACATTGTATTAAATTATAAAAAAATATTCTAAATATACTTTAAAACCACTCAAATTAATAATTTATCACTATTAATTATTTCGATTAAAAAGTTTTTTTTAATTAAAATTTAGTAATTTTCACTATTCATCAGAATATGAAAGTTATCCGAAAAGTACCAAAATATCACTCTAAGATAATTTTGATATTATGAATCCAAAAATGAAGTCCATTTTAAAAGATAAAATTTATAAAATTTCAAAAAGTTGGTATTTCTATTCATAACGGCTAGTTCATAATAATATTATAATAATATCTCTTTTAGTGAAACTCGGTATTGTGTACTACACACGCTATCGAGGAAGGTCGTGATTGCGTGTAATGAAAGGCAAGTCAAGGATGTGTGTTGTGAAAGATTCTTTTGGTGTAGCGTACATCACAAGACATTAATGAAATTAAAAAGAATATTTTTCATAAAATCTCGGGGTGTTATAACCCTTGTTCAAGTGATCATTGAACACCACCACCACCCACAAGCCCCTAACTCATCCAAGAGGATCCAAATTAATTATAATCAACTTATAATTTATTTATCCATTTAATTAAGAACACTTTATATTTATAATTAAACAAGTTATATCTCATAAAGTGTCATGTAATTTCAAAAATATTGAGTGAAATGGTGTTCTCTACTTCTAGTGCACCCTTAATTACATTTCTAAATAAATCCCCAACACCTAGAATCAAAAAATCAACCAAAATGATAACAATTTTATGGAAAACCTTAAATAAATTAACTGAGTGACTTATCTCTAGTTTAAAAACAAAAAAACACATGTTTTCATCCATTTGGGGTATCTTCTAGCTAAGACATTACAAATCCCTATCATTTAAACTCGATTCAACCATTCTCAGGTTGAATCATTAGTAAAACCCTAACCCAGGACAAATCAAATTAGAGTAAAGGGGAGGAGGAGCACAAAAAAGAATATATAGAAGATATCCTACCTTAATAGTTTATAGAATCATTCCTGAAACATCTTTTATTAATGTTATTGAAGGTGGAGGAATATAGAGTATGTTGGACAACCACCCCTCTCTTTCATGGATGGTTGAACCCCAAATTCATAGGAGTTCTCAATTTAAACCCCCTCACCTATTTAAAAAAATATAATCAAGGGTTGTTGGGACAAAACCCCTTATATCAAAACACAATTACCCTACATAAGGGAGACTTATAACTACTCAAGGGTGAGTTTTGGTTTCACCTCATTTGTCATGGTTCAATGCCCCATTACTAGGAAACCCAAAAAAAACTTAATCCAAATTTTTTTGCATGGACATGTTCCCCATAGTGAAATTACCTATTCTATTTCAAAACATTAAAGCCACAACCACCACAACCCAAGGTTACATTGTGGCATGATGTTCCTGTAAAAACAAAATGACTTAATTTAAGTTAGTACAAAAACCTGTCCACTTGAGTCATTGGTCACACTATGACATGACACCTCCATCATGGAGAAATGCCCTAATTGGGAAAAGAATCTTTGTGTAACCTCTATATATTGATGTGTGATTAGATTCCTACACTAAAAGTTAATCTTATACATTCAGAAATTTATTCTCAAAAAAAACTTCATCAAATAAAATCTACTTTGGTTGTGTCATAATGATCCACCTATACTAAATATCATCCAGAACCCCTATTCAACTATAAAAACTGAACCTTGGGTCCCCTTCCAACACCACCAACTGTTGAAAACCATCAAAACACATATAGTTCAGTATAATTCTAAATAATTTCAAACTTCAACATATGTAGGGTGTTTTAGAATCCCCACCATAAAACTTATCATCCTTAATAATTATACACATATATATCTCATGAACAACATTGGTCACTAACATTAGATACATGCACCAACTCCCAACCTCCTGCTAGTCATGATAGTCCCAATACCAATATTGAAGTAGAAAAACACATGAATCCGAAATTCCTCATAATTTGGTCCATCATACATTCTTGTTATCACTTGAATGACATAAATTGATCCTTATCTAATTAATAACAATAAACCATGTATGAATCATGCTAACTGATACCCTATCACACCGATTTCCTCATAAAACATAAGGACCTACACATCATAGTCTCAAATAATTCCACCTACTCCATAATGAATCCCCAATACTAGTGAAATTTTTGAATTCACAATTCAATAATTACACATGAAAATGGTCAATGTCACTAGTATACTTTATACTATTTCCTACTCAGTGTTATACCTAAGCATCTTCTGACCATTCTCATAAAAATCTACATTTTCACCACTAAGACCGCACCTACCTGAATGGCCTGAAGGCCTTATATTTTTATTCATTTTTTATAATAAACATTTTAAAGGTTGAGGGGTATCCCTTACATGCCCAATAGTCTTATAGACACATTACATGACCTTAAGGTATTATAGGCACAAGTCCAAAATCAAATGACACACTACTTAGAACTTCCCCTCCCCAGTGTCTATATCGTTCTGTTGAGCTCTCCACCTTCACATGGATGGTTAGATAGATATCACACCAATATTCACACTCTCCAATGAGTATAGAAACATAAAAAACTCAGTCACCATAATGATATACTTCCCCAAATACATAATCAACCATTCATGTGGATCATAGCTCATAACACGCATCTTCTAGCCACTAAATGTATATAAAATATCTGATATACACTGATTGGTACTCACGAATAGGTATTTTTTATTTACTTACATAACATGAATACTTTACTCTAATTGAATGTGCACAACCTTAACCACTTTATGTTCAAGTTTTATAAATACAACACACCCAAACCTCACCTTATCATACCCTAAATAAGGTTTAATGAAAAAACATTCGAATAGCGTGCTCTCCCACCATGAAATTTATTTTATTCCCAATATATAAGAACAATGCAACCCAAAATCCAATATAAATAATGAAATGAAACTCAAAATAACCATTAATTACATCTCAATAGACCTTTCCCATGATTCATTCTATAGGTCTTAAAAAACATGGTGCTCTATGCCACCATTGCTTACTTTTATCAGTGAACAAACACTAGAACATCCTGTCTCAACTGGCCCATGACCATGCAACCCCTGAATTCAAAAAATCCAACTACTCATACTACACTCAAAAGTATTTCAAAATCACAATGGTTCCAAACTCACCATAATTAGGGAACTCTCCCAATTCTACAATGGTCACATTGATCCACTTGATCCATCATTATAACATAAGAATCAATGTCCATCATACATCATTTCACATACTACAAGGATCACAACTCATCCCTCATATGAGAGGATCATTTAAGCTTCTCCAAATTTCCCATGTACCCTTAGTCATTTTATCAGAATAAAATCAAGACCCTATATCACACACCAATAACACCATATTACACTAGTTCTTACTAGTGAATCACACATAACCTTATCCAAATAAACCCATTCATTGAACAATGCATGATACTACATTAAGAACCAAACCATCCTTACCCAAAACATTTACAAGATAAGGTTTGACCCATATTTTTACCATGTCATTACACTTGATCACAATCCAAGTGTGATTACCAACTAAATTTCATTAATATCGCATGACCTAGTTCTAAATATAAGTGGAATTAGGGATTCGTAGAACACATCTTGACATACATTCACCTCTCAAGATCCTACTTCCATATGATCTATAGGGATTTAATGCACCTATATTAACTTAAAATATATACCAAAGAGGTTTTAAGTGAAATCATTATACATTTACAATCATCAAGATGACCTAATAAAGAAGAGCCGCATGAACTTCACAATCTTGCATCCCCATCCTATGGAATTTTCAAAATCTACCAATTGATGTGTCCCTGATGACAATCTAGGTTAATAATACCTAAAAACAAAAATATCACCCTCTATGGAATATACTAGGATATAACAATCCATATATGAAAAAAATTGTGTAATATCCCATTAATCCAGGGATCATATACCTAATAGAATAGTTGGAAATACCTCTCCTGAATTCCATACACATTCCTCACACAAAGTATCATCCATACCTTCATTTATAATACATAACCATGAAATGGATCATATGCCTATAAAATAAATGATCAAACCTCTCATGCATTGATTAAAACATGAATCATCATCGAATGCTTCCATCTCTAATCTATACACAAGCCTGGGATAACCCTTCACTCATAGGTGATACCCTCACATATTGCATATCATCATCATAATAATATCCTGGGAAACCATCTAATCTTCTAACACACCTTAATCATTAATATCCTTAGTCAAATTTAAACATCACCAAGATCTATAACCTAGTACAAAAGACATTACCCCATAATTTCACAACACAGGAAGAAACCTGAGCAATTATGTCTTAGATACCATAAAGAAATCCATATTTCACAATCCATTAAAAAGATTGAAATAATATTGGTTATTACAATACAACACTAAAAAAACATCGACTAAAAATATCACATAATAGAGGAATGTATGAAAAAATCAATCCTCCTTACTCTACACACACCCTATGATATAAGGGTTTCACATCACATAGGCATGACACAATCACAAACTACCCAATATTGAACTAGATGTTATATACTAATAAATACATATAACTAGACATCATATAGAAAAGAATATAAAGAATATATGGTTCGTATGAGTATAATTGCACCAATAAGTTATACGATAATGCACCATATAAGTATTTTTTATCACATTAATCAAATTGAAAGCCCCACATAATCAGATTTATAATCAATCACAAGCATAAAAATGTAATTTGAATATTATATACCAAAAATGATGTATGAACTCACACATTTCATAAACCATCATCACTAAGAATCCAACTTATGATTGTAGTGAAGATGTGAGTGACCCTTTAATCCCACTACAAGTAGACCATGGGAAGGAGACTAACAGTGAGGTTGTAATCACACACAAATGGGAGATATTACCCTAATAATTCAAAGATCATTTAATAAAACCAAAAATAAAATCCATTTAATATAAAATAATCCCAATCCCAAATGAATGTATATTTCATACATAAATAAGGTCTCTAAATAAAATACTAAAATGAAATTCCTATGGAAGTCACAATAACACTGATCATGACCTCCATAAGAAAGTATGACCCAAATCAATCAAAAAATCTCTCATAAAAACTGATAAAATATATTTGAATATATATACATGGGTGACTATACAAGTATAATTAGTCGGATCCTCCCAAAACTGCTCATACAAATGTCGATGAAGCATACTAATTTCTTAGTATAGAATGATCAAAACCAACATGCACTTATTATAGATCAAATATTAACTAACTTCACCAAGGATCACTCGCCAAATATGGTATCCAAGTATAGTAACATAATATCAAATAATATAAATCAAATAGGTACCCTATATACACTTATCCATTGATATGGTTATTCTCATTCCCCAACGATATACCACTTAGTTCATGCATCCCCTCCATATAACCACATAGCCTCATCAAACCGCAACCAAACCCCACAAAAAATTACCACATCATAACATCACATAACATCCTCATCACAATAGGGTATCATGAACATAAATGACATCAACCATTTTCTCTCTTAATATTATGTGTGACAAACACCATGTATGCACATCATAACCAAAAACCATGTCCACTAATATACATATACCATAACCATAATAAATTAGAACCCGTACATATATACCAAAGTCCTTGATCAATAAAAACCTAAACTATGTTTGAATGGTGAGAATGGAAGAGGGATAACTCTTCCACCTGTTCCATCTCTAACCAAGATGTTGAGGGGAAATCCCAAAACCCAAAACCATATGATCATCGGTAAGGTTACCCGAATTGGGTGATTGTAAGTATAAGAAAACAAAAATATACAAAGAGAAAAATAGTTACACACAATCCAAACCAAAGGTTTCATTCTAGAATAACACTAATATCACCCACAATTGTTATCAAATCTGCAAGAACACTTACTAAATACTCTTTATATCACTGTTCCACAAACATTACACATATATTCAAATAAGGGATCCATAAAAATATTACCATATTCAAATTTCATTCATTTTTAAAATTTCAATAATTACTATTTCCAAATATATTTAATTTATTTATTCCTATTTAATTCCAATACATTCATTAAAAAATATTCAACCTAAAATCATACACTTTTCATTATTCACATTTGTTCCACATCTTACCATTTATTAGTTATAATTATTCCATATATTTACATTAATCAATTAATAGTCTATCATTTATAAATTTAATTATATTACCCATTACTCATTTCATTTATGCCAACCACATTCCTTGTTACCATGAAATAATAACACAACCCACTACTATTAGACCAATAACCATAATAATATCCAAAAATCCTATATTAAAAACCATAATTACCACACCTCAACCATTCCATCAGAACATCATAACCATCCAATTTCTATACCAACAAACCACCACCATAATGATCACACAACAACATGTCATCCATTACCCCAAAAAATCTACTTCTCATCTTAAAAATAGCCAAAAAACTTGTAAATACCTTTATAATCACATGAATAACAACCACACATACGTCAAAAAACAAGGAAAAACATAGCAATACTTCACACTAGACAACCTATTGTTCATAATTCTTCCATATTAAACCCAAATTTCATATTCAAACATCAATAAAATATTTCCATATTTCTATATAACCATGTTATTACAAACATTAAGTGGATAACTGATTATGGGAGGTAATAAGAAACATAAATTGGAAGAAAAATGGGTGTATTGAAATATAAATGTCAATAATATCTGCCTAAAAATAGCATAAAATCATGTAAATCACATGTTAATAACCACTTCCCCCTTCAATTTCTTGATCCAGTTAATTATATTGTTGAAGAAAATACTTACCCTCCACCCAATGGAAGAAAAATAATGGTAATTAATTTCATTCCAATAAATATTTAACTTACTATTCAATAATTTCAATAAGAAAATGAGATATGGAAAGACACCTCACCAAATAAACCCATGTAAGATTCTATCTAACCTTTATCACATAATAATTAATCAAAATAATGATTAAGGACTAATATACTAAAATTTAACCCATTTTCCAAAATTCTTCTAGTTTATGGACTAAAAAAGAATCAAGGGGGAACTGAGAAAAGGAATATAATATGTAAATTAAAGGGTCTGTGAAAGGGCGTTGTCATGGATGCTCTCAAATGAAGTGTAATTTTTGGGTACTTAGGTTTAGTAGAGTGGCAGACCAAGGTCGTCTCTCAAATTAAAAAGAAATTTAAAAACTTATTAAAGTATTTTAAAAATAAAATAAAATGGATGAAAAAAACATATAAGGATATAGGGTTTTTATGCTTATAAAATAATAAGATTAATTTTGATGTAAGAATATTGTATTTGTTTATTATTTTTTAAATTAAATTTTGTTAATAAAACACAACAAGAAGAAGTTTTTTTAGAAAACCTTTCTAAAAATAATAATTGATCTGACTCTACCAATTAACTTAATTATTAATCATTATAATTTAAATTAAACTCCACTTAAGTGTTATCTCTTAATTTTTTAACCCTCTAACCCTACAAGAGTTAACTTAACCACAATGATGAGATGAATTGAACCCTATGCTAGATTCAGAATATGCAATTATAGCACCCTATGTTTATCGTAATTCCAATACTTGATTATAGATAGTGGTAAATTAGGGAACATATCCATTATGTAAATGAGGATAAATTTAGTTTATATATTATATTTGAACTCTAAAAATTAAGGTTGTGTGGTTTTTTATTACTAATTAATGTCGAGCTCTCACAATTCATACAATTCTCGACCTCGTCTGTTTTTACATGAATTGTTCAACTGATTTACTAATTTATTTTAATATAAAAAATAAATTCATAAATCACAATATATTAACTATATTAGCTCATTGATCCAAAATAATTAATTTAATATGGTTAGAGTTAGATCCATTACTAAGAAGAATTACTCTTCCATGGGCAGTGTAGTCGTCATATAAACGTTTTTCATTTGAAAAAGGTTGTTGGAAGGTTATAAACCAATAAAGTTTCTACTCTTGATTTATATCTCCATGATGAAGATTAAGATAAGAGGAAATTTTCAAATAATATATGAAATGAAAGATAAACTTAGATTTTATTAGAAAAACAACAATTTTATAAAAACGAAGAGGAAGATAAGAACATTTTGGAGGATATACTAGATTGATAGATTCATTCCACCAATAGTGAATTTAATTTGAAATGAACCAATTATTCTCTGATCCCAATCCTTTATGGTATGTCCAACCTCATCCAAATGATAAAAACACGCATTTATAGACTGGAGAGGAGGCTAGGTTTTAAGTGGTTTCAAGTGTGAATGGGGAAATTCATCCAAATATTTTATTCCATGTTGAAACATATTCTTGACCTTAAAAATTCATGAGAAGTAATATTAAGATCTTCTCTCCAAATTTAGGCCAAATCCCCGTACGGAGTAAGAAGTTATGGTTCACATACAGAACTGATTTCCAATATGGAAATTCCATCCCATATATATTTTCATGGACCTTTTACTCCAATAAAAAACATGATTTATCTCCCATTTCCTGAATGAAAGTTGCATTCAATTAAGTCAGTAGCACATTTAAAAAATTATATGTTCAAAAAATACATATAAAAATATTTATGTCTGAATTACTATATTTCACTTTAAAGGGGAAAACTAGAATTTTCTTCAAATTTTCAAATAAATGATCTAATCATAAATATTTTAAAAATAACCATACTGAACAAAATTTTTGGAAATTATATCATTAATTATCAATAAAATACTCATTAAAATTTTATTTTATCAACTCCCAACCCTTACCCTTTTATACACCTTGGAAAAGTCGCATATCACGTATTCAAAAAAAACATGATAGGATATGCATGTTCATATTCCTCAATCCATAGTGACAATATAGAAAAAGTAAGATTTTCATCAGGAGTCAATATAAAAAAAATTTGAAATTTATTTTCTCATAAATTGTATCAAAATAAAATCAAATGCGATTAATGAAATTTATTATAGAAAAACAATTTATAGGTCCTATATGCCATTAATTCTCCACATGTGTGTGTGTCAACCATTTCAAGTTTATATCTCGACCCTTTATTAAATATATTCAGGTAAAAATAATTATTCTTACCTAGTTTAATTCACTAAAGATGTTCTAAATTCATTTTCAATCAAATATAAATACCCACTCCCTTAAGAATTCCTAAAATTCAGACCTTAAGCTCTTGACCAAGATATTCCCATGTGTTGTACATTTCAACACTCCGCTTTTTATTAAGAAAAAATTATTTATTTGATTTTTTTAATTTTATTTGTTTTTTGAGGGCATAAAACTCTTGGATATTGGATAAACATTCATAGGTCAATTTGGTAACGTAATAAAATTTATTGGAAGAGAAACGAATGTATAAAAAACCATTGATATAAGATGAATTTTATTACCTTACATAGATATAACTTCAATTTAGTAGGAAAATTTTCACATGTCATAGTTGCGTGAAATGTTATGTAGATAAATCAATGACACAATTTACAATGAAAAAATATCAAAAATAATGGTGTCATAATATAAATGTTTTATAATGAAACAACCAATCATATCATCAAAAACTTATATTTTTATAAAAATAATCAATTAATAATGAAATATGGATCATCCTTATCTTGCCACCAATTAGTTTTGAAAAAATTTAATTTTCCATATATTCTATATGGAAATTATAATGTTACATGATATGTTTTATTTATTTAGTTTTTTTGTAGTTGTTTTTTTGAATTTGTTTTACCAAAAACATAACATAAAACATAAAAAACACACAAATGAAAATCCTAAATATCTCCCCAAAGTTTTGACCCCTACCTATACTTAAAATATTTCATTATACTCAATTAGAATATATGAGATGATATGTGCAGATGAAATGTATAATTTTAAATTGGAAAAGTAATATAAAATTGAAAGGGTTTGGAACAACCTGATATTTTCTAGGGATGACGGGGTCATGAAATGTGATGAAATAAACTACATCGATAGAGAGTCCCTCAATTTATTTCTTTAAATGTTTCCCATTGACTGTATATATCATTATAGTGTCTTCATGTGTGATATCTACTACACCATAAATAAAAACATTAGATACAACATAAGGACCTAACCATATAGAATGCAACTTACCAAACATTTTCTTCAGTGGTGAACCATAGAGTAGAACCTTATCTCCTATATGAAACTCCCTTTGTTTGTTAATTGTTACATGAGGTGATTTTGATCTTTCCTTGTAGAACCATGAGTTATCATATGATGACAATCAAATCAGATCTAGCTCTTGAATTGGCAGCGTCCTTTGAATTCCATCTTGGGATAAGTCCATGTTGCATTTCTTTGTTTCCCAGTAAGACTGATGCTCAACTTATTTGGGGAGATAAAATTATTTCCCAAAAACAATCCATAATGGTGACACGCTAATGGGAGCATTTTATGCCATCCTACATACCTACAACATGTTATCCAAGATCTTTCTCTAATCTTTGCTATTAGTCTCCATATTTTTCTCCAAAATTTGTTTTTACTCTCGATTTGAAGCCACATCCTAGCTATTTGTTTGGTGTGGTATGGTGTTTATGTTTTGTGTGCCACCCCATACATTCGAAGGAGGGAATGAAAATTACGATTGTAAAGGTGTGTCCCTTGGTAACTAATGATGGTCTTTGGTACTCCAAACCTGAAAAAAAATTGTGTATTGATAAAGTCCACTACAACTTGAGAATCATTAATCATGGTGTACATAGCCTTCACCCATTTTATCACATAATCAAACATAATGAAAATTTAAAATAAAACAAAAGAACTTATAAAATTACGTATAAAATCAATTCCCGAAACATAAAAAGTATCACAAAATAATATGGGTTATTGGGGCTTCTCATGTCTCCTTAAAATGTTTCTAGTGTGTCGGAAGTGTGAGAATGACTTATCAAACACATGAGCATCATTGAATTAGCTAGTCCAATATAATATATAGTCTAATACTTTCCTAGCTATCTGTTGGGGTCCAAAGTGTCCTCCACATGAAAGTGTATGGAAAAAATGTACAAAAGACCAAAACTAATTATTAGTAAGACACCTCCTAATAACATGATCACTAAACATGTTCCAGAGGTAGGGATCATCCCAAACATAAAATATTGATTCATTATTTAACTTGTATACTTGATTTTTCTTGAAATTTTTATGAATCTAAGAGGCAATAAGGTAGTTAAAAAATCATCATTTCAAAAATGTGTAACTAGGATGAAATAAAGATGCTCATAGGGGAAAGTATCCCAAAGTGGTACCTAGTCCAAGGTGTCAGCCTCTAATAAGTGAGTAATACAACTCATGTGGTCTACCACCAAGTTTATTAACCCTTATTATATTTTATCTAAATATAACATTCTTCAAGTTGGATCATCCATCATGTTATCCTAGGCTTGACATCTAGCTTCTTCAAGAGGTGCCTCATAGTTGTATGGTCAGAAAAAAAACTACTTTATATCCCAATAAATGTGAATGGAATTTATCTAAAGAAAATATGAGGGAAAGAAAATCCTTTTACATGGTTTTTTAGTTTTATTGGGATGAATCCAATATCCTCGATGCATAGGCAATCACATGTGAACGTTCTTCCTCCCTCTAAGATAAGACAACTCTAACTGTAATGTTGGAAGAATCACACATAATCTCAAATGGAATGTCCCACTATGGGGGATTTATTATTGGTGGAGTGTTTAGAAGATTCTTTATATCCTCAAAGGATGTCCTAAAAGTATCATCAAACAAAAAATTAGAATCCTTTCGAAGTAATCATGACATGGGAAGAGAAATCTTATTGAAATCCTTGATGAAGCATTGATAAAATATTTAATTCCATAGGGAGGATATAACATCACACACATATGAAGTATAGGGTAATGATGAAATAATATATACCTTAGATCTATCAACCTCTATCCTAAGTTTGGATACTAAATTCCCTAAGACAATTCTATGATCTAACATGAAATGACACTTTTCAATGTTCAAGACCAGATTCTTCTCAATAAAATTATTCAAAACCTATCCTAAAATAAATATACATTCATCAAATGAAGATCCATACACAATAAAATCATCCATAAATACCTCTATAAATGTCTCAAAGAAATCATAAAAAATACTCACCATGCATCTCTGAAAGGTACCTGGGGAATTACGTAGTCTAAATGGGATCCTTTGGTAGAAAAATGTACTAAATAGAAGAGTGAATGTTTTATTCTCCAAATCATCTAGAACAATAGGAACCTAAAAATATCCAAAAAATCCATCCAAGAAACAATAGTGTATTTTTTCAGTTAGTCCCTCAAGAATCTGATT
This sequence comes from Viscum album, assembly GCA_963277665.1. Taxonomy (NCBI): domain Eukaryota; kingdom Viridiplantae; phylum Streptophyta; class Magnoliopsida; order Santalales; family Viscaceae; genus Viscum; species Viscum album. The sequence goes on from OY728126.1 coordinate 1,161,941,144, forward strand.
AATAAATGGGAGGTGGAAATGGTCCTTGATAGTGGATTGATTTAGTTTCCTACAATAAACACAAACACACAAACTATTTTTCACTCTCATTTGAACTAATTCCTCTATCTCATTTCTAAAAATAGTAACAACACTTTTATTAGGCACAACAGAAATTGGACTCACCCACTGGGAATCTGAAATGGGAAAAATTATACATACCTTGTGAAAATTTTCAACTTCTTTTTTAACCACTTCCAGAAGATTTGGATTCAGTATCCTTTGTGGTTCCCAAACTGGTTTAGCCAGGTCCTCTAGAATAATCCTATGATTGAAAATAGAGGGGATAATACATTATATTTAAGGAAAGGTACACCCAATTTCCTTGATTTTATCCCTCAAAAGATTCAAATGTTTTTCTTCATGTTCAAAAGGAATATTGTTAGCAATTATAATAGGTAGTCTCTCACCACTTAATAAGTATGAGTATTTTTTATTCGGTGGAAATTGATTGAGTTCCAATGAAGGGGTATTGTATGGATGGAGACATTGAAAGAATTAAAATATGTGCACTGTGAACATCATTACAGGAATATACATCATCAAAATTCGTGAATAATGCATCATGTCCATCATCATACTCATCATCAAAGTAATAATTAGAGTGAATACGATCAAAATCAGAATATGAATCCATTTAAAAAATAAAATATAAGGGAGTTTTGCGAATTATAAATAGGTGTAGAAGTTCTCTTTAACATAAAAATAGAATAATTTCTCATAATCTCTCTAAGCATGGGACAATAATGATCTAAGGAGTTTTTATTTGGTGGTTTGAAATGGGAGACAAAAAAAGTAGAATGGTATTATGAGGGGTACTTCATGGATTCCATAACATTAAATATCACAAATTCATCTCCAAACTCCATTTCATGTTTACCCTCATGGACATTTAGGTTTTTTTCAGTTTTGGAGAAGTTAATACCTATGATAATGGGAGCATGAGAATTTAATTGATCATCCTCCATGCTAAGAACATACAAATATACAGGAAATATCTTGTCTCTTACCTAAACAAGTACATCCTCAATGAATCTTTTTAGATATGTCGTATCTCTATTTGCAAACTAAACCACTACTCTCATCAACTTAAACTCACAAAATTTTAATGAAGAGAATACAGATTAGAAAATCACATTTATGGAAGCACCTAAATTACATAAATAATCATAAAACTGTAACTCCCATATAGTGCATGGTATGGTGAATGTCCGTATATCCTTGAGATTTGTTTTCATTTATTGAGTTGGTATAATGAGTGATGACACATTCCTTTGAAGGTTGATCCTCTAATTTCCCTTAAACCCTCTTCAATTAGTACAAGATTCTTTTAAGAATTTGGAATCCCTTTGAATTTTCCTAATGGCTTCAATAAGGGGGATGTATATCTCTACATGCTTGAATGTGTCAAAAAACACTTTTTTCATTACTTCTTTAGCCATATTTTGGTTTGAAAAACTATATTTCGAAAAGGAAGGGGTTTAGGAGGAACATAATCCTTTTTTCTTACCTTAGTCTTTCTACATGGGCTACTCATCAGATGGACTTGAATGGGGATTCTTTGGACTTGAGGTAAATCCATGTGGACTGATAGGGATAGATGTATCACTCATTTGATTAAAATTTCTCAAAGTGATGGCACTGACATTCCCATTGGGATTTGGAGTAGGTTGGGAAGGAAGATTTCCATATTTCTTACTTACTAGTACATGGAGGGCAGTTGAAATATGGATCATTTGTGTCTTCAAATCCCTTAAATCTGAACATTGACTCTTAAGATCATTCTATTGATTAAGAAAAAATTGTTTCAAAAGGTCATGAGTGTTATAATATACACTTTTAAGGATTCCCTTATTTTTTTTATTGTCGATTATTCATCTTCAAATATCCTTTGGGGTTATTAGAAACCCGTTTGATAAGGCAAAGGATTTTGGACGTTTTCTTGAAAAGGGGGACTTTGTTGTAGTCCATATCCATACCTCATGTATAATTGATCTTTCCACACTTGGTTGTTTGTTAGTTCAATGAAATCATACCTCTTCTAGGGATGTGGTTGTTTCTTCTACTGATATGGTGTCCAAGGTAATGCGACTTCACAGTCCTTAGTCTCTTATAATTGGGAGCAACAATCAGTCGGGTGGTCTGTTTCGATGAAAATGTGACAAGGACTTATAAGAGTGGGTTGGAATTTATTTTGAGTCAAATAAATATGCCTCACCATAGTGGTCAATTATTTCAACATAGTATCAATAAAATTATTTTTAGGTGAAGAAAGGCATACCTAATGTACTCCTTTAACATGTAGTACCCCCAAAAATCGAACCTCATGTTTTGATAAGTTTATTTGTAAATTTTTTTTGAAATTAATAACAACTAAAAAAACTTGTTTCTCATGAGAAAGTAATAATATGGTTTTAATTTATATTAGAATGCAACCAAGTAAAACACACAAATGGACATAAAGATTTTCATAATTAAAAGAACACCATGGTGTTTACAATGTGTCAAGATCACAAGGAAACATCCTACACAAAAATTACTAATAAAAACCCTATCAAAAATACGGGAAGGCACCCTACAAAGACAAAAGTCACGGTAATTAAAGGAGATTTTTCGGGTCAGTGAGAAAGAAGAAGAACACCACCATGATCATGAAAATTTTGCTGAGCATCAACAGTATAGAAAGCACCATCTCTTCTCCTTCTTTATTTTAGGACACCCTAAGGAATGGTTTTAGGAGGCATTAACTTGACTATTACATTGGGTGACCATTGGAAATCCAATGGATATAATTAGAGTCGTTGGCCTTGTGGTGTTTTAACAAATGAACAATTAAGTACAACTTAGTTTTCCAAAATTTACATTATGAATTGGAAATTATAAGATAACCTTTAACTACGGTATAATGTTTTGAATTACACTTAAGTAATTTGAAATATAATAAGGATTTCAAAACACTTTTCAAATATTTCAATTATATTGTGAATATTTTCATTTCTTAAAAAGTGTTAAAAGTTATGTTTAATTTCTTCAATTTAAATTATGTTTTTGATTAAACTTTGTTTTCTATAATACAAGTAGAGGAATTATCATGAATGTTTATTAAATATCAATTTATAAATTTTATGTTAAAATGGTTAGTGTTTATTAATAATTTTAGAAATACTTTTAATTATGGAAAAGTATAATTTTTATTCTTTGACCTTCTAATGTTTAAATAAAATCCATGTTTAAAGAGATAATTTTTATATGGTTTTAATGAATATATTTTTCTTTTTTCATTAAGAACTTTTTTATAAGAGAGTTTCTATAAAATAATTGGGCCTACTAGGGCCAGCCCTTTATAGATGGGCCGACTGAGGCTACTCACACAAGATGGTGGAGCCTTTCCCTCAGTCTGAGCCAAGTCCGGCCCGAGCATGGGGAATAGGTTCCCTGAAGGACGCACAGGAGAAGGAGCGCTTGAGCGCGCCACCGTAGGCGCAAGGCCACAACAAGGCATAGGTAGGTCGAGGCATGTGAGGGGCAAGATCCCATGTGTAAGGATCCCTTGGGTGTGTAATGTGATTTCTGAGTTAAGAATCGGAGCCACTAGCTTATAAGAAAGCTGCGTACACCACCCTGCTTTGATGTGGGACAACAATTTTCATCTGGGATTGGATCCAGGCTGTTAGATCTCTCCATGTGCGATCTCGGCCGTCGATTTTGATCTAATGCTCGAACCTCACCAGCTGCGACTTATCTCCACATTTTTATTTTCCATATGATCCAACATGGATCTAATAATAACCGTTAGAGTTCTTTTAAAACATCACAATGATCATGAGCCACTCGATCTTGCCATAGATCGATCTGAGCCATCCACCGCCTTTATAAACTGCGGATGTACCCTGACCGTCAGATGAATCCAAGATCAAATCCTAACCATCCGTTTTTCTCCCGGTTTCGCCCCGCTGTGTCATCTTCTTCTTCCCCACGGTTGTGCTGCACCAAACCCTACACCCATTTACACCTTTTTTATTTCTCTTCTTCAACCATGATAGTCAGGTGGACCCTTCTTGTCCCCATTTTTTCCTAATTTTTCTCCAGCCAATTAATGAAACAGTTTGACTCAGTTTTCTCAATGGTTGTATTAAACTATTTTTAAATTTTATATTGTTTATAAGTAACTGGTTGCACCCTAGGAACCACTCAGATCGTCTGCTCTTGAACCTCTAAGAAGCTTTAGCCAGTCTTCCTCAAGTTCCCCTCCTCCTCGAAACAATGTAAGGGTTTTAAATTTGTTTTTTCTAGTTTCTTTGAAATTATATACACTTATATTCTTATAAAAATGTATTTATAACATTATGGTTTCTTTTAAAAGTTCTTTTGTGTTGAACCTAGGCATTCGTGTTTTCAGGTTCAAAAAGGGTATAAAGGATGTTAGGGAAATTATCTATACCTTTCTTGGTATTTGTTTCTTGAGAATATGTGAATATATATTTATACTCATATATATAAATATATAGTCCAATGGTTTAGTTAACACCATTCCTTAAACCAAATCTAAATCTTTTGGTTGAGTTCAAGAGGTTGTACAAACATGGGCGAGTATTTTAATATAAGAAAAACATAATTATGTACTATATATATGTACATGTGATTATTGTAAATTTTAGTTTATAAATGTATGAATTCATGTATACTCATATAGAGTGGTTAGAAATCCTCAAATAACTAATTCTAGGTCTTTCAGATCTTCAAAATTATGCAAACTTGAAGAAATAACTACTTTCCTCACACAATATATATATACATGAATACCTTTTATAATTATATATGTATATACAGTCACATATTTAATAACCTAACAGGGTTTGTTTTTTAATAATTGTGTAATAAATATGATTTAATTATCTATTAATAATGAAAATTATTAAACTCAATTTAATATTTTGAACTCATATATATATACTTAGTATATATACAGTTATAGTTTCCAATACCATAAATTTATGAATGGATTATTAGAATTTATCTAATTAAGTGATGTAAATAATAACTGTAAGGCATTAATTAAAATCATTCGCTGTGTAAACCAAACCAATAGGTATTCACGTCAAAGTGTATGTCCTAATCTGTAAAGTATACAAAACCTGTTTTAGTTAAATAACTTTTAATGCCATGATCTTTGATATAATTTCATTTTTCAAAGGTATTATATGTTTGACCTTGTTATGTTTCATGATTAAAAAGAAGATAAACTTTTTATTTGACCAAAGTATATTAAAGGATAAAAGGGTGTGTCAAACCATATGATCATGTTAAGCACCCCTAATGTTTTGTTAACTACGGTGATTATTGTTAGTTGAGTCTTGATGTAATTTAATTATTAGACAACTGACACTTCTTAGTAGCATATTAAATTACATGTATTTTAATTCATGGAATAAAGATTTTTTTAAATATAATAGTTATCATTTTAACATCTCATATGGAAATCCTCTTCACTCCCACTATTTTATGTGCTTTAGTAATTGTCTCTAGTGAAAAGTATGTGTAATGAACCATGTATGCCTTCGATAAACTCTTACTACCATATTTTCAATGTTATCTATCATATTATGTTTTTATGAATTAAATGGTCTCGTTTTCCATTTTTATTTAATAGTTTCACTCAATGATGTATGCATGTGGCATAACATGATAATAAGATAAGAAACTAAATTACCCAAAGTGGTATGGGACACCTTGAGTAATATGAAATAAAATTTAATTATTTAAGGTGGTATGGGACACCATGAATACATGAACCGATCTGACATATGAGGAATGTATTGGACTAGTATGTTCTGGGTTGGGGACCAGTAAAAGTAAGTCCTCCGGGTTGGGGACCAGTAAAAGTAAGACACCCTGGTTGGAGTCCGGTTACATATGCTCTCCGGGTTGGGGTATAAGGCCCCAGCCTTAAACCTTACTTAATCTTGAGTTATTACAAGATTACACATTGAGGATCTTTTCAGGTTTAGAGTTTTAGAGAATTAGATCATGAAACTTGCATTACATTCCACATTTAAACAAAGTGGTTACATAAAAGTCAGCATTCATTCTTCCCATCAACGGGAACATATTTAAAATATAACACGGATTCTTTCTTGACACATCCTTGACACTATCATCACATCATGTACCTTTCCCTTGACCTGTGAAAAACATTTCAAAAACTTGGGATGAGCATAAAAATCTCAATAAGAGTTATAAAAATATGGAAAGGAAACATGAGTTCATATATACATAAGAATGAAATCATACTTTACCCATAAAACAAAGGCACTTTAACATGCCTCATCAAACCATGAATAAATCATAGAAATCATAAGACATAAAGGTAACTTGAGGCATTCATAACATTCTTACGTAGGGAGTAACCCTCTTGGTTACGTTTGGAATACCCATCACAGTATATTCCCTAAATCTCTTCGGAGAAACCTTAACGTTTCACTCCTTCGCGTTACCCAATGCATTGGAGAGCTATATCGGGCTCACCCGCCCTTAGTTTATCACGGAACCACCCATTTTCATAACAATGCCCAAGAACCATAACATAAACGTATCACATAAAACATGCATAAAGGAAACAAAACATTTCCACATTTCAATCACAATATAACATTTTAGTATTTTGAAATAATGAATCCAAAAAGAAACCATTTCCAAAACCATTTAAAACATTTAATAAAAAGATTTTTGAATCAAAGTGTCCCATACCACCTTGAAGCTTAAAATTTTAAACCATTAATATCCATATAAATAAATCCTTAAAACCATTTTGAAAACATGGATATTAATAAGAACAAATAATTAAAACATTTAAAACGATATTTTGGTTAAAGGGGTTTTACCAAAATTATAGACACTTGAATAAAATAATTGAGGAATAACATTTAGTCAGAACTTTATAATATCATGAGAATAAATGGATTCATGATATAATACTCCAAAGGACAGTATATACACCATATAAGAGTGAATTGGTGCATAACAACAATGAACCCTCAATAGAAATGTCAAATGTGACGAAATCCCTTATAAAGAAGGTATCCTTAAATTAAGGACAAATCAATCTCAAAAATATGTGTGAAAAATATAAATACACTCAATATAAGTGGATATTAAGTGTAAAACAATAAAAGGACATTCACATATATTCAATGGATGACATATTCAATGACTACATGTTGAACCCAAAGAAATCGAAATTGGGTTAAAAAGTTCCCTTGACAGCCTAACGGCATCACATCAAAATGAGTTGATTGAGAGATAAAAAGTGTATCTCATCACTTGGACATAAAATTTACATCAATAAGGATATATGATAACATATCCCAACATAACAATATGTAAATTAAAAGACCCAACAAAAGAAGTCTTTTAAAAAAAAAGAGGAGGGTGAAAGGTTCCCTTACCGACTTGGGTATCTTTCAAAACATACACCCCATGAATGAAAGACAATAGGTCATTGATGTAAATACTCATAAACGAAAGTATATTACACAAATAGTAGAATAAAGGGCAGTACATACACCACTCAATGGAATTTGTGGCAAATGTAGCATAAATCTCATGGGAATGAAAGTGAGATGAAAAATCCCTTACAAAAGTTCGGCAGCCTAACGGCGCCACTCAAAACTTCCAAAATGGATTGATGAGAGAGACTAGGGTCTCTCATCACATGAACATAAAAATTACAGTAAGTGTAATATAAAAGATCATCCCAATAACAAGAAATATGAGCTTTAAAAGGAATGACATAAAAGAGTGTACTTATAAAGAAAGAGAGTTGTAGGATCCCTTACCTCGGGTCCGACTTGACTCGATCGTTCTTTAACGTCCTGAATAATAAACTTGAGTTAATTTCTATTTGCTTAAGAACCTTTTCCAAGTTCATTATTCCTTTTATATCAATTATTGACATGTTGTGAACATTATGTAATCATTTAAGTTAATAATGTTCATTTTGTCGGTATTTGGTTCTTAAGTCGAAAGTGGACTTCTTACAATTACATGTTGTTCGTGTGGCCAAATGTTTATTATATCCAGAATTGTATTCATTATGTAGATATCATATATTTCATATATATCCAGTACATGCATGCATTTATAACATTACATAATCATTTAGAGGTAAGAAATGAAATGCACCGTTCATGGAGACGGTAAGCCGTACGTACGCATGAACGCTACTTTCATTTCTATTTCGTATTTTATAGAATGGAATAATAATGATATAAAGGTATATTATAATTCCAGTATAATATCATATATAATATCATATTTCCATCCTTTATACATCCCACATATGGTATTTAACGAATCAAATCACTTTGAGGGGGCGGTAGTCCGCACTTCCTTAAATGAAGATATCGCGTATACCCATAATGGAAGCCACAAAGGTAAGACAAAAATGAAAAATACAGAAGCATAAATAAAACATAAACATATTATATATCATATATAAAAATAGTGACATCATAATGGCCACCTTTGAAGGTGTTAAATGAGTATTGAACAATCATCGTTTCGGGAGGCAGAATTTCACCGTCCACGGAAACCGTATGTTCTTTAACCATTTGATGTAGTTGTGTGAGAGTGTAGCTAAAATAAATCTTGTAACAACATCCTAGTATATTGAAGATACTGGTGTTGTTACAAAAGAAGTAAATAAAAAGAGATTATAGGTTTGGAGAAGCAAAATAAAACAAATGAACAAGAGAGAATGAGTTACCTTTAAAAGTGTAATCTCCTTTTGATTTGAGCCTAAAGGCTTCCTTTGAAAGGATTCTGCCCAAAGGGGATCCTCTAGGATGAGGAGAGGGATGTTGAGAGAGTAAATGGGCAGGGGTTGGCCGAGCCAAAGGCTTGAGGGGTGTGGGAAAAGAGGTAGAGGTGGGGGCCTTTTATAAGAGGAGAGGAGGGGCACTTTTGGAAAGCAATGAAATATTACATTATTTGAAAATGATTTTCGGTTCTAAAGGGTCCCACATTGATAGAATTCGTGGATAAGGTGATAAGGCATCGAAATCCACTCATCCAATTGGTTTTGTCCATGTGTATATTGTAGATTTTTCATTATCTTTCCATTTTAATTAAATTGTCAAATAATGATGTCATCGCTGCATCATTATTATGTCATAAATAATTTAATTTCTTTAATGTCTAAAAATTATAAAACAAATACTATGATATAGGAAATCTTTTTATCTTTCCAATGACTATTTATAATCAAAATTTGGACTTGTATAACCCCACTTAAAAATTGTTTTAGTAAAACATACTATGTTAGTGTCATTTTCACTTTAACATTAAATAAAAAGTATTTTATGTTATTTCCCAACAAAAGTGGATCCATGGGGTCCCCAAGTTAGGCGATGGCTTGTCTTGGTCGGCCATGACACAACCAATAGGGTTGTGACATGTGTCTAGGTCATTTCATATTTTTAAAGTATTATTTATACCTTAAACTACACTAATTATCACTAATCGCGATTAAAAACTTAATAAGTTACTATTCACCAAAAATTATTATAATCTCATTGAACCACATTTTACTTCTTAATGACAACCATGTATGTCGGATTTTCAAAATTCAATACACATTAGTGGTAAACTTTCATTTAACTGAAAAATCAGTTTGCTTGATTATCACTTAGTGGTTTCACTATTCATCAAAAATTGAAGTTTTTCAGAAAATTACCAAAAATTCACCCTAAGCTATATTTGATATTCTGAATTCAAAAATGAAGTCCGTTTTACAAAATTCAAAAAATATTAGTCACATTAATTAATTTAATAATTAATTCCCGCTGTCAGAGCAAATAGCGTGTTTTTATAAAACAATAAGTATCAAAAGATTGACACCAGTTTAAGTCCGATTTCAAAGTGAAATTAATTCCAACCACCACTATTGGATTTAATGGTAAAAATATTTTCTAATTTCACTTTAAAACCAATTCAAAAGATAATCTAATCATATAAATAAATTAGATTAAAAAGTGGTTTTGAATTAAAATACAACATTTTACACTATTCCTTAAAAAAAATGAACTTTATCGGAAAGGTACCAAAAATTTACACAAAGTAAATTTTGATGTCCCGATTCTTAATAAGAGTTTTATTTGGTCCAAAAGAATGTTTAAGAGTGAACAAAACTATATTTAATGATGGTTCAACATCAAAAGGTGATAAGTGAACCTTTAGTGAAAACTAGGGCATATACGCCTAAAATTGAATTCTTTCCGTATTTTAAGCCTATATTCTTTATTGGATAAATGTAACAACAATTAAATACATATGAAATCATATTTTAGTTATTTCTATCCATTCCCGCCAATACAACGGCTACATGTTAACTATCATTTAAAATAATATTATTTTATTATTAGAGTGCAACGTAAGATTCCCAAGAAACTCGTTGTTGCGTGTTGGGTACGCCATCGAGCATAGCGTCCCCTTTAAAGTCATATTAATATTTTATTCACAAATATGGATAAATACAAAAATGTCGTATTCTTTATTTACCTGGGGTGTTACATCCTTCCCCCCTTTTGGGAATTGCGTCCGCGCAATTTTAAAATTGGACTTGGAAACATCCTTGGAAGTCCCACATCGGAACAAGAGTTGGTAAAACAATCACTTTAAAATAAAGAAAGATAAGTACAAAGGTCACCCGAGTTAACCCATACTAGGACTCCAAGTATGAAAATATGGACATGGAGGAGAAAACATAGGGTCACGTTCTTATGGAGAGTGATAGAAAACATGTTTAGGAGAAAGTTAACAATGAGAAAATCACAAACTTGTGATGGGTTAAACGGTATTCGATTCCCCAGTAGGAAAAGTTAATATACAACATTTTTGTTTTAAGTTACTTTTTATTGAGGAATTTATTCATAAGGAAACATAATCACTTATCATATTGACTTTCAACTTTTATTATATTCCTTTCACAAACTCATATTTTCTCCAAAAGACGAGTATTTAGGAAGACTTGTTCACATTAAGAGTACTATAATCAACTTCTAGAGAATCACCTAATCCACAAAAGAGAACTATGTACATCCTATGTCTTTAGGCTTAAACCAGAGCCAAAACCAAAAAGTTTAGTACAAGATCAGATAATCCAGAAAAGGATAACCCCTTATAAAAAGAAAATCTATTCTTAATCTCCAAAATTTGTCCAACAAAACCCAAAGTTCAACGAGGACCATCCGATAAACAATTTGTCCATAAAATTCTTCAAAGTAAACCTAATATAATATTGAAACCCAAATATTTGAAGGATTTAGTCACACAGTCTTCCATGTTAAATCGTAACATTTATCTCCAAACAACATTAGTTGCTCCTAAAGTCTAGTATTGAAAAGTAATTAACCTAATCACATATCCTCCATGATAGGTTAATCATTTTTATAAATAACCCAAAATCAACTTACTCTTAATTCATAAAATCATATAACCAAAAATAATCAGTCAAACTAACCAGGGACTTCACGTAGTCCAGTGGTAGGCGATAAATACCAGTCGCACTTTGGTTGTGGGTTCGATTCCCGCAGCTTTGTCCGACGCGACGGGATGTCACACGGTCTGCGTGTTGTCCTTTTTCCAAAACTATATAATTCTCAAAACATTCCCCAAAATGAGATAAAATCTTCAAAAATATTCATAACATATTTTAACCTCAAGTTTATCTCATTCCATTCCTTTTCCATCATATCATAGAGTAACCAATAATTACCTAAAAAGTAAGGATCATATAAACCCTAATGGTTACCTTAATAATTATTACCTGAATTTCCACATCGAGTTGGCCATCTCGTAAATGATGCATTAGAGAACTCACGAAGGTTGAAGTGATTGATCATGGATCCTTGATAGTTGGTTTAGAACAACTATGAGATTCCTCATTGAATCCCCTATCTCATCTAGTATCATAATCAGAGAACCACCACAGTTTCCTTCAAACCCATTGTCACTTTGGTGCCTGCTAGATCCATCCATTTACTAAAACCAAAAAGGTCAGTGTGAGTATATCAACAAAACCATCATGTACTAATGAGGAAGATAAACACTAATATACACTTACTCATTCACTTTATCTAAAACTAGGACTCTTTCTGAAATTCTAACCATTATGGTAATGTCACTTATGCTTAAAGAATACCCTAACCTCTAAAGTTATCTAAACCGACCTCTGATACCAACTATAAGGCCCCAGCCTTAAACCTTACTTAATCTTGAGTTATTACAAGATTACACATTGAGGATCTTTTCAGGTTTAGAGTTTTAGAGAATTAGATCATGAAACTTGCATTACATTCCACATTTAAACAAAGTGGTTACATAAAAGTCAGCATTCATTCTTCCCATCAACGGGAACATATTTAAAATATAACACGGATTCTTTCTTGACACATCCTTGACACTATCATCACATCATGTACCTTTCCCTTGACCTGTGAAAAACATTTCAAAAACTTGGGATGAGCATAAAAAGCTCAGTAAGAGTTATAAAAATATGGAAAGGAAACATGAGTTCATATATACATAAGAATGAAATCATACTTTACCCATAAAACAAAGGCACTTTAACATGCCTCATCAAACCATGAATAAATCATAGAAATCATAAGACATAAAGGTAACTTGAGGCATTCATAACATTCTTACATAGGGAGTAACCCTCTTGGTTACGTTTGGAATACCCATCACAGTATATTCCCTAAATCTCTTCGGAGAAACCTTAACGTTTCACTCCTTCGCGTTACCCAATGCATTGGAGAGCTATATCGGGCTCACCCGCCCTTAGTTTATCACGGAACCACCCATTTTCATAACAATGCCCAAGAACCATAACATAAACGTATCACATAAAACATGCATAAAGGAAACAAAACATTTCCACATTTCAATCACAATATAACATTTTAGTATTTTGAAATAATGAATCCAAAAAGAAACCATTTCCAAAACCATTTAAAACATTTAATAAAAAGATTTTTGAATCAAAGTGTCCCATACCACCTTGAAGCTTAAAATTTTAAACCATTAATATCCATATAAATAAATCCTTAAAACCATTTTGAAAACATGGATATTAATAAGAACAAATAATTAAAACATTTAAAACGATATTTTGGTTAAAGGGGTTTTACCAAAATTATAGACACTTGAATAAAATAATTGAGGAATAACATTTAGTCAGAACTTTATAATATCATGAGAATAAATGGATTCATGATATAATACTCCAAAGGACAGTATATACACCATATAAGAGTGAATTGGTGCATAACAACAATGAACCCTCAATAGAAATGTCAAATGTGACGAAATCCCTTATAAAGAAGGTATCCTTAAATTAAGGACAAATCAATCTCAAAAATATGTGTGAAAAATATAAATACACTCAATATAAGTGGATATTAAGTGTAAAACAATAAAAGGACATTCACATATATTCAATGGATGACATATTCAATGACTACATGTTGAACCCAAAGAAATCGAAATTGGGTTAAAAAGTTCCCTTGACAGCCTAACGGCATCACATCAAAATGAGTTGATTGAGAGATAAAAAGTGTATCTCATCACTTGGACATAAAATTTACATCAATAAGGATATATGATAACATATCCCAACATAACAATATGTAAATTAAAAGACCCAACAAAAGAAGTCTTTTAAAAAAAAAGAGGAGGGTGAAAGGTTCCCTTACCGACTTGGGTATCTTTCAAAACATACACCCCATGAATGAAAGACAATAGGTCATTGATGTAAATACTCATAAACGAAAGTATATTACACAAATAGTAGAATAAAGGGCAGTACATACACCACTCAATGGAATTTGTGGCAAATGTAGCATAAATCTCATGGGAATGAAAGTGAGATGAAAAATCCCTTACAAAAGTTCGGCAGCCTAACGGCGCCACTCAAAACTTCCAAAATGGATTGATGAGAGAGACTAGGGTCTCTCATCACATGAACATAAAAATTACAGTAAGTGTAATATAAAAGATCATCCCAATAACAAGAAATATGAGCTTTAAAAGGAATGACATAAAAGAGTGTACTTATAAAGAAAGAGAGTTGTAGGATCCCTTACCTCGGGTCCGACTTGACTCGATCGTTCTTTAACGTCCTGAATAATAAACTTGAGTTAATTTCTATTTGCTTAAGAACCTTTTCCAAGTTCATTATTCCTTTTATATCAATTATTGACATGTTGTGAACATTATGTAATCATTTAAGTTAATAATGTTCATTTTGTCGGTATTTGGTTCTTAAGTCGAAAGTGGACTTCTTACAATTACATGTTGTTCGTGTGGCCAAATGTTTATTATATCCAGAATTGTATTCATTATGTAGATATCATATATTTCATATATATCCAGTACATGCATGCATTTATAACATTACATAATCATTTAGAGGTAAGAAATGAAATGCACCGTTCATGGAGACGGTAAGCCGTACGTACGCATGAACGCTACTTTCATTTCTATTTCGTATTTTATAGAATGGAATAATAATGATATAAAGGTATATTATAATTCCAGTATAATATCATATATAATATCATATTTCCATCCATTATACATCCCACATATGGTATTTAACGAATCAAATCACTTTGAGGGGGCGGTAGTCCGCACTTCCTTAAATGAAGATATCGCGTATACCCATAATGGAAGCCACAAAGGTAAGACAAAAATGAAAAATACAGAAGCATAAATAAAACATAAACATATTATATATCATATATAAAAATAGTGACATCATAATGGCCACCTTTGAAGGTGTTAAATGAGTATTGAACAATCATCGTTTCGGGAGGCAGAATTTCACCGTCCACGGAAACCGTATGTTCTTTAACCATTTGATGTAGTTGTGTGAGAGTGTAGCTAAAATAAATCTTGTAACAACATCCTAGTATATTGAAGATACTGGTGTTGTTACAAAAGAAGTAAATAAAAAGAGATTATAGGTTTGGAGAAGCAAAATAAAACAAATGAACAAGAGAGAATGAGTTACCTTTAAAAGTGTAATCTCCTTTTGATTTGAGCCTAAAGGCTTCCTTTGAAAGGATTCTGCCCAAAGGGGATCCTCTAGGATGAGGAGAGGGATGTTGAGAGAGTAAATGGGCAGGGGTGGCCGAGCCAAAGGCTTGAGGGGTGTGGGAAAAGAGGTAGAGGTGGGGGCCTTTTATAAGAGGAGAGGAGGGGCACTTTTGGAAAGCAATGAAATATTACATTATTTGAAAATGATTTTCGGTTCTAAAGGGTCCCACATTGATAGAATTCGTGGATAAGGTGATAAGGCATCGAAATCCACTCATCCAATTGGTTTTGTCCATGTGTATATTGTAGATTTTTCATTATCTTTCCATTTTAATTAAATTGTCAAATAATGATGTCATCGCTGCATCATTATTATGTCATAAATAATTTAATTTCTTTAATGTCTAAAAATTATAAAACAAATACTATGATATAGGAAATCTTTTTATCTTTCCAATGACTATTTATAATCAAAATTTGGACTTGTATAACCCCACTTAAAAATTGTTTTAGTAAAACATACTATGTTAGTGTCATTTTCACTTTAACATTAAATAAAAAGTATTTTATGTTATTTCCCAACAAAAGTGGATCCATGGGGTCCCCAAGTTAGGCGATGGCTTGTCTTGGTCGGCCATGACACAACCAATAGGGTTGTGACATGTGTCTAGGTCATTTCATATTTTTAAAGTATTATTTATACCTTAAACTACACTAATTATCACTAATCGCGATTAAAAACTTAATAAGTTACTATTCACCAAAAATTATTATAATCTCATTGAACCACATTTTACTTCTTAATGACAACCATGTATGTCGGATTTTCAAAATTCAATACACATTAGTGGTAAACTTTCATTTAACTGAAAAATCAGTTTGCTTGATTATCACTTAGTGGTTTCACTATTCATCAAAAATTGAAGTTTTTCAGAAAATTACCAAAAATTCACCCTAAGCTATATTTGATATTCTGAATTCAAAAATGAAGTCCGTTTTACAAAATTCAAAACATATTAGTCACATTAATTAATTTAATAATTAATTCCCGCTGTCAGAGCAAATAGCGTGTTTTTATAAAACAATAAGTATCAAAAGATTGACACCAGTTTAAGTCCGATTTCAAAGTGAAATTAATTCCAACCACCACTATTGGATTTAATGGTAAAAATATTTTCTAATTTCACTTTAAAACCAATTCAAAAGATAATCTAATCATATAAATAAATTAGATTAAAAAGTGGTTTTGAATTAAAATACAACATTTTACACTATTCCTTAAAAAAAATGAACTTTATCGGAAAGGTACCAAAAATTTACACAAAGTAAATTTTGATGTCCCGATTCTTAATAAGAGTTTTATTTGGTCCAAAAGAATGTTTAAGAGTGAACAAAACTATATTTAATGATGGTTCAACATCAAAAGGTGATAAGTGAACCTTTAGTGAAAACTAGGGCATATACGCCTAAAATTGAATTCTTTCCGTATTTTAAGCCTCTATTCTTTATTGGATAAATGTAACAACAATTAAATACATATGAAATCATATTTTAGTTATTTCTATCCATTCCCGCCAATACAACGGCTACATGTTAACTATCATTTAAAATAATATTATTTTATTATTAGAGTGCAACGTAAGATTCCCAAGAAACTCGTTGTTGCGTGTTGGGTACGCCATCGAGCATAGCGTCCCCTTTAAAGTCATATTAATATTTTATTCACAAATATGGATAAATACAAAAATGTCGTATTCTTTATTTACCTGGGGTGTTACATGGGGTCCGGTCACAGTTAGCCCTTAGGTCTTGGCACAAGGCCTTGACATAAAAGTCTGGCATTATACATTCCCTCACTAAGAGTATGATAATTAATTAACCAAATGGATATTTGACTAGTAGAGTAACCATTGTTAAGGGCCAGTACTTATGAGTAACCATAAAAGTGGAAGCTTATGGAATGAAATATGTTTAACACTCAGTGAATTAGTTTTCAGTGTATGAAATTGATGTTATTACCTTTATGCACTACTTAGATTATTCATTTTAATTGGTACTTACACATTCATATGTCATACATACATAGAATGTCTTTTATTTTTTACTCCAATTGAGAATTCCTATATTTGAATCTTGTATCCCTATAATCCTGTTAGCATGTTCTTTTAATTGATCATTTTATATTATGTTACATGTGTTACAACTCTTCTTTAAAAAAATGTTTTATGGAATGTTTTAAAGAATATTTTTAATAGTTATATTAGTTTATTTTAGAACCCCTTACTGAGCAATCGTATGCTCACCCTACGTTTTTTATAAAATATTTTCAGGTTTTCAGTTTGATTTAAAGGAGTATGACAGCAGTGGCTGGTTTCCTAGAACCTAAACCAAATTTGATCCTCTCTAGATGGGACATGATCTGTAATTCATCTATGTATGTTTTTGTTTAAATGTCACACATCATGTTTCGAGGAACAAGATCTGGGTGTCCTGGGGTCGGGTCCTCACATAACATGTTATGTACCTTGGTCTCCAAATTTTTGGTAGTTTTGTTCCATCTTTTTTATCAATGTGCATGAAATTGATAATGTTTTTTTGACCAATGCCTCTCTATCATGACATCCACCATGATCTTATCTATAGGTGTAAGAGCTTCGTAGAAGTACTGAATGAGGAGTTTCCCACTGATTTGGTGATGCTGGCAGCTTGCACGCAACTTCTTGAATTGATCCCAGTACTCATACATTGACTCTCTTTGATATTTCTTGATCCCTAAGATTTTCTTTCGAATGGAATTGGTACTCGATTCTAGAAAAAATATCTGCAATAAAAGATGTTTCAAATCATTCCAACACGTTATGTCTTTATATTGTAAATAATACATCAAATATGTTGTTGTTCCATCAAGTGAGAAGGGAAATTCCCATTGTTTTATTTGATCTTCAAAGACATTTCATGGATTAAGGGTTGATAAAAACACATTAAATTATTTTAAATGTTTTTTTTTGTATCCTCACTAGATAATCCATGAATCTTTGGAAGAAGGTGAATTAACCCAAATATCAATTAAAAATTCCGATTTTAGGTTTGGATATGAAATAAAATTTGGTTGATAGTTATTGTTAGGTGTATCCAATTCTCAATTGGTTCTATTAAATACATTGTTATTATTATCTTCTATTGGTTCTTGTTTTATTTTTGATTCATAAGTGTCTCCAATTCCTAGAATGGAGAAATTACCCAACTAGTTTAATATTGAAACTTCCTGTAGACTGGGATTGTCTGATTCAAGATTAAAGGCTACTTTCAATCTCGTGGTCAATATTTAAGAGATCCTCATGATTTGTTTGTATCATAAATAAAATAAAAAAAATGTAAATGAATAAAAGTGAACCATAAAAAAATAAATGACGTTTTATTTGGTCTAATGAAAATAAAATAAGAGAGAAAAAACATGAGAATGGGGAAAGAAGAAAGATAGAGGAAAAGAAAAGATTAAAATGAAAGATAAAAGAAATAGATCTATTTTTTGAATAAATTAATTTCCTCTCTGAAAATGGTGCCAATTTGAAAGGCTCCTATCATGGGTCCTCTCTAATGAAGAGTGAGTTTTGGGTACTTAGGTGCAACAGAGTGGCTAACCCATGCCTCTCTCAAAAGAGTAAGTAATTTAAAAACCTATTAAATGTATTTTGAAAATAAAATAAAAGAGAATAAAAAAATAAGTATCGGGGTATGCTTTTAAAATAAGAAGAATAAGTTTGACGGAAGAAGATTGTAATTTTTTTTATTGTTTTTTAAATGAAATTTGATTAATAAAACACAACAAGAAGATGTTTTTTAGAAAACTATTTTAAAAAGAATAACTTATCTAAATAAACCTATTAACTTACTTATTAATCATTATCATTTAAATTAAAATAAATGTAATTATGATCCCCTAATTTTCTAACCCTTGAACCTTATGGGATTTAACATAACTACAATGATGAGATGAATTGAACCCTAGGCTAGCTTTGGAACATGAAATTGAAACACCCTGCCTGTGTTGATTTTCATTAAAATAATAGCTTATGGTTAGTGGAAAATTAAGGAAAATATACATTCTATAAATGATTATGAAATAATTTTATATATTATATTTTAACTCTACAAATTAATCTCGTGTGGTTTTGTCTTACCGATTAAGGTCGTGCTCTCGCAATTCACACAATACTCGACCTCATGTGTTTTTATGTGAATTGTTCAATTGCTTTCTTAATTTATTTTAATATATAAACACAATTCATAAATAATAATATGGGAATTAAATTAACTCATTGATTTAAAATAATCAAGTGAATATTGATGGATTTTGACTGAAAACTAAAGAGAACTACTCTTCTATAGGTGGTGTAGTCATCATAGAATCGTTTTGCATTTGAAAAAGGACATTGAAAGGGTATAACCCAATCAAATTTATAATCTTTATTTCCAACCCCAATATAAATATTAATATAAGAATAAAATTTAAGATAATAGAATAAATGTAAGACCAAATAATATTTTATTGAATGAACAACAATATTACGACAAAGAACAGGAAGATAAGAACATTTTGGAGGAGATCCTATCTTAAAATCTTCCCTCCTCCAATGGTGAATTAAATTGGAAAGGAACCAATTTTTCTCTTCTCCAAATCCTATATGGCACGTATTACCCCCTCTAAATGAGAAAAACATACATTTATAGATTGGGGGAGGATAGGTTATATATTTTTTCAAGTGTTAATGGGGAAATTCAGCCAACTGTTTTATTACAAGTTACACCACCTATTTTACCTTCAAAACGTGTGAAACCACTATCCTTCTAGAAGGATGATTTTTGGGAAATTTTTTCTCTATATTATCTTCAAATTTGGGCCTAATCAAAGAAACTTTGATGAAGTTATGGCCCAAATAGAGAACTGATGTCCAATCTGGTGATTCTAGCCCATCTTTGAATTCATGGCCCTTTTACTCCCATAAAAAGCATGATTTAACTCCCATATCCGGAATGAATGTTGTATCCTACTAGGTTTGTAACACATTTAAAAAATTTAAGTTCAAAAAATACATATAAAAATATTAATGTCTGAATTACTACTATGCACTTTAAAGGGTAAAACTGGAATTTTCATCAAATTTTCAAATGAATGATGTAATCCCAAATATTTTATAAATAAAAATATTTAACACAATGTGGGGAAATTATATAATTTAGTATCAATAAAAAATCAATTAAATTATGTTTTATAAGTCTCAGTCTCACTAAGACAAGAATCAAATAACCCCTAATGGGTAATTAAAAGGATCTATAAACACTCCTCAAGATGATTAGGGTTTATATTTAGTTGGAATAAAATTAGGTAATTAAAGATAAACCCTAAATTTATAATTTATCTAGGAAAATAAATAATCATGATGTTACTAGGTCCTTCACACCATAAGTAACCCTCAATATAGAATTCACAACACAATATCTCCCCAAATCTCAAGGAAAAGCTTCTTAAACTTTGATTCATTCAATGAAGGTCATAGTGTGATTAAATTTACCATACCATGAAACTTGAACTCTCAAGGATCAGAACACAATACTCAACCTCTACTCCTCAAACCCATTGAATCTCAAACCAAACCAAAATTAAATAAAAGACAACACTTTTTAACAAACCCCATAAAAACTGATCCAGGGAACTAGACTCCATAATGTAGTTAACATATTCACACTATAATAATCCCTCATATTAGATTAACTTACGGACTTAAATAAAAATTAAACCCATGGACCCTTCTATGTAAGAATATTTCATTTGTATTCATAGAGTAATTAAAACAAATGATTCCACAATCTACCTTACATAAGGATAAATCAAGAGATCTCATGACACAAACCAAAAACATAGGATTGCAACAAAACTAATTGGAAATATTCACACTATAATTAAATATTTCATGCCACAAACAACATTTTATTCTGAGATGATAAAACATTAAAACCATAAGGATCTCCCTTAACACTACAATAAAAAAACCATAAAATAGGATAACTCCTCAAAGAATGACTCAACCGAATATAGAGAACCCCTTTTATCTTACTAAATCATGATAATTAAATACATTAGATCATACCACAAAATATTCTTCCAAAAAATATTTCACATCTAAATATATATTCTTTATTCTAACCTTCTTCCTAAAACCTCCAACACCTAAAGTATGAAAAATAATGATATGAAAAATTTAGATATGTTACATTAGATTCCTCTAAAATGATTATCATCCTCAAAAATAAAAATAAAACTTATAATGGAGATGATTACAAACCCCAAATATCCACATGAGATAACTCTTGAATACGAATAATTCCATCACTAAAGCAAACAGTAGTAAAAAGAAAAAAATCTAAATAAAATTAGTAAAAAATAAAGAATTTAAAATCAAGGTAAAATATAGTTCAAACTAAATTAAGAAACTATGTATGAATTTGTAACTCTTATTCCCATATGAATTCCTCCAAGCCACCATGCCTCTATAAGATATGAACCAAGGGAATGACTATAATGTTCTCAATCTTTAAATTTCATTAAAATCCTATTTTTATATTTTATATACAAATTATGTAAAAATTTAATTTTTTTCAATATATTTATTACCCTGATGCATGATATATAATTTTTATATGGTTAAATATTGTTTTTATAAGGTTGCGTAAAGGTAACCATGGATTTATAATGTTTGTGTAAGGTTATAATGTGTTTTTGATACCCTATGTAAGGTTAGTTTGGTTTTTCTATACAATATGAAAGGGAATGTTATACTTATGTAATGGTAAGTACCTTTTTCTATATTCTATATAAGGGTAACATACCACTGTGTAAGGGTAACTGGAATTTCTACATGTTGGGTAAGGGTAGCTCTATATTCACTGATTATGAACAATGGAACCTTTGGGGTTGTTTGAAGGTAAGGTGGAATCCCATGTGATGCATAAGGGTATTCCCAGCTTCACATAATGGTATGTAGGGATGAATGTAATGGTAACCCCTATTTTACATATGTTTCATAGGGGTTACCTATATGTTGTGTAAGGGTAACCCAAAATTTTTATAGAGTGCAAAAGGGAAGGGGTGAATTGTGTAACAGTAATCCCTTCTTTTCTAGTGTTACATAAGAGTTAACAGGTACCCTCATGTGACACCTAGGAGATGCATAAGGGTAAAACCATGTTACCCATATTCAATTATTTTTGGGGGAAAGTGTTTTCAAACTCTTTTTTCTGATTTTCCATTCCTAACATTTACATAAAATGTGTTTGAAAATTTTATGTTCCTCAAATCACGAGAATAGATTATTTTTTCTCATTTTAATGTTTCCATCCCTTATTGATGTATTTTAATCACTCAATAGTCAATATCATATTTATGGACAAATTAAATTTGAATTTAATATGTGTTTCTTAATAATGTGGACCTATACGCAGTTTACCTTATTGAAAATATATAAACCTTGGTTTTTGGGTATTATCTTGAGTGTGGGTAATCTAGGAAATTCGATTTTTTATGTTTGGTAAAATATTCTACAAAAAATACAAGCTCTTTATCTAGTTTCTAGGTATGGAAGAACCTCATCCTCTCTCCTATATTCTTGGCTATTGAATTTTCAAAAGATAAAACCTAGGTAAAATTTCTTTAAAATCCCATCATAGCCATTTTGTGAATTAGCATTCTAAATCCATCTAAAAATGATAAAAATTAATTAAAATGATAATAACCTAGAATTATGGAAAATTAAAAATAAGAATTATTCTTTTATATCATATATTATTCTAGAGAGGTAAAATTATTATAATCTATGGAATTATAATTTTAACTATGAAATAAATAGTTGTTGGTGCCAAAATTTGGGATGTACAAGAACAAATGGAAAAAATTAGGGGCTTCCACACAAAGCCTATTCACAGAGCCCTCGTAGCCCCACGGATGACACAAAGCTCCACCTTCACAAAGCCACCACAGAGTAAGGAGGCGGGATGCTCCTCGAACCCATTTGACGTTCGCGAATCCACCACAGATCAAGGAGTCAGGATGCTCCGCGAACCCATTTGATGTCCGCGAACCCTCTACAGAGTAAGGATACGAGATGCTTTTGCGAACCCATGAGACATTCATGAACCCACTGTGGAGCAAAGAGGCAGGATTCTCCATGAACCAATTTGACATTCGCAAACCCGTCGTGGAGCAAGGAGGTGGGATTCTATACGAACCTATTTGATGTTCATGAAGGCGCCGCAAAGCAAGGAGGTGGGAGGATCCACTGTTGTGAAAAAATGCCATGTTTCTTCATGCCGAGCAAGCTATTATTCACGGTTCCCCTTTCCTATAAATATTGGGCTCCCCTCGAGCCCAAGGGACGAATCCTCCGACCTTTCACCTTCATTGATCAGAAATCTCGAAGCAATTTCTGCTCTATGAACCATGAGCTCTTCAAGGTACTTTATAATCATGAATCACCTCTCCCTTTGTTTGAATTCAGCCCCTCTTTAAGTAGGGATGTCCTTCGTGGATCCCATGGGCCGCTGTGAAGGAATGGGATCCCCAAGGGGACTCGGGTCTTTATGAAGCACTTATGCTTCGCGAAGTACCCTCCACACACATGTGACCCACATGATAAGGCAGGGTCACTATGCTTCGTGAAGCACATTGCTTCACAATGCTATACTTCACAGGGCACCCTTTTTTCACGAATCACTGCTCCATGAATGTATTTCAACTTTACTAAGAACCTTCTATAAACCCCTATGCCCTACTCCTAGACTAGGTTACTTCACATCGCGAAGCACACCCCTTCGTGAAGCTCCTCCACTACATAGAGCATGAGAGCTTCATGAGGCTTCTACCTATGTATCCATTTTATCTGCAACTCCTATTCTCATGTGACCCTCCAAGTTTGAACGAAGTGATTTCAAAGTCCCTTGGGTGGTACTTCCCATTGCGTTTCTTCGCCTCATGCTTCTTCCCATAGGCATGCTAACTGCTATTTCTTCTTCGCATCTCCACGCTAACGTTGACCCCTCAATGGATCACTCCATAACACCCCCTCACCATGGAGTTTCTAATGCCTTCCATTCCTCAAGGGAGGGTGGGTATCAATCATGTAAGTCCTAGAGGTGCAGAGTAAACCCATATCGTTTGAGCTTCTGGATGATAAAATACCAAGCACCATCATCCTCAGCACATGACATTAAACTGTGACCTCACCCCGTGCATCATATGTGGGGTGCCCCGTCTCAGACATTCTCTACTCCCACTAGTCTCCATAGGAGTGTGATCATTTCTCAAATGGAATAATATCCTCTTTATTGGAGTGGAGTCTATCCGCGAGGATAGGGAAACCATCTTGGGGTAAGCTCGAAGCTTTTCTTATAGGAGGCAACATCCCTGCTCCTCCTCTCTTCCTCTGTGCCGAAGACCATAGAGGGTGGTATGGGCACCAGATCCCTCCTTTTATTATTTCCAAATCCCTCTCCCTTTGGGATTTGTCACCACACGGGCCTCCATCCTAGAGTAAGTCCCAATCTCCATCTTCTCAGTCTACAACGAACATAATCCCCTATTTCCTTTTTTGGGTTGCAACACACATAAGCCCCTGTTACCTTTTTGGGCCACTAACCACGTGTAAGCCCCATTACACTTCCCATGGATGCACATTCCACAACGTGATCGTCAGGTCTTTTCTACCTCTGGTTTCTCACATTGAGCATGACTAACATGAGAATAGAGTAAGCATCGACCATGAAATTCTCTCTGGGCAGCCTAGATTGTAAGCCCCAAATACCATCCAGAACTATGTGGACTTTGATCCTTTCCAAGGAAATGTACATAGGAAGCCTCCTTGAGGTTCAAGCCCAACACCCATTTATTTCTACCCCCTTCAAGTCATTTTCCACCCATCCGAACTATGTGGACTTTGATCCTTGCCAAGAAAGGTACGTAGGAAGCCTCCCTGAGGTACAAGCCCAACAACCATTGATCCCGACCACTCCACATCCTTCCACCCCCATCCGTGATGAAATTAAGCTATGCACCCCTTTTGTCCCGCATGACACTAAGTTTTCCCCCATACAGTGGTAATTCGTTGTGACCCCATCCAACAGTAAGCCGTTGTGTACCCCAATCGATAGTAAGCTATTGTCAATCCCAACCAGCAATAAGATGTTGTGTTTCCAATATTGTGGCAAGTCATTGTATTCCTCTTTGTTGGGACCCATATCTATGGCCCTCCCTCAGGCATCAGACCAACCTGGGCTGCTAACCATGCATAAGTCCTAGTATAACAATGGGTGGTTGTCCTCTGCGCACACCTTGATTCTATGCCCATATCCTAAACTATGTGGACTTTGATCCTTTCCAAGGAAAGATACATAGGAAGCCTTCATTAAGTTCATGTCCATCACCCATGTCTCATCATGGTCTTTCACTCGAGCCTATGTGTTTTGGGAAGGTCATTCCCTAACCTAGAGGTTCCTCTTCCTCCGGGACCCATTCATACGGGTCGCCTCCTTAGGCATACCATCACCTCACCGAACTATGCAAACATTGATTCCATTCCACGATGATATGTAGGAAGTCCCTTAAACTCTTAAGACCAATAAGATGGTCACCTTTGTGATGGTTCCACCTCATCCTCCACAACTTCATTAAACTCTCCATCATCCATCCTAATTCTTACCCAGGCCGCCACATCCTGGTGGGATAATTCCATATCATTTCCTCACTGCTCATAGCAACAATAGGGTAGATAAAAACGTGTTATCCCCAATATCAGGGTTCCCTCCAGGGGTGCCACCTATCTGATCCACTCTCGTCAGTGTTATGATCAGTCTGATCCATCTCCTCTAGACGTTAAACTCATGGAATACCCTATTTTGAACATGGGAAGGTGAGGAAAACCTCAGAGACATGCCTATGGCATATAATTCCCCACACCCAATGTGGGATTCCATGGGCTTCTGTGCCCTTGAGAAACCTTATCATATGGGGAAGAAATCCAGACGTGCTAGTGTTACAGTGTCCAGACATGCCAGTGATGTCCAACGTGACTACACCCCCAACCGAAGGTTGCTACCCTAACCAGACCCCTGGGAATGTCCTGACAAAAGTAGTGTAATTAACCGGAATTCATGAAGATATGGAACTCAGAAGATTTTCACGAACAATGACTTAATCAATAAGGAGAGCAAGACTAGGTGATGAGTTCTGAGGAAGAATACACAGAAGGAGGAACCAACATCCCATCATCCCATTTCAATCAAGGAGTAAATGTCCCTGAATAAGCGACGGATGCCGCCTGCCTTTGGAAAGCGAGAATGCGGGGCAACAACCAGCGCGTATTCGCCGTCCTCAAAACAGATGGATGCACATGCCCCATCAAAAGAGTCATAAATATAAATGGTGAACCCGGTGTGAAGTTACTCTCCTCAATGTGGAGAATAGTATCATTCGATACATCAGTGGATTAACAAATAACAGGATCCAGTTAACCAGCAATGGGTCCCACTAAGAAAATAGCAAGCCTGGCGTAAAACTCACCAGAAGTTGGAGGAAGTTAAACGTTGGACATCCTATTCTATGACTTTGTTAGCAAGAATCCTTCTTTCCAACCATGAGAGAAAGAATGGAAATGGGGCATTGTACATCGATTACTTTGTTTCATCACTAATGGTTTAATCCCCCTACTTTCAAGAAACCAAGATGTTGTATTAGGAATTCGATCGCCACCCACCCACCGATGCAGGGGAAGGGGTAACACAAACACAAAAATCCCACATGGATCCACCACTTCTGCGATAGCTCCCACACCTACGACTACGGGGCTCCCATACCCCATATCCTTTTGAGAAACCATTCAACAAACGGTAATAAATGACAGCGTACGCCGATATGAGGAGGTGGGGATTATTCCGACTTGGGATATGGCCCACCATGATTTAGATGCATCTACACCTCATCACCACCACCGCCCCCAAGGGCTGTGCAGAGAGCCACTATTCCCTACTCCAACATAAAATTGTTTCGGGTGCCTCTCCCCAGAATGCCTCAATTACACTCTCCCCTACACCGATGAGGTCTGAAATGTCTGGGCCAGCCTGGCTGGGATCCCATTTCAAGGGCCCCCAAGGAGGTCTCCTACTATTCCATGCCAATGCCACCACCTGGTCCCCCTAAGCTGAACAGAAGGTAAGATATGTACTGGCACCACTGGCCCCAGTCCGGATGACCTGATGCCAGCATCGGGAATAGGCCGAGGAGGATACCCACCAAGGGGTGTCGATGTCAACAAAAACTATGGCTCAGGATACTGCCGACATGAATCATTAGCCCCTTGTGTATACTGAGTAGGGGAACTTATATACCCAACCCGGATCGTCTCTCCAACTACCCCACTGGAAGGCTGGGTCGACTCTCTTGGTTTTCGGTATGGGGAGCACCCGTTGCAGACCAACTCGTGACAATGACACCCAGTATCGAGGTCCCCCCATACCACCACCATGGAGAATTCTGACCCTCCCCACATCCAACTTCGGCATGGAGGTTTTCCATGTACTACTATCAATCCAAATGAGGGACCTCCACACGATGGTGACACTCAGAACGGAAGACTATCTCGTTCTCATTACATCGGGTATGGGGTCATTCATCCTGCCACAAACCACCGGTGTTGGGAACTCACACGTCTGGTCAATATCACGAGTGGGATCCCTCCCTGTGTCCTTATAGTGGCCTGCGAAGGTTCTCCTCACTTTAGTAATCAGAGGAGTAAAGGCCAGCTTCGCTTCACCATCACCCAACACATAGGTCCTACTTGTGCTCCTATCAGCTCTAGCGGAGCTCCTACCCACTCCAGCATTTCCCGTGGAGATTCCCTCCACAAATCAGCTATTGGGCACAGAGGTCCTCCCCATTTTACCTTTGATATCTATCCAGGGGATCCTCACACCCCATCTCACTCAGGCGGATGTCCTCCCTGCCCTAGCACCAGTACGGCCGAAGGACCTCCTCGTGCCGGAAATATACTCTTTCCCGAAGAACCATCCTGGGGTAGGAGGGCGAGTATTCACTGCCATAAAAAGAACAACGAGAAGAAATAGAATTAAATCAAAAAAATTTTCTTCTCAAATTCCGAGGCGGAATACGACTCAATGATGGAACCCTCACCTAAATCCTCCATGTCAAGGGTCGAGGGAGGAATAAGGTGCATCAGCCTCATACTTACAAAATGTGAGGTACATTAGATTCCTGCCTCCCTCCGTAGGTATATCTAGGAGAATGAAAATTTGGTAGTATCACAGGTTCCTACTATATAGTCATCACCATTATCACCTGAAGCACTATCTACATCAACTAGAGATCACAGAGAGATTTTCTAGGGACCAATGGCGGACGAGTAGCGGTGTGGCCTATCACCTGAATCCATAGTCCCTACACCAAAAAGTGCAGTCACCAGTCCGTATTATCGTGATGTGGTTACTAAGTCACTACACCCTTCAGAGGATAGACTGAGATGCGGCGTCTTGTCATCTCACTCACTGTATTCCCCGTCGGCCAGCCCGCTGTCCCAACAGTCTGCCTCAGTACCGCTACCGGTTCCCCAACCACCTCTAGTTGATGAGTGATTAGCCAATAAAAACACATAAGTTAATTAAATTGTAATGGTATTAAATGTTCATTTTTTATCTTATGTTCCCGAGTTAGTGGATTTTAATTTTGAACATCCATTCTAATCATTTTTGTACTTAATGCCTAATGTAAACTAATTTAGGTCCAAAGATTCATTTGATTTTAAGGAATGTAATTATTCATATTTTAATTTGATATTTTTATAAATTGATAGAAACTTCAATATGAACATTTTTCATTTAGGGATCAGTGGAGGATTCATAAAATATGGTAGGGATATTTGGTGATGAAAGGAAACAATTTTGGGGAAGGCAAATTGAACACCAGCCCACTAATGAGAATGTGGGGACCAAAATACAAACACAATGAAGCCCAAATTTTGTGGGATGATAGAAGAAATCTATAAGAACATATAATTTTCATTATCCAGTGCTAATTCATCTCCTATTATGGTTATTCATGTGGTCCATGTTAAAGATAAAATTCTGGGCCAGATTTTGAGTCCCAGAAAATCATCCTACCAATTTAATCATAAATAGGAACCCAAAACTTTTTTAGGGCTGATATTTTTCAAAGGTATAGGATACATCATGGTATTAACTTTTGTATTGTATTTATCCCTCCAATATGGCGATATAAAAGTCCATGTAGGCACCCCTGTCTAGTGGATACAAGTTGGATGCAACTTCGGGTCAAGGGTGGAGAAACCTCATCTCCCTTACTTTCCACCACCCTAGGCCCACCATAATCAAGTGGGGTGCTTTGTACAATTGGGATCTCGACCCATGCCTCTTGAGATGAATATTTAAGGTAGTGGTGGTGAAGTATTTGATCATCTTTGAGATTTTTTTTCATTGTAATGTTATTATGCTGATTTGTCTTTGTAATGTTCATCTTTCTCATGTAAGTTATTTGAATCACCTTAGTTATTAATAAAATTTCATCCTTTCCTGTTATTCTGTTTTTATACATCTCACTTTGATACCGTTTCCTCAATGTGTGAATTTATTAACACCAAACCTTGTGAAATTATTCACACAATGGTGAAGTGATCATTTTATTTTTATTGTTTTTTACTTCTCCAATTCCTCCCTCATGAGTCTAATTTTCACTTCTATTGAAACCATAGAGTCAATGGAGGGATTACCCACTTATGGGTTGATCCAAGGGAGTAGAAAGGGGAAGGATTTGATTTTATTTATAAATCTATTAATTTCTAATCACTTATTTTAATTGGGAATTTTGTTTGAAGATCATTAAACTCCTTCATCCTTGTTGAATTTAAGGCCGCACTTCAAGTGCTAATATGAACCTTTACCTTGATGTGATAAAAACATTGATCCTTGAAGTGTATAGGTGGTTACTATTAAAGGGTTTAGGTATTAAAACAATAAGTGATAGTGTTTTTTGATCTTCTTAAATGAACCCATCTCAAATATAATAAATTCAAATAGATAAAACTGAATTCATTAATCCACCCCAAGTGATAACCTAGGATCAAACCCTTATTTTAATTTTAATTTAGTTAAGTATATTAGAACTAACTTAAACCCCTATAATATCAACCTTTTTTTTCCACTTCATAGAGAAAAACAATCCATAGAATTTATGTGTCTATAGGTTATTTATTAGGTCTCTGAGGATTCGACAGCCCAAGCTAAGCTATAAGTGACTGCTTAACCATAAAATCTTGGGTAAATTTGAGAGAGACCAAATTTTGGCACCATTTCTGGGGAACCAAGTAAGACGTATAAACACCCATTCTATTCTCCCCCATTTATTCTTTTCTCATCCAAATTCTCTTATATTTTACCACTTTTTTTTCTTTTGGCGCATGTCTGCTTACACCCGTGATCAATCAAACCGTCTAGTTAGGGTGGATAGTCCTGGGGTTAGGGGTAAAGTAAACCAGGGGAACTCTTTCTATTAGATCCTAATCTTCCTAATAATTAAAATTCAAAAATTGAGCCCATTTAAATGGAAGGCCTTCAAAGAAACCAACTCATAAACTTAGGTGGGAACCAAAATGGAAGTCCAAATGAGGCAGCCCTAAACATTGGGAATGCAGTTGATCAAACCATGAATGACTACCTCACACCTAACTTGTTGCAACCCATCCCTTGGGGCCCATGCCGTGACTACCCCAATCCCAACTTCTATAGGATAGGGGTCTGTGACTATCACAGAAAGGCATATTCCCTACAAATGGGAATGCATTTCCTTTATAACCTTTAAACTCACACAACTAAGCACATTTCAGGATACAAGATCAAAGTAAAACTATATAGTATGCAGGGTGTGTATAGAAAGAAAAAGGGGGTAGAATATAAGACCAACTGTAAAGTACAAGTAAACTAAAATGTTCAAGTAAAACCAGATACAACTCCTATGAACACCCGCCAAGGTTCCTACCTAAAGGGTAGGTACGACACTCGAATAGTTGTCTCTACGATACACCTCATTTAATGTCCACCTTCAAGCTACCTCCAGTCCTGGTATCCTCATCCTCAATCAGTGATGTTTGTCGTATGTACCAAACACAATAAGGTACTACATAGCCTATGTAGGGGTGAGTATAATGTTACACAGTAGGGACCTCAAGACCATGTAGGTCTCCTCGGGTTCCACAAAGAAAAGACCACAAGAAAGAGCCCAAATCTACATAGGTATTTTCCCATACATATAACGAAGTTATAAAGATATACTCATCTCATACATGAGGGAATTATACCTCAAAGGAAACACCATTATGGTGATGTATCACATAACATAACCTCAATCACAAACACAATGTAAAGACATCTCACACAAGGATTTATTCTAGGGGTAGTAATAATTAGCATCCCGAGTAACATCGTCGAACACCTTAGTTGCTAGATAAATCTTCCTCTATCAAGTACATTTGGCCTTCCGCGTCACATAGAGGCACTTCCAACTAATCTTGGACTACTGAGATACTCCTCATGTCGAGTACTATGGGTCTGCCATATCACACAAAGGCACTCCCCACAAGGGGTCTCCTACGTCACACAGAGGCGCTCCCCCTCGTGGTCTGCTAAGGTACTCCTCCTATCAAGTACCATGGGTCTACCATGTCACACAAATGTGATCCCCACCATGTGTCTGCAGTGTCACACAGAGGTGCTCCCCACTGGGCCTGTCGAGTCACTCCAAGTTTTAATGGTCAACAGTGGTCAGATCTCAGCCAGCCGCAGGGTTCTGCACGAAGCGTGCGTGGGAGAACCACTTCTTAAGCCCTCGGTGTAACAGCCCAAGATTTTATGAAAAAATATTCTTTTTAATTTCATTAATGTCTTTTGTTGTACGCTACACCAAAAGAAGCTTTCACAACACGCATCCTTGACTTGCCTTGCATTACACTCAATCGCAACCTTCCTCGATAGCATGTGTAGTACGCAATACCGAGTTTCACTAAACAACGATATGCTATTAAAATATTATTAAAACTAACCGTTATGAATAGTAATAACCACTTTTTGAAATTTTGTAATTTTTTTTTTCAAAATGGAATTCATTTTTGGATTCGTAATATCAAAATTAGCTTAGGGTGAAATTTTGGTAATTTTCGGATAACTTTCATATTTTGATGAATAGTGAAAATTACTAAATTTTAGTTAAAAACAACTTTTTCAATCGAAATAATTAATCGTGATAAATTATTAATTTGAGTGGTTTTAAAGTATATATATTTTTACAATTTAATACAATGTTGGTCATTGGATGTAATTTCACATTTAAACCAGTTATAAACTAGTGTCAATCTTTTGATAGTTATTATCTCTTAAAAACACGCTATTTGTTTTGACGACGAGAATTAATTTTTAAATTAGTTAATGCAACTGATATGTTTTGAATTTGGTAAAATAGACATCATTTTTGGGTTCATAATATCAAATATATCTTAGGCCTAATTTTTTGTATTTTTCTGAAAACTTTCAATTTTCGATGAATAGTGAAACCACTAAGTGGTAGGTTAAAAACTGAATTTTGCATAAAACTTAATTTTACCGCTTCTGTGAATGGAATTTCGAAAATCCGAGAGACACGGTTAATATAAAGGACTAAAATTTGGTTCAATGAGATGAAAATAATTTTTGGTGAATAGTAACTTTTTACTTTTTTTTACCACGGTTAAAAGTAAATAGGGTAATTAAGGGTAAAGATGATATTATTATTACCCTAACACATGTCCTAATTCTATTGGATAAGTTAAATTCAATCAAAAACAAACTTATGAATAAAATATGACCATTTAGGCCCACTTGGATTAGATTAGGATATTTATTATTAATTTATTTAAAGAAGGGTTAAAAGAGTTCAAATCAAAGTTTATTTACTAAAACATCTTTAATATGGGGTTATACATAAGATAAATTCGACTATAAATATTCATTATAAAGATAAAAAGATTTCCTACATAATGGTATTTTATTTGTAATTTTTAGACATTAAATAATTTAATTTATTTATGATACAAAGATGATGCAGTAATTATCTTATTAATGAAATATTGACATAATTGATGTTATAAATACCAGAATAAATATAATTTGAGACTTTTTATGAATTCCACTAATTTTATAGGTTACTATGATATATTAGTGTTGATTTAGTAAACTTTTTTTGAACATATAATTCTGTTATGACTTTCACAAAAATCATATATCAAATAGTGTCAAAATTGACACAAAATAGTTTTTAAATCAAATATTATATTATTAATTGTTATTATATTCCTAAAAATCTAATGATCGGAAAAATGACTTAGATAAGGATATATATATTAATAATAAACAATTTGGGGTTCTTTTGGCATGTTATAGTAAGTTTATTAACCATATAGTGTAAGAAAACAAAAAGACACGGTAAAAGTTAAATTATTTAACTTAGAGTTAAATCTAATTGATAAGGTTAAAATAATAACCTAAACTTGTATAAATCATATTTGTTGATAGGATTTCGACACATACCCACTTTTTCTCAGAAATAAGACCCTTTTGAACCATTATAAACCGGTTTTGACTTTAATATAAAATAATATTTTGAGATATTCCTAAGGTGCCCCTCTCCTCCCTTATAAAAGGACACCTCCTCCCCCTCCCCCTCACACCAATTTGAGCACTCAGGCTCGTCCAACCCCTGCCAAAATTCCTTCTCAACTTCCCTAGAATAATCCTAGAGGTTCTGGTCTTCCTCAAAGACCAATTTTAGTGCCCTAAGAGGAGGTCTCAAAGAGGCGCTTCAAAGAAGAGGTAATTTCTGTTACCAATTCTTTCACCTTTATTTCTTCATCCACTTCTTCTTATTAGGTTGTTTCATTATGAAGTAATAACATCAGTATCACTAATATACTGATATGTTATTATAAGTACAAAACAATCCTAATTCACCATCTATCCATCCTACGGAAAATGAAATCACCGCGCTTGCGTACGTACGAAATACCGTCTCCACGCTGTGGTGTAATATGTTTTTCCACCAACACCTTACATGGATGGGTATTATGGTGTAAATAATAACTATAAATTGTTATTATAACATCATAATGATTCTGATATATTGTATCATCCACTCCAATTCAATTCAATAATTATGGAAATGATATCATCGCTCGTGCGTACGTACGGACTACCGTCTCCACGACGCGATGAGATTCATTCTCAATGATTAACCATTCATGAATGATTATAAAGTATATATAATAATTACTAATGAAATATATGACATAATAATGATACTGGATTTATGTATATTTATATGTATGTCATCTACTTACTTCCATTCAAGACAATAAGGAAAGAAAAACAGCGTTCATGCGTACGTACGGACTACCGTCTCCATGAATGGTGTTTTTCATTTCATTTATCTATCTATTATATATATATAATGAATATATATATGATATATAAATAATATTTTATATTCTGGAAGTAAGTAAATCATGATATAAGTAATAATAATGTCAAGAACAATAAGTCAAAACACCTACGATAAATGAAACGATTTTACCCAAACGCTCTTTAACATGGAATTTAAAAAAGAACGGGTAAAATAAAGTCATAAGTGAACCATATATGATATCATAACAATTAGTATGATTCTGGAATAAGTCAATGACATTATTTAAATCATTATACAGGATGTTCAGACACTTACGAAGCAAATCGGACCTAAGTTAAAGGAAATATCACAATCTCATTTTTATCCGAGATTGTTTGTACTTTGAAATTTACTGGGGTGTATTTTATCATCCACATCCATGTTTCCTCAATATGCAATGTTATTTACATCCACCTAAAATTGTTTAAATCCAATTTTACCCTTCGGTGAGTTTTTATTAAAGGATATGAAAGGAATCTTTTGTCGTTTTTCGTACGAGGTACTTTTTGACTTTTCCGACAAAAGTACGAAGAATGTTTTTTTAACTTATATGGCATGAATGGATTTTTAAAACATTATTTCCAAGAAGCTTCCTTTACAAGTTTTCAATTTTATTTTTAATCAACTTCTTTTAGATTAAAATTGTATGACATGTTAAGAAAGGAAAAATGTTTTTGAAGAAGAAAGGATATTTTCCTCAAGAATGAAGTTCAAGTGTTTTATCAAAATTATTTTCCATATAAGATAAAATATGGTTCTGTTTCTATCCCTATTATTACATTGATTTGATAATGTTGTGATGGAATTATTTTTATGAATTCCTTTATCTTATATGAATTGTTTTATGATGTCAGGTTGTTTAAGAATCTCATTTTTATTACAAGGGTTATGCTATGATGTATGGTTTATGATTTTGTGGCACACATAAGAATGGTATCATTATGAGATTGGTGGGACCTATATCTCCCTCCAATGCATTGGGTAAAGATTTTATATCTCATGAGATAGACATGGCTGGAATGGTAGGTTTTACCGGTTCAGTGAAACAGGACTGGAACGAGGGTGACTCGGTTCAGAAAGGGACTTTGTCCACTAAGATAGTCTTGGCAATGATTCTTGACTAACAAGAAATGATTCTCTATGATTATGTGTGTATGCCACAAAGTTTCATGTTTTATGTTATGATTATTGGGATTTCATTTCACTACTATGATTTATCCCATGTTATGAAATTATGCTCTCTTTTGCAGGTTAAGATTTCCAAAAGTTATGTTCTTATGAATATGATGTGATTGATTTCTCTTTTGTTTACCCTTACTGAGCATTTGAGCTCACCCTTTTATGTTTTCTTTTACCCAGGATATAAAGAAAGGTTTTAGGTAAAAAAAGGAAGATCTTTATGGGAGATATTGAAGATCTTTCACCACGATTAGAAGATTACGTTCCGAGTTTCCAAAGACACTAAACTATTACGATCCTTGTGTGTGTTTTTTTGTTATGTACTAAGTATTCCGTAAAAGTAATGTAATGTCCATGTACGTCAATCTTCGGGTCTCTACAGTTGGTATCAGAGGGAGGTTTAGTCAACCTTTGGAAACTAGGATGTGAAAACGTTAGTGAGATCCCTAGAGATATTTATAAGGTGTGTCTAGGGATGTCTCTAAGGTTAAGTATACGTATAGGTTATAGAACTGTAATTACGCTAACGATCATAGAATTAAACCTAAGATGTTAGATATTGAAGGTACTCCCCCTTTATTATGTTGTTTTCCCTAGCATGATTTTTGCCTCTCACACTATTCTTTTTGGGTTTTAGACGATGGCTGGAACCCGAAGGAACCGTGTTGATCAATGCAATGGACAATGCAATGATTTCCCTTTTGAACAAACAAATGTTATGGGAGATGGAGTGCAAAATCTTATTGCTATACTTACAGAAGCTATGAATCATTCTGGACTTCCAAATGAGCATAGAAGGGAACAATATTCTATTGAGTACTTCATGAGGCAACGTCCACCTTCTTTCAGTGGGTCTTCTGATCCATTTGTTGCTGAACAATGGATCAGTACCACTGAAAAGATATTTTCAGTTCTTCAATGTTCTGAGCATGATAAAGTCATCTTAGCAGTATATCGTTTGGAAGGTGAAGCTGATCAATGGTGGAATCTTATCAAGAATACGAGGCAAAGAGATGAAATTGAGTCCATGGAATGGGACGAGTTCAAGAACTTGTTTTTCAGTAAGTACTTCCCTCGTATTTTTCGAACAAAGATGGAAAAGGAGTTTCATGAGCTGAAGCAGAAGGATGATGAATCTGTTGGTATATACGAAGCAAATTTTACAAGACTTGCAAGGTATGCATCTAGCATTATCATCCCACCTGAAAGTAAAGTTGATCGATTTTTCAGTGGCTTAAAACCAAGTCTTCGAAGGGCATTAGCTATAAGAGACTTCAGTAGCTATGAAGAAATTGTGTGTTGTGCTATGAAGGTAGAAATGGAAGTTGGTGTTACATATCCATCTCATGGTTTTGACAAGAAACGAAAGATGGAGTTCAAGGAGAAATCTCAGAATAATGTTGAAAAGAAGATGAATGTTTCCCTATGCTCAAAGTGTGGAAGGAAGCATGGTGGAGATTGTCTTAAAGAGACTAGAAAATGTTTTAAGTGTGGAAAAGAAGGTCATCGAGCAGCTGAGTGTCGAAGTAATGGAAAAGGGTTTTCTAATGATGTGAATAAAGCAAACACTGTAGAGAACGAACCACCAACACTTCAATGCTTCAAGTGCAAGGAAATGGGGCATTATGCTAATAAATGCCCTAATCCAAGGGTTAGTGATGATCAACATGAGAAACCACTGAAGGCAAAGGACAAAGGGAAGTCACATGCGATCACTATTGGCGATGTTGAATATGACAACGATGTGGTGGAATGATTAAGTGTTTATGTAATGGGATTCCAAAATAATATTGTATCATGGAGTATTGGAATATTTATGTATTGGTCTAATGTGGTATTCAAAGTGATTGAGATATTTAACAGTATTCATGAGCTCGTGATTGATATAAGGACTAAGTGATATCATGGTTTGAGTATATAGAATTTTGAGGATTTTGGTATGTGGAAAGTGTTATCTTTTAACTGCATACATGTTTTCACTAAGGTCCAATGGGTATTCAAGAAAATACTTTATTAAGGCCTTTGAATGTTTGGAATGTGACCAACAAGACATATCTTATGATATATGGGGATCAACGATGGTAATAAATCTCTGTTAATCATTTTCACTATATTATGAGAGTGGACTGCAGTATTATGGATAAGCCTAAAGATTAGAATGGATTATGTTGGACATAAGTTAGTATTGTTTAAGGATAGAATATTTTCGATATTATTGATGGGATGTTATAGTAATATAGTTTTAGAAAAAGGAAAACCTGCAGGACGGGCGACAGCCCATCGCGTCGGACAAGGATGTGGGAATCGAACCCACAACCGAAGTGCGACTGGCCTTTATCGCCTACCACTGGCCTACAGGAAGTCCATGTTTAGTAGAAACTAGTTTTACTATATTAAGCAGTATGATATATGAAGTATAAGTCCATTTTAGGAACCATATATGATTAATCTCACTATAGAATGACTTATGTATATTTAATAACTTTTGCTAACCTTTTTGTTTGAGACAGATGGAATGACCCGTCATTCTATCACATGATCTGCTAACACTTCACGAATAACAAATTCAACTTCATTTATTTAAGAGATGAAGTGGAAATTGTTCAATGCACGAGAAATAGTGAGATTGTACCAAAATAAAGTAAGTATTTATTCTAATTCTTCAACTTTAGGGAAACGATCTTGAAAACTAAAAATGTTGTCCTAGTGCTCTTATATCTGATTAATCATATGGTACCTTAGATCATAACAAATTTATGGATTTGTGATTGTTGGCTTTTCCATAGCCATGTTCTCTACTACTCTCCATCAGAACATGATGGTTAGATTTTTCTTCCATATCCAAATTTTCACCTCTGTGGAATCCGAGTGATTAGTTTATTTGGGGTAACCATTACGTTTCATACCTTTGTTTTTAAAGATTGGTTTTGGTATTCCTTTTTATGATGTGGGATTCTATTAAAGAAACTTTCGAGTAGTAAACCATTTATAACCCAGACAAATTTTGAGGGCGAAATTCATTTTAAGGGGGGTAGAATGTAACAGCCCGAGATTTTATGAAAAAATATTCTTTTTAATTTCATTAATGTCTTGTGTTGTACGCTACACCAAAAGAAGCTTTCACAACACGCATCCTTGACTTGCCTTGCATTACACGCAATCACAACCTTCCTCGATAGCATGTGTAGTACGCAATACTGAGTTTCACTAAACAACGATATGCTATTAAAATATTATTAAAACTAACCGGTATGAATAGTAATATCAGTTTTTGAAATTTTGTAAATTTTATTTTTCAAAATGGAATTCATTTTTGGATTCGTAATATCGAAATTAGCTTAGGGTGAAATTTTGGTAATTTTCGGATAACTTTCATATTTTGATGAATAGTGAGAATTACTAAATTTTAGTTAAAAACAACTTTTTCAATCGAAATAATTAATCGTGATAAATTATTAATTTGAGTGGTTTTAAAGTATATATATTTTTACAATTTAATACAATGTTGGTCATTGGATGTAATTTCACATTTAAACCAGTTATAAACTAGTGTCAATCTTTTGATAGTTATTATCTCTTAAAAACACGCTATTTGTTTTGACGACGAGAATAAATTTTTAAATTAGTTAATGCAACTAATATGTTTTGAATTTGGTAAAATAAACATCATTTTTGGGTTCATAATATCAAATATAGCCTAGGCCTAATTTTTTGTATTTTTCTGAAAACATTCAATTTTCGATGAATAGTGAAACCACTAAGTGGTAGGTTAAAAACTGAATTTTGCATAAAAATTAATTTTACCGCTTCTGTGAATGGAATTTCGAATATCCGAGAGACACGGTTAATATCAAGGACTAAAATGTGGTTCAATGAGATGAAATTTTTTTTGGTGAATAGTAACTGTTTACTTTTTTTTACCACAGTTAAAAGTAAATAGGGTAATTAAGGGTAAAGATGATATTATTATTACCCTAACACATGTCCTAATTATATTGGATAAGTGAAATTCGATCAAAAACAAACTTAGGAATAAAATATGACCATTTAGGCCCACTTGGATTAGATTAGGACATTTATTATTAATTTATTTAAAGAAGGGTTAAAAGAGTTTAAATCAAAGTTTATTTACTAGAACATTTTTAATATGGGGTTATACATAAGATAAATTCGACAATAAATATTAATTAGAAATATAAAAAGATTTACTACATAATGGTATTTTATTTGTAATTTTTAGACAATAAATAATTTAATTTATTTATGACAAAAAGATGATGCAGTAATTATCTTATTAATGAAATATTGACATAATTGATGTTATAAATACCAAAATAAATATAATTTGAGATTTTTTATGAATTCCACTAATTTTCTAGGTTACTATGATATATTAGTGTTTATTTAATCAACTTGGTTCGAACATATAATTCTTTTATGACTTTCACAAAAATCATATATCAAATAGTGTCAAAATTGACACAAAATAGTTTTTAAATCAAATATTATATTATTAATTGTTATTTTATTCCTAAAAATCTAAGGATCAGCCAAATGACTTAGATAAGGATATATATATTAATAATAAACAATTTGGGGTTCGTTTGGCATGTTATAGTAAGTGTATTAACCATATAGTGTAAGAAAACAAAAAGACACGGTAAAAGTTAAATTATTTAACTTAGAGTTAAATCTAATTGATAAGGGTAAAATAATAACCTAAACTTGTCTAAATCCTATTGGTTGATATGATTTCGACCCATCCCCACTTTAGCTCCGAAATAAGACCCTTTGGAACCATTATAAACCGATTTTGACTTTAATATAAATTAATATTTTGAGATATTCCTAAGGTGCCCCTCTCCTCCCTTATAAAAGGACACCTCCTCCCCCTCCTCCTCACACCAATTTGAGCACTCAAGCTCGTCCAACCCCTGACAAAATCCCTTCTCCACTTTCCTAGAATGATCCTAGAGGTTCTGGTCTTCCTCAAAGACCAATTTTAGTGCCCAAAGAGGAGGTCTCAAAGAGGGGCTTCAAAGAAGAGGTAATTTCCGTTACCAATTCTTTCACCTTTATTTCTTCTTCCACTTCTTCTTATTAGGTTTTTTAATTATTAAGTAATAACATCAGTATCACTAATATACTTATATGTTATTATAAGTATGAAACAATCCTAATTCACCATCTATCCATCCTACGGAAAACGAAATCACCGCGCGTGCGTACGTACGGAATACCGTCTCCACGCTGTGGTGTAATCTGTTTTTCCACCAACACCTTACATGGATGGGTATTATGGTGTAAAGAATAACTATAAATTGTTATTATAACATCATAATTATTCTGATATATTGTATCATCCACTCCAATTCAATTCAATAATTATGGAAACGATATCATCGCTCGTGCGTACGTACGGACTACCGTCTCCACGACGCGATGAGATTCATTCTCAATGATTAACCATTCATGAATGATTATAAAGTATATATAATAAGTAATAATGTAATATATGACATAATAATGATACTGGATTTATGTATATTTATATTTATGTCATCTACTTACTTCCATTCAAGACAATAAGGAAAGAAAAACAGCGTTCATGTGTACGTACGGACTACCGTCTCCATGAATGGTGTTTTTCATTTCATTTATCTATCTATTATATATATATATAATGAATATATATATGATATATAAATCATATTTTATATTCTGAAAGTAAGTAAATCATGATATAAGTAATAATAATGTCAAGAACAACAAGTCAAAACACCTACGATAAATGAAACGATTTTACCCAAAACGCTCTTTAACATGGAATTTACAAAAGAACGGGTAAAATAAAGTCATAAGTGAACCATATATGATATCATAACAATTATTATGATTCTGGAATAAGTCAATGTCATTATTTAAATCATTATACAGGAGGTTCGGACACTTACGAAGCAAATCGGACCTAAGGTAAGGGAAATATCACAATCTCATTTTTATCCGAGATTGTTTATACTTTGAAATTTACTGGGGTGTATTTTATCATCC
Organism: Viscum album; assembly: GCA_963277665.1. Classification (NCBI taxonomy): domain Eukaryota; kingdom Viridiplantae; phylum Streptophyta; class Magnoliopsida; order Santalales; family Viscaceae; genus Viscum; species Viscum album. The sequence goes on from OY728126.1 coordinate 1,161,983,109, forward strand.
ACATCCATGTTTCCTCAATATTTAATGTTATTTACCTCCACCTAAAATTGTTTAAATCCAATTTTACCCTTCGGTGAGTTTTTATTAAAGGATATGAATGGAATCTTTTGTCGTTTTTCGTACGACGTACTTTTTGACTTTTCCGACAAAAGTACGAAGAATGTTTTTTTTAACTTATACGGCATGAATGTATTTTTAAAACATTATTTCCAAGAAGCTTCCTTTACAAGTTTTCAATTTTATTTTTAATCAACTTCTTTTAGATTAAAATTGTATGACATGTTAAGAAAGGAAAAATGTTTTTGAAGAAGAAAGGATATTTTCCTCAAGAATGAAGTTCAAGTGTTTTATCAAAATTATTTTCCATCTAAGATAAAATATGGTTCTGTTTCTATCCCTATTATTACATTGATTTGATAATGTTGTGATGGAATTATTTTTATAAATTCCTTTATCTTATATGAATTGTTTTATGATATCATGTTGTTTATGAATCCCATTTTTATTACATGGGTTATGCTATGATGTATGGTTTATGATTTTGTGGCACACATAATAATGGTATCATTATGAGATGGGTGGGACCTATATCTCCTTCCAATGCATTGGGTAAAGATTTTATATCTCATGAGATAGACATGGCTGGAATGGTAGGTTTTACCGGTTCAGTGAAACAGGACTGGAATGAGGGTGACTCGGTTCAGAAAGGGACTTTGTCCACTAAGATAGTCTTGGCAATGAGTCTTGACTAACAAGAAATGATTCTCTATGATTATGTGTGTATGCCACAAAGTTTCATGTTTTAAGTTATGATTATTGGGATTTCATTTCACTACTATGATTTATCCCATGTTATGAAATTATGCTCTCTTTTGCAGGTTAAGATTTCCAAAAGTTATGTTCTTATGAATATGATGTGATTGATTTCTCTTTTGTTTACCCTTACTGAGCATTTGAGCTCACCCTTTTATGTTTTCTTTTACCCAGGATATAAAGAAAGGTTTTAGGTAAAAAAAAGGAAGATCTTTATGGGAGATATTGAAGATCTTTCACCACGATTAGAAGATTACGTTCCGAGTTTCCAAAGACACTAAACTATTACGATCCTTGTGTGTGTGTTTTTGTTATGTACTAAGTATTCCGAAAAAGTAATGTAATGTCCATGTACATCAAGCTTCGGGTCTCTACACTCGGTCATACCTCAACCACCCCTATGTTCCATTAAAAACTATCCCAATGGTCCATCACATCAAAAGTGACCCAACACAACAGAAGACACCTCAATCAGATGCCCCTGTAAGTTATTAGTGTTTCTTCACCGATGGTCTGGATAGATTCATGGTCCGATCCATCCAAGACATAATACACCCTTATCCAAAACTGAAGTGGATTATACCAAAAGGGCCATCTTGTTCGAAGGATTATAGTGTCGCAAATGGTTCGTCAAACGGATGCCCGATTCTCAAGTTATGACCCAAAAGGTAATACTAGGTGAAGTTCGGCCCAGGTCCGGCCCAGAATGACCCGACCCAGTCCGGGTCCGGCCCAGATGGCCTGGGCCTCAGTGGGCCTGGCCCTCTGGGTTGTGGTGCAGCTCGTCCCAGCCCGCTGGCATGGCCCACTTGGTAGTGCAGTCTGCCTGAGCCGACACTCAAGGCGGTGCAACCTCTTTCGATTTTCACAAATGGTCCATGGGATCGTCCAACTGGGTGGCATTTGGGACTAACAGGAGGGGTCACGACCTATCTGGAATGGCCACTCAGAAGGCTGGACTGACATCCTCCCAACGGCGCGATCACGCATCGCTGCTCCACTGAGGCCGGTCGGAATGTCGACCGCCCTTCATCCTCCACCACGGCCTCCTGCTCCCTCGGTGGTGCAGACACTGGCCACCGCTCTTCCATGCAGCCAGATAGTTTCCAACCGCCACCCTGCACCACTATGGTCAACAGTCCGTGTCCTTCTCATCATCCAGTAGTGCGAACACGCGCCACCCTACCTTCCTCACGGCCGGCCGGGTTCCGTCTGCCACCTCCTTCCGTGACCTATTGTAGCTTAGTTCGAAGACCTAAATATTAAACAATTGAATATTACTGATCTTTGTGTTGAGGGCTTCACGTCAAGAAATTGCACTCAGCAAAACTCTGTGTTTCCAGCATCAATAAAAAGTATTAGGTTTTGAAGAACGCACGAAGAACGCGTGAAGAATAAATAGAAAGAGGAGAAATATTTATGTGTGAGATGATGGCCATGTTTTTTTAGCCATCATCATCATGAATTTAGAATAAGAATAGACAATAAAATAAATTCAACATGCTTAAAACGCCTACCATGATTGTCCATTAGAGGTGGTATGAGGAAGACGATGAAGTCGATGAAGAGGACATCGGTGTTCATCGCTTCTATAAGACGCTTCCGATCTAGGCTCGTGCTTCATCCTCATTCTTCATTGGGGGTGGTTCTTCATTGGAAAATGTTCTTCTTGGTTCTCTAAGGCTCTCCCAATTCTCCTTTGACAATGATTTCCCATAAAGAAATGAGGATCCAATATTAATTAATATTGGTTAATTAATGTTGGCACATCAAGGGTGGACATTAAAAAGTTGCAATAAATTATATTCCATTGACACAATTAAATGGGTGGTTTCAAAAGGATTTCACCACATTAATGATGGGTTTCGGTGGTCCCCACCACCAGAATTCAAAAAGGAGGATTCAAGATCAGGTGTTCTCTACCTCAATATTTCAAAAAGAAGAGGTTTCAAAAGAAAAATAAAATTTTAATTATTTTAATTTTCTTGTTCCACAAAAAAATGAAAAACTAACTTCCACCCTCAACCTACTACAATTGAGGTGAAGGTATCCTTAAGAAAATATCAGTGTTGTTGTTTCAACGATGTCCTTGGATTTCAATTCCGAGAATCGATTAAAAAGTTACAAAAACCCACTCACACGTTTAATGAACGTACCCAAAAAAAAGTTAAGAAATTCATTCTGGGTACTCTGGGCCTCATAATCATGCACCATCAATTTTTGCAGACTCTAAAAATTCCTATATAAAGAAAAAAAATTACATGGAAAAATTTGGGTCTTTATATGACTTTACCAATGCCACCTCATGCATTAGACACAACTCCCTAGGATATACCAACTACATATTTCAATCCCATGTCCTAAACCATCTTCCCACATTCCATTAAAAGGAGTCTGAGATGCCCTACCTTCATGTTAAGAAGTTTAATGAAATTGTTGAAACCATGTGTCCCCCAAATCAACTAGAATCAGCTAAGATGAGGCTATTTCCTTTTTCATTAAATGATAAAGGTAAAAAATTGGATAAAAAATTTGATACCATCATCCATCAACTCTTTGGACCAATTATAAATATAATTCTACAAAAAATTCTTTCCCCACCACAAAACAATTGCACAGAAAAAGATAATCCAAAACTTTTTTGAAAAAGAGGGGGAGTAATTCTATGAAACAAGGGAGAGGTTTAAAGACACCCTAAACATGGTTCCACATCATGGTTTTTCTATACCTAAACAAGTGATAATTTTATATGAAAGGTTGGGTCCCGGGAACAAACAATTCATTGACATGATATGTATTGGAACTTTTAAAAACAAAGCCCCAAATGATGCTTACGAGTATCTAAAAATACTTGCTGAACAAAACCAAACATGTGGAGAATCACTTTATTCTAAAAAGCCACAAAAACTACTAGAATACATACACTTAGAGAAGAGGAAATACTTACGGCTAAACTCGCAGCACTCATTAGGAAGGTTGAAGAGATTGATCTTAGGAAGGTCTAGGAAATTCAAACCATTGACCCTATTTTCACAATTTGTGATAAACATGACCAAAATACCGACAACTGCCCAACCATCCCTTCCATTAAAGATGTTCTTCTAGGAGGACCACTAATAGAGGTCAATGATCTAAAATTTTAAAAGCCCCAATACCAAAACACATTCAACCCAAGGTATAATGACCACCCAGGATTCCGCTAGAAAGATAACCAACAACCCAGCCAACCTCAAGGACCAAACCCCTACCCTACACAAAATTCCCAAAACCATAACCAATTCCAACCAAAAATAGTCCAATACCAACATCCTACTATCCAATACCAACAACCCATCCAACAACCAAAGTATCCTATGGGGAAAAACCAACCAACACAAGCCCCCGCTCAATATGTCCCCCTTCCAATCCTTGAATAGTTGTGTAAAAAATGGAAAAAATGAACTCATAATTCACTTCCCTTAAACAAAAACTTCAAAACATCAAAATTGGAAAGGCACCCATGCCTAATTAGGTGGTACCATCCTCAAATTTAAGGGGAGAGTCAAGTTTCACTCAAACAACTCATGAACAACTAAAGGCTGTGACAGTATTATGAAGTTGGAAATCAATTGAGAAACCTGAAAAAATAAGTCATAACCCATATAAAGCTTCAAACTCTAATGAAAATTCAAGTGAACCACGTGATCAAACTGAGAAAACTGATAACAGTGTGAAAGAAACAACCCTTCAACAAAAAAAAGCCACAAACTGTGCCATTTCCTCAATGTATGAGGGGGAAAACCAAGCCTAAATTGAATGAAACATTGAGGGAAATATTCTCACAAGTCAAGATGAACATTTCACTCATTGATTCTATTCAAACCATTCTTGTATAATCAAAATACCTAAAGGACCTATGCACATTTAAAAGGAAAGTCTCACATAGGAACCAAGTCCTTCTGACAGAAAATGTTAAAACAAATATCCAAGGAATACTTCCACCAAAGATGAATGGCCCAGGATATCCTTACATCAATGTTGAACTTGGAGAGAAAAAAGTTGTCAAAACCTTGTGTGACCTAGGCTCTAGTGTCAGTCTCAATACCTATGCTGTGTACTGGCGATTAAGACTGGAAGAGCTCCAACCCACATCTGTCACACTTCAACTTGATGATCATAACATTAGGGTTCTAGAGGGAATTTTAAAGGACGTTATAGTAAAAGTAGAAAACTTCATCTACCTTGTTGTCTTCATTTTCCTTGACAGCAATCCAAACTTAGGCAATAAGGAACAAAACCCAATCATCCTTGCTCATACCTTCCTTACAACAACCAACTATGTTATCCGAGTTCGAAATGGGAACATGACCATCACCTTTTTAAACATGATTCTAGACTTGAACTTCTATAATGCAAGCTCAAAAATAATGGATGATGAGGATATTCATGAAGTAAACATGATAGGAAGCATTAATAATGAATCCATAGAACACCAAGGAACATTTGAGTAATGTTTAAGTTAGGATAAGATTAATCTCAATTTTTCACATGAAGGAAGTTTATCTCCTTGGCTAGAATCACTTTCAGATTGCTCCTATGATGAAATCTTAAGACCAACAATCAATGAAATCTTTCAGGAAACCACATTCATGGATACCAGTACAACTACCTTCCCTAACACTAATCAAAGAAATCTAGCCACTGAAATTTCTACACATGGGGAATCAATCCTATATGAAACTCAAAAAAAATTGATCTTTTGGTAATGTCCAAATATTATGCTGAAATTTTGAACCAACCTGATCTTGAATTGAAGGAACTTCCCATTTCACTCAAGTATGACTTTGTAGGGGACAATAAAACACATCCCATTGTCATTTATTCTTCTCTTTAATCCAACCATGAGAGGATTCTTCTAGATGTCCTTAGGGAACATAAGAAAACCATTGGTTAGACCCTGTCTGATATTCCTGGGATTATCCCACTAATCAGGACTCATAGGATTGTTCTAGAATCTGATTCAAATCCATTTCGTCAACCTCAACGGAGACTCAATTTTTATCTCATGGAGGTAGTAAAGAAGGAAATTCTAAAATTGATAAAAGTTGGTATCATCTATCCCATAGCTGAGAGTGAATGGGTGATCCCAATACAAGTGGTTCCCCAGAAGGTGGGAATCACAGTGATAACCAATAAGGATGGAGAGATTCTTCCAACTAGGGTGATTAGTGGATGGAGGGTATGCATTGACTATAGGAAGATAAACTCATTTACTAAGAAGGACCATTTCCCCTTACCAATCATTGACAACGTCCTTGAGAGAGGCGCATGTCACACCTTCTATAGTTTCTTAGATGGGTACTCGGGATACAATCAAATTGAGGTCTCCCAAGAGGATCAAGGGAAGACTATATTCACCTAACCATTGATCACCTTTTCTTTAAAATGCATGCTATTTCTGACACTTTCACCAGGGCACGCGCTTCCGTCCTCTTGGGGCGCGATAGGCGTGACTTTTGTTACCCTGCATTCCCAATTTCCAAAGGCAGGTAGCATTCTCTCCTTATTCGGGGACGTCTTCTCCTTGATCAAAACTGGGATGATGGGATTTTGGCTCTTCCTTCAGTGGATTATTCCTTGGAACTCATCACCTAGTCCGGGTCTCCCTCATAGATTTAATACATTGTTCGTGAAAATCTTTCAAGTGCCATGTTTCCATGGACGCTGGTTAATTACACTAATTCTGTCAGGACATTCCAAAGGGTCCGGTTAGGGTAGAAACCTTCAGTTGAGGGATTAGTCACTTCAAGGCATCATTACCATGTCTGAACGCTGGGGATTTGGTGTGTCTGTCTTTGGTCCCTTATTATAGGGATTATCGAGGGCGCAGAAGCTCGAGGCATCCCACATAGAGCGCATGGAATCATATTCTATAGGCATGTATCTTGGGTTTTCCTAATACTCCCATGTTTTAACATAGGGTATTCTGCAAGTTTAATGTCTAGCGGAGACAGATCGGGCTGATCAGGACACTAGCTGGAGTGGATCAGATTGTGGAATCCCCCTTGAGGGAACAACGATATCGGAGCCAGCCCATGGGTAGCTTGCCGAATGCTGTAGGGGGGGAGAAATGGGGTGGCATGATCACACTGGGATGTGGCGGCCTTGATGAGAATTAGGATGGGTGATTGAAAGCTACATCGAGTGGAGGGGGAATGAAATGATGCTCTCATGGAGATGACGGTGGTGATGGTCTTGAGTATTTAAAAGGCTTCCTACGTATCCCCGTCATAGGGAATCAAAGTCTGCGTATTTCAGAATGGATGTGTGGGGCTTACACTCTATGCCACCCAAGATGGTGGGGGAACCGACGTGAATGTGGTCGGAATGACCAGGTGGTGGGCTTGAACCTCGTGAGTTTTCCTATGTACCATGCCTTAACATGGATCAAAGTCCACATAGTTCGGGTTAGACGCCGGAGAACCAGCATTGAAGAAGGATCTTGGTCCAATGGGTGGTGGGTTTGAACCTCGTGAGGCTTCCAACGTACCATGTCATGGCATGGATCAAAGCCCTCGTAGTTCGGGAAAAGGGGATTTTGAACTAACACAAAGGGGTGTCCGAGCAACTAGATGGCAGAGTCACAATGGCTTACCGCTGGATTGGGATACAGTTTAACATCATGCAGGATGAGGGCATGTCAGGGAACCGACGTGAATGAGGACCTTGGTCTGGGTGGATGGTGGGCTTGAACCTTGTGAGGTTTCTTATGTACCATTCCTTAGCATGGATCAAATTCCTCGTAGTTCAGATGAGATTTATGTGTCGGTGAACCGACATAAAGAAGGACTTTGGTCCAATGGGTGACGGGCATGTACCTCAGGGAGGCTTCCAACGTACCATGCATTGACATGGATCAAAGATCTCGTAGTTCAAAGGGATTTGTCAGCAAACCGACGTGATGGTGAACCTGGGGGTCCAGTGGTGGTGGGATTGAACCTCATGAGGCTTCGTATGTACCATGCCTTGGCATGGATCAAAGTCCACGTAGTTCAGGATAGTCACAATGTCTTACCACTAGACTGGAATGCAGTTTAACGTCACGCGGGATGAGGGTGAACCCTGACGTGAATAAACGATGGGTGGTGGGCTTGAACCTCATGGAGGCTTCCTACGTACCATGCCTTGACATGGATCAAATACCTCATAGTTCAAATGGATGTATAGTTTAATGTCATGAAGGATAGCATACAGTTTAACGTCATGCTGGATGAGGGAATATAGTTTAACATCATGCTGGACGGAGGCATATAGTTTAACATCATTCTAGATGGGGTATTTTCATGGTCAATGCTTACACTATGCCCACGTGAGTCGTGCTCGGTGTGAGAAATAAGATGCAGCAGAGACCTGACGATCACGTCGCAAAAGGTGTGTCCGTGAGAAGCGAAGGGGGGATTATGCGTTAGGCGGCCCCTGGTACCAGGAATTACTCCAGGATGGAGGATCTAGAGCGACAAAGCGTAGATGGAGAGAATATGGGATTGAAGAAAAGAGGTGCCTCATTTCCTATCATGCCCTCCATAAGCCCTGATGGTGAGGAAGTACGGAGGTGCATAGGTGCTACCTTCCGCAAGAGAGGCTAGGGGCTTACGTGAAGATGGATGACCTTCCCCGTGGACAAACACCACTCCGATAATAAGGATATCATCCCCTGTGAGAGGTGATCCCATTTCCGTGGAGACTAGTGGGCATAAAGAATGTCTGAGCTAGGGGGGCCCTACGTGCAAGGCATGAGTTCATATTATAGTTTAACGTCATGTGTTGAGGATGAGGTTCTTGGCAGTTTAACGTCCTCCAGCTCGAACAAGGTGGTCTCACTCCACACCCCTAGGACATACATAACTGGTACCCTCTTCTCTTGGTGAGAGGGAAGGTACCGTCAATGCCGTAGTGAAGGGGGATCTCAGAGCAAACCATTGAGGGGTCCACGTTATCATGGATATGCAGAGAAGAAATAGACGTTAGCGTGCCTATGCGAAGAAGAATTAGGTGAAGAAACGCTACGGGTGGTGTTGTCTAGGGAACTTTGAAATCACATCATGCAAACCGGGAGGGTCGCACGGGAAGAGGAATTGTCGAGCAGAGGGGTCCACAAGTAGGGGCCTTATTGAGCTCGGTTGCTTCCCGTAGTGAAGGGCACTTGTGAAAGGGTGTGCTTTGCAAAGTGGAGTGACTTGGCCTTATAATGGGGCATAGGTGTGAGTAGGAGGTGATTCGTGAAGTGGAAGGGTGTTGGTGGAGCATCGCCTCGAGAAGAAGAGGTGCCTAGCAAAGCAACGTGTTGTGAAGCAGTGTGCTTCGCGAAGTACATTAACCCTGCCTTGGCATGTGGATCACATGTATAGGGTGGGTGTTTCACGAAGCATAAATGCTCTGTGACTACCCAGGTCCCCTTGGGGATCCCCTTCCATCGCGAATTCCCTTAGGCTTTATGAAGGGAATCCCTCTTGGAAGAGGGGCTCAAAACGAGACAAGACGGAGGCCTCTCACGAAGCAAAAATACCTCGCGGAGCTCATGATTCCCATAGCGAAGAGTACTTCATGATTTAGGAGTTGAGAAGCCGAAAGGTTGGATCATCCATTCGGAGATCTCAGGGGGAGCTCGGTATTTATAGGCAAGGGGAGCCGCGAAGCAGAGCTCACGCGGCGTGAAGGGGGCTTCAGTTGCTTCGCGGCGGGTTGCGAACATCAACCAGATTCGTGGAGATGTACCACCTATTCTTCTCTCCGGCGGGTTCTCAAACGTCAGGGCGTTCGCGGAGCGTTACCACCTCTGGTACTTTGTGGTGGCTGCATTTCTCAAGGGCTTCACACCAGGGGTTCACGAGGCAGGGCGCATGGCCTCTTTTTCTTATCTCCTTTATTCAAATATTTTTGGGGCTTACAAATGCCCCCCCTCAAACTTGGAACTGCGGAGGGATCAAGGGTCGAAGTCTAAGGGAAATCGCCAAAATTTTCGGCAGTTCGTGGTGTTGACTCACAAAGAGGGCGCGCGAGTCTAACGGGGGCCGCACGGTCTGGACACGCCTTGAAGCTACGCATGGGTTGAGTGCACCACGAAGTTCCAAGGTCGCCGCCTATAAATAGGGGGCCGACCTCTCTTTTGTCCTTTCCCTTCTCCGCGAATTTTTTCTTTTTCACTCTCGATTCACGAAGCTCCGCATTCTCTATGTCTACTCACCGCGAATTGAGCTTCACGGAGAACCGCAAGTCACTGACTCTGTGATGGTGCCAAGAGAACATCTTCTTGCAAGCTGAGGCCAGGCTCTGCATCTTGGCTTTGCGCCCGAGCTCCGCGAACGGGCTCTGCGAACGGGCTTTGCGGACAGACCTAAAATTTGTCCATGTTCTAAAACTTGATGGCCCATCAAGAAGCTGCGCTAGGGGTGCTTGCGGATGCCGCCCGGAGGGATGAGATGGCCAACTGTCTGGGCCTGGGAGGGCTAGTCCAAAGCCACTCAGATCATAATTCATTGATAGAACTACTATCAGAGAGACAAAAGAACTATCCGCTATGGATAAAGATTCCCTTGTGTGGCTTCGGGATGAGGGATGACGTCTTCATTCCTGAGGAGAGTAGGGATGAACCAGCTTGCTGGTTTAGGAGCACACCATGCCAGTGTCAATGGTTCAGGGTGGCTGATGGTCATGCGTGCGAGGACATCACACCTGTCACCACCGAATGTCTGTACAACCATCTAAACAACATTGACGGGAATCCACTACTACCAGAGATGTCCCCTCCCATGTACCGCACCATACTGAAGGCGGCTTTGCAGGATTCGAAGAAGGGGTGCTCCAATGAGTGGGACCTGCGCCAGGGTGGTAACTTCACCAACGACTGGCATGTGAGGAGTTTGGGGCCGAGATGAGGAGAGTGGGATTATATAAGGTGGCATGGGCCTCCCAATTCCACATTTATCAACTAAAATAGCTCATGTAGGAGCTATTGAGAATATGGTCATCTAGGACAAACACTTTTCACCTACACCATGGGGAGGTTGGAATCAGTCTGTGGGATGTCCATCAGATCTCGGGGGTCCCGATCTTGGGGGACATGTATGAAGAGTTCCTCCCCTTCTTGAGCGTGTGGGAGGATCCAGAGTAGATGTCGTGGCTGGCGCTGGCACTGATAGGACTAGTCCCCGGAGAGTACAGAGATACGGTGAGAGATGTCCACATTAAGAAGTGGTTAAAGCATTTCCTGAACCTCCTAGTGAACCGAGAGTTTCCCTTGAGGCCTCAAACTTGTCCGAAGGGGGGTCAACAGGTCAAGGAGCACTTGTATTGGTGGTTCTTGGAGGAAATCCAATGGAAGACCAGGGGTTTCAGTGTTAATACTAAAAAACAGCCGATAGTCAGGCTGGAGGCGTTTATCACGACACTTATCTGTGGTTGGATCCTACTAGTGAGGGATACCAACATGGGGGGTGCGACCCAGATCATTCATCATGGCATCTATGCTGGCCATAGGATGGCGGGTCAATTTGGGGATTCCAATGCTCACCAGATTGTACAAGATGTTGCGGCACATTAGTGAGGGTAAGAAGCCACCAAGGATATGCGGGCCCTTCCACCATCTTTATGGGTGGATTGCAGTGCACGTCAGGGGGGTTTACAAATATCCAAACCCTATCTCTCCACCGGGGTCAAACTTCTTCCCTTCCCTTCTGAATGTGGCCGGTAGATTCCTAGTCAATTTAACTGTACCGATGGTGGTGAATTGGGTGTGGAGGGCGGACGAGTTTAACTTCCACCTGTTTACATTGCTGACTGGGGTACTCACCGATGATGGTTAGGGAACGGAAGAGCATCGGGCTTATCTCCTGGCCTTTTTAGGTAGATTTTTGGTGGCACGGGTGGACCGTGAGCCGCTCTTTGAGTCATACACCCCGCATCGGTTCACGAGGCAGTTCTGGTGCCTGCAGCGGCTGACTCCACATGTCTAATGTGAGGTGCGCCATGAGGAGCACCCATGTGTGATGAGGAAACTGTGGCTCATGTTCACACGGGAAGACAAGAAAATGAAAAATTCTTTGCCTCTATCCACTGCCACCTTTGGACTGGTGAAGGAGTATGCCATCAGCTGAGAGGTAGCTTATCCGGGGGAAATGCTGAAGCAGCCAACCATTCGGGCTGGCAATGGCGGGCCTCCCCTATCCCGAGGTTGGGGTCAGAGGGTAGCAAGGGCCTCTCAGGGTGGAGGGCTTCCATGGCGGTGAGACCTATACCAGTTGAGGATGCGGCAGCATTGGCGGATCCGGTGGTCCCGGAAGAACAGAGCCATCCAGAGGGGCGGCCACTGAAGGGATTCCATAGTATATCCACTCAGGCTCCAGGGAAGTGGTTGCGCCATATCGACATTCCAGAGAATGTTGTTTTCCCGGAGGCCTGGTACATTTGGTACGTCAACTGGAAAAACCTTAGTCTTCCCGAGATGTGGGAACACTTGAACCATCTCAAGATGGTCGTACCGGGTATAGGCCATGTCTGGGCCGGTTTCACGGTGTCTCAGGTGGAGGCAGAGCAGTATCTGGACAAGCTGGAGGACTACGTACATTCCAGTGGTGCCCCGCATCCAATGACAGACCGGGTGAGGGTGCTTCTAAACCAGATGGTTCCCCCACAGCTGTCATCCACTGAGCTGAGAGAGTGTTTCCCCCTTCCAGAAGAATCAGAAGAATCCTTTGGGGAAGACGTGGTCGGTGGAGGGTGCCCGTTGGAGGAAGGCGAAGTTGGGGATCAAGACTTGGATTCTGATGATTTCGTAGAGGTTCTCGAGGTATCATTCCGAGTTTCTTTCCTTTGGGTCTACTCTCAGGCCATTATGGACCTCTTACAAACATCTGACCCATGTAGGAGGAACTTGTATGCAGACCCCGCCCTCACCCATCGGTGGGTGATGATGCAGGGCCGTTAGAACCCGCGCCTACGGCTGCATCCGGTTCTGAGTTTGCGGGGCTAGAGCACCCGAGGGGGCTCCTCTAGAATCTCAAGACCTTATGACAATATATGGAAGACCACCCCTTAGGTTTCTATCATCATCAACTCAGAAGCAGCACCAGGAGTTCGATCTCAATAAGTCTGCTCCACTGAATTCATTTCTTGGCATATGTAGATCATGCCAACTGACGTCCATGCCCTTCCCCATCACATACAGTTCTACGACTGGCATGGTCCGCTGCGGCGAGGCTGGTTGGGATGTCTGGTGCCATCTCTCCTAGGGGAATGCCAGTGAATGTGGAGATATTTACCCCACCTGCCCGAGCTATAACACTCCCTATCATTGGAGGGACCACCAGCAAGGTCATGCCTGAGGTTATTGAGGTGGATTCCGACGATGAGGTTTGACCGGTCGACCCGATTCCCGCCATGCCTACTCTGGTGCCAGATGTCACGCCAGATTAAATGCTAGATGTAGATCATACTGAAAATTTCTTGTGGGCTTATCCTGCATACGAGCCTTTCAATCGTGCGGACTAGGATGAAACAACCACTGATGAAGAGGACAACAAAATAGTCCACCGCTGATCGTGGAAGCTGATCACGCGCTTCATCAATGACACCCCCGAAGTGCGGTGGTTGAATGAGATGGATAGAATCTGCTCACGAATACGTGAACTATGTGCTGGGGGAGTGGATGCCCAATGCCCTCATACGATCATCCGAGATCTCATGGAAGAGAAGATCCGGGGGTACGATCACGGGCTCAACATGGGCTGGCAGTGGAGGAAGGCGACGAACATCAAGAATCTCCAGGAGGCTGAAAACGAAGTCCAACACCTACATATCTGGGCGGATAAGCAATCATCCTCTCTCAATGTACAGTCTGAGCTGATCTCGCGATTGAAGGCCCAGCTGGCAGAGGCGGAAGAGCGTGTGAGGCAGGCTTCCGAAGAGATGATCATCCTTCAGGCTGACATAGAGAGGGCCCAAGCTGCAGTTGATGAACTACGCCCCATCACTGCTGAGGGGGAGTGAGAGCTGAGTTGGTGATAGCAGTTCCTGGATGTCACAAGTCAAATGGTGGTTGAGCTGCAATGCTCTTTTGATGGGGTAAATCCGTCTATGGGGGGAGTTGACCTTATGGTACTGTAATGGTTACAAACCCTTAAATGTACTTTCATGCTTTAATTGTTTTTGAATGTCGTAGCATGCATGAGTTCTGTTGTTTGCATTGGTTCATTGCATCCTTTTAATGTTTGCGGAACGTCCAGTGACAATTCCCTAAGCTCACGTGGGTCGGGCCCGATGTGAGAAACAAGAGATAGTCACTTCATCACCCCATCCAATCATTGGAGTACAAACCAAGATTCGGGCATCCGGGGTTTGAACAACCGGTCCAGATCTCCGAGAAATGGGAGAAACCTGACTGCATAATGGAGTTCACAAAACATCCGAATCACCATTTTTCCACCGTGCTCTTGTGCACGAACGGTGCAACTCCAAGAAAGTTGAAGTCGGTCTGAATGGACAGTAATGGGAAGTGTGAATCACGATACCCAAGATTCGGAGCATTACAGGGTGGCGTGACAATAGGGGATAGCTGTTGACCATGGAGGAAATGAAGCATCCATATTGTGTTGGCCTGGAATGGGGACAGACAAATGAGGGTCGACCATTGATCATGTTTGAAATGCGGGACCTAACTCAAATATCGTTGAGTAGTCTTTCAAGACTATGGCCCAGGACATCAGGCAGACCATTGGTCAAGCATCCATACTGTTAGGGGGTTCCTCCAGACATGAAAGAGGATGATATTCTGAATAAGGGGAATGCGAAGCGTGGAATGTTCAATGAGGGTTTTTTCGAATAGAATCCAACACTCATGAAATTATGCCACCATGATGTGAGTACGCTTGATGGGAACATCATTTTGATCATGGACCATGTTTTTCAGATAGGGCCTCTCTGGTGAGGGGGTCTGTCACTTCCTAATGTCATCTTGGGGAATCCTGAACTTGTTCAGAGTAGAGTTATAGTTATATGGTCCCCTATGAGGGGTCCGGCTAGGGGGACAGAAAGGGGAAGAACTTGAGTTATGATTCCTGTGGGTTGGACCCTAGGTAAAAATACCAGGGTGTCTCTATGTATCCCATGAGGATGGGAATCAAGCCACACATAGTTATGGAAGCACAGTTTAATGTCATGAAGGATGATGAGAAGCCTGGTTGCGCCGATACATATCCCACCAAAACTACTAAGCCCACACGAGTCGTGCTCGATGTGAGAAACAAGAAGTAATGGGGAACTTTCCTGACACAAGAAGGGTTAGGTTAGGGCAACGAGACGCTCAGTGAATACCAGCCCAATGACACTAACACTACCATGTAGCGCACCTAGATGCGCAAAGTGGTATAGCCGAGTATGTTGGAATTCCACGTGAACATGGGAAAGTGAAAATTTGTGAATCATGACACTCAAGATTTGGATCACAATGATAGCGGTGTGATGAGGGAGGATAACTGTTAACCGTGGCAGAAACGTAGGATCCATATCGCATTAACCAGGAATGGGTACAGACAAATGATGGTCGATGGTTGACCATGTTCAAAACACCGGACCATCTCGCAAATGTTGTCATAGATTCATAGGGATGTTGTCCCGAAATGATTGGAGAACCCTTAGTCTCAACATCCATGCAGATCCCTAAAACCTAGTATCCATGTCGTCCGAGGGTCCTTTTGGATGTGTAAGAGGATGAGGATCCAAATAGCGAGCTCACAAAGCCTGGACATGCAATGAGAGGAATGTCTCCATGAATATTCCACTCATCGGGATTTTTGTCAAAATGAATTTAAATACATTAATGAGACACATTAGATAGGGGGTCGAGTCCCTTCCCATAGGGAGATCTTAGTTTAGGGTCGTAGAATTCGGACCATGGGTGGGAAGAAACACAGGAGGCACATGGCGGGTAATTACAAAAACCTGACAAGGATGGGAACCGGGGATGTGTACGGCATGGTAAACAACCTGATGTGGATGACGAAATAGTCCCATACCACACCGCACAACCCCCCGTGGGAGAGGTTTTGGGTCAAGGGACTGAAAACGAGAGTTGAGATGGGCCTGAGGCAAAGTGAAAAGGTGTTCCTACTTACCCCATGGGGATGGGGATCAAGCTCCATGTAGTTCTTGAGGGTGGCACAATAAGGTACCAGTGCCAAGGAAAAAGGGGAGTGTGGGCGTGGCCCTTGCACTAAAGGAAGCAGAATTTTATAAATCTTGTTTTTCCTTTAAGGTGAGTGGTTTTTTTTGTGTGAAGCGATAGACCTAGGGGAGCAAGCCCTGGTGTCGCCACAAGAATCTAGTCGTAGCAGGGGTTGAAAAATGGTATGGTGCATGACCAATACCCAACGTCATGTCCTCTACCATGAGGTCATCACAATGCAGTGTCATTTTTCATCGTGCGGCCAGGACGATAATGTCACAGTTTAGGGTCATGTCATCGGACCAAGCGTCCATTTTAAAGTCATGCAGTGCAGACGTATCAGAGATGATGCTAAGAGGGGAATGTGTATAGTGTCGCGTGAGATAACCAACATGGATTGGGACATGATCCCACATCACACCATACACAATTCCGAAATAGGAACCCTAGGCTAAGGGGCCCAAATAGGGGTGGGAAGGAAAGGGGCAGGATTAAATAGCTCCCAACTGAGATGGACCCGAAAACGAGATGTCCGGGTGACCCTATGTATCCCATAAGGATGAGGATTGAGCCACACATAGCCCTTATTGAAGATCTTAGTTTATGGTCATAGAGCCCGGACCGTGGGTTCCCCGAAGGACACCGTGTTGCAGTTTTATCCCCCTGACGTGCAAAGGTGCACTGAGGGATAGCCCCAAGAGTGTCGGGATTCCACCTGTACATGATGGGGTGGAACCTAATGTGAATCATGAAACCAAAATTCAAGGCCTGAATGGACTGGCGTTAGGATAGAGGATTACTGCTGACTATCTTCGCAACACAGCATCCTATCGCGTTAGCCTGAAATAAAGACAAACAAATGAGCATCGACCGCTGACCATGTTCGGAACATGGGTTTTGTATCGATTTTTTGTCCGAAACCCTCAGGGGCGTTGGCCTGTAAGGGTAGGAGAGCGCTTAGGCGTGGTATGCATGCCATTCTTGTGGGTCCCTCCGGGTGTGAAAGATGATGGAAGCCTGAATGAAGGGGAGCATGAAACTTGAAAAGTGGAAGGAACTTGACCAAGTTGAATCTGATACTCTTGGTCCTAGACCAGAGTGCTCTTAACACATGGGCGAACCACTACAAGGGGTCGAGGGACTCAACTTGAGGGTGGCCAAGAGATGGAGGTTTCCAGGGACAAGTGGGGCATAGTGCCAAGAACCCTATACCACACCTATATACCCCCCTCATGGAGAGGGATATGCTAAGGGGCCGAGGTGACTGGATGATCGGGAGATCTCTATGAGGTGGGGCTGGACCCAAAGTCTAGACATTCGGGTGGTCCTACGTATCTCATGAGGATGGGAATCAAGCCATACTTAGTTCTAGAGGGTACCTTTTGATGTCATGCGGGACAGGAAATAAAAGGGCTAAATCTTAGAATGGGGTGTGCGTGGTGCAACTATTGCAAACCTGACGTGAATGAGGACGTAATCCCACACCACACCACACGGTCCCATAGTCATGGACCCAAAGATAGGAAAAAAATACAAATAATATGAACTCAAACTGGACCCATAGACAGGAGGTCTAGGTGTTTCTATATATCCCATGAAGATGGGAATCAATCCAGACGCAGTTCATAGGAGATCATAGTTTATGGTCTTAGAGGTCATACCATTTATGGATGGAAACTTTCCAAGTAAGTGAAGACCTCGACTCAATCCCTAAGCCCACATGAGTTAAACTTAGTGTGGGAATCGAGGGAGGAAGATCCTTATCGCAATACCTTGAATATCCATCAAGGGGAAGTCAGAAGATCCCCAAAGGACACCCTTAATGCGACTTTGTTCTCTTAATGCGCAGATGTGTACTGTGGAATAACATCAAGAGTTTCAAACCTCTACTAGGAAATGATGGGGATGGAGAAGGATGTGAACCATGTAATCGACATTTTGGGCTTAATGGGGTTGGCGTGGAGATGGAGGGTTACTGCTGACCATGGCGGAAAAGTAGTATCTATATCGCATTATCCTGAAAAGGGAACAAAAAATGAGCATAAACCACTGACCGTATTCGCAACGCGGGATTTTTATCGATTTGTTGCCCGAAACCCTCGGGGGCGTTGGCCGGTAACTGTAGGAGTGCCCTTGGGTGTTGTATCCAGGATGTTCTTGGGGGTCCCTTTGGGTGTGAAAGGTGATGAAGGCCCTGATGAAGAGGAACACAAATCCTGAAAAGAAGGTACGGATGTGCCCGAGTAGAGTCAGACATTCCATGTAACTAAACCAGAGTACCCTAAGGCACATTGGTGAAGCACCGAAAAGGGGCGACAAAGTAGCTCAGGAGGGAGAGGTACATGGCCTGGTCATTACAAGCCTGACGTGAATGAGGAAATATCCCCACAACATGCTATATACTCCCCTCTCTGGGGAAAGGTAGGCCATGGGGCCAAGGTGGGATGGAGATTTTCAGAAGATGGGGCTGGATCCGAAGCCTAGACATTCGGGTGGTCCTACATATCCCATAAAGATGGGAATCAAGCCATACGTAGTTCATGAAGCTACCCATGGGTAGGATACCCTAAAAAGGATGTGTATGGCGTAGAGAGTAACCCGACGTGAATGAGGACATAATCCTGTTCTACGCCACACAGTCCTGTAAAAGAGAACCTGGGGCAGGGTCCCGAAAAGGCCAAGGGGCCTGATAGCTGGGCTTTGGTTAGGACGACCTGACCTACTCGTGGTTTAACGTCTTGCAATGAGGACAAGGGTCGGGGAATAGGATTCCCTAGACATGGGAGGTGTACGACACGACAGGTAACCCGACGGGAATGAGGACATAATCCCACACCACATAGTACACTCCGGGTATGAACCTAGGCTAAGGGGCCTGAGAAGGCCATGGGGCCTAAGACAAGGCCTCAGTCAGGAAGGCCTGACTAGCTTGTACTTTATCATCTTGCAGTAAGGACGAGAGGAGGATAAGGTGTCTCATCCGAGGATGTGTGCGTCATGGAAAGTAACCCAACGTGAATGAGGACATAATCCCACACCACACCACATAATCTCATCATAGAGAACCTGGGCCAAGGGCCTGATGGTTGGCCCAACCCGGAAAGAGTTTGACACTTCGGGGCAGGGCAGAACGAATCACTACACTCGATGTTTGGGACATCTTGGGGTAGACCCGAAGATCCAGGGTGGCTGTTGACCGTGTTCTAAACACAGCATCCCTATGGTGACCGGAGATGGGAGCAACAAATGAGCATCAACCACTGACCACATTCGAAATACGGGACTTGTATCGGTTTGTTGCTCAACATCCTCGAGGGCGTTGGCCTGAAGTGGTAAGAGAGCCCTTAGGCCTAGAATCCATACCATTCAGGGGCCCTTCCGGATGGGGAAAGTGATGGAATCCTAGTCAAGGAGTGAGTGGAGCATAGCTGTACCCATCTACGAAAGAGGTGAACATCTCCAAGGAGGGGGATGTACAGCCGGGTCGAGGCTAACTCGACGTGAATTGGGGTAAACAAAATGCTCCTTGCCATATGTCCTGACCTGAGGGGAAGAATTCTGGCTTTTGGGCTGGGCCAATAGACGAAATGTTTGGGCATTACTACGTATCCCATGAGGATAGGAATCAGGCCATATGTAGTTCTTGAATGAGGATCCTAGGGAGTATGTGGTGTGGTAGCTATAAAACCGACGTGAATGAGGACTTAAATTCCAAATCACACCATGTATCCCCAGAGGAAACTCTTTAGGTTTAGGGACCAAGAATGAAAATTAGGCTGGGCCTGAAGCAGAGTGGTCGGGCGTTCCTACATACCCCATGAGGATTGGAATCAAGCCACACGTAGTTCTGAAAGCACAGTTTAACGTCATGTAGGATGAGATGCAGTTTAACATCATACGGGATGAGGATGCACCCCATCTGGGGATATTTATGGTCTGGTGAGTAACCCGACGTGAATGAGGAAATAATGCCACACCACACTATACAATCCCTCAAGGGAGCATGAGTCATGGAAGGCTAAGGGGCTTGAGGCTCGTCCTCAGTCAGGAAGGCCTGACCAGCTTGCAGTTTATCATCTTACAGTAAGGATGAGGGGTCGGGGGCCCGGAAAGGCCAAGGGGCCTTGGTTAGGAAGGCCAGACCAGCTTTCAGTTTAATGTCTTGTAGTGAGGAGTAAGGAGATCTTAGTTTAAGGTCATAGAGCTCAGACCATTTTTCAGTTTATTGTCATGCAGGATGGTGGTGCAGTTTAAAGTCATGCGGGGCCATAATGTACATTTTAGGGTCATGTGGGACCATAATGTGCAGTTTAGGGTCATACGAGACCGTAATGTGCAGTATAGGGTCACGCGGGACCATACAGTTTAAGGTCGTGCAGGACCATGGGGCTCAGGCAAAGTATTGCTTCCGGAACTTCGCGTTGGTGGGAGGAGTTATGTGCTCACCATTCATGGTCACCAAGGAGTATGCTCCATTGGGGTAAAACTTATGAATTATTTAAGGTCCTTCCCATTTTGGCTCCATCTTTTGTGGTTTCCTAACAGAGTTCATTGGTGCTCGGAGGTCCAACACCAGGTCGCCTTGAAGAAAAGAGAGAAGGTGAACCTTCTTGTTGATGGCTCTGGCTATATTATTCTGATGTCTTTCCAGATTGTGCAGGGCATGAAGCCTGTTCTCGTCCAGTGCTTCCAATTCATCTAGATGGATTTCGACCACCTTATCTGGTGCGTACTGGTCATAGACTATAGTGCGTAATGATAGCAGCTGGATCTCGAGGGGCAGGACAGCCTCAGCCCCATACACCAGGAAATACAGAGTCACCTATGTGGAATTGCGAGTCGTCATCTGATACTCCCAGAGGGCATTGGGGAGCTTGTCTGACCAATTTTCCTTTTTCTGACCAACCATTTTCTACCGGATGTTAGGGAGAGTTTTTTTGAACGCCTCGATCTTCCCATTTTCATATGCATGATAGCGAGAGGTATGGTTCAAATGGATATTGTACTTGGCGTACAATTTATTCATCTCGGCTGCTTGGAATTTTGTGTCATTATCGTTGAGGACAGCGTGAGGGACTCCAAACTGGTGGATGATATTGGAGCTCACGATGTCAACGATGGAACGGGCCTTGACCTCTTTTAGTAGAACTGCCTCTGCCCACTTGGAGAAGAAATCTGTAGCAGTCAGGATGAACATACACTAACGAGTTGTCGCCGATGGATATGGTCCCATGGCAACGAGTGCCCACACCTCAATGGCCAAGGGTACTTGGTGGAGTTGAGAGGCTCTGGTGACCGATGTAGGAAGTTATCATGGACTTGGAACGCGTGGAATCTATTGGAAAACTCAATACAATCATGGATCATAGAGGGCCAGAAGTACCCCAACCTCTGGATCTGATGGGACAGCTTGAGCCCAGCCTGGTGGGTACCGCAGGAACCGGCATAAACCTCTTGCATGGCCTTAGAAATCTTGAATCTTTGAATGCAACAGAGGAGAACACTATCGAAGCCCCGCTTATAGAGGATTCTCTCAAGACTGGGACCACTCTGAAGGGTAAACTGCAGTGCGCGGCGTCGGATTCGCTCGCACTTGACCCGATCATTCAGGTGGCAACCATTTTGGAGATACTCATCAAAGGTGACCTCCAATCGGGAGTGGCCTCCACCACTACATCTTCAGAACATGTGGCTTCTGACGTGGAGGTTCCGGAGGTAAGATGGCTTACTTGTGGGCTGTCATCATCCCTTGGGGTGACGGGGGAAATGACTCTCCGGTGTGCCACATGTATGATCAAATCATCCTACTCGGGTTCTGTGAGTGATGCAGCTAGGCCGGCCGAAGTGTCTGTTAGACCGTTATATGACCGAGGGACATGGGTAACCTCTGGTCGAGAAGGGAACTAGGACAGTAGATGTCGGTTTCACTCCAATAATGGTATGAGCTCCGGCTTCCTAACAACATAGTTGACATTGACCTGCTTGATAACTAGTTCGGAATCCCCTTTCACATGCAGGTGGGGTACGTCATGCTCAAGGGCCAGCTCGAGGCCGGTTATGAGAGCTTGATAATCTGCCTCGTTGTTGGTGCAGCCTTCTGACAACAAGAATGAGTATGGCAGAACAGCTTGCACCGGGTTGATGAAGACGACACCCAAACCCAGTCTGTTGAGCTTAGGATCATTGAGAATCCTACCGGTGGAGCTCTGGGAGGCACCATCGAAGTGAATTTTCCAAAATGAGATGACATGATCGATCGAGAGGATTTCCTCATCAGGAAAATCTAGGTCCAGGGACTGGTCCGCAAAGGTTGGTTGGGAAGCTTGGAAGTCTGCCAATGCATGTCCTTTGATAGCCTTCTGAGGCACGATTCTGATGTCGAACTATTAGAGGATCACCGCCCGCCATGCTTGTCGGCCAGTCAACATGGGACGGCTCAGAATGTACTTTAGTGGGTCTACCCGAGAGACCAACTGTACCTCATGGTGCTGCAGGTAATACCGCAATTTCTGTATGGCGAACACGAGCGCAAGACATCTCTTTTTGATGGGGGAGTATCTAGTCTCCTTATCGAGTAGCATGCGGCTGAGTTAGTAAAGGCTGTTTTCTATCCCCTCATTGTTCTTCTAGGCGAGAAGTGAACTGGGGGACCATTCCAGGGTGGTCACGTAATGTACCAGCGGCTTTCCAGAGAGGGGTGGCATCAAAACCGGAGGTTGAAGCATATACTGATTGATTTCTTCAAAGGCTTTCTGACACTCTTCATCCCATTCATAGGCGGTGACTTTCTTCATAATCTGGGAAAATGGATTACACTTTCCAGTTAGATTCGCAATGAATCAGCGTATGTAGGCTAAGTGGCCTTGGAGACCTCGCAGCTCCCGAATATTGCTCTGGGGAGGAATCTGGATGATGGCCTTGATCTTCTCCGGGTTGATCTCGATTCCTCTGTATCTAACAAAAAATCCAAGAAACTTCCCGAAGGAGACCCTAAAGGCACACTTCAACGGGTTCATTTTCAGGTGGCAGTAATAGAGGAAGCCAAACACTTTCTAAAGGTCTTTGAGATAGTCCTAGAGTTGGAGAGATTTGACCACCAGATCATCCACGTAGCATTCCACCAGTGTCCCGAGAATCAGCTTGAATATGTGACGTATGGCCCGCTGATAGGTGGCACCTGCATTTTTCAGGACGAAGGGCTTAACCTGGTAACAAAAAGTACCTTGGGGAGCCCTGAAGGCAGTTGACTCCTCATCATCATGGGGCATCCTGATCTGGTTATACCTAGAATACCTATCCATGAAGGAGAGGGATTGGAACCCGGTCGTGGCATCAATCAACAACTCTGTCACTGGAAAGGGAAAACCATCCTTCGGACAGTGGCGATTGAGATCGCGAAAGTCGATGCAGACTCTGATCTGCCTGATCTTCTTCCATACTGGAACAATTTTGGCTAGAAACCTGGGGTACTGGACTTCCTAAATGATGTTGGCTTTGATAATCTTGTCAACTTCGGCCTCAACCATTGATCCATGGGAAGGGTGAATATATCTTGGGGGCTTCTTGAACCCACAATGGATTGTTGGGAGGCCAAGGTAGTGGATGACTATTTGAGGATCTAGTCCTGGAATCTCGTCGTAACTCCAGGAAAACACATCTCGGTGCTTCTTACGAAAGTCCATGTACTATTGTTGATCTTCGAGGGACATGGAGGCACTGATCAATGTGGGTCTCGGATCTGCCTCACTACCAAGGTTCACCTATACCAGTTTATCGACCGTGGTAGACAGGCTTTCTTCAAAGGCAGGGGGAGCATCCTCTAGATCATCTTCTCCACCTATGGAGGGATCTTACATGAGGGGAGTCGTTTCCGAGCCACCAGACTCTGATGGGAGGCTCGTGCTGGATTAATCGGAAATGGTCATCATGTCAGAAGACTCATGTGCCACTGAGACCATAGCGATGAAGGCAGTCGATCCAATCCCATCTGGCCTTCGGCCCAAGGGGCCATGTCTGATGACATCAAAACAGTAGTGACGTGTCGACTTGAGCCAGTTGATTCCAACCCAGCGGAAGAGACACATATGACGTACCGTCGTTGCCATGATCCTGACATCCCAATACCGTACATGGGTTGGAGGTTCTGGGATCACTTTATCTTGGTTGGTGTCGAAGTACAAGGTGATTTTCTGCCGTTGCATGGAAATGGGAATATACCTTCCCCTTGTACCTGAAACAACAAAACAGTGACCCATGTCGGGGTTCATGGCCTCCAACCAAGGGATCAAGAAGATATAGGTGTCATCCAGACCTGGCCATGGATCACTTGTGACCGGGGTGGGTTCATCCTTGCTTTCCCGGATATTCTTATCCTTGCTCTTGTAATAGTCAGCATCCAGATAGCGGGCTTCACAAGGGGAAAAAGGAGACGCATCTCCATGGAGCATGCCGACTCAACCATTGAGGGATTATTTGAGGCATTGGTGATACATCGAAGGGACTACTGCATATAGATGGAGCCAGGGCCTGCCCTTCAATGCGTTATACGCGGTGTCCTTGGATATGACCGTGAACTCAGTGCTGGAAATTGGGCCACGGAATTGGGTCTTCAGGCAGATCTTGCCGACCGGGGATTGCTCAGTCCTGTCATATCCCTGGATTCGGAGGTCATATGGAGTTAAATCATCCTTATACAAACCCATCTTTCGCTGTGTCCGAGTCGGGATTAGGTTAATCCCAGAACCCGTGGCAACAAGGCAGCGATGGACTTCCATGCCATTGAACTGACCAGTGATGTACAATGGGTGAATGTGCCCCTATATGGGATGGTCTTCCTCTTCTCCAGAGAATAATATAACTTCCTAACATTCGACATTCTCAATCACCTCAGTGTGGAAGGCTTCTGTAGCTACTACCTCCGTATCAAACTGGAGGGAGATCCTTAGGGCCTCGGCAAGTGCCTCACGCATTTCAGATGACAGACGAAGAGCCTCAAGGATAGAAAGACTTGATGGAATTCTGGAAAGGTGCTTCAAAACATCATACTTCCATGCCAAACACGAACCTCTTATTACAGGAGGTCTCTTTGCAATTGGAAGCACGACGGGCCCTGTCGGCTGGACTGGTGGCTGGTTGGTACTAGGTACATCCCGCTGCCTTCTAGTTGATGCCTGAATAGTAACTACCGGATGAGGACTGGACAACTGAGATAGGCCTGTAGTAGGGCAAGACTATCCATGGTATGGATGAGGTGTCTTTTCCTGATCTAGTAACACAAACGATCGCATAGGTAGATCTGAGGGTACCATATGAGGTTGCTCGTGAGGAGATATGCATTGGGCCTGCTGTCTGGTTTCAGTATCATGCACGTCCTGGATGAAAGCGCCCACGGTCGTGACATGACGAACCATGTGGTCACAGTTCCACTGACATTGACGTCAGCTGGGGACGTTGGGAAGGCTCGCCTGGCATTCCCCCTCATTGGGAGTCATGTAGATATTTACCTCCTCCACGGTATTAAGCGAAGCGTACCCATGATTATCACTTGATGAATCATCCACCACTGGGTGGATTCTGGGAGGAATCCCCATCTCAGGGGGCATGCAGTCACTAAGAGTGCGGGATGATGACATCAATGGTGGAGCGCATTGATTCTTCTTGCGCCACAGCTGCTTGCCCTCTTGGGAAGAGGTCGGCTGAGATGACGACCCAGAGGTACTGGTCGCATCTTCTGAAGGCTCCGACTGATTTAGGCGTGCCCGAATGATACCATGGGAATGGGAGACAGTTTTACGGGCCATCCAGTCATCGTATTTCTAGGTCCCGCAGCTCGGAACCTGCTGCCAGACTCCTTCATCGTTGCTTCCGCTTTCTGACCTGACAAAGACACCCGCCACCTGTGTTGGGGCCGAGCCCAACCTTACTATGTTGTTGTCGACCTGGTCTTGGAGCCAATCTTTAAACACATAGCACTGCTTGAGGTTGTTCCCCAGAATCCGATGATAGGGGCATTAGTTGGGGAGATCAGTGAGATTCGCCTCTACCGGCCTTCTGCACTCAGGTAAGCACACAATCCCCTGCTCTAGGGCGCTATGGAAGTAACCGGGGACCTGATTCTTGTTGAACAAGTAAGTCTGGTGCCTTCCTTCTAGATAAGGGGATCTGGGAGCCTGGACCTGACGAGGGGCCATAGGGTCCTGCCGAGGAGGCGGAGCCTAATTGTCCCTCCTAGGCGGTGGTGGCGCATTGCGCGGGGGTACCTGTCAGTTCTGAGGCTGTCGCTGCTGGGCAGGAGCCTGCGCCTGAGGTGGAGGGCCTCTGCAGGGTTGTGGAGCTGGTTCCCCTAGAAGAAATTATAGCTACCTAGGGGAATCTATTTGGGCCACCGCGGTGGGCTCGGCTCTGGCAGCCCTCCTTGCTGGGATCACAGGTGGCAGCAGACACGCCTGACTAGCCTGTTACAGAGCTTCCTTGAGGTGCTGAGCCTTATCTGAGAAGTCATGGAACCTTACGATGTAGTTATGGGTGATCAAGGAAAGAACCAGTTCTGTTTTAACATTCCCTACGCACATTGTCAGTAATTTCTCCTGAGTCAGTGGCATGTCTAGGGAGTATGTAAGCCCCTTCCACTGGGGGATGAAGTCTGTGACTCGCTCATCAGGCATTTGTTTTCACTTGAAGAGGTCTTCGATGCTGGTCTTTTGCGTGGTGGAGCTGAACTGGTATAGGAACTGCTGACAGAGATCCTCCCAGCCGATCACCGATCCTATAGAGAGCTAGTTGTACCAGAAAAATGTAGGGCCCTCTAATATCTGCACAAAACATCGGAGTTTGGCGGCTTCCTACTGTGAAAGGGTCCCCAACATGGGGCCACCCCTGGAGGAAAAGTGGGCTAGGTGTTGCGACAGGTCCCCCATCCCATTAAACGGCAAGAAAGTGGGATTCCCAAAACCCGGAGGTGTAGGAATATCATTCACCCATGCGGGATATGGTTTTCCATCTGGTGGGACTACCACCTACCGCGTTTCCAACGCCTCATGGCGGGCGATGAGTGCAACTATAGAATCATCCATGTTGGGGTCCCTACCTTGACAGGGATCCCTAACCACGAGTGCGTTGCTGGGCTCTTTGAAATGGTAAACGACTTAAATGGCTCGTGGAGCGACTGGCGGGACGACCCTTAGGGCGGCTGGGGGAACCCGGGCTAGATTCCTTGGATTGCCTCGCCGTTCAGAAGGGTTTGGCAAGACATATCACTCCATCTTTCCATAAGTCCCAGCTTATGCCCTGTCTGTAGGAGTAGCATGATCAGGGTTTCCCGGAGGCAACTCGCTGGGGGGAAGTTGTTCCTGCCCCTGCTGCCCTGGCTTAAGATCACCATAGTCAGGTCGCCTCTCTATAGCACGATCGGCTAAGAGTTTGTCGACTAGCCTCTTCTACATAGAAATTTACTGACGCAATGCATCCTTTTCAGGGTCTTCATCTGTCTTCTATACTGAGTTGGATGGGTCAGAGTGCTTGACAGTCCCGACATGTTCTTTACCCTTACCGGCATTCCGACTGAGTACCAGTGACTCAATGGATGTAGGGAGGCCTAAAGGGTTCCTCTAATGACAAGTAATCCTATCTGATGGGTCTAGCAGCAGTGGTACACCCTTAGTGGGTAAATCTCTATCGAGAAACTGCAGTTCATCCTTTTTTTCCACTATGTCAGCCATGTGGACCACAACCCTTCTTGGGGGCATGTACTCAATGTCGCATAATGAATCAGACTGCCGCTGGATAGGATTAAAGAGGAGGGCGGCAAACAGTCCCTAGCCAAAGAATTGCACATGGGGGGTAGCTTCCCTGATAATTTTGTAGAGTACCTTGAAACCTTGAACACATTTCTGTTGGAGGGCGCTCTAGCAACCTGGTGACTCAGGGCGCTGGGCCACGGGGAGTGCGGCCAAATCGACCAGATGGCATTGATCACCGATTTCCTCAAAGTGCACTTGGCTCCTAGGGTAAAACACCAGATGATAGAAAATACGGAAGTGCGTCGCCCATAGGGTTTGACAGAAGCACTCGACTTCCTCTGGGGTGAGGGATTCCGGTGCACAAAATTTCGACGCTGCCTTGGCCCAGAACTTCTTCGGGAAGTGATCCGCTGTGAGAATGTTCTCGAAGATCTTGGGCTCAGATTCAGGGTATGGCCCTGTATTGACCCACTCTTCAACCAGAGGTGGCTAAGGAACTGGTAGCGGTACTGAGGTGGACCACTGGGATAGAAAACTAGGCGATGGAGAATACGGCGAATGAGCCGACTGGCTGCTGAATTTTGGGCCATCCTCCGAAGAGTGCGGTGACCTGACCACAATGTCATGATATGATGGGATGATAGCCACAACCTCTGGTACATGGATTGTGGTTACCGGATATGGTTCGCACTGTTGCTCAACCACCATCGGTCCCCAAAATAACTCTGTATGATCTCTGGTCAAGGTAGGGGGCGCTACTGGTGACGATGGTGGTGACTGCATGGTCGGAACCTGCAGGATTCCCACAATTTACTCCTCCTAGATATACCTATTAAGAGAGGTGGGAATCCAGTGCACTTCGCATTCTAGAAGGATGAGGCTAACATGCCTTGTTCCTGCCTCGGTCCTCAACACAGAGGACTGAGGAGAGGGTTCCACTACTGGGTCACATTCTGATTCTTGATCCGTGAAGCGGGCTGGTTTGATCTCCACCCGGGCCTTCCCAAGATTGTTATTGTGGTGGTGACAACCCACCCTCCTGCCCCTAAATGGCTCCTCGGGACAAGGCTAATTCCTGACATGTAGTCTTGGGGCTGTGCTGGCGCCATGGAGGAGTGGAATTCCACTTGATACAAATGGGGTGCGAGGGGCACCATGGAAAATGTCGAAGGGAACATATGGAGAACCTCCATGAACAGCACCTGAGCGGGTGAAACCTCTGTTGGAACCAGTGGGAGCATGGGGAGGAACTCCATGCTTGGTGCGGGTGGAGCGAGGTTGACCCTCTCCACTTTGGTTGCCAGGGTGAGGAGAACCTTCACCAATTGTGGAGAGAATGTAGGGAGGGTCCCTACGTTGGAGAAGGACCAGATGGTAAATTCCTTCATATCGATAGTCGGGGGAAGGAGGAGAGACTCCATACCCAGTGTGATGGGCATGGGAGAGGATTCCACGTTGAGCGTCACTGCCCTAGGGAAGGACTTCATTCGGGTTGGGGGTATCACGGGGCATACCTCCATGATGAGTTTCGGAGTGGGGAAGGCCCATGCTCTATGGAGTAGCGGTATGGGGAGGACCTCTATATGGGGTGACGTCATAGCGGGTTGGTTCGCGGTGATCACCACTCAGGCCTGTGACCCGGAGAGTCAACCCAGCCTGCCCGTGGGGCGGTTGGGGCCTCAATCCCAGTTTGGAATTGGAGTGCCCCTACTCAGCGTATGCAGGGACTTTGTTATATGTGTCGGTGGTGGCTCGGGCCACAATAGTTTTCGACGTTGATGCCCCTTGGCAGGCATCCTCAGCTCGGGCCCAACACTGGCGTCGGGTCAGGAAAGCCAACACAGGTGGTGTAGGGGCATAGCCTGCCTGCTCTTCTGGCAAGGTCAGATGGCGGCGCTGACGCAGCAAGGTGGGGAAGCTTTCTTGGAGTCCTTGGATCGGGATTCTGACCGGGCTGAGTCGGACATCACCCACATCATCAGCGTAAGGCGGGGAGTCATCAAGGAATTCCAGGGATAGGTTCCCGAAACGGTTGAATATTGGGGTGGGGAGCAGGGGCTCCCTGTGCAGCCCTCAAGGGCGGCGTTGACGGCGGGGCCTGGATGCCTCCAGGTCCAGGAGGGCTATATCCGGAGTTGGGATTATGCCCTCCTCCTCGTAACGACGTACATGGTAGTTAATCACCCTTTGTTGGATGACTTCCTATGGGGAGAGGGGGGCATGGGCGCCCCATGATCATGGACACATACGTCGTTCTGGCCATAGTGAAGCCACACGGAACGACTGTGCTAGTATTTCCCCTGCCCCTGTGTAGGCAGGTGGGCGGTGATCGTATCCCTGTAGCAGCAACCTGATTCCTCTGAAATAGGGAGATTAACTCATCAGCACTACAAGGAAAAGAAATGGACAACCAGTTCCCCATCGCTATTCCATCTTCCGTGGTCGAAAAGTGGGATCCACACTGACAACATTTCATAATGGAATGCCCCACATTCTACAGCCCCAACTTCTGGTGAGTTCCACACCAGGCCCGCTATTTGCTTGGTGGGAACCGACGCCAGATATCTGGATCCGGTGACACGTCAATCTACTGATGTCTCGATTGATACTAATCTCCACATTGAGGGGAAGAGATTCATGTCAGGTTCACCATTTAAGTTTCTGACACTTTCACCGGGGTGCGCGCATTCGTCCGCTTGGGGCGGGATAGGAGCAGCTTTTGTTACCCCACATTCCCGCTTTCCAAAGGCAGGTGACATTTGCTCCTTATTCAGGGACATCTTCTCTATGATTGAAATCGGGATGATGGGATATTGGTTCTTCCTTCCGTGGATTCTTCCTCAGAGCTTGTCACCTAGTCTGGGTCTCCCTCATAGATTTAATATGTTGTTCGTGAAACTCTTCCCAGTGACATGTTTCCATGGAAGCCAGTTAATTACACTGCTTATGTCAGAACATTCCAAAGTGTCCGGTCAGGGAAGAAACCTTCAGTTGGGGGATTATTCACGTAGATGCATCATTAACGTGTCTGAACATTGGGGAAATGGTGTGTCTATCTTTGGTCCCTTTTTATAGGGCTTCTTGAGGGCGCGGAAGCCCGAGGAATCCCACATAGAGCGCAGGGAATCATATGCCATATGCATGTATCTGGGGTTTTCCTCAGCTTCCCATATTTTAACACAGGGTATGCCGCAAGTTTAACGTCCAGCGGAGACAGATCGGGCAGATTAGAACACTAGGTGGAGTGGATCAGATAGAGGAATCCCCCTCGAGGGAACAATGATATCGGAGCCAGCCCGTGGGCAGCTTCCCGAATTCTGTGGGGGGGGGGGTGGCATGATCTCACTGGGATGTGGGAGCCCAGATGACAATCAGGATGGGTGATGGAAAGCTACAAAGAGTGTAGGGGGAATGAAATTGAGCCATCGTGGAGAAGACGGTGGTGATGGGATTGAGTCTCGAAGAGGCTTCCTACGTATCCTCGTGACAGGGTATCAAAGTCCGCATATTTTAGAATCGATGTGTGGGGCTTACACTCTAGGCCACCCAAGATGGCGGCGGAACTGACGTGAATGAGGTCGGAATGACCATGTGGTGGGCTTGAACCTCATGAGGCTTCCTACGTACCATGCCTTATCATGGATCAATGTCCATGTAGTTCGGGTTGGACGCCAGAGAACCGACGTTGAAGAATGTTCTTGTTCCAATGGGTGTGGGGATTCAACCTCATGAGGTGTCCTACGTACCATGCCTTGGCATGGATCAAAGTCATCATAGTTTGGGAAAAGGGGCTGTTGAATTGACACAAAGGGGTGTCAGAGAAACTGGATGGCAGAGTCACAACGGCTTACCACTGGATTGGGATGTAGTATAACGTCATGTGGGACAGGGGCGTGTCGGGGAACCGACAAGAATGAGGACCTTGTTCCAGGTGGATGGTGGGGTTGAACCTCGTGAGGTTTCTTACGTACCATGCCTTGGCATGGATCAAAGTCCTCATAGTTCAGAGTAGATGTGGGTGTCAGTGAACCGATGTGAAGAAGGACTTTGGTCCGATGGGTGATGGGCTTGATCCTCAGGGAAGCTTCTGACATTCCATGCCTTGACATGGATCAAAGACCTCATAGTTCAAAGGGATTCGTCAGTGAACTGATGTGAAGGTGAACCTGGGGGGTCCACTAGTGGTGGGATTGAACCTCATGAGGCTTCCTACATACCATGCCTTGGAATAGATCAAAGTCCACGTAGTTTTGGATAGTCACAACAGCTTACTGTTGGACTGGAATTCAGTTTAATGTCATGTGGGATGAGGGTGAACCCTGACGTGAATAAACGACAGGCGGTGGGCTTGAACCACGTGGAGGCTTCCTACATACCATGCCTTGACATGGATCAAAGACCTTGTAGTTCAAATGGATGTACAATTTAATGTCACGTGATACAACATACAGTTTAACGTCATACTGGATGAGGGCATACAGTTTAACATCATGATGGATGGGGGCATACAGTTTAACGTCATGCTGGAAGGGGTATTGTCATGGTCAATGCTTACTCTAAGCCCACGTGAGTCATGCTCGGTGTGAGAAACTAGAGGCAGTAGAGACCTGACAATCACGTCATGAAAGGTGCATCCGTGAGAAGTGAAGGGGGGGCATATGCGTTAGGTGGCCCATGGTACTAGGACTTACTCCAGGATGGATGCCTGAGAGTGACAAAGCGCAGAGGGAAAGAATTTGGGACTGATGAAAGGAGGTGCCTTGTTCCCTATCACGCCCTCCACAAGCCTTGGTGGTGAGGAAGTACATAGGTGAATAGGTTCTACCTTCCGCAAGAGGGGCTAGGGGCTTACGTCAAGATGGATTCCCTTCCCCATGGACAAAATCCAATCCGATAAGGAGGATATCATCCCCTGTGAGGGGTGATCCCATTTCCGTGGAGACCTGTGGGTGTAAAGAATGTCTGAGCCAGGGGGACCCTGCGTGCGAGGCACGGGGTTGGATCACAGTTTAACATCATGTGTTGAGGATCAGGTGCTTGGAGGTTTAATGTCATACAGCTCGGAGGATGTGGGCTCACTCCACACCACTAGGACTTACATAACCGGTACCCTTTGCTCCTGGTGGGAGGGAAGGTACCGACAATGTTGTAGTGAAGGGGGATATCAGAGTGAACCATCGAGGGGTCTGCGTTAGCATGGCTATGTGGAGAAGCAATAGTCGTTAGCCTGCCTATGCGAAGAAGCATTAGGAGAAGCAACGCTATGTGTGGTTTCATCCAGGGGACTTTGAAATCACATCATGAAAACATGGAGGGTCGCACGGGAAGAGGAATTGCCGATCAGAGGGGTCCACAGGAAGGGGCCTTGCAGAGCTCGGTTGCTTTGCATTGTAGAGGGCACTTGCAAAGGGGTGTGCTTCATGAAGTGGAGTGACATGGAATTATCATGGGGAATAGGTGTGAGTGGCAGGTGCTTCGTGAAGTGAAAGGGTGTTCGCGGAGCACTCCCTCACGAAGCAGAGGTGCCTCACCAAGCAACGTGCCGTGAAGCAGTGTGCTTCACGAAGTACAGTGACCCTACCTTGGCATTTGGATCACGTGTATAGGGTGGGTGTTTCGTGAAGCATAAACACTCCACGACTGCCCGGGTCCCCTTGGGGATCCCCTTACTTTGTGAATGACCTTAGGCTTTGCGAAGGGCATCCCTCTCAGAAGAGGTTCTCAAAACGAGACAAGACGGAGGCCTCTCGTGAAACAAAAATACCTTGCAGAGCTCATGATTCCCAGAGCAAAGAGTGCTTCATGATTTGGGAGTTGAGAAGCCGAAAGGTCGGATCATTCATGCGGAGAGCTTAGGGGGAGCTCGGTATTTATAGGCAAGGGGTGTCGTGAAGTAGAGCTCACGCGGTGCGAAGGGGGATTCGGTTGCTTCACAATGAGTCGCGAGCGTCAACCGGATTCACGGAGAGATACCTCCTCTTCTGCTCTGTGGTGGGTTTGCGAACGTCAGGGAATTTTCGGAGCATTACTGACTCTACTGCTTCGCGGCGGCCACGTTGCACAGGGGACTTCGCGTCGGGGCTTCGCGAGGCAGGGCACATGGCCTCTTTCTCTTCTCTTTTTTCTTCGAATATTTTCAGCGCCTAAACATACCCTTCAGGTTATGAAATTCCCCAGGAACCTTCCAGTGGTGCATGATGGGAATCTTCTCCGACATGGTAAGGGATTTTCTCGAGGTTTTCATGGATGTATTCTCTGTGTTTGGGGATACATTTGAGGGATATCTTAGGAATGTAGAGTGTGTCTTGTAAAGTTTTAAAGAAAAGAATCTGGTCCTAAACTAGGAAAAATTCCATTTCATGGTTAAAGAGGGAATAGTCCGTGGACATCTAGTCTCGGTTAGAGGTATTGAAGTTGATAAAGCCAGGTTTTACATCATTCTTCACCTTCCATCATCCAAAACTATCAAGGAAGTGAGGTCCTTCATAGGACTTGCTGGTTTCTATAAAAGGTTCATTAGAAATTTCATCTCTATTTCTCTACCACATTATGCTCTAGTGGTGAAAGATGCTCCATTTTTATGGACCGATATCTATGAGGAATAATTCTCTACAATCAATTAAGATCTTATCTATCCACCTATCATGCAGTCTCCAAATTGGAAACTTCCTTTTGATCTCATGTGTGATTTGAGTGACTTTGTTTTAGGAACAGTCTTAGGAAAACGGTGCGAGAAAACTCTATGTGTCATTGCTTATGCAAGAAAATATTTAAATGATGAAAAAATAAACTAGACCACTACTGAGAAAAAGTTAATTTCTATTTTATTTTCCATAGAAATGTTTAGGTCCTACCTATTAGGATCCCCCATCACTGTGTTCACAAACCATTCTGCACTAAAATACCTCTTCCAAAAACAAGATGCTAAGGATATATTGATTAGGTGGATCCTTCTGTTACAAATATTTGACCTCACAATCAAGGATAAAAATGGTGTTGAAAATGTTGTAGTTGATCATCATATATAGGATGGAATTAAAGACAACTCAAAACACCTTTCTGTGTTTGATTCATTTCCTGATGAACACCTCTATTCAGTGAGTGATTTCCCATGGTATGCCGACATATTGAACTACTTAGTTATAGGAGTCATTCAAAAATTCATAGGGACTCAAGATCGAAAGAAATTACTTTTTGATGTTAGAAACTATGTGTTTGATGATCTATACCTCTATATGTTCTACCATGACTAAGACATTAGGAGGTGTGCCCCATAATTTGAACAAGAATCCATCATTAAATTATGTCATAGTGAGGTATGTGGAGGTCAATTTTTCTCGAAAAAAATTATTATACGGTTCTTCAGTGTGGTATTTTATAGACAACCATCTCAAAGGGATCCTACACATTTTTTTCAAATATTTCCTAAGTTTCAACAAGTAGGGTCCATTACAAAAAGTAATAAAATGCCACTCACTCCAATCTTAGTAATTGAAATCTTTGACTACTGGGGAATCGATTTCATGGGTCCCTTCCTAAACTCTAGGGGATATTTGTACATGATTTTAACTATCGATTATGTATCCAAATGGGTTGTGGACATTACTACAAAATACATTGACCATAAAATCCTGATTAAATTTCTTAAGGAAAAAATTCTCTCTAGATTTGGAATTCATAGGGCTATAATTAGTGATCATGGAATTGATTTCTGCAATCTTCCTTTCTCATAACTCATGGAAATGTATTGAATTTCTCACGAAGTGTCCACTGCTTACCACCCACAGACAAATGGTCAAGATAAGTTATCCAATAGGGAATACAATCAAATTCTTGAGAAAAATATTAATCCATATAGGAAAGGTTGGTCGAACAAACTCTTAGATGCTCTTTGGGCATATTGAACTGCATAAAACCCATTTTAGGAATGTCCCCATGTAGGTTGGTTTAAGGTAAAGAATGCCATTTTCCTCTAAAGATTGAACATAAATCCTTTTGGTCAATTAATAAAATGAATTGTGACCTCCCATTAGCCGAAACAAAAGGGAAATTAGATCTCACTGAACTTGAGGAACTTTGGATGGAGGATTATGAAAATTAAGGGATCAATAAAGCTAAATTACAAGCCTACCAATATAGAAATATTAAAACCAAACACATTGAACCGGTTAAACCTATTATTTTGTATAGTTCTAAACTTCATTTACACCAGATAATGTTGAGGTGTAGATGGTCAGGTCTATACATAGGGCATAAGGTGCACCCCCATGGGGCTGTAGAAATTAAAGATCCCACCAATGGTGAAACCTTTAAAGTTAATGGTCATAGAGTAAAAACATTCATTGAACCATTCCAAAAAATGAAGTTGATGAACAATTGTGTGAACAAACCTTAGATGAGGAAGACATATAAATAATTAAGGGTTTATGTCAAGCTAGTGACATTAAAACAAAGTGTTGCATGTGAGGCAACCCGTGGTTTTCATCTTTGTGAATACATTTTTTAAAATAGGATTAATGAATCATTTTTATATTTAAAAATAATTAAAAATCGACTGTTGACACGTTTTTCTAATATGAGTATGGATGGGTATGAAAGGGGGCGCCATATTCATCCGTGTCATGTGGTGTGATCCTTGAGTAATACCTTACCCGGAAATTTAGAAAGAAGACAATGTATCATCAGTTAATTTTAGTTTTATGTGTTTTTAGGTTTAATAATAATAATAATAATAAAATAATTAAAATGCCACATCATAGGTCATGGGGAAAACCCCTTCAAAACCGGAGAATCCACGAGGACTCAAACTCGAGATCGAAGGGAGATTAGGGTGCATGCTTACCACTAACCAACAACCTATAGTGCATCCTGATTCTATAATTTTTATATTTGTACTTATATTTTAATTTTTTTATTATATGAATATATATATATATATATAGTTTTTTTGTTTGTTTTTTTTCTTCCACTAGGGTATTCTCAGAGTGACATGAAGATCAAGGGATTAAAAGGGAGAATCAATAATTTTAACTTCAACCACCGGGTGATTTCATTCCATGATCCTCGTTTTCAATTTTTTTTTCAAACTCAAATTCTCTGCCTCTACCCCCTTATAAATTTTCTTTTCTTTAAACACTGGGGATAGTGTTATTATACGTTGAGGGTGAGATAAAATAATAAATTTCTTTGTGTAAAAAAATGAATGATTTGAAAAAAAAGTGTGCATTAATGGAATGAAAAATTTATTTAACCTTGAACATGATAATAGGAATTGTACACATTGAAACTGAATATCAAATAATTTAACAGCCCTGATTCTGATTTTAATCCATGTATATTTCATGAGCATAGATTTTGGAAAGTGTGGTTGTCTAATGTGATATTTCATTATTAATATTTTGATAAAAAAAAGAATCACAAGGAACGTCCTTTGGATAGTGGGGTATTACTTTGAGTTCATGGGGTCCCCCAAATAAACAGCATAGGTTTGGTGATCATTTTAGTTTTATAATGAGTTTTAAAAAAAACAATAAATGTACGTGTAGAGAAATGAAATGACCTAATGCGTGGCTTTAGGCACTTGGGGATCATGAATCACAAGTTTTATGTCCTAGAGTTAGTAATTTTATCTCTATTTATAGTAATTGAAATTTGTTTTTACTGAGATAACTCAAGATAATGCCTGAGTATGTGGGCTTCACTTGGTGCCCTAAGGTCTTCGATCCTGGGAGTCATCAGAAATGTCTCGCTACATGGGTTGACTCTTTTTAGGGCAATTTCAATTACCATGGAAATATTGGAAAAAAAACAAAAACAAAAAAAATAAAATATTTTTTTTTGAATAATCATCTTAATATTTAAATGTGATTCCACCTAGAGAATCCATAATTTCCCCCTTGAATAAATATGAACCCCCATGTCTATTGCGATGAACAGCACATCATCACTCTTAATTGATATTGGATGAAATATAGAAATGAATTTGAACAAAAGAATGAGATTGGGATTGGGATCTACTTATGAAACTATCTTGTATTAAAATATTTTTATGGGTTTCATGATTGTTTGGTATAAGGTTTTTTGGGGATCATTGTGTATTAAAATGTTTTTTGGAAAAGGGAACTTGAATTTCATATTGTTGTGATACATTTTGTTCAAGACTAGAAAAATATGAAGATGGGGGGGTGTGATTAGCCAATAAAAACAAATATGTTTATTACATTTTAATGGTATTAAATTTTCATTTTTGATCATATGGGCTTGAGTTAGTGGATTTTAATTTTGACCATCCATTCTCATCATTTGTGCACTTCATGCCTAATGAACACCAATTTAGGCCCAATGATTCATCTGATTTTAAGGAATGTAATTATCCGTATTTTATTTTGATATTTTTAGAAATGGATATAAACTTAAATTTGAACATTTTCAATTTGGGGATCAATGGAGGATTCATAAATTATTATGGGGATATTTGGCGATGAAAGGATACAATTCTGGGGAAGGAAGATTGGACACCATCCCACTGATAAGAATGTGGGGACCACAATGCAGACCCACTAAAGCCCTAATTACTTGGTATGATAGAAGAAATGTATAGGAACAAATAATTATTCACGATAAAGTACTAATTCTTCCTTCATTATGGTTATTCAGGTGGCCCAAGTTAGAGATAAAATTATGGGCTAGATTCTATGGCCCAGAAACATTGTCCACCAATTTAATCATAACCCGGAAAAAGAAATAATTTTGGATGAAATTTACAAAGAGTTAAGAGAAATCTGAAGATTCATTTTTTTCTTCTATGATCCACTCCAATTTGGTGATCTAGATGGCCATCTAGGCACCACTGTCTAGTGGATGCAAGCTGGATGCAACTTCAGATTAAGGGTGGAGAAGCCTCATCTCCCTTACTTTCCACCACCCTAGGCCTAACATAACCAAGTGGGATGATTTTTACTATTTGGAGCTGGATCCATGCCTCTTGATATGCCTATTTAATGTAGTGGTGTAGTGGTGGTGATGGATTTGATCATCTTTTAGCTTTGTTTACATTGTAATGTTATTATGCCGATTTGTCATCCGCCTTCTAAGGTGAGTTGTTCAAATCACCTTAGTTCCTAATAAAATTTCTTCCTTTCCCCTTATTAGGTTTTTCCTCATCTCACATTCATACCGTTTCCTAAATGTTTGAATTTATTCATACCAAACCTTGTGAAATTATTCACACAATGGTGGAGTGATCATTTTCTTTTTATTGTTTTTTTTACATCTCCAATTCCTCCCTCATGAGTCTACTTTCCACTTCAATTGAAACCATAGAATCAATAGAGGGATAACACACTTATGGGTTGATCCATGGGATTGTAATGGGGATGTATTTGATTTTATTTCTCACTCCATTAATTTATAATCACTTCTTTTAATTGATAATTTTGTTTGAAGATCTTTAAACTCCTTCATCCTTGTGGAATTTAAGGCCACACACTTTAAGTGAAAATATGAACCTTTACCTTGAAGTGATCAAAAATTTTATCCATCAAGTGTATAGGTTATTAGAATTAAAGGGTTTTGGTATTAAAATAGTAAGTGATGATGTTTTTTGATCTTCTTAAATGAACCCATCTCAAATATGAGAAATTGAAATATATAAAAAGGAATGCATCTAATCCACCGCAATTGATAACCTAGTATTAACTAATTTTTTTTAATTTGAATTCACTTAAGTATCTAATAATTCACATAAAACCATATAATATCAACCCAAGTTGTCCACTTCATAGAAAAAAACAATCCATTAAATGTATGTGTCTTTAGGTTACTCCTTAGGTTTCCAAGAATTCGATAACCCAAGATAAACTACAAGTGACCACTTAACCCTAAAATCTTGGGTAAATTTGTGCAAGAACTATGAGTGGGGAAATAAAGGGCCAGACCCCGAGCCAGATCTA
This sequence comes from Viscum album, assembly GCA_963277665.1. Classification (NCBI taxonomy): domain Eukaryota; kingdom Viridiplantae; phylum Streptophyta; class Magnoliopsida; order Santalales; family Viscaceae; genus Viscum; species Viscum album. The sequence goes on from OY728126.1 coordinate 1,162,022,807, forward strand.
AGGGGCTTGTGGGCCATTCTAATAGTAGACCATATTCCTAGGACATTTTGGCCAGTTGCAGCACCGAATTTCAGTGTTCTGGAATCGATCACCTAGGAAGAGGTCGAGTGTTTCTGCCAGACACTCTAAGTGACTCATTTCCATCTTCTTCATTGATGAGTGTCCTATCCCAAGAGTCAGGTGCACTTAGAAGACATCCGTGAACAATGTAGTTTTTTTGATTTGGTCACACTCCACATGGCATAGTGCCCTAAGTCACCAAGCCGCCATAGGACCCTCCAACAACGATGCGCCCAGAGCATTAAAGTGATCCCCATGATAATCAAGGAGGCTTCTCCCCATGTGAAAATCCAGGGATGGGGGTAGTATGTGGCCCTCCATATTAGTTCCATCTGGCACCAGCATAGTTTTCCAGGTGACAAAGAGTATATTCTTATAGTAATGGTTGTGGTTAACATGGCTGACATATCAGAGGGAGGGAATGAGCTGGAAATCATTGATGGGGACTTACCCCTAGAGGGAGTGCCACAACTCTTGGATCTATTGGGAAGGTTCACTAACCAGTAGAGAAAACTAATGGGTCTTCCCATGCCCACCGAGGCACTTGTCCTTAGCTGTAATCCCAACAAGGGAAAGGAACACCTCAAAGTCACCAAACCCTCCAACCTATCTGCCTTAGTGCAGATGGTGGAAGATGATCCCAAAAAATCTGCATTGCATTAGATACTCACTAAACACAAAAATATGTTCAACAACCTCCTTACTAAATGCACCGAAGAGTGATGGCCAGATTACAATAATCCTTGGATGGGGAAGAAAGGGCAGGCACAACTTCTCTTCAGTGAACTCCCTCCAGGTGACCCTGACCATCCTACCCACGTAGGCAGGGTTACGTCTGAAACATATGGCAAAAGGGCGTGGTATGTGTCGCCAAATCCTCCTAAATAGCGTGACAATACTCAAGATCCATCTAAAGTTCCCGAAGTTTCTCTATAGATCATTCCATCATCCTCTACACGAGTAGATGGGATTGATTATATTGATGAAGAACCTGCCAAAACACTGGTGGTCAGGGATCCCCGTCAAGATAAGAACTCCCACACATATGGTCCAATGACGACACTCATCACCCACCTCAATGCTTTAGAGACTATACAGGTGTCAATCCCGCCTGATGGAAATCCATATCCGTCATGGGTGGATGACATGCCAACACCCCCAGGTTTCTAAAATTCCACCTTCTCTCCCTTAAACGGGACAGGGGCCTCGCTGCAGCACCTAGCCCAATTTATCTCAAGGGTGGACCCCTGTTGGGAACTCTAGCCCAGCAGGAATCCAACAAACTTTGGTGTTTCGTATATACATTAGAGGGGCTGATATTTTTCTGGTACATCCAGCTCCACAACCGATTGGTAGCCAGCTGGGAAGACCTATAAAAGAAATTAATTTAGCATTTTAGTTCCACCACTCAGAAGACGAGTATCACGGACCTCTTCAAGTGAAAGCAGAGGCCTGATGAGTGCATTGCAGACTTTGTTGCCCAATGGAAAGGGATTACATACTCTATTGATATGCCACTGACTCTGGAGCAGTTGCTGATGATGTGCATACGAAATTTCAAGACCGAACTAGTCCCCTCTTTGATCACCTAGAACTACCCCGAGGGATTCAGATACTTCTTTGACAATGCCTCATGCCTATAAGAAGCCTTACAACCGGCCAAGAAGGCATGCCCATTGCCTCCTGCAATCCCCATGAGAAGGGTTGACAGGGCTGAGCCTGCCACAATGTCTTAAATAGAGGCTCTCTAGCAACTAGAGTTTTTACCAGTGGAGCTGCCTCCACTACTTCACAGAGGCCCTCCACCTCATGTGCAACCTCCGGCCCAGCAGAGCCCAATTCAGAATCGGCAGGTGCCCCTACGCAAAACACCGCCACCTCCCATGAGAGATAATTAGGAACCATATACTCGACACGCTCCTCCATCCACTTATCAGGGTTAGGTTCCTAGGGCCCCTTCTCGGATAGGAGGAACCAGACCTACTCTTTTAATGAGGCACAAGTCCCTGGTTATTTCTGAAGTTCCCTGGAGTAGGGGATTGTACATTTGCCTGAATTTTGGAGGCCAGACGTGGAAAACCTCACTGATCTCCCTAATTACTACCCCTATCACCAGATCCTGGGGAACACCATCAAAAAATTCTAAGTGTTTAAATACTGGCTTCAATACCAGGTGAATAATAACATAGTCTGGTTAGGGCTAGCTCCGGCATAGGTGGCATGTGTCTTCATGAGGCCAGAAAATGGCGGTGAAATTCAAGGCGAGTGAAATTAGGTTTCTAGTCATGGTTACTAGAATTATAATGAATGGATGGATTGTAAAGTAGTCACACATGCCCATGGTATTTTCCGTGCATGCCTGAATTGACCAGAACCTTCAGAATCCACATCTACTACATCTGCATCATCGTCTCAGCAGTCCCCTTCTCAGAAGAGCTAACACTGGAGGTGTTAGGGAAAACAAAGTCCCCTACCAATGTTTTTGTCATCCTATTCTCACAGTGATTTCATTTCCTTGGAGATGGAGATCTTCCTCAGAATCAGTCCAGTAGTGGATGACTCTTCAAACGACAGTACATGGTACGCCCCTGTTAATAGAATAGAGTTGGTAAACCCCGACATGATTCCTGACGATGAGGACCACTAGGAGGGTCCTCCCAACATCCCTAGCCGCCACCAGCATCAACAGACCCATTGATATATGGGTCGTTGGAGTGCCATGGTTAGTACTTCCAGCCAGGCTATGCATGCGACCAAAACTAGGCAGCATGCCTAGCGTAGGTCTCACCGCACACAACCTTCTCATCCGATGACACCAGTTCCATCTTCTCCAATGTTCGTGTTATTGGATCAGGAAGATCCACCTCGACTATGTTCTAATCAGCCACACTTTTCTCCTGACCAGTCTCATCCATCTGTATCTCATTTAGTAGTCACTCTCCATGCTTTGACTAGTGAGTAGTGGGATATTCCTAGCACCAGTCAGTTGTCGGTCCAGTCGGCAGGGCCCACCATACCTTCTATCATCAAGCAACCTTCTATAAGCTGGATTTCACTCCTAGAATAGAAGTATGATGTTCTCAAACATCTTTCCAGAATTCCAAAAAAGATCTCCATCCTTGAGGTCCTTCTCCTGTCGTCGGATATCTGTGAGGCCCTCGCTGAGGCCTTAAGAAGCCCCCTCCAGTTTGAGATGGTGGTAGTAGCCGCAAAATCATTTCATGCTCAGGTGGTCGATCATGAAAAATTCCAATCCGTCATCTCGTTCTTTGGATAAGTTAAAGGATCTCCCATACAGAGGAAAATTCTCCCATTGTACATCACCTGCTAGTTTAATGGCGTGGAGGTATATCGATTTCTTTTCAACGTAGGCTCCAGGATCAACCTAATCCTGATTTAGACATTGCGAAAATTGGGGTTGTTCGAGGATGATCTGAGTCCCTCTGACCTAAGAATCCAAGGTTATGACAGGATAGAGCAGACAATGGTCGACAAGATCCACTAGAAGACTTAGTTTGGTGGCCTAGTTTCTAGCACATAGTTCATGGTTTTCTCCCAAGACAACGCCTACAATGCGTTGATGGGTAGGTCGTGGCTCCACCTACATGCAGTAGTTCCTTCATTATATCACCAGTGCCTCTGGTAATGCCTTAATGGTTGAGTCGGCATACTGCAATGTGACATGTATCCCTTTTCCTCTTGTGAAGCCCACTTTTTAGATGCCGACTATTACAAGAGAAAGGACAAGTATATTCCCACTAACGAGGTAGAGCATGCCACGGCTTGACAAACCCGTGGATAGATCTAGATAATGCATAAATCCTTCCAATTCACTGATTGGAGGCTACAACCTCGGACATGGGACAATGATTTATTGTTTCTGGGATGATGGGGAACACATTCCCAAGTCTTGGTGATACCAAAATATCACCTCTTACTCCTATAAAAATCAGGCTTAGGTGATCCCAGAGCCTCCAACTCCCATAAGGTATCGGGATGTCCTCCCCATAGAAACGAAAATATGTCATACATTCTTTTTTATGTTAGGTTGGGATAAGCTGAATCAAGATGATGTGCCACTATTACTTTGATATCATCAAGAATGACCCCTGGGCCGAAGAAAAGATGGGATCAGATCAACAACCTTCATCGTTATGGTTGCGGAAACATAGGAGTCCCCCAATTTAGTGTCCACTGCCTCTCAGGCTGGTACTAGCCTCCCATCAAGAGCTGCTGACTCCGTGGAAACTCATCCCACTCACGATGTCCCCTCCATAAGTGAATAATTGGATTTATAGGGTTCTCCCCTGCCTTTCAAGAGTGTGTCTCTGCCACTGTCGATGAATTGGTACAGGTGAACCTCAGTAGTGAGGCGAACCCGAAACCCGCACTGATCAGTACCGCCATGCCCCTCTAGGAGCAACAATAGTACATAGACTTCCTTGAACAACACCATGATTTATTCTCATGATGTTATTATGAGATTCTAGTACTATATCCTTAGGTATCCATCCACAACCTCGGTCTCCCAGAAAATCACTGGGGGTTCAATCAACCTCCCAGGATGATGCACCCTTCTCACGGTGCCCTAGTTGATGCAGAAGTCAATAATCTCATCGGATCCAATTTTATTAAGGAGTTCCAATACCCCAAGAGGATATCCAACATTGTGCCAGTCAGAAATAAGAACAGACAGATGAATATCTACATCGACTTCAGGGATCTCAATCGTCAGTGTCCGAAGAATTATCTTCCCATTCATGTGACAGAATTATTGATTGATGCTACATCTGAGTTCCATTCCCTCTCATTCAGGGATGGGTACTATGGGTATAACCAAATCCTAATAGCCCCTGAGGATGAAGAGTCTAAAACCTTCAGGGAACCATAAGGTACTTTATGTTACCAAGTCATGCCCTTCAGTTTAAAGAATGTTGGTTCCACCTATCAGCGGGCTATGCATCAAATATTTAAGCCGATACTCGGAATGTTGGTGGAATTTTACGTGGATGATCTGGTGGTCAAATATTTCCAGCGTCAGGACCATCTTGAAGACCTTGAGAAAGTGTTCGGCTTCCTTCGTTCCCATCACCTGAAGATGAATCCATTGAAGTGCGCCTTCAGGGTCACCTTTGGAAATATTCTCAGCATATTTATCAGATACAGGGGCATTGAGATCAACCCAAAGAAGATTAAATCCACTGGCTATATGTCTCCTCTGAGAAAAATTCGGGAGCTTCAATGTTTACAAGTCCACTTAGCCTACATATGCCGATTCATTGTGAATTTGGCCAGCAAGTGTAAGCCCTTTTCTCATCTCATGAAGATAGGCATCGTTTATTAGTGGGATGAAGAGTTTCAGACTACTTTCGAGAAAATCAAGCAGTATCTGCACCAGCCTCTGGTCTTAATTCCTCATATCTCTGAAAAGTCACTGGTCCTTTTTGTGACCCCCTTGGAGAGATCTCTTGGCGCCCTTCTCACCCAGAAGAACAAAAAGGGAATGAAGAATATCCGCTACTACCTCAGTTGCATGCTCCTCAATACGGAGACCAGATACTCCCCTATTAAGAAATTATTCTTTGCACTAGTATTTGAAGTACAAAAATTGCAACATTACATGCAACACCATGAGGTACAGTTGGTATCCTGAGTAGATCCGCTAAAGTACATTCTGAACTAACCCATGTTGACAGGTCGTCTAGCTTGGTGGGCGGTAATACTTTAGTAGTTTGACATCAGGTTTTTTACTCAGAAGGATATTAAAGGGAAAGCATTGGAAGATTACCTCGCCGCTCATCCAACTCTCATGGAACAGTCTCTAGACCTGGATTTTCCAGATGATGCAATCCTCTCGGTAGACCAATCCATCCGGTGTTGGAAAATTCACTTTGATGGTGCTTCCCAGAACCCCACCGGGAGAAGTCCCAATGACCCCAGAATCAACAGAGTAGGTCTAGGTATCATCTTCATTACCCTGACACAATCCTTTCTGTTGTATTCATTCCTATTGTCAGAAGGTTGCACCAACAATTAGGAAGAGTATCAGGCTCTCATTACCGACCTCGAGCTGGCCCTCGAGATATATGTTCCCCATTTTCATGTGAAAAGGATTCCAAACTAGTCATAAAGTAGATCAATGGTGACTATATCGTCAAAAATCCAGAGCTTGTACCATTATTGGAACAAACTCTCCAGCTAATGGCCCAGTTTTCATCTCAGCCAGATGATACTCACATATTTCGATCTCATAATGGTCAAGCTGACGCCCTAGCCAGCCTAGCTGCATCACCTGCGGAGCTCAAACATGATTATTTAATTATCCATGTGGCACAACGGAGAATCATTCCTCTTATCACTCCAGATGACGATGACGACCAAAAGGTAAGCCACCTTACTACCGGCGCCTCCACATCAGGACCCCCAGGTCCCCTTGATGTGGTGATTGAAGTGACTCCAAACTAGATTACTTACTTTGTTGACTATCTCCTGAATGGTAATATCCTGGTAGATCGGGCCAAGCGTGAGTGAATCTAATGATGCGTGTTACAGTTCACCCTCCAGGACGGCCCTAGTCATGATTAGATCCTCTACAAGAGAGGGTTTGATGGGATACTCCTCTATTTCATTCAAGGAGATTATATTTCCCAAGTCATATAGGAGGTTCATGCTGGTTCATGTGGGGCTCATCAGATAGGGCTGATGCTATCTCACCAGATCCAAAGACTGGGGTACATTTGGCCCTCCATGATCCATGACTGAATCGAGTTCTCCGAAAGGTTCCATGCGTTTCAAATTCATGATAACTTCATGTATTGTCCATCAGAGCCTCTCTACACTACCATGTAATCTTGGCCATTTGCGGTATGGGGACTCGATCTCATGGGACTATATCCACCAGCACAACTCACCAATAAAGGTTCATCTTGAGCACTACAGATTTCTTCTCCAAGTGGGCAGAGGAAGTTCCACTCAATGAGGTCAATGACTGTTCTATCATTGACTTTGTTATCTCTAACATCATCTACTGATTTGGAGTCCCTCACATCATCCTCACCGATAATGGCACGAACTTCTGAGTAGCTGAGCTTAAGAAATTTTACGCTAAGTACAACATCCATTCTAACAATACCTCCCACTATCATGCACAAGAAAATGGATAAGTTGAGGCATTCAACAAAAACCTCTCTAACATTCTGAATAAAATGGTTGGTTAGAATAAAAAGAGTAGGCCGGAATAGCTCCCCATTACCCTCTGGTCTTATCGAAAGATGACTCGTAATTCCACCAAGGTGACCCCGTATTCCCTATTGTACAGAACATATGTTTTCCTTCCAATTGAGATTCAATTTCCCTCATTATTCATAGCTATCTATTATCAGAAAGCACCAAATATAGTCATTGAAATCCATATGGCTGAGTTGGAAGCGCTCAATTAGAATAGGCTTCGCACACTGCACAATCTAGAAAGGCATCAGAACAAGATAGATAGAGTTTTCAAAAACAAAGTTTGCCTCCACTCCTTCTTGCAAGGCGACTTGTTATTGGCCCTGAGAACACCAATGATACCAGGCAGGAATCCACCAAAGTTAGAGCCCAAATGGGAAATACGTTACATCATTCACAAGGTTTACTCCAATGGAACATACTCAATGGTTACCAAGGATTGTGACAATATAACTTATCCCACCAATTAATAATTCCTCAAGAAATACTTTTATTGAATACCTATGGTCTTACATGACCTTAAACTATATGGTCATGCACAACCCCAAACTGCATTATGGTCCTACAGAACCCAAAACTACATTAGGGTCCTACTTGACCATAAACTATTCTTTCCTACGTGACCATAAACTGTCAAACGTCCCGCATGACATTAAACAGTGTGTCATACCGCAAGACATTAAACCACATCTCAAGAACTAAATATGGCTTGATTCCCATCCCCATGGGATATGTATGAACTCTTAGACTCCTCGTCCTAAGTTCATACCCACTCTCTTATCATTTGGCTACCCCTCCTAGGTGTAGTTCCTTTGGGGGATCTCATGTGACATATCTTAATCTTCTATGGCCCCACTCATGTCCATATTAAAATGAATGCACCATGTTCCCTATCTCGTTATTCTCTCCTCAGACATCCTTACCGCATGAACCTTAAATTGCATGGCCCTTTCAGAACTATATATAGATTGATTCCCATCCTCATGGGATACATAGGACCACCCAGACATTTAGTCTGTGCGCCCATCCCCAAACATCAGGATCTCCCATTGGGACGAAACACATGGTGTGGTGTATGCTTTTTACCTCATTCATAGTGAGTTCATCATGAATGTACTGTGTATAAATCTTCCCTGAAGATCCCCAACTCTTCTATTGGCCAGCTTGACTTTAAGTTTCATGGGAACATGTATACTCCACACACTCCATCATTTGGGTTTTCATTATCTTTCACATCTGAAAGGGCGCCAAAAAAATATGGATACTTAGCCTAAGGGCTCTACATTCGTTTAGAGCCAACACCCTTGAGGGTTTCAAACAACAAATTGATACAAGTCCCACATTGAGAATATGGTCATCGGTCGATGCTTATTTGTTATTCCCATTTCAGGTCACATGATATGGATACTGTGTTTTGAATATAGTCCACAACTATACATTTTCATTGTCACCACCCCTATATGTCCCCAAAACGGAGTGTAGTGGTTCATTCTTTCCCAATATCTCTTCAAGCCACCGTCTGACTCAGGCAGGAGTGTGATTCCAGCTATCAGTCCCTTATATAATGGGGAGATCCTTGTCCTATTCCTTGTTTCCTACACCAAGAATTTCTCCCATGGGCTTAGGGGCTCAGGTAAGGCAATACCCACATGAGAGGTTATTTGGCTACATGTTGGCCGGGACGCCTAGCCTCAGGTCCTTCGACCCTTTCGGCCCCCTTGCCCGAGTTCTCATTTGGGATTGTGCTGTGTGGTATGGACTCACATCTTTATTTACACCGGGATATTTCACCACACCACACATATCCCCTTGAGACATCCCTCCCTTCAGTTATCATCCATCTCGTGAGCATCGACCCTGCCATGCTTTGTGAGCTCCATCATTTGGGTTTCCATCACCTTCAATATCCAAAGGGATCCCATAATGGTATGGATGCTCAGCCCAAGGGATCTCCTACCATTATGGGCCAATGTCCATGAGGATTGTGAGAAAAAAATTGATACAGGTCCCGTGTTACGACTATGATCAACGGTCAATGCTCAATTGTTTTTCCGCCAAACTCTAGTTACACAAAGACAGATATTGTGTTGTGAACCTAGTCAACAGTTATCATCTATCATCATTTCCTCTTTGTGGTATTCCATAGGCACAATGATTCACCTTCTCTACTCACTTGTCCCATGCACATTACATTAAACCAGACATATGTGGTCCGATATCTACAACCTTAAATTAAGATCACCATTTTCCTCATTGCGAAATGTCAAACTGTAAGCTGGATGTGGCATTTTTTCTGGGGCCCAGCCTCAGGTCCCTTGAACTTCTTGGGCCCATGGCCCAAGTTCTCACATAGGATTGTACGGTGTGGTATGAGATTATTTCCTCATTCACATTGAGTTACTCACCATTCTGTACACATCCCTCAATGGGGTATCTTTCCCTTATGTGCGTCCCTGCTGCATGACGATAAACTTCACATCATCCTTTTCTAAAACTACGTGCAGCTTGATTCCCATCCTTAAGGGATGCGTAGGACTGCCCGAACATCTAGTCTTTAGGTCCAGCCCCATCTCTTTGAAACCTCCCTATCATCTTGGCCACTTGACCTGCATTCTTCCAGGAGTGGGGTATATGGTGTTGTATGGGATTAGGTCCCCATTCACATGGTTTAATAACAACCACACGACATACCTATCTCTCTTGAGATCCCTTATCTCCATTTCCTTACACTCATCTTTTCAATTCAGCTAATCTTAATTTGGGTCCATTGGCCCTATTTTTTGATTCACCAGTGTGCCAAGGAGTACTCTAGTTCAAATCCTAGAGTGTCTAATTCTTCCTAGACATGATTTGACCCATTTTTCAGGCTTCATGTTCCCATTCATTTGGGATTTCATTATCTTTCACATCCAAAGGGACCCCCAAATGTCATGGATTCTCGGAAAAAGTTCCCTCCTACCATTACGGGCCAAATTCCTCGAGGGTTTCGAACAATAAATTGATACAAGTCCCACGTTGTGAATACAGTCAATGGTCGATGCTCATTTTTTGTTCCTGTTTCAGGTTACATGATACAAATGCTGTGTTTTAAAAACTGTCAATAGTTATCCATTTTCCTCATGCCAACCCCATCAAGCATTAAATTATGATTACATTATTCACATCATTTTCCAACTCCATCATGTCCAAGTGGAATTTCGACACTACTGACACTATCCCTCATTGTGAATTTGCACGTTATGAGGACAAAGCCCTAGTAAGGCATCATTCAGTGCTCCAAAACAAATTCCACATTAAGTGTATCCCATGTGTTGCAAAGACCTATTCCTCCCTTCTTTCCCACATCGAGTTTGAATCATGTAGGCTTATCAATTGGATCGAGGTCTACGCTCTCTTATAATAGTGTCGCTTCTTCATGGTTCGATCTCTAAGACCTTAAACTAAGATCTCTTTATATGTCATGATCTAGAAATATGTATGGATTGATTGCCATGATCATGGGTTGCATAGGAATTCCCGGACATTTCTTTTGTGGGTCCAGCTCAACTGAGTGCTAGTCTCTCCTACCCCCTATTCCCTAATCCTTTTATAGATCCTTAGCCCAAGGTTTCTTTCTGGGAATCATGAACAGTGTGATGTGGAAGTCGTCCTCATTCACATCAGGTATGCTTTATCATTTTGTGCACATTCCCTCTTGAACCTCATCTCTCCTATATATGTCTCGTCCATATAACATTAAATTATGATTCCTAGACCCAAATGCCTTTAAACTATTATGTCTATACTGCACGATGTTAAAGTGCATGGTTGGTCCCATCACTTGACCCTAAACTGTTACATTATCGTCCTAGATGCACAATGAAAAACAGAACTGCATCGTGGTGTTCTCACTCGAGGGGAAATCATGTTTGGTACCGGTCGCACACCATACCATTTTTCAATGCCTAAATATGGCTTGATTCTTATGGAGATGCCTAGACTTTCTATCCTAGGTCCATCACTTCACCAAAAACAAACACACATTCATCTTAAAGGAGAGACAAGATCTATCAAATGCCTCTTATTTTTGTGCAAGGGACATACCCGCATGACCTTATCATCCCTAGCACTAGTAACTTACCATTACTTCCTTAGAACTATGTATGGATTGATTCCCATCCTTATGGGATACATAGGAATGCCCAGACATATCATCTCCGAGTCCAGCCCCAGGAATCGAAAATCCTATCCCCCTTCTTTCGGCCCCTAGGCCTGAACCATTTTTGGAACATGTGGTGTGGAGAGTCCCAACGGGTTCTCATTCACATCGGGTTTTTCAACAGCCACACCATTTTCCTCCCTTGCCATTTCCCAATCTTCTCAGATATCTATGGCCATAAACAAAGATCTCCCAATGGGAACTACACGTCAGGTTTGGCTACATCGCTGCCCTACACACAATCCATTAAATCAAGCCCACTTGGTGGACCATGAATGAACATTAAGTTGGATTCATGCGATCCCTGGATCCTTTTCCTTTAAAGGGGACTCAACTCCCCTTATCTAATACATCTTATAGCCGTACTCAGATGTGTTTTGACAAAGAGCCTGAAGTGTGGAATTTTCACGGGGACAATCCCCTCGTTCCACGTCCAAGATTCATGAGCCCGTTATTTGGATCCTCATCCTCTTCCACATCTGAAAGTACCCCCTTTATGTCTTTTTCTCTATCTGATACGTCTTATAGTCGTACTTAGATGCATTTTGACAAAGAGCCCGAAGTGTGGAATTTTCATGGATACAGTCCCCTAATTCCACATCCAAGCTTCGTGAGACCATTATTTGGATCCTCAGCCTCTTCCATGTCTGAAGGTACCCCATTTATAGCCTAGTCTCTATCTGATACGTCTTATATTCATACTCATACGCATTTTGACAAAGAGCTTGAAGTGTGGAATTTTCATAGGGACATTCCCCTCATTCAATGACTAAGATTCGTGAGCCCGTTATTTGGATATGCATCCTATTACATGTATAAAGGGACCCCCTTTATGGCCTGGTATCATGACACATTATCTTACCTACCGTCTTGGTCCAACATCCCTTAAGACCCCAAACGACATTTGCGATAGGTCCAGTGTTTCAAACATGGTCAGTGGTTAACCCTCCCCATATTAGGATAACGCAATATGGATATTGTGTTCGAACACGATCAATAGATATCCCATATCGTCACGCCACCATCATTGTGGTCTAGATCTTGAGATTTATGATTCACATATTTCCACTTCCTTATTTTCATGTGGAATGCCAACATACCCAGCTTTACTCCTCCATGCATCTAGGTGTGTTATATAGGCAGCTCATCATCATTGGGACCTCAGTAACCTGGAGTACCATCACCCCTAACATGTTCCTTCCTATGTCAGGAAATTCCCATCTCTACTTTTTATTTCCCACATCGAGCATGACTCAAGTGGTCTTAGTAGTTTCCGTAGGACGTGTACTGGCGCAACCATGCCACACAAGCCTTCCATCATCCCACATGACGTTAAATTGTGATCTCAAAACTATGCGTGGCTTGATTCATATCCTAATGGGGTACATAGGAATGTTCAAATGTTTTGATTCGAGCCCATCCTATCTTTCTATTTCAGTCCCTTGACCTAAGGAACTTCCTCTGGGGATACACGATGTTATCCGGACTCCAAGCCCTCATTCATGTCTGGTTTATAGCTACCACACCACATACTCCATTCCTGGGATATTCCCATTCACTCTTTATCCTATCGTATGAAGTTAAACTGCATGATCCCACATGTCCTTGACACATGACACTAAACTGTAGTTCTACCCTGAACAAGATCAGGATTCCACATGTTTGTCATGGGATGCACTATATCCCTTGCTAGAGGGGATTTCCCCTATCAGTGTTGGTCACTAGCCATTCCATGCTTAAGAACTGTGTTTGGATTGATTCCCATATTTATGAGACAAATAGTGACACCCAGGAATTTCTAACTGGGCCCAGACTCAGGTTCATTAACCCTCCTGGACCCTCGGCCCCGACCCCAATCTAGATAGTATGAACTTTAAATTATGTGTATCGTCCTCACTATTTGACATTTAAACTACGTGTCTATCATCCTTATTGGTATGATATAAAATTGAAAATCCTTTTAGGTCATCAACAAAGAGGTCCTGTTTAGAAGTATGTTTGATCCCTAATCAGACAGATACGCCCACCTAATGTGTTTCCACAATGGTGGAATGATATTAAGAGTGTTGGACTCCATTCAAACAACTAATCACTCCACACTACACGCTTTTTGTGCAAATTATTTGGAAACTCGACCTCTTTAATATCTAATATAACCCCCTAACAGCATGGATTCCTAGCCTATGGCTCACCTACTATCCTAGGATAACATTCCAGAAGACTAAGGGATGAAATTTTGAGTCTGGGACTGTGTTTCACACATGGTCTGCAGTTGGACCTCATTTTAGGCTAACACAATGAGGATATTGTGTTTTGAACATGATCAATATTTATTCTTCATTGTCAATCCATCCATATAGTGTTCCAAATTTTGGGTATCCTAATTCACACCTTCCACTCTCCTATGTTCGGATTAATTTCAACTCCCCTTGTGTTACCCCGCTCATGCACTAGAGCACACTGGGAAAGAGATTATTTGACTTCTATGAAAGCCTCATCCTCCATTCAGGTCTCTCTCTTCCTTCTTGAAAATCCAGATTATTTTCTCAAACCCTGGCTTCCCGGAGCTTCGTTTTCACTCTTATATTCAGGTGGAATGATAATATGGTCATCCCTTATTTCTTGCATCGGGACCGACCCATGTGAGCTTAGGGACTGATCACTGAGTGTTCCATGAATATAAAAAAAATGAGGTAGACCAAAAATGAGTAACAAAATTCATGCATGCTTCTAGTATAAATATTCAAAGCATGAAAGTGTGTTCAAAATTTACATGCATCACAGTATCTGAGGATCAACCCCTCCCATGGACGGGTTAACCTCGTCAAAATATAATTGTAGCTCCGCCACCCTCTGGATTGTGGCCTCCAGTATTCCCTATTGCCTGTTCAGTTCCCACTCGTCTTCAGCCGCAATGGGGTGTAGTTTTTCAGCTACGATTCAGGATTACTTCTTGTTGGTTCAGATAATGGTCATCCCGTCAGAGTCTTTCCCCATGCGCTCTTTAGCCTCCAACAACTGGTCCTTTAACTGTGATATAATCTCCAACTGGGTGTTAAGGAAAGAATAATGTTCATCTACCCAGATATGTAGTATTTGAATCTCATTTTTAGCCTCTTGGAGCCTCCTGATGTTCACCGCTTTCCTCTGCTACCAACCCATTCCAAATGCATGGTCATACTCATGAATCTTCTCTTCCATGATATATCAGATGAGCATGGGGGGAAATTGGGCATTCACCCCTGGAACACAATTCACGCAGTGGCAAACAATGTCTCTCCAACTGGTCAATCCACTGTGCTTGAGGGGTGTCATCAATAAAGAACTTGATCTATTTCCATGACCGGCAATGAAATTCCCTGCTATCCTCTCCATCAAAGGATGTTTCGTCCTAGTCTTCAAGGTTGGAAGGATCATACATAGGGAATTCCCCCAAGAACATGTTATCAGGGTCCACATCTGGTGTCTGATTGGGTATGGTAGGAACTGTGCTGTCTGATCGATCTACATAGTCGGATCCCACTTCAATAATTTCAGGCCCTTCCCTACTAACGGTCTCAACAATGATCGGGAGATCCGCTGCTTGGTTGGTCGGGATATCCACCCCTAGGACAACCGGCATTCCCCTGGAAAATCACCGCCAGGAATACCAACCAACCTAACCAAGGTAGCCCACACCATTTGAAGAACTGTGCATACCAATAAGTTCACGAGTGTCGGTTAACCTGATCAATGGGTGGTTATCATGAATTTTGTAGAGGTGACTTACAAACATTGAATTCCTAGTCTTGTTCCTGGGTTGTTTCCATCGGTACCCCGAGGTGTGGCCCTTCGTATATTGTTGTAAGGACTAAAAACTCTGAAGGAGCCACCTTGAGTGTCCTGGCCCTACTGGACGCACTAATCTCCATAGCAGCGGGCACTGATATCGAAGGCCCTGCAACTACATATACTGTTGGGTGGGAATGGGTTCTGTGTATGAGGTCCTCCTGCACAGTTCATATATACATAAAAAGTTTAAAATGACCTGGAATCAGACCCTGAGGAAGGGGGGTTGGGATGTTACCTCGAGGGCCTATGAAAATTATTCAAGATCTGAGCCTTGATCACAGACTTCTCCCTCCTCTAGAGGGATAACTCTATTGGCCTCCTCCCCCCAGGAGGACTCATCATATTTTTCTTGAAAAGGGAATCTCTTCCTTGATTCTGTATCTAAAACCCATGGAGGGGCCGTTCGATCCAACAAGACCTTCACCTGGTCTTTCATTGGATGTGGGGCACCCCGGGAGTGCATGAAGTCGTCCAAATCGGCCAATTATTGCTCTGCCTCCACCTATGATACTACAACGCCAGCCCTGATGAGGCCGATTCTCGGAAAATCCCTCCTGAGGTAATTCAAGTGTTTCAACATCTTAGACGGGCCAAGTAATTTTATCTTGACATCCTAGATATCCCACACCTCTAAGAAGACAACATTCTCTGGCATGTCTATATGGTGTAGACGCTTACCTGGAGCCTGAGTGGATATTCTGTAGAATCTTCTTGGTGGCCTCCCTTATGGATAACCCTTCTCTTCTGGGACTGCCGAGTCCACTACCACTGCTGGATCCACTGCCTCTGCCTCCCACTCAGCCGGTACGGGCCTCGTCACTATGGTAGCCCCACCACCGCAGGATGTAGTTGCTGTCTTTCAGCCCCAACCTTGAGGTTAGGGAGGCACACCATCACTGGCCTGAATGGTTTGATGCTTTAGCATCTCCCCTAGGTAGGCGGCCTCCCAGCTTTTGGCGTACTCCTTCACCAACCTGAAGACGGCCACGGACAGAGGCAACTCATTCCGCATCTTCCCATCTTATCATGTGAACATGATCCACATTTTCCTCATCACACACGAGTGTTCCTTATAGAACACCCCCAAATAGACCTGTGGGGTTAGTTTCTACATGCACCAAAACTGCCTTGCAAATCGGTGCGGGGTGTACGACTCACAGAGGGGCTCATGGTCCACTCATGCCACCAGGACTCCACCACAAAAGGCCAGGAGGTAGGAACGATGCTCTTATGTTCCCTGGCCATCAACAGTGAATACACCCGTTGGAAATAGAAATGGGTGAAAGTTGAACTCCTCTACCTTCGAGAACCGGTTCAGTACCTATTGCACGGTTTTCTTTGCTGAAAATCTCTTTTCTGTATTCCGAATGGATGAGAAAAAATTTGATCCTAGAGGGGAGATTGGGGACAGATATTCATAGATCCCCCTGACATGTGCTGCTATCCACCCATATAGGAGGTGGAATGACCCCATATTCTCTATGGTTTCTTCACTTTTCTGATGTGCCATAGAATATTGTATAGCATGGAGAGCACTGGGATCCCAAGGTTGACCTACACTCCTGTCTCCAACATGTACTCCATGATAAATGTGCTCAGTCGCACACCCATGTTTGTGTCCCTCACTAGCAGGATCCAACCACAGATGAGCGCCGCAATGAAGGAATCCAACCTGACTACCAGTTACTGCACGTTACTAATGATGAATCACCATGTCTTCCACTGAATATCCTCCAAGAGCTACTAGTACGAGTGCTCCTTGCCTTTTTGAGGCCCCTTCGGTCTAGTTCAGGGCCTTACCAGAAAGTACCTATCTTCCAGGAAGTTCAGGTTCTGCTTGAACCATCATCTGAAATGGTCATCCCTCACTACTTCTTTGTTTTCTCCCGACACCAGGTTCATTAACTCCATCGCTAGCGGTTTTATCTACTCTGGGTATTCTCAAGCACTCATAACGGGGAGGAATTCATCATACATTGACCCCAATATTGGGACCCTTGAGATCTAATGCAGATCCAATAGACTGATGCCAACCTCTCCATAGTGAAAATGGAAGGTATTAGTCCTCAACGACCATCTGCTCAGCAACTCCTACAATAGCTGATTCAGTTGATAAATATGAATTTGGGAGTCCCAATCTACCTCATACACGCCCAATCACCACAACTCTGCCCCAAATTCTTCACACAAAGGACCTACCCAGTAGGGCCAGGCCCAGTAATATGTGCAGTTGCCTCTCTAGAATATATCCTACTCATCAGTCCACCCCTTCCCTAGGTTCCATAGGGCTACCTTCAAGATAGTCTAGTACAATGGGGGGGGGGGGGTGTCTCTGGATGCAGCACATTCCCATCAATGTCATTCAAATAAGTGCATAAGAAATCAGCATTGATGGGTGTGAAGTCCTCCCAGGCATGGCCGTCAGCCACCCAGAACCATTGGCAGTAACACAGTGTGTTCCTAAACCAGTAGGTCGGCTCGTCCCTGCTCGCTTCAGGGATGAATACATCATCCCTTAGGCCGAAGTCATAAAAATCCAACCTCCGGAACAACAGATAGTTTTTCTGTTTTTCTGATAGTAGCTCCACTACCGAATTGTGGTCATAATGGCTTCGAATGGACTCTCATAGACCCAAGTTATTCCCTGTATTCTCCCTTCCAGAAGAATCCACGAGGACCCCCTGGCATCCTCCTGGTGAGCCATTCAGTTTTTGAGTTTCAGAGTTCTTTTTTTTGGTTCGCAAAGCTCTTTCGTGGTGATCATTCATGAAGATAATTCGTGGAGATCTTTCTCAAAGACTATTTTTGGAGCCCTACCCCGGCCTTCAGATGCAATATACATAGCACACCTTCACGAAGTCAAAGACTCGTTGTGCACTACGAATTAGAAGGCTCGGTTCGCAGAGAGCAATCACAGAGTACGCGGAGCTTCGCGAATCAAGAGCGCTAAAGGACAAAAACACGGATAAGAGAAAGGAAAAAATAGAGATCAACTACCATATTTATAGGTGAGGACCCCTATGATTCACGGAGCATCCAACCATGGTGAGCTTAATGGTGCGCTCATCATACCCGTCGCCGCTCTGCTTCGCGAGTCAGCTTCATAATTGGCCGATGGATTTCGGTGATTGACCATCAGACTTTGACTGTCACTTTCTCCTCAGCTCCAAGTCCGAGGGGGTATTTGTTAGAGCAAACATTTGGGAAGAACAATAACAAATGGAAAGCATTAGGGGTTACCTCACGAAGCCTGTTTATGGATCTCCCATAGCCCTGCAGCCGGCGCAAAGCTACCCTTTCGCAAATCTTCCAGGGAGGAAAGAGGCAGGATGCTCCAATAACCCATTTGGCATTTTTGAACACGCTGCGGTGCAAGTAGGTGGGATGATCCATGAACCCATTTGACATTCGCAAACCTGCTATGGAGTAAGGAGGAAGGATACTTCAGGAACCCATTTGACGTTTTCAAACCCGCTGCGGAGCAAGGAGGCAGGATGCTCCGCAAACCCATTTGACGTCTACGAACCCACTATGGAGCAAGGATATGGGATGCACTATGAACCCATTTAACATTAGTGAACCTGACATGAAGCAAGGATGAGGGATGCTCCATGAACCTATCTGACGTTCGCGAAGCCGCCACTAAGCAAGTAGGCGGGAGGCTCCGAGGTTACGAAGAAATTCCACACGTCTTTGCGCCAAGTGAGCTCTACTTCGTGGTTCCTGTTACCTATAAATACTGGGCTCCTCTTGATCCCAACAGATAGATCCTCCAACCTTTCACCTTCTTAGCTCCCAAACCATGAAGCGAATTCTGCTCTGTGAACCAAGGTTCCTTATTTTACTTTAGCATCATGAAGTTCCTCTCCCTTGGTTTGAATTCATTCCCTCTTCAAGGAGGGATGCCCTTCGCAAATCCCACGGGCCTCCGAAAAGGAAGGGGAACCCCAAGGGGACTTAGGTCTTTATGAAGAACTTATTCTTCACTAAGTACCCTCCATGCACATGTGACCCACATACTTAGTCTGTGTCACTACGCTTCGTGGAACACATTTCTTCACAATGCTATGCTTCGCAGGGAACCCTTTCTTCATGAAGCACTGCTCTGCAAATTCCTTTCCACTTCATGAAGAACCTTCCATATGCACCTATACCCTACGCCTAGACTAGGACACTTCACTTCAAAAATCAAACCCCTTAACGAAGCTCCTCCACTACATGGAGCACCAGATCTTCACAAGGCTTCTACCTACGAACCCATTTTCTCCGCAACTCATTTTCCCGTGAAAACCTCCAGGTTTTCATGAAGTGAGTTCAAAGTCCCTTGGGCGGTACTTCCCATTGTGTTGACTCACCTCATGATTCTTCACATATGCATTCTAACAACTATTTCTTCTTTGAATATCCAGGAAAACGTGGACCCCTCAATAGATCAGTCTATAACACCCCCTCACCATGGCGTTGTTGATGCCTTCTCTTCTTCAAGGGTGGGTGGGAATCAGTAATGTAAGTCATAGGGGTGCGGAGTAAACCCACCTTGTCCGAGTAGTAAGACATTAAACTACCAAGCCCCATCATCCTCAACACATTATGTTAAACGGTGACCCTACCCCATGCATCATACACAGGTTGCCTTGCCACGGAAATTCTCTATTCCCATTGGTCTCTATGGGAGTGTGATCATTCCTCACACGGAATCAAATCTTCTTTATCAGAGTGACGTCTATCTGTGGGGATAGGGGAACCATCTTGGTGTAAGACCCTAGACTTTCTTGTAGGAGGCAGGATCACTTTCCCTCCTCTATTCATGATTTCAAAAGACCAATGAGGGTGGATAGGCACCAGATCCCTCCTTTATTCGGTGAAAAATACCTCTCCCTTTGGGATTTGTCACCACACAGGCCTCCCTCATGGAGTAAGTCCCAGTCTCCATCTCCCCGGCCTATAACACGTGTAAGCCCCTGTTTCCTTTTTGGGCTACAACACATGTAAGCCCTGGTGTCCTTTTTGGTCCGCTAACCATGTTTAAGCCCCATTCCACTTCCCACGGATGCACCTTCAGTGATGGGATCATCAAGTCATTGCTGCCTCTTGTTTCTCACACTGAGCATGACTCACGTGGGCATAGTGTAAGCATCAACAATGACATCCTCTCTGGGAAGCCTAGAGTGTAATCCCCAAACACCATCCCGAACTAGGTGGACTTTGATCCTTACCAAGGAAAGGTACGTAGGAATCCTCCCTAAGGTTCAAGCCCAACACCAATTGGTTTTAACCCCATTCACATTGGTTTCCATCCATCCAAACTATGAAGACTTTGATCCTTTTCAAGGCAAGATATTTAGAAATCCTCCCTGAGGTACAAGCCCAACACCCATTGGAACCGACCACTCCATGTCAATCCACCACCATCCTTCATGAAATTAAAGTATACACCCCTTTTTTCTCACATGAAAGTAAGTTATCCCCCATCCAGTGGTAAGCCGTTGTGACGCCATTCAGTGGTAAGTCGTTGTGTACCCCGATCGACGGTAAGCCATTGTCAATCCCAACCAAAGGTAAGCCATTGTGTTTCCAATATAGCGGTAATCCGTTGTAGTATTCTTTGTTGGGACACACATATCTGGTCCTCCCACAGGCGTCTGACCAACCCGGGCTACTAACCATGCATAAGACCCGATATATCATCAGGTTGTGGTCCTCTGTGCACACCCCGATTCTATGCCCCCATCCTGATCTACATGGAATTTGATCATTTCCATGGAAACATATGTAGGAAGCCTCCATGAGGTTCAATCCCATCACCCATGCCTCATCCTGGTCCTTCCCTCAATCCTATGTGTTTCTAGATGGTCATTCCCCAACATAGAGGTTCCATTTCCTCTGGGTCCCATTCATACAGGTCTCCTCCTTATGCCTCCCATCGCCTCACCGAAGTATGTGATTTTGATTGCATGCCACATGGATACGTAGGAAGTCTCTTCGAGGCTTAATACCAATAACACCATAACCTTTTCTATGATTCCACCTCATCCCCCACAACTTCATTCAACTCTCCATCATCCATCCTGATTTTTACCTGGGCCTCCACATCCCGATGGGATAATTACATCTTATTTCATCACTTATCATAGCAAAAATAGGGTTTCTAACCACATCTAAGCCCCAATATCAGTGTTGCCTCCAGGGGTTACACCTATCTGATCCACTCTCGTCAGTGTTCTGATCAGTCTGATCTGTCTCTGCTAGATGTTAATCTTACAGCATACCCTTTGTTGAACATGGGAAGCTGAGGAAAAACTCAGAGACATGCCTATGGAATGTAATTCCCCGCACTCGACGTGGGATGCCTCAGGCTTACACGCCCTCGAGAAGCCCTATCATAAGGGTAAGAAACCCAAAAAAACTAGTGTTCCTGCATCTAGACATGCTAGTGATGTCCAACGTGACTACTCCCCCAACTGAAGGTTTCTGCCCTGACCGGACCCCTTTCAATGTCCTAACAAAAGTAGTGTAATTAACCAGCGTCCATGAAGATATGAAACTCGGAAGAGTTTCATAAAAAATGAATTAATGTAAAAGGGAGACTTGGACTTGGTGATGAGTTCTAAGGAGGAATCCAGGGAAGGAGGAACTGACATCCCATCAACCCATTTCGATCAACGAAAAAATGCCCCTGAATAAGCAAGGGCTGCCACCCGCCTTTGGAAATTGGGAATGCGGGGCAACAACCAGCGTGTCTTCACCATCTTCAAAATAAACGGATGCGCACGCCCTAGTGAAAGCATCAGAAACAATAGTTAACACATTATTTGAATTAAATCGATAAATTGGAAATTATCGATGTGAGGGAATCTATTATAACTTGTTTTATATTATTTCTTTTGAAAAAAAATAAAACCATTCCTAGTAATCCTTAGAGATATGATTGAGTTGAAGAATATGGGAATTTAATTATGGTGATATTTCCTTGAAGAACCTTGATATTAACATCAACAACCTTGAGGTAGGAAGCTCCTAACTTTTTTGGGGATCTTGTTTTCACTTGATTCTATGATACAATACTTGTGTTGGAATTATTGATAATTTTTATTAATTATGATTTCATGTGGGTGTGTGCATATCCCCTGAGAACCTTATTTGATACTTATTTATATGAGTACAATTGTCTCTTATTTGTTTATATTGATTTTGATAACATATATTATATATTTATAATTTTTCTCATGATGATATTATATGTTTTCTTGTGTGTTATACCATATTATGAGTTCTTTTGGAGGTATTTTTCTTGGTAACCAGATAAGATAGACCATTGTGAAATGTTTAGCAATTGAATGGGGAGTGGAAATTACTTGTGACTATGGAAAAAATATAGCTAAGAACAAGGTAGTGATATAAAAATGCCTCATAGAAACTGTATGATACACTCGATGCCTATAATATGCCAAGGAGCATGTTGTTTGATGCCTAGTGTATACCGAGTAGCATATAACTCGTTTCCTAGTAGATGTTGTGAACAATACTCACTTAATACATAGTGAATACCATGTAGTATATACACATGATTCCAAGATACATGATTACTATCCTCATAGATAGATATTTATTACTCCCAATATCTTGACATTCTATATAACATGGATCCAAAGATGGTATTATTCGGGCTTATCGGGTCTTGATTAGCACGAGGGTGCCTGGTTTTGGATTTTTATGTTTCTTTCACATTTATTGTTTTTATATGGAATACACTTGTTTGAATGATCTCATCATTTAAGGATGAATTGGCTGTCTCATAGTAGGTTTTATTACTCACAACCTTTACATGAATTTTGATGTGTAGGTAAAATTTATTTTTAGGGACTTGAGTAAGGGAAAAGTGTTTATGGATGATAGCTGAGCAGTGAAACATGGAGCTAGTGGCAGACTACGATAGACTCCAAGGGAATCCATAGTATTTATATATTTATTTATTTTCAACATATAATCTAGACTGGATTTCCACCCTAAAAGACCATTTATCTATTTATTACATGAAATATACATCATCTATCAGTTTACTCATGTTTCTTGGATTATTTCTTATATTTATTATTTATTTATTATTTGTTTTATGAAATGATACAGATGTTATATTCTCTCAACTGGTTGACTTAGGCCCTCACTACTAGTCAAAAGCCTCTTGCATATAGATAGGAATGCATGAGGTTGTGTGACCCTCCAGCTCAGACCTAGTGGTTTGTGTAGGACCATTAAAAAATGATATCAAATAATAGTTTTATACTTTTATTGTTCAAAAAACCTATTACATGGTATAAATGAGATAGTTTTGTGGGACTCGGGTATAGAGGTTTCCATGTGCTTGCCTATAAAATGTGTAATAGACCTCGAAGTTACCATTCGTATGATTTATCTTACTATTTTTAAGAGATTTTAGAATAATTTATGCATAATTACTAGGAATATAAACCCACATTACATATATATACCTGTTTATGTATTTATTATTAGTTATTTAATTTAATTCCATTATTGCACTATCAACTTGGGATAACTTCTGTATTTTGTGATATTCCATGCTTGTGTGATATATCTCTGTAGGAATTATTTGGTTAAAATAAGAATGCTTATTTGTTTTGTTTATATATATATATATATATATATATGAGTAATATGTCGGGACGATATCATGGTTAGTGCTAAGTGGGTTATACCTTAGGTTATCAGTAGAGTCCTAGGAGACCCTTTATGTAATCCCATAGACTAATTAAAATCCATCTGAATGGATTCATTTTTTTTTGAAGCGTTTACTTATCATTACAGAATATTTTTACTTGACCTAGTATTAGGGGAATACTTGTGAATCATGGATGAAATAATCCTAATAAAGAGGATTTTTCTTCTCTATGAACATACATATACCGATATGTATTTGATCATTCTATTGTACCTGATCTATGATTGAGTAAATAAGGCTACTTTAGAAATAATTATTTCACATGGTTATTTTCCTAGGAATAATATTTTTGAACTATGGTAGAATTTTTCATGAATTTCAAATTAATCATTATTCATCCTTCTATAAGAACATATCCCATTCAAATGATGATGAATGGGTTAAAATAACTGTGGAAATATTTGAATTAGTAGAGACTCTAAATCATTAGAAATTTAAGATGAGATAGAGCTCATGCTGGGTGAAAAATCCATTTTATACCCCCTTATCATATGGAACCATTTGAGATGAAGGAGCTCTGGGTATAACTTAAAAAATTTAAGTATAAATGATTTATCGAGATGAGTACTTTACCATGAGGTGCACCTATATTGTTTTCTAAGAAGTAATATGAATGTTTTGGGATCTACATTGATTACTATAATCTAAAACGGGTGAAGTTAAATAATAGATATCCTTTTCCCAAGACTTTTGACCTTTCCAATAATTTATGGGGATCCCGGTGGTTCATGAAGGTTAGTCCTCGACCAAGCTATTACTAACTATGGGTTGGAGGAGAAAACCTTGATGGTAGTATTTAAGAGTAGGTATGATGTATATGAGTATATGGTGATCCAAATTGGTTTAAAAAATGTATCAATAGTGTTCATGGCTCTCAAGAACAAGATCATCCACACATATATGGACTCATTCATCATGGTGTTTGATGGAGACATCCTTATCTACTCACAGACCCCATAAAAACATGATATATACCTCAATATAGTCTTTAGTATACTTTGAGGAAATCATATTTACATTATGTTTTAAAATTAAATCTTCTAGATATTGAAGGTTATGTTCTCGGGGAATGTGGTGTCTTAGATAGAAAAATACATGGACCAAAGGAAAGTGAAGGAAATGATGTCTTGGACACATCCCTAGAATTTCTTCAAGATCAGGAGATTATTTGGTTTAGCAGGACACTACCACTATTTTATATAGGACATTTCCCACATGTCATCACCTATTACTATGCTAAGGAATAAGGGATTGAAGTTCCAATGGCCAAATCAATGTGAAGAGGCATTTCTTGATCCAAATAGGTGGGTGACTATAGATCCAATACTGATGCTTTCTGAGCCTAGAATCGGAACCTTGTATACTATGATTCCTCAATAATGGGTTTGGAATTATTACTAATATTGAGAAAAGTTATTATATTATGGGTCATGATAGTTGTGACGTCATAAGTAAAACTATCCTACTACTGAATTGGATATGGATGACATGATCAATACATTGAATTATTTGTGAAATTATAACTTAAATAGATGAATTTTGGTATATGCTGACAACAAGATCCTTTATTATATCTTCACATAGAGGGACCTGAATTTTAGGTAGAGGAATTGGGTGGAGTATCTATAGATGTTTTAATTTAATATGGAATATTCACATGGGAAGGGTCAAATAATATAATATTCTCTTATCCATAAGGTATAGGAATCTTTAGAGCTTTTTTCGTAGCCTTTTGAAGAGAAGTGGTGCTAGATGAGCTTGTTTGGATTATCAAAGAATTAATTCTTATAAGGATCAATGATTAATCACATATTCTCCATTTGTGGTCACATAGTTTTTGATGTATCAGGTATTGTATGGATTAGAGATTGACCCATAGTGTATTGTGATGTATGAATCTCTAGCTGGAGGTGATAGAATACCCGAGTGGTCTTTAGATGACAATGATGTAAACATTATGCATGGGAATGTAGTAGTCCAGACTTACATCATAATGGATTTTATAAGGTATTTTTATAACTCTTGATTTTTGATACATCTTGGTACAAAAAATATGTACCATGACTTCATATTATAGTTCTAGTGGACTAGGATGAATAGGGACATATCATAATGTGTTTCATGATGCCTTACCTAACATAGGTTAGAGGACAAGAACCAAAATATTGGTGGTTTTCTCCACCCACTTATAGTGACCATGTGGAAGTGGTAGGACATCACGATGTAACTTTTGATGGGTTTACCTAGGACTGTAAAGAGACATGATGCTATCTAAGTGATTGTTGATAAGTTGATGAATGTTAGTTAATTTTTACTTGTCTGAGATACTCACTTAGTAGATGAACCTATAATGATTTATATTCATGAGATCATAAAATTACATGGAGTTCCCTTGATCATTTACTCTAATAGATATTCATGTTTCACTTCATGGTTTTGGAAGGGCTTACATATGTCCTTAGGGAGACAACTAAATTTGATAACAACATACCATCCCCAGAGTGGAATATGGTCTAATAATATGATCTATATAATGAATAATATTATTTTAGATGTTGACCTTGACAACAATTGAGGTTTGGATGAGAACCTATACTTAGTGTATTTAACTTGCAATAATAGTTTCTAGGAATCTATTACGATGGAACTATTTGAGTCTCTTTATGGATGAACATTCCACTCACTATTATGATGGGATGATGTCAGTGAGGCAGCATTTTATTTCATTAGTATGGTGTAGAAGACCTCATAGAGGTTGAATTTTTTCATGAATTGGTTGATGAATACTCAAAACAAGAAATGATCATATGATGACCAGAGGTTATGATCTTCAATGTTCACTATTGGTTGTTAGTTTTTTTGTGGGTTTCACCTCGTTTATGGAATCATCATTTATGGAAGAACGATAAAATAGAATGATAATTCTATAGACCCTTTAAGATCCCCAAATAGGTTAGAATACTAGCAAAATATTTGGACCTGCATCCACATTATTAATCCATGCATTATGTGTTCCATATTTATCATATTTAGAGAAACATGCATGATCCTATTCATGTTATAGAATTTGATGTCATTCAGTTAGAGCCAAATTCATATTATCAGGCTTGTTCAGTTTGAATTAATTTCTAGAGTGAGAAGGTAACATAAAGGAATATGGTTCCACATTTCTAGATCTTTTGGTAGCATGGATGGACCGAGTAAGAGATGTGGGAGTGAGAGTTTTATGATTGATCTGATGGACCAGAGATCTTTATATAAGACCACTAAAGACACTTCTCAAGGATGAAAAGTCATTATAGGGGGATAATTATAAAATTATTTATCTTTAAATTTTCTTAAAACATTATTCTTTAATTTTTTATAGGCCTTGTTTGGGAATAAAATAATATATTCAATTTAATTATTACCCTTATACAGGAACTATGCTATATGTAATTGTAAATATTATTTTTAAGAGGTTTTATAAAATTTAATATGAATATATAATGGTTACTTAAGGGTAAGGTGATATTTAAGACCATGTGTAAGGGTAGTATGCAATTCATAAGGTTAAGTTTGACTTTAGTAAGGATAAAGACCTTTTTATATATTCCACATAAGGATAATGTACCACTATATAAGGGTAGATGGAGTTTATACACATTGTGTAAGGGTAGATCCATTTTTAAAGGGGATGTGTAAAGGAACCCCTTCCACTTTTTAAATGTAATGTGGGAATGCTTTCATTTAATTAGAGTCATCCTATCTTCACATAAGGGTAATCAGGGATTCACATAAGGGAAACTCCCTATTTACTTATGTAGCATAAGGGTCACATATATGTTGTGTAAGGGTAACCCAATGTTTTTAATGGGAGAATAAGGGTAGTTCCACGTTATGTCAGGGTAATTCCTTCTTTATAAGGGTCGTGTAAGGGTAACCTGGTACCCCCACATGACATGTAGAAGATTTGTAAGGGTAAAACCATGTTACCCTTACACATAAACATTTTTATGGAAAAAGTTTTTTTAAACCTATTTTTTAAATTTACTTTCCCAATACGAACTAGAAACATGATTGATGATTTTAAATGCCTTAAATAATTGGAATTGATTTATTTTACTTTTTTTAAGGTTGTAATCAAATTATTAATAAATTTATACACTCCATGTTTATCACCCATTTGAAGGAAAAATTAAATGTTTAATTCAATTTTTAGTTATTAATCATGCATACCTATACATGTTTTACCTTCTTAAAAATTTATCAACCTTGGTTTTTGGGTATCATCTTGAGTTCAATTAGTCTAGAAAATTCCCCTACTCAAATTCCGTGAAACCCTCTACGAAAAATATGAGTTCTTAATTTAGTTTCTTGGAATGGGGGAACCAAAACCTCTCTAATTTATTATTATATGCTGAATTTTAAAAAGATAAACCCTAGGTAATATTTCCATAAAATATTTTCAAAGTAAGTTTGTGAATCAGAATTATGAAGAATTCTAAAATAATGATAAAGATTTATTAATATGATAAAAACCCAGAATTATGGAAAATAATAACGAATATTATTATTTTCTATCTTAGATTATCCTAGAGAAATAAAAATATTATCATATATGGATTCATAATTATATTTAAGGGAGAAGTGGTTAACACATGACTTGGATTAAATAGATAATTTGGATATCATCAAGGAGATAGAATCTATTACCACTTTTGGTGTTTTATTTATTTTGGGAATAAACTAATAGAAATGGTCCCATGGGTGAGTAGTTTGAGCATACGAATATGTGTAATTGATTCGGGTTATGTTTCCTTGATGATCCTTGATGTTAATGTTGAAAACCATGAGGTGGAAAGTTTATTTTCTTTTTGGGGATCCTTTTTACACTTTTTCCATGATTGAATTATTGTTTTGGAATACTTGGTAGTCATGGATGATTAATATAACATGTGGGTGTGTACAGAGCCCATGGGAACCTTATATGATACATGTTTCCATTAGTGCATTCATATATTGTTTTTTCATGTTAGCATTGATCACATGTATTATGTGTTTCTACTTTTACTAAGATGATATACTATGATTTTTTGTGTGTTACATCCTATTATATGTTCCTTTAGAGGTATTGTTCTTGGTTCCCAAATTAAGTGGACCATCACGACATGTTTCTTCTTTATAGGGGGAGTGCGTATGTGTAACAACCCAAAATTTTATTATGAAATTCCCCATTTGAGTTAAATAAATGCCTTATTATGTCATATGGTAATAGAAAAAACATGTAATTATTTTGTTTTATTATATCCAATTGGATTTAAAAGACCGTTAAGTATCATTACCATTGAAAGTATCGTCATTGAACATTGATCACATGATTAGTATAAATATAGGTATTTAACAAATCCAATTAATATAGATAAAGGATGTGGTTGCATCAACTTGCAGGATTATACCCTATTAATCCCATTTATCAGAGCTTATGAGGGAGATAGAATCACTTGTCATTTAAATTGACCAATCCTATGCAAAGATCCAATAACTTAAGCATGAGAAAACTATTTATGGGAGAAGTTACAACTCATCCAGATCACAACCTAAACAATGTACGACGAACCACCCCATGAAATTCTCTACATCATGGACCTTACTATTAGGGAATTTTATGGTGTATTATAGGGATATACATCAAGACCCTATAATTTTGATTAAGTAAGTAATTTTTTATATAATTATGAATATATTTTCATTCTATAATTTTTACTTTTAAATGATTTATATATCAATATAATAAAACACAAATAGTATTTTTGGGTAATATTCAAATTCAATTAACGGATTTATTTTGATGAATTAATGGATTTTTGAAATAATGGATATTTTTAAGAATATTATTATAAAAAAATTTATTAAATATAAATGATCATATAACTTTTATGAAGTCAAATGTAATTTTTATAAGGATTCAAAAATTGTTGTTATAAAAAAACCCAACATTTCTCAATAAAGATCGATTACCATTTTAAATGTGAAAATTCACTTATTTATAAAATTATTTAGATTAAATTAATATATTATTGAATTAGAACATATAAATTATCCAACTGTGAAGTTGTTATAAATTTCTGAGAGTTGAAGTTTAAAGTAAAAATTAAATATTGTATAAATATTCTTTGTGTATTATAACATAGTAATGACCCACAAGTGATATAATAAATACTATAAATGGTATCCAAGAACAAATATATGTTTTATATTTAAAATAATGTGATTTTAATATAATTTTATTAATTTTATAAAGCCATTACGGATCATCAAAAACCATTAATATATTTTAAGGTTTTAAAATCATTTATTTAAGAGTGTGAATCACCTAAACATAAGAAAGGGAATTTTTTTATTTTTGGACCATGGACATATAAAATAATGTGAAACACTCCCATTTTGTAGAAAACATGGGAAAAATCATGGGATGGTTTTTGGTTATGGTTATTTTATTATGTAGATCCAAAACCTAAATAATAAAAGAACCACCTTATTTCCTATATAGACCCACACAAGATCTAATTTATCTATAATAAATATCTTTTGAGAAAATCCATACTCTTCCTCTAATATATAGAGTCCTAAAAATACCTTAAGCTCTCAAGAATCTCCTTCCAAGCATTTGGAGTCACACACTCACGTAAGGGATATTTTCCTTTCTCCTCTTAATTCAAGTATCTTTTTTACCTTATATATTTTATCTTTATTTAATTATTATGGATATGTTATTCTATGTACACCTTATTGTATAATTTATTTCCAAATTATGAGATACCCTTTTATCTCTCATCAACCCATTTTATGAATTTTTATGTGATGTTGTTATGCTTTTGAAATTTCATCATGATTTTCCATGCCAAAATTTTTTTATAGCAAATACCATACCCATTTCCCATCAAGGATATTCAACTTTATACAGTTATACATTTATAACTTGGTACTTACATGTATTTATCCCATACTACTTGATTATGGAATAAAATATGATGATTAATGAATCCATGTTGTATAATATATGTGGAAAACATAAGCATGATAATGGAATTAAAGTGATGGGTGCACCAAAAATTATATAGAGCTCCAATGCATTGGGTAATGTTTAGTATCATGAGACATCATGTTGTGATAGGGATTGAACATGATTCCTTTATGGTACATTTTTTACCATAATTTCTTAGCATTTTATCCTTGACTTATATTTATGATGTAGTGTTTTAAGTTGTTTCAACATTTCCCATATTAGGATAATCATGTTATATCATTTCTCATTGTTCGTTTTTATGATTCCTAATATTTTTATACACTATTAATATTCATATTATCTAACATTTATCACCTTATTCCATATTATTCACTTATTGGGATTTATATCTCTCCCTTTTTTAATGTTTTACCCAGGTTATCCCATGAAGTTTTAAAATCAGTGAAATTTTAGAAGCATGTTAAGGAAGTTTTCAATAATGTTGTAGCATACCATGTTCAAGATGTTATACTATGCACTTAACTCCCAAATACACTATAATTATCAATATTTCATGACGTATTATGTGTAATTTTACGCAACAAATAATTATTTAATTTACAATAACCAACATGGTTGTTATAGTTGTTATCAAAGGAAAAGTTTAGTTATTTTTGTGATTAGGATTAGAAAAATATAGAAAAATACTCAGGGATAAGACTAAGTATAAAAAACATCCCTAAATTTTTGTAAGTATAGAGTAAGTGATTTATCAAGAAAATGTATCCCTATATAGATACTTTAAGTGGATGTGGTTTTGGAATAGATTTATCTAGAAGTAACAACTCTGAGAAGGTGTGTTGGGGCTGACATGGTGTAACCTGGTATATGAAAATGGGACTTACTGTGCACC
Source organism: Viscum album (assembly GCA_963277665.1). NCBI lineage: Eukaryota > Viridiplantae > Streptophyta > Magnoliopsida > Santalales > Viscaceae > Viscum > Viscum album. Next base: position 1,162,054,761 of record OY728126.1, read on the forward strand.
TATTTTGACACTCTTGGGTTATATTCATTGGTAAATTAGTAATCACATTAAGCACCATCATTAAGGGAAAAAATGACCATAATATTATATGTTAGGAAATAGTTCATGAATAACATTAATTGAATCCTAGACATTCATTAGTTAAGGAAATATTTATATGTAATCTCTATAATGTCATTGGATTACCCAATATGTTTTAAATAGTTTAAAAATACTAATCCCTAATTTTCCCTTTATTCTAGCCAATGTATTGAAATAAAAGTATTCAGGTAAAAAATCAATGTGTTGGGAAAGGTGATGACTGCCCTAATGAGATGCCCAACCCAATAGGTGTGGGAATTACAAGATTTTTGATGATAATGACTCATCTGGATCACGTTTTGAATAGAAACCTGGTTTAGGAAGATCACCCAAATCTCCCTAAGAATAAAAAATCTATAATTAAGTCCTTTATACAAAAACATACTATGACTATCAATGTATCATATAATACCTTAATTGTAGAACAATGGATAAACTCCATTAAGAAGATCTTCTCCATCCTTAAATGTTTCGATCAAGAGAAGGTTCTACTGGATATTTATTATATGAAGGGATAAGATGACCATTTATGGTCATTTATTAATAATATGAAGCATGAGGGAGTGATTTATGTGATGGGGTGGAAATAATTCTATAAAATGTTATTCAATCAATATTTTCCTCACACTCCCCAACTTAAAATGGAAGGCAATTTCCTTTCCCTCAAGAAAAAAGATAATGAATCTATTAGGGAGTATGAGGTAAAATTGAAAATACTTTAATGATACACCTCTAACATTTTTGTTACCCCTAAATGAAAGGTTGAGCACTAAGATGGTGGGATAAAACCTAATCTATGAAAATCCCTGGAAATCCATGACTTTGATAGATATGAGAAAATTATTAGATGTTCCCTCAAAGTCAAAATGGACATTGGTGAATATCAATGGTATCATGGGGACAAGAAGTAGAAAGTGATTTTTAATACTAGAGGTCTTAGGGGGATATATAATGGTGCCAATAAAAATAAACATCCCACTTTTTAATGGTGGAGAAAGAAGCTCTTGTAAAATTACCAAAGGGGGTTGAGGAAATACATTATGTGTGGGGAGGAAGGGATAAAATCTAGTGATTGCCGAAAGGAGAAACCCACTAATGTGATGGCGTAAAGGACTTATCCAGTAAACCCTCAATGCATTGTTCATTTCTTCAAATGAAATGAACTAGGGAACTTTTTAAACTAATCATTAAGCCAAGTATTTTTGGATACATCCAACAACCTCCAAGGTAACAAGGGTGATCTTTCTCCATCACCACTGCTAATGTGAGTCCCGACAACAAAGTGGCGACATGTATGCTAGTTTTTCATTAAATAATAGAAATTATACTTTTTTTATTCTAGTTTTAGGCATTCTTAATACCACTAATGTTTAGTGAAACTATTCAAACACCACCATAAAGAATGGAAGAAGGGTATTGAGTCAGAATGGAAAATGGAGAAATTACTTAATTCCAAGTATATAAATCCTTCCATGTCCAAATTTGTTGGATAAACTTCCGAGTGAACCCTTTCATAATCCCTTTGGTGGAATTTGATGCAATTTTGGGTATGTATTGGGTTTCTCTATATAGTTCCAATATAAATTACTGTGAAATGGAAATAACTCTTTGTATTTCGAATTGAACCCTTATTATGTTCAAGTGAAATGATGAGGATGGATCTTCTTTAGAACCAACATCTCAAGAATTGATATTATTTTCCTATCAGAAAGAATATCTAGATCAAATGATTGAGTCTAAGTAAATATCCACCCTCAAAGATATGCCTATTGTGATGGAATACACTGATGTATTGTCTGAGGAATTATATGGTCTTCCTCCTAGCCAAGAGGTTGAATTTTTAATAGAGCTTATACTTAGGGTCTTTCCATTATCCAAGACAATGTATAAAATAGTTATTGTGGAAATTTAGGAGATAAAGAAAAAACCCCAGGATAATCAAGATAAAGGGATCATAAACTAAAGTTAATCACTGTGGGGAACACTAGTTCTCTTCATCAAAAAGAAGGATGATTCAATGCACCTTTTCATCTATTATCGTGATCTTAACAAGATAATAAGAAATAACAAGTATTATCTTCGATGGATTTATGACTTGTTAGACCATCCATGTGGAACACTATAATTCTCTAAGGTGGATATGCAGTTGGGATATTACCAAGTTAGGGTAAATAAGGAGGATATCCCCAATACTTCTTTTCATACAAGGTATGGGCACTATGAGTTCATTGTAATTCCATTCACACTCACTAATTCTCAAAAAATGTTCATGGAATTGATAAATAGAGTTTTTGAATATTACCTCAAAAAATTACTATTCTTTATAGATGATATTCTAATATACTCCAAAACCAAGGAGGAGAATGAGGATCATTTGAGCTCTGTGCTAAAGACCTTGTGAAAGGAGAAGTTTTATGAAAAGTACAACAAGTATGAGTTTTAGTTGAAGGAATTCTAATTCTTGGAACATATCATCATAAGAAATTGGATATATGTGGGACCTTCAAAAATAGATGCAATTGAATGATTCCCAATTCCAACATCTGTGATATATATCAATAGTTTCCTTGGATTTTCTGGGTGCTATAGTCGATTTGTGAGAAATTTATCATGATTTTGAAACCCGCTAAGAAATATAACTCAAAATTGAATAAAGTTTTCTTATAATGATGAATGAGAAGAGATCTTCGTTGTGTTGAAAAGTAGTCTCACTATTTCCCATTTTCTCACACTACCCATATGTGGGGGTATTTTCATGGTATTACTAAATACTTCAAAGAAGGGATTGGGTTGTGTGTTAATGAAAAATGAAAAAGACATAGCCTATGGGTCAATGTAGTTGAAAGTTCATAAATAGAACTTCCCAATGAATGATCTATATTTGGATACAGTGATCTTCAATTTGAAAAGATGAAAAAATTATCTTCTTTTAGTGAAGTGTGAAATACATAGAGATCATAAAATCCATATGTATATATTTACACTGAAAGAGATGAATATGTTCCAATAAAGATGGTTTGAGATGATCAAGGACAATGACTCCCCAGTTGACTACTATCCTAGGAAATCAAATAAAGTGTAAGATTCTCTAATAAGAAAGGATCCTTATGTTGTATCATTAATGAGAATTAAGAGGGATCTAATATTTATGGATTTAGAAACGATGGACATGGGAACCATAAAGGAAGGAACATTATCAATCCTTTCACAAATTATTTCTCAACCGTACCTTTTAGAAAATATAAAGGATGCTCAGAGAAATGATTTTGGAGTTCATAATAAATATAAAACTATAATAAATGAGAAATATTCAGAGTTCAAATTTAATAAAGAAGTAATTATGTGATTTGGGTCAAGACTGTGGGTACCATCATATCCTGATTCAAAGAAGGATGTGTTGGATGAGGCATATAGATCAAAATTCTCCATTCAATAGGAAAGAAGAAGTATGTATCAATATCTCTCAGGGCACTACTGGTGGGGAAATATGAAGGAGGAGATCGTTGAATATACATCAAGGTTCCTAGTATTTCATCAAGTGAAGGGTGAAAAGAATATATGTAAGGGGATAATACAACCATTACCCATACCAACATAGAAATAAGAGAAAATCACCATAAAATATGTCCCCAGACCTACAAATACATCAATGGGAAACAATTATATAAAGTATTTGTGGATCTTCTTACAAAGATATCTCACTTTATTAGGATTCGAGAGTATTTCATTCTCAATAAACTTTCATAGATATACATCAGAGAAGTGGTAAGTCTATACGGAGTACCACTATCAATTATGTCAAATTAATATATGATATTCACCTCCATGTTCTAAAAAATCCTTCATCATGTTCTAAACATTGAGTTTAACTTCATCATGTCTTATCATCCTCAAACTGATAGAAAATCTGGGCAGACTATTCAGACACTGGAAGACATGTTGTGAGCCTGTTATATGGAATTCAAAGGAGGATGGGACTAAAATCTACCTATGGTTGAGTTCTCATACAACAACTATTTCCACTCAAGCATTAAAATATCCCCATATGAATCCTTTTATGGGAATATTTACAGAACCCCTTCAATTTTGGATGAATTTGGGTAATAGAAATCTCTAGGTCATGAAATGGTTGTGGAAATGGTGTAAAAGGTTAAGACCATTTAAGAGCACATGAAGGCTTCTTAGAGTTGATATAATAACTATATTGACAATCATTGAAGATACCAAGAGTTTGATTTTGGAGATATGATTTTCATATGCATGTATCCATAGAATAAAGTGATGATATTTGGGAATAATGGAAATCTTAGAACAAGATACATCAGCTCCTTTGCAATCCTTGATCACATCGAAGTAGTGGAATACTAGATAGAAATCCCACCCAACATATCTAAATTATATGATGTATTTTATGTATCCCTCTGGATAGAGAGAATACCATAACCCTCACATGTAATCAATATAGAGGTGGTACCCTTGGAGAATGATCTTTACTATGAAAAGTAATAGGTGAACATATCAGATCGCAGAGGCAAAGTTCTATGTAATAAGATAATAAACATAGTAAAAGTGTTGTAGAGAAACCATATGTTTGATGAAGTGATGTGGGAACCCTAGGAAGTGATGAAATAGAGGTACCCTGATCTATTTTAGTGTGGGAAATGAAAATTTTTTGGGAACAATTTATTAAGGGGGAAGATTGTAATGACCCAAACTATTAGAAATAAAATTCCCCATTTGATTTAATTAAATGAATTGTTATGTTATGTGGTTATAGAAAATAAAAGAAATTATTTTGTTTTATTACATCCTATTTCATTTTAAATACTGTTAAGAATCATTACCATTGATAATATAGTCATTTAATTGTGATCACATGATTAGTATAAATATAGGGTTTTAACATATCTAGTTGACATATACAAAGGAATTGATGGATGTAACCAGTAGGATCAGACCCCATGAATCCCATTTATTGAATCTTCTAATGGATATATCATGAATGGTATTTTACCATTAATGATCCCAATATAAGATCCATTAACTTAAGCATGAACGAAATCATTTATGAGAGAAGTTCAATCCCATCATGATCCTGATCCAAACCATGTATGTCAAACCACCCCATAAAAGTATTATCACCACAAACCTTACACTTAGAAAGTTTTTTGGGGTATTAAAGGGTTATGTATCAATACCCTAACTTTATGAGTATGTACATTATTTTTTATATAATTATGAATATATTTTCATCCAATAATGGTTACTTTATAAATTATTTTTATTTCGATATAATAAAAAAATATATTTTTTAAGTAATATTCAAATTCAATTAAGGAATTTATTTTTATGAATTAATTAATTTTTTAAATAAATAATATTTTAATAAAATAGAATTATTAAATAATTATTTTCAAATATAAATTATCATATAATTTTTATGAAGTCAAATTTAAATTTTATAAGGACTCAAAAACAATTATTATCAAAAAAAGCAAGCATTTCTCCATAAATGTCAATTACTTTTATAAAAGTGAAAATTCATAAATTTAGAAAACTATTTAGGTAAATTTAAAATTATTTTTGGAATTAGAATGTATAAATTATCCAATGGTGAATTTTTCATAATTTTCTGAGACAGTTCATTTTTTGGGTAAAAATTAAATACTATATAAATATACATTGTGTATTATGACATCATAATGACCTAGAAGTGATGTAATAAATACTATAAAATGTATAAAATAATAAATATAAATTTTATCTTTAAAATAATGTGATTTTATGTTTATTTGATTAATTTTATAAAGCCATTAAGAATCCTCCAAAACCATTAATATATCTAAAGGTTTTAAAATCATTTAATTAAGAGCGTGACTCAACTACACATAAGAAAGGGAGTAATTTTTTTAATTTGTGACCTATTAATTAAAAAATAAGTAGAACCAATACCATTTTGAATAAACCCTAGGAAAATATCATGGGGTGGTTTGTGTTTTTGTTTATTTTCACATGTAGAGTCTAAAACCTAAATAATAGTGAAATCCCCCTCATTTCCCATATAAACCCACAAAAGATACCATTTATCTTCACTAAAACACCTTTTATCACATCCATAATTTTACCTAAACTATCTAGAGTTATCCCATGGTTCCCTTAATCTCTCAAGAATCCTCTCCTAAGAATTTGGAGTCACACACTCAAATAATGTATCTTTTCCATTATACTCTTTATTCAAGTATCTTATTTACATTAGGTATTTTATCTTAATTTAATTATGATGGGATAGGTTATTATTTACCCCTTACTTTAAAAATGATTTCAAAATGACAAAATACCCTTTTCACCCTTTTTATCCCATTTTATGAATTTTAATGTGATACCATTATGCTGTCAAAATTTTACCATGATTTTCCAGGCCAAAAAAATTGTGCAGTGAATACAATACCAATTTCCTATCAAAGGAATTAAACATTATAAAATTATACCTTTTGTGTTGGGAGTTAAAATTTTTATTCTACACTCCTAGATCTTGGAATAAAATATGATGATGAATGAATCCATTTTGTATGATTAATGTGGAATGCTCAAGCATGAGAATGAAATGAAAGTGATGGGTGCGCCCAGAACTATATAGTTCCCAAATGCATTAGGTAGTTTTTAGTCTCAAGATACATCATTTTGGGAGAGGTAGTGAACCTGATCACTTTGTAGTAATTGTCCACGATGATGTATTGGCAGTTTAGCATGTAGTTTTTTAAGTTGTTGTCACATTTTCCATGTTATGATTATCATGCTATATCATGTCTCATTATTCATGTTTGGGATTACTAATATTTTTATTCCCCATTTTTATGCATATTTTCTAACACGTATCACCTTATTCCATGTTTATTCCTATAATAAGATTTATATCTCACCATTTTTAATTTTTTTGCATGGTTATCCCATAAAATTTTAAAATCCATGGAATTTTAGAAGAATGTTAAGTAAGTTTCAAATAATGTTGTCGTATCCCATGTTCAAGAAGGTATGATATGTACCTAATTCCAAAAGACACTATAATTATTTATATTTCAGGTTTTATTATGTGTAATTTTATGTAATAAATCACGAAGAAATGTGTATTAAAGAATAGGGTTGTTATAACACAACTATTTATTGTGGCGATGATGGACCTAATCATAAGGTAGTGATATGTTTATACCCCATGTATGTCATGTAATAGACTCAATTAAAATAAGATTACAAGGAGAATGTTACTTGAATTTTAATGTATTTTGAGTATAATGATAACTCAATCACTAGAGGATGCCACAAACAAGACTCACTTGATTCTTAGTCCATGTTTAGTAGTACGTACACATGATCTTAAGAAATATGATTACTAGCCTCATAGATAGTTCTGGATTACTCTTGATATCTTGAAATTATTTATGGAATGTAGATAAAGCAGGTACGGATGAGGCTCATGGTGTCTTGGTTAACACATGGGTATATAGTTTTGGATTATTGTATTAGAATCACACTTATTATTTCTTTATGGAATACACTTGTTTACACGATCACAGTAGTTAAGGAAGTATTGGTGGTGTCATAATTTGTTTTATTAAACACCCCATATATCATTATTTAAATTTTATGTAGAATTTATATTTAGGGATCTGAGTAAGGAAAAGGGCCTTGTGGATGAGGGCCTCATAGAAGAGCATGAGCTAGTGGTTGACCATGATGGACTCCATGTTATTTATTTATTTATTTTTTACATATAATCTAGATTATATTTCCACATTGGGAGACCATTTATCTATTTATTTTATTAAATTTATTCCATATTTAGTTTTTCCACATTTCTTAAATTATTTATTATTTTATTTTATTTATTTATTTATTATTCATGTTATGAAATGATATTGAGGGTATAGTATCTCCACTGATGAAATTAGACCATCATTTATAGTTAGAAACCTATTATATATGGGGAGGCACACATGAGGATATGTGACCCTCTGGTTAAGACCCAAAGGCATGGGTCTGAGTTTTACAATAACACACCCATAAAATACCTTGTTCTAAAAGTCTAGAATCTCAATCAGTTTCTCCAAGGATATCATACATCCCTCAATTTATAACTCACTCATATCAATGATATGAGATTCATATTTAAGATAACAATGATGCTATGACACAAATATAATGTCATGGATATGATCAGACTATGGATGTAGCACTAATTGATACGCCGCATCACAATTGTGCTCCAACACCTCAAATGTGATGAAAATCCAAATACAACATTTAGTACCTTGTATGAACCTATAATAACCATAATGAGGAAAAAAATTTAAGAATGCAAGGTATCCAACCTTAAACTCTACAGTTATCCTCCTTTGATCTAAATAAGTCTCATGTCACTCTTTCACCAACTTTTCCTTTTATATATCATTTACACCTTCTCAAAAAATATTTATACCACATATAGTCCAAGTACTGTCGACTATCCAACCTTGGTCTAGAATAATGAAGATATACAATGTTTTCTATAAAATTCCTCAACTTGAGTCATATTGATGGAAGAGTGGTAGATATTATTTTATATAAACTCAACTAATGGTTGGTGCTTCACCCACAATCCAAAAAAAATCTAAAACACATGTACAAAAAATGTTTTATAGTGTTTGAAATGTCTATTCTATTTCTGATTTTCTATCTGAGGATGGAAGATAGTGCAAAGATATAAAATATATCCAAAATTACACTGAATTACTCCCAAAATAATGATGTAAAATGAGAATATTTATTTCAAATAGTTGTTCTCAAAATCACATGAAGATTAATTATTATTTATTTATACTACCTCACTAAAGTGTCTATCTCTCTCAACTCCTTGATCACTAATAAATGATATGTCCTTATAAAATGATCCATGATCACACCCAAATAGTATCACATAATCTCTAATAAAATTGTATACTAGATATGAAATCAATTAATATGAATTCCACTTCCACTCTAATAAATTCGATCACTAAAAAAACTGTCAGGATATGATTCACTTTCTTCACCTAATGGTAGGCTAAGAATTATGGAATAAACTCCACCACTAATAGATTTATCCCTAGAAACCAAAAATTACCCCTAAAGGTACAATACATCTTAGAGACACCCATATTCACAACCAAATGTTTTCAATGTAACTTATGATTGACCACCTCTCACATCACTGATGAAATTAACAACTTACTTCAAAACAACACCCAATGTCGATCATCCTATGACTTCCACTCTATAGAATCACCAAAGAAGACATGGACTCACCACACCTCCCATCTGAGTATCCCCACTAAGACTCGTCCACCTAAAACAATAAGAAATATTTCACTATTATATGCTATATTCAACCTCTATCATCATTCTCTTTCACATCAAGATGCATCATTTCAATACCCACCACCACTTTTTAGGAATCTTCATACTATATAATGGAATTTATCCACAAATTTCCACTCAATGTATCCAAAACTAACTTTGCTTTCCCTAAGGTTTATGAGATATAAAATCCATAAAAATATTGTAAAATTATATAATATTTCTAATGTATATTCATATCCTTCTAAGATAAGATATTCAATAATATTTTTTGATATATGAAGATCATACATAATTCACTAGTGAGGTAATTACACCACAGATTTATAATAAATACTACCATTACTAACTCTTGATCATGAGTGAAATAGTTACAATTGTGAGGATATAAATTTTTAGACCCATCAAAGATCAACACCCTTTACTATATTAAAAACACTGCAATACAAATGAGAAAAACTATAGAAAAACATGAACAAGACTCCTTCCTATGGAAGTAGAAGAACATGAGCACTGATCAAATTATATTTCATATAGTTTAAAAATTATTTAAAGATACAAGTCTACGAAAATTTCTTGTACTTACAAGTTAGGGTTGTTATATAATCCACAATTTGAGAGAAATAGAATATAAACCGAAAATGGTATCTTATAAAATGAAGAAAATTATGAACATCTATAAACATTCTTTGGTTCTTCCAAAGAAATTACTGATTTTATCTTTAAAGGATTTAAAACCACTCCCAATAGTAAATAACATGCCTAAGAAAATGGACCTATCACATCCAAAACTAACACTTGGACAACTTTTCGTGGAGGTTATTGTGCTAAGTGTCTCCTAGAATAGTTCTCTAATGCTCAAAATGAACCTTATTAAACATTCATTATAAGAGAATTTTTCCAATGAACAGTACCAAAAAATGATCCAAAAACCCATGAACATAGAGTTCATGAGTCCTATATAAATAGATGTGGATTTGAAGACACCAAACTTCATTACCATGAACTTGATGTACCCACAATGACACCCGAAATCATTCTCAAAGATATCATCCTACTTTACCTTCATCTGATGATATGTAGAGCACATATCGATCCTTGAAAACAAATTTTATCCCTTAAACCAATCAAAAAATTTCATCTATCCTCAAATGGGGATATTATTTCTTGACCTTTAATAGGTTTAAACAATGGTAGTATATAAAAAAACACATATTTCCTTAAAAAATTCTCAAATACAAAATTGGACGAACTCAAGGGGAATTGTGGGCTTGATGAAACCTTTATGGTTTAGATTATTGATTTTAATCCTCAACAATCACAAATCAGAAGATTTAATATGATAATAATTCCTCAATATTGGATTGAAACTAGGTTGTAACTCTTTCATGAAATTGATATAACATTAAGGGGGTAACATAACAACCTATTTGGGGAAATCATTCCAAAAATCCTTACTGAGTCACTAGAATTTTTTCACCTTTAATTCTGAAAAACATTATTTTTTTCGAATGGAGATAATAGAGGCTTGAAATCCCTATGACCTATATGCTGTTATTTTATCACTAATGTGTAATGAACAATAATATTCCACATTAAAGAATAAAATTATTCCTCAAAATCAATCAATGACCACAAAAATAATGTAAAACCATTCCATCAAAATAATTACAACTTATTTTTGTTTTTGTAGTAGTATGATATTCCCCAATTATTGAAGACTACCCATCATTAGCTTACAAACCCAACACATATGAATATTAATAGATTAACCTTGAAATGAAATATTAAAAACTAGGGGAATTTTAAGTCTCTACACCTTGATTTCCAAGGAACAGACCAATGTGAGTATAATAAAAGAATGAGAAGCTCCAGAATTAAATAAAGAAAAAAGAAAAGGTAAAAGATAATCAGTCAATTCCTTGAACAATATTTTTCCCAATTGGAGCTGGCAACTCTACGGAATGAAACATACCAATCCCCAATTGTCTTCCTTGTTGAACATGTGAAAGACCACATCCATGACTGTACTTGACCCTATATCCATTTAGGTAAGGGATATCATGTGGATATCATCTACTGGATCTATCTTTCCTATACTAATTTAATTCCTACTAACCCTTATGCTAAAAATTACTCAGAGGAAACTACTATTGAGGATATAATTGAAGCTGACCACCCATACTCTACTTAACACATAAGGTTATCATGAAAAAAAATCATTAATGAACATAACCATTATAAGAAAATAGAACTAGAACTGTGGCCCTATTAGAAACATGAGAACTATTATCTCTAGAAAAGTTTGAAAAAGATTGCTGGGGCTAAATCCCCACCATGAAAAAACTCAACTACCCCAATATTTGAGACACTCTATCTGTATATTTGATCCTCAATAAGACATGGTGTCTATAATATAATTATTATCTAGATATCACATGCATCATATCAATCATGACTCTATGGATGAATTACATGATAGTCTAGAACAAAGTAAGGATGTAAATAAGAGAGTCTTGAAGCTAGGAGAGTTCAATTTATACACTAAACTGATTTAATAATTGATGATAAAGTGCACCAAAGATACTTTCATTGAGGAATTATCTTGATCATGAAGGAATTTTACACTTCCATAATTATTTTGAAAGAAAATAGTTAACCCTCACATTAATAGGACGTTATCATAAAGTATTATAAGTGGAAGATATTGACTCAATGTTTTACAAGGGGATGATAACATCCAGATTCAAGGAATGAGAAGTGTAGTAAAGTAAAGAATAATAGAGAATCACATATGGAAATTGTGGTTAACTAGAATCAATACCTTAAAGTGATATCTAATAGATCCTCATTTCTATAAATTATTGAATATAAACTCACATTTATAAACTTTAGAAGTCCTTTATTGAATAAATGCATGAAGGGGAAGAAGCAAGAACATCCCTTAGAAGGTAGTGAATCTTTACTAAACATTTGTAAAGGTTGTATTCCTTGGAATAGAGTAACCATGATAAAATAATGTATCCACCAAACCTTAAAATATTTATATTATAAAACATTTAAACATCATTGGTTAATGGTCCTTACATTTCACCCATTTGAGGAGATCCATGTAAAAATCATAGTGTCTTTTGTGCATTAATTTATATATAAAAGATTGATTTCAATGTGATCAAAGAAAAGGGGGAGATGGATTAAACATAGTTCTTTCCAACAAGGGAATAATATCCCATGGGTAATTATTTTTTAAAAGAAGGAAAAAGTGAATTCATTCAACTTGGTCCTAACAAATATATTCACATAATAAAAAAATATACAATAATATTATATATCTACAAAAAATTATTAATTGAAGGGATATTAATAAAATATTTTATAAATATAAAAAAAGACACGGGGGTCATTTAAATTAATGTAAATTAATTATTTATAACACCCACTAACTATCAATATCATTGATTGTAGGGATCTAACCCAAGAGATGGAAATTTTAGGGAAAAAAATTGAAAGATATAAAAGGAAAATAGAACTATGGGTGAAATGATAGTGGTGAAGATGATGGAATAAAAATTGGGAAGATAATAAGGGCCACAGTCAGAGGATGAGAAATAAGAACAAGAAATTAAAATAAATTCAAGGAATATAGAAGGAGAAATGTGTTGTCTGAAAAGGTTAATTTGGTATGTGTTTTTATTTTATTTTATTTTATTATCACCTAGGGTCAGTCACTACTGGACTAGAAGAAGTAGCAGGCCAAATATCTTGAGTGTACAGTCTGTAAGTTCAAATGGTTTTATTATTCTACACTAAAGACTTATTTTAATCAATCATCGATGCAACTAATTACGACACCATTGTGTGGTCTATAATATTAAAAATTTGAATTCTAAATAAGAAGTTATTAATTACACAAACAACCCAAACACCCATAAATGAGTTCTAACTATTTAAGATCATAAATAACTTGACCAATGAGAAAATGGTGGACTCTTACAACCCCTAATACCCGAGTGGGTTAGAAATTCATACAATCTCAACCTAATCCCCAATAATAGAATTAGCTAACCATATTGAAAAGTTTCTCAATATATTATAGAAATTTTTTAGAATCGAGGTATGAGAAAGTGACTGAAAATACAAACAATGCACACACAAGGGTGTTAAAATTAAAATTAGGTTACACTACTCAGTCTCCCCTCTTTTTTATTGACTTCAAATCTCTCTACCTTTTTCCCTCGGATCCTATTTCATGTTTTTCATCCATATTTTTTCTCATCCTCTTCATATATACTATTTTACACTTCTATTTTTTGATTAAAACTACCTCTTGATAGTCATTCAAAAACTCTAACTTTACTCCTTGAAACTGTTGAAAAATCTAGAAATCTATACTTTCAATTACATGAATAATGTGTACAAATTGGCTAAATAATCATTTGGATCAACATTGGTGATTTGACCTATGTATAAATTTTCATCAAAGTATGAAATTTACCATATATATGATTTCCATGTGTCTATTTGGGAAAGAATATCCGTTTTATTCCTATATACATTTTAATTACATAGTAAATTAGGCTATGTAGGAATGTTTTCAAATATACAACTCTCCACAGAGGCAATTCCATTTACATAGTTGAATTCTAAAAGTAGGTATCTTTGACATAGATGAATCCTTTTATGTATCCAATTGGGCCTACACAAACAAATAATGATGTAATTGATTGTGGTTTACATTGCCGAATATGAATGTAGACATTTTCAATGTGGGAATTTAATCTAATGTATATGAATCCTGATATAGCCTACTGATCCCCAAAATCTATTTGACCCTTATTCTCCAGTTTTTCCACTGAATTAAAAACTTCATGCACCAGAGGAACTGTAGACTGAGAAAGTCATATTCTTAGTTAGATATGATTCAGTCATATCTATGATATGTGCCCTCTACAAACATCAATTTAAATCGAACCCTCCATTTTTTGACAATGGCATGCAGTGAAAATGGGGGGTGTACTATTGGAAAGAAGCAAGATATGTTGGATATCTAATCGTTTAGTTTACTTAAAACTCATTTTAATGTTGTCCTAATTAGCAACTTTATTAAAAATCATTTCAAATGGGGATTATAGAGGTGGCCTAGGGTTTAGACACATAAACATCGATTATTCCATCACAATTGGCCTAAAAACAAGCATTTGAAAGTCAATACTTTCCAGGAATGATAGCTCTAACATCCCTCAGATAAAAATTAAACTCCAGGTAATTCAACATCAAAGTACTCTAAGGAAACTTCCAACATGTAGATGAATCAGATGATATCACTTAATATGAAAATGTAGAAATTCTTATCTATTTTTTGTAATTCTTGTACAAAAAAATACCACTACTATACATTTTTGTATTATAAGTCAATTTCTATTCACAATATCATTAGGTAAATTTTAATTTTAGTATCAAGGAAAAAATAAACATCCAAAATAGGAATTTTGATTATAAAAATAAATAAATAGAAACTTTCTATAGATTTTCTTTATCCTTGAAAATACACCATTATAAGATTAATTAACAATTAAAAACTTATTGAATTAATTATAAGGGATATATAAAAGTTTAAATTAATTATTCCACATAAAACTCTCCCACACTTAAAACATTTAACACTTAGAAAATTTTGTAATATTAATGATTTGGTAACAATGGTTTTAGGGTCATTGAATTTATACCTACTTGGGATAGCATTGAATCATCCATTAAAAAAGATTCTCAATCCTCTTATGTGATTTATTCACACTTCTCAACTTCAAAAAAAAACTCAAATCCAATTCCTAGAAGAAAGGTTCAGATAGAACATAGTGAAATAGATTTTATAAAAATTGTAATTTTTTTACTCCCCCTAGGTTCTTCAAACGAATATTTACCTTTACACATTTTTTATACAACTCAAAAGATTTATATATATACCAATTGTCCCATTTTTTATCTAGGTTCATTATTCCCCTCACTGGCATGCGATAATTTTTTATAAGGTATCTTTATTTCAATTTTACCATCCATGAATTTGTGAAAAAGAACCTTGCATGGAACTTATTTATTTGGATTTATTTTAAAAAAACACACCAAGTACCCTTATATAATAAACTAACCATGAGATCCCAATTTTCCTTTTATACCAAATTGAATGTATTTATAATAATTCTCGTTTCAGTTGGATTCATAAGGTGTTCCATGTTACCCAATTTAGGTATCAATATTCAAATTCATGTCCAATCATCCTTAAGTTTTTTTCCAATTCTACAATATTCTAACATATCAAGCTTCCTTTACCTATTTTTCAAGAATGATTTCCATAAAAACAATAGAAAAAACTAATAAATCAATTAATAACTACAAATTAATATTCAATGAAATCCCCCAAATAGGTTGAGGAATATTCTCATAGGATAAGACCTATTTTTTTATTGGCTGAATCAAGAGACACCCCAAATTTCTATTTACACATAGAATTTTTTTATGAATGTTTAAAAAAATGGAAATTTTCAAGAAAAATCATAAAATTTAGGTTTTTATGTGGTATATTTGAATCATAGATCAAGTAAAGTAAATGAAAAAAGTTCCCTATACGCAAAACATAAAACCCAACATTGTTCCCAATGTTTAATTATAAGGTGTAGATTTTTTTTCAAAATGAATATTCAATTCATAAGGTAACAGATTTCTGGAGGGGTTACATGAGTGTTCAAAAATGAGTAATTTCCACACTTCCAATTGACTCCATTGACATTGTTTTTTTATATTTTTTGGAACTACATGATTTACTTTGAAAAATATAGATAAAATAATTTGTAATATTAGTTCAAACAGAATCATACTAAATAATAAGGTAGTTGTAATTTTTTTTTGAAAAATAATGGGAAACCCCTATACTTAGTTTCCATCAGAAATAAGAAATGAATGGGCATAATTTTAAATAAAAATTATCTGAAATAAGATTAGATTACTGAAGATCATCCAAGAATACTTACATAATCCTTGAGATATAGAATCCTCTAGATTAATATTAAAATTATGAAAAACTATGAGATATTATACATATAAATTTAGTAAAAAATGATAATAAAAAATAACAAAATAAAGAAAAATAGAAAATAAAGAACCGTGGGTTGAATCACATTAAGAACTGATTTTGGAGTCTTTAGTCGGACAAAAATAGTTCAATCATGAAAAGATAATATAATACCACACCCTTTAGATTCCCATCAAAAAAATGCTTTAATCTTTTTCCATTGACCAGAAATGGATGGTTTTCATGTCCAATTAATTTAATGATCCGTTGATCAACACTATTAAAATTTTGAATGGTCCGGACCACTTAGAGAAAATATTATTAGGAAATACTTTTAATCTAGAGTTAAAAACAAAGACCCTCTGACCAAATATAATGTACCTATTTTTAATTATGGACTCATGGAAATCCTTGGTTATTATTTATAGATTATATAATTCTCACAATACTATATTTTAATTTCTTCTAGATTACTAAACTCTAAAAACTGAATTTATGTAGAAAAATTAAAATCATAACTGAGGGATTTAAATTCCTAGAATAATTTATTATGTAACTCTATAGACAAATAAAATTTCTTAAAAAAATAGACCCTATAAGAAAATATCTTAATGAGAGTTTTATAAGCTATCATATAGGCCCATAATTCCTCATACAATTTTAAAGACCAGTCCTTTATTGAATTACCCACTATTTTCTCCAAAATGTGTTTCAGATATCAATTTGAGATCTTTTCTTACTCAATTGAATATGGGTGATAATTAGTACATGTTCTATGAATAAAACAATACATTTTCATTAAGTGATTTAATTTAATGTTCTTAAAATGGGCACCATTATCTATTATAAAACACCTTATCACACCAAATTGGGAGAAAATATTCTTTTTGATGAAATTCAAAACACTAGTAGAAAGGTCATTTGGAAGCACAATAACCTCAAACCACTTTGTGACATAGTCTATATCAATATGATATACTCATTACCATAAGATTATGAAAATGTACCCATGAAATCAAACCCCAAAACATAAAAAATTTAACATATAAGATCCATTTATATGGAAACTTGTGTTTCTTACCCACATTTCCTAAACTATTAAATTTATCTCATCTTATAATTAGAATTTTTACATCCTTAAACAGTGGTAGGCTTGTAAAAACCTAATTGAAGGACCTTTACGGAAGCCCACTCTCCCCCATTTTGTTCACCCCATAGATATAAGTGAAAAATATATAAAAAATAAATTATTTCCTCCTTAGGAACACACATCTAGAGTATCTCTTCAGAACACCTGTTAAAAAGAAATGTATTTTATCCCAAAATTAGTACATAATCTAACTAATGGAAATATTTTTTTTGACTATGTGAAATTTATATTGTTATGAAACCAATATTCAAAAATATATAAAAATATTTAAATCAAGATAATTTATTCATAGATTCAATAGCCAAATATTCATCATGAAAGTAAGTTTTTATCTATTTTAGATCCGCAGTTTAAAATTTTTTCATGGGTAACATAGGAAAGTGGTCAGAAGCCACATTTTATACACCTATCTAATACTTAATGTATAAAACAAACTCTTGAAACAATAATGTGCACCTCATAATTTTCAATTTACACTCTTTTTAAGACAAGAGATATTTCATAGTAGAATGATTGGTGAATATTACGACTTTTTAACATATAAGATATTGTATAAACTTGTTCAAAGATAACATAACAGAAGTAAAATCTTTCTTAATTGTATAATTAATTTTTTTTGAATAAACAATTAGTATTCTATAATATTAAATAACATGTAACGACTTCTATTTTATTTTTCCAAAAACTACCCTAACTACCTCGTCACATGAATCACACATAACTTAAAATCATTGTTTACAATCCAGAGTAGTGATTATTGGATAAGATATGAGATTTTCCTTAAACATATTAAATGATTATTGATAGAACTCATCAAATAAAGAAGAGTTATCCTGGATTAATGATAAGAAAAGTGGCCGATCAATTTTAAAAAATTATTTGATGAATTACCTGTAAAATTCCTCACGCCCTAAGAATATTATGATGGATTTTACATTTGTAGGTTATGGAATCATTTTAATTAATTAAATCATACCATTTTCTACCTAAATTTCCTTATTAGAAACTTTATGTTCTAATAAAATTCTTTTAGTAAACATGAATTGAAATTTCTCCCTATTTAAGACAAGGTTTGTCTCATAAAAATCCGTAAATTAGTTTCTAAATTCTCTACAAAGCCCTTGAAATCAGAACCAATAATATAAAATTCATCTATGAAAACATCAATACATTTCTCAATCATATCATAAATACATCCATCACACACCTCTTAAATGTTGAAGGATCACCACACATGCCAAAGGGAGTATTCCTATAAAACAATGACCCAAAAGTACATTTAGGATGGTCTTTTGTTGGCCTTCTAGGGATATGAGAATATGATTTTAACCCAAATAGGCATCCATAAAACAAAAAAAAAATCATTTCCAGACATCCTTTGAAGCATTATTCTTGGAATGTAATATTAAAATTACCTTTTTAGTAGAAGATTTAATCTTATAATGATCAATACAGATACTCCACTGAGTGGCATTCAAAACATAAAATTTTTATTATTCTAATTGGTTACAATTATAATGTTACCCTTTTAGGGAAAACATACACCATACATTCCCAAGCACTATCAGAGATATGAAACATTATTCCAGAATATGACAACGTGATGACCTCCTCTCTAAGGAAATATTTCATATTTTGATTTAATATTATTTGTGATTATACTATGGGATTGTGGTCAGGTTCCATTAGTATTTTATGCATGATGAAATATGACTAATTACCTTAATATCAGAAATAGACCACCCAATAACTGATTTTTAGTTTCCTTAGAATATTAAAAAAGTAATATCTCTAAATCACTATAGTGTTCAATAAATGTTGATAGGTAAATTTTATTATTCCCTCAAAAAAGTATACTTCACATGAACCAAAAGAGGTTTGAGATCCATTGCTGGAGGGACTTGGCATGAAGAAAGACACTTAGGTTGGGGGGGTATAAGGTATTTATATTGATTCATGAAAAAATGAAGTGTAAAAATCCTATCATCTATCACTCCAAGTTTCAAACAATCACTCTTTAGATGAAGGTTCCTTATGGAGTTAGAAATATTTTCTCTTGAAAATTGACATAAGTAACATTGTAATTCCCCTCCAAAATCATCTTGGTGATCCGCATCCATGAAAAAACTAACTATAATAAATGTTTCTGTTGGTAAATTAAGAGTTTCATTGATTTCTTCAAGAATCTTTAAAAACTCTTCTTCCTCCTCATTTAAAAATTCATCAACATTCAAAAACTCATTTCATAGAATTGTGTGGTCTTAGGGTGGTTCTTTAGCCATTTTTAAAACATTAAACTCCACCCTCTAACCAGCAAGGTAGAAAATAAATTTTCCATTTGAAAAATCAATAACATACCTCCACGTGGAAATAAAAGGCCTTACAATTATAATTGGGTATTCTTGATCGTATTCTATGTCCAAAATAATAACTTCAGTGGGAAAATAGAGCCTACACACACTAATAAGGATGTTATTTACCCTTCTAACTGGGTGGGAAATAGATCTACCAACAAGATGAAAAACAACTATACTGGGCTGTGGAAATCATAAAATAAATTGCTAGAAAAATGATTTGGTAATAAAATGTATACTCTCACAAAGATCGCACAAGTAGTTAAACTGAGAAAAATCTTTAATAAAAGTGAAAGGAATAATAAAAATCTATGTTCTTGTCATTTGGGAGGTATCCTATTTTTCAGGATTTTACTACAATCCTTAGTGAGATTATAGGTGGAAGAACATTCCAATGTTTTCTTACTTGAATAATGTTTCTTGAGGGATTCTAGATAAAAAGGTCTTTGAAGAAAGATTCATGAAAAATTATATCAACATTCATATTCTTAAAAACCTTTAGAAACTTAATCAATTCAGATTATTGATTTTCCTTCTTGATTATTTGAGGTAAGGTAGTGGTTGGGGGGGAATTCTTCACTACTATTGGAACTCCATCATCTTCCTCTACCATTGGATTCTTTTCTTTAATTTTCTTAGTTTTTAGGTCTTCCTCCTTTGATTTTTCAAGATATACAATAGTATGCGGCTGAATTTTGGTTGGGCTATCCAAATTTAAAGATTAGGTGGCATTCAAAGTGTGTTCATCCGATTCAGAATAATTTTAAGAGGAATTTAGTTTATGAATATTTTTGACTTCTTCGTGATTTTAGAGACCACTAATAATGGTGATTGTAATATAATTCTCTTTATAATTTTACTTAGTGGTGTAGGGAAGCTTCCCCTTATCTATAACACATACATTCTAAACTAACTAACTAACTTACTTATAATTCTAGGTTTTTAAGACTATATATTTTTTATGATATATAAAAATCAGTCTTCTTGTTTTTCTCATCAAACCTACCAATCAATTTTTTGAGTATAACTTTGAATTTATCTTTTTTATCTTAATGGTGTATCCCTCGATTGAGGTTGGAACTGAAAAAATTTCATTCTATTCTATTGAAACGTAGGGGGAACATGAGGTATTAGTACACCTTGCTCCCTCCAAGATAGGTTAGGATGGTTCTGGTAGATTTGATTGTAGGTGTTTGATAAAGGATCCTTTCTTGGTTTCATCTGAGGACCGTACTGAAAATGTGATCATTTTCAACGGCTTGGGAAGACATATCAATGTTTGGGTTACATGAATATGAATGAAAAAACATCCCATATTACAGACACTAATCCCTAACATTATTTTGGTCATTTTGATTGTATAAACCTAATGTCTACACTTCATTTTGAGATGTGAGTATAGTTTCATTTCTAAAAATGGTCCTCCTAATAGAACATTTGTGTTGGGATTTTTGTACTAAATTGTTGAAAATATGCTTGACCTACTCAACTATTTTGTTATAAAAATATTCTCTAAATGACAATTAAATAAGGTATGATAATATGGTATAAGAATGTTATAGAAGGTGTGCATGAAAAATTATTGTGTACATTGATTATTGGTACATTTTATAACAAGTACATTGAACCTATACCAAGCCTCATGGAACAACTCACTTTATTCTTTAAAAAAACTAGTGATTTTATGAATAATATCAAAAATCATCCTTCATTGGTAAAACATCATAAAAAGTATTTCTAAAGACTGTTTCATGTATCAAATATGTCTTTATCCATTTGTTATACCATACCTTTCCATTTTCCTTTAGTAAATATAGAAAAACCTCTTAACATAAATTCCTCCTCACTTAGTCCCCTAAGTGGAAAGTAATATACTATTCCATAGGAATCCCTTATGAAATCCAGTTAATCCTCATTGGGAAGTCCATGGTAATATTTTAGTATAGAGATGTGGGATTTCCTAATCTAATAGTTTATAGATCTTGAGGTCTGCCTAATGAAAGATTGATTTTCTAACACTACAGAAACCTAAAACTCTCTAATCCTTAATCAATCCATGACCTCATTTCCCATTGGAGGAGGTTTGATATTTTCCCTATGGTTGGGATTTTGATTTAGTTGATTGACCAGGTTTTTCGTAGGATTTTCCATAACCTTTTTCTTATTAGGTTTCAAACAACTCAAATATTTGTTAATTTTATGGGGGAATTAATCATGTTTTTTAGGAGATGACTGAGTTTTCATTCACATCCGTTACAAAACCACAAAAGTGAAAAAATGTTTTTTTCTTTTTTCTTTGTTTTGTTTTGTTTTATTTTTATCTTGTTCATATGTACCCATACCTAGAAATGATGCCAAAATATGATATTAGGGTCATTTAAATTCATGAAAATTGATTATTCATAACACCTAAAAACTATTAGTATAATGTAAATTGGGTATTGAACACAACTGAATTAATGTTGGGCTACTAAAACAAAAAAAATAACAAAAAGAAAATAGAAAAGTTGGTGCAATGATGGTGGTGAAGATAATTGAAAAAATATTGGGAATAGAATATGGTATAAGGTTAGAGTATGAGAAAAAAGAATAAGTAATTGAAAGAACATCAAGGACTAGTTCAAGGGAAATTTGTTGGTTGGTAAGATTATTTTTGTATTTTTTAATTATTAGTTTATTTTCTTCTCAACTAGGGCTAGTCCCTGCAGGACTAGGTAATATTGTTGGATAAATCTCTTGAGTGGCTAGTCTGTATGTGAAATTAGCCTACATCTTCTCAAATAGATTATTCTTTTACCAAATAATTGAGGTTCTTTAGTATCCCACTCTTGTGTTTCATCTACTCTCCTCAATTGGACTTCCAAATAACACCATATTAATAAAACAATAAACCTAAACAACCTTCAATGAGTTTAGGTAGTTGAAGGTCATAAATAACTTGACCAAAAAAAAGTGTGGCTCTTATAACCCTTAATACTTGAGTGGGGTAAAAATAACTACCAACTCAACCTATACCCCATGACTAGCTTAGTCAACCACCTTATCAATGTTAATTATTATATCCAAAAAATGTTTTAGAAACATGGCATGATAAAGAGATGAAAAATTAAAATAATTACCACACAAGGAATTCTAAATAAAAATAAATTTCTGATTCTTAGTCTCCTATCCTCCTCATTTTCTTTAGTTCTATCTTCCTTTTTCTCTCGACTACACTTTTGTGTCACTTTTCCATATTTTTTCTCCACCTCCTCATACATATTCATTTCAACTTCCTGTTCTATTGATGTTACTATATGATGATATTCATTCACCAAATATTAATTGCCTCTTTAAAACTACTTCTACCCACCTCACATTAGTTTAAAAGGCAGTAGTTCTAGTTGTACCGAAAATTACATTCATCCATATGAAAAATGTGACCAATTTGGCTACATAACCATTTAGGTCAATGTAGGTGATTTGATATACCCAGTCAATTACATCGATGTACATGATTTCCCACATAGCCAATTTCCATGTATCTGTTCAGACTAATATAACCATTTTCTTCATGTATCCATCTAAAAAATGTTGGTGATTGGGAAACATAGTAATGTTTTATGAATTTGACTATCTAGATTGGTGTTTCCCTTTAAATATTTAAATCTTTGACATAGGCATTTGCAATGTATCCAAACCTTTAAAATAGCCAATTGGGCCTATATAACTAAATATCTACATAAGAGATTCAGTTTCATGTGTCCAAATATGATCATAATATTTATCTATGTAGGATTTTCACATAATTTATGTGATTTTAAATATAGATGACTAATCCACATAATTGGTTTGAACTTTCTTCTCTTGTTCTGCTACCTAATTTGAAATGACACACATTATAGGAAATAAAACCTGAAAAATAAGTATTCTCAGTAATATATGAATCAATCCACTCTAAGATATTTTTCCTTCACAATAATCTAATTAAATAGAACCCTCTATCCTATGATAATATAATCTAGTGAAAATGACAGGAGTGGTATCAAAAAGTGGTTGGATATGTTGGCTCTTTGGTGGCTCAATTCACTTTGTTGTTCATTTTAATGCATTCCTCAGCGTATATAAAGTTGTATCTCATTTAAAATGGAGATCAAAGAGGTGGAAAAGGCTTCACCCACATTGACATCAACTATCCCTTCACAATCATCATCAACAAAAAGGATTTGAAAGTTGAGTCGGAATGTGAATGGTTGTGTCGACATCCCTGAGCTAAAAATTAAGCACAAGAGAATTCATCATCAAAGTAATCATGGGAATATTAAAATGTAAAAATGATCTAGATGATTTCCCTTGACACAAAAATGTATCAATTATGCTTATTTTTTATAATTTTTGTATAGAAATTTCCAACTTTTTAATTTTTTTCTTCAAGAAGTCAATTTGTTTACAGAATTTCACTAGGTAAATTTTAATTTCAATAGCTAGGAATATCTAATCACCCTAAAAAATAATTTATATTATAAAAATCAATGAATATCAATTTTCAATACATTTTTTCCAAACATAAAAATTTTCTATTATAATATTAATTAACCATTAAAAACGTATTCAATTAATCAAAAGAGATGTTTCAAAGTGTAAGATAATGGTTCCACATGAAAAAAATATTGAAATTAAAAAAAAAAATATAACCACATAATATATTATTTAGTTATATACCAAGAACAATTTATATAAGATATGAGAATAACATAAGATGATTATGACATATTTATATAAAACATTTGATGTCTTTCTAAACTATAATTTTTATACAAAAACATAATTTCATTATGAAAATCATAATTTATTTATTATATGTATATTATGTGAATATTTTATAAATAATAAAAACATACTGTATTTTTACATAAAGAAGTATATGCACCAAACAAAATAGATACAAGAAAAACATAATATATATATGATATATTTTTTCACATAGCATTTAATGTATTTATAGAAAATAATATTTATTCATGGAATAATATATATATATATATATTATATTTCTTTATGAAATGTAGGTCAATAATAAATTTTATAAATTTATAAAATAAAATATATTATAAAAAAATATAATATAAACACTATAGGGAAAACAAATTCTACTGGTGTTTTTTCTAATAATTAAACGGTGGTTTAAACTACGCTATTTGATTCATGGAATTTTATTAAACTATTGTGTTTTAATGGGTGAATTATTAATTCATAGAGAATTATTTATTAGTGGGAACATTTTATAATAAAAGTGAAATCATAATTAATTATGATTTTTAACCACGAATCTAATGAATGATGTGCTTTAACATATGGAATTATTCTCAAATGTAGTGGAGGTTACAATCACAATTAACTATTTAATAGAAGCTGTTTCAATTTTATAAATTTTAAAATACTATTACTAATTATAATAACCATTAATTAATTAGAGGTAGTTTAGTAGTAAATAGTGGATGTTAAAATAACCACTAATTATATAACAATGGTTTAAACTACCACTAAACATAAAAAAATTATAAATATGGGGAATCTGAATATTATACTACATGAAATTTAAAATAAAAAATATCAAAAAAGTATAGAATTAAATATTTTAAATAATCAAATAGAAAAATAAAATAAAGAGAAAAAATATATAAACATTTTATCACACTAAATTCTGAATCATAAAATGATGATTATTTTTTTTCAAATGTCAAGGAGTAATAATATATAAGCTTTAAGGAAAAATAGTCCAAAAAGTTAGGGCATATCCCTTTTTATTTAGAATAAATGAAAAAAATAGAGGGTGAATGGGTCATATAAGAAACATGCACTCATTCCAAGCAGAAGAAAAAACATCAAAAATCATAACCACATTAGGAATCATCATAATCATCATCCCAATCAAACTCATAATCAAATGGACCGTGGGGTCGGGTAACCATAGTTGGCTTCAGATGTGAGTAGTCTTTCTTGAGTCTTGCTTTCTTAGGAGGAATAGGTTGGAACCCATCTTCATTCACAACTGATTTTCCTTTAGATAATTTCTGGCCATAAGTTAACATTCTTGGGGAATCATCCTCAACATCATCCCACTTCCCATGGATGTCTGGTGTCTCCCTTAATTTGGTAATTTCCTCCTAAAACTTTGAAACGTCACATGTATTTTGTTTCTCTTCAAATGCATGACCAAATTCATGATGCTCTCTTCCTGAGATCATACCACCATCAACACCCTGCTCAGGAACTAGCACCAGGGCCAAACCTGGCTCAGATCGAGTCAAGTAAGTCCTACCTTCCCCTGCATGCATAGGCAAGCTTGTTTAGCCTCCTGAACCACCTGAGACCCTTGTGCCAATTCACAAGGAATATCTTCCACCACTTTTATAACACCAACAACATTAAAGCTTTTTTCATTTCTAACACCACTTTTCTGCAATGTATGCTTCTTCAAATTCTTCTTACAAGAGGCCTCATGGTGCCCTTTTTACGAGAAAAGAGAGAATATAATGTTTCTACAAAACTTTTCTTTGACATGACCAATTACTTTACATTCTAATCAGAAATATGGTAACCTCTCACAATCAATTTTTAGGGAGATTTTTTCATCCAATACAGGAAAAAAATATTATGAATCAGAGAAAAACTTAGATCAACTGCAACCAGGACCCTAGTATAATGACCAATCTTCACATCTTCAGTGGTCCTATCCATTTTGATTGGAATTCCCACAATAGAGGCAATGTCAAAAAGAATCTTTGGATGCCAAAAAATCTAGTGAAGACCAAAAAATTTAATCCAAACTTGAGCCCTGGTATTTTTTACTAAGAATGTATTGAAACTAAAGTCCCATTCTTGAAAACAAATCATACCTGGATTTAGCAAAACTAATCTAATCCCCCAAGCACATAGTTTTAGATCCAATGATGAAAAAATAATGTGAAATAATCCTCGAACCATGGATATACATAGCCAATTGGAAAAACACCAAATAGAAGTCCAGTTACTGACCAAATCATCAATCTTCAAATGCTTTCATCCATAAGGAATAACATGTATGGAAATGAGTGAATGCTCACAAAGATTAAATCTATCCAATATAATTTCTCTATTTGCAACCACATGGGTTGTATCACATATTTTCACTTTTTTTTAGTAGCACCATCACACACGGGTTAGAATTGCTATCAGGCTGAATCCCTTTCCATCCCAACATTGTACCTTCTAGGGATTCTTGTGCCAGTCATGCCAGCCACAACAACATAAGTCCTCACTGAAACCATAGTGGTTTTACATCGTATCTTCGCTGTACAAGACACCTCCCCTCGTGGAAACATAGCCTCATCCCCCAATGGGAAATTCATGACATTAGAAGGCAGCCAAATGCTCTGATCCATCACTTCCACGACATCACTCACCACCGCAGAACTCTTTGGAGCCATGCAATCATCAATTTTCCCAGATCTATCCACAATCGGGATAGATCCCTCAGTCAATTCACACTCAATTACTGAGGCTCGATCAGTAACATCACCCGCGACTGGCACATCACTCCCCACCACTGCCATGACTACCACATCATTCACCGCCGCACACATTGCTGAATCTTTTTGACCTTCACCCTTCTCAGATCTCACCGAAATCAGGCTATCTACCTCACATCTGCAAGATAAACCATGCTTGGCTACCATCACCAAATGTTGGTGCTCAACCTCAGTACCCAACATCAGATCATGAAGATCTTCATCACCTACAACCAGCGCTGTCAATCCATCAGATTTTCATACCTCCGTCACAGCGGCTATTGCCTTCACTGTAGCCTACATGGGAGGGCCAAAAAACACCTCGGAAGGATTGAAGAAGTATTTTAGACCGGTCATCTTGTTCAATGAATCAAGATTCCATGGCTGTGTAGAGAGATACCCTCAGACCCGCACACCACTATCCTTTGATGAAAAATATACAACAAAGGAAATGCACAATCTAACATCAACCCTACTCCCTTAAGTCAAATTGGATTCCCCCATGTGATGCTTGATTTTTTATTTTCATTTTGAATACTAGCTTCCAGTTCATCTAAAGGCTATGTTAAATGGAATTTAAGATATATATTTTTTTAATTAAATATTATGTATACAATATGTTTTTTAAATAATTATCATAATTATATAAAAATATTAAATTAAATGAAATATATTCATTACCACTCATATCAAGGATTTAATGTCTTTAGGAATGATCTTATTCATTCCCTGAAATAGAGTAACCAATGTACTCTTCATATCTCCAAAATGATCATCATGAGATATCTATAGTGACTCCATCCCCTATATTATATTCTATAGGATCATAGTTTTATTTTATTTTTATTATAAATTATAAATAATGGGGAATTTAATTGTATTTGTAAGAGTAGGCTTCATAGTGAATGGATTTAAGCTCCTTCTAATGACTTATGAGGTTTAGGGTCCAATAACCAACCCTCGTAGATGACTAATATATCCAATTCCCAAAACATAGAAATGAAATCACTATAAGAGAATAACGACGACTCTTATAGATTTAAATATTATTATAATTTATTTTTTTCATTTAAATGGAATAAAATTTGATGAAATATAAGCCTTAAAAAAGTGAATTGTAATTTAAATTTATTACCCAAATGTTTGGAGGGGTTTATTTTATTTTATTTCAATCATCATTATTGTACGTTAACCAAAACACAGTTAAACCTACCTGATGACCAAATTATTTTTCCTATATCAAGAAAGGAACAAATTAAAAACTATAATAATTTAAGTACTTAAGATGAATAAATATTATATTTAATAATACCTAACAGATTCCCTTTTTTGATATTCTCGTTTAAAAAATCGTGGAATTAGTTGTGTGTGCGATGAATTATTTCTCCCCACTTGATGAGTTTTTCTAGAAGAATTCTAAAAAATTAATGATAATATTAATTAAAATTTCATTAGTTTTAGTAAATTAATATCAATTTACTAAGAGAGTATCAAATAACTTATGTGAATCAAAATGACACATATCCACTAAGGACTTCTACTATCCCTAGGATATATAATTTGAGTACATTTAACTACATTTAATATATAATCAAAGAGTTGTCCTTGAACTGACACAATAACCTATAATTAAATTACTTCCACTTTTTCCTTAATATTTTCAACACCATTTAGGTACAACCAAGTCATGCACCTCAAAATGAAAAAACATTTATAAAAAATTTGTAAAAATAATTAAAATTAAATATTATATGAAATTCATTTAATATATACTTGAAATAATTATTTTTACCTACTCTCTTTTTTTATAAAAATATTATTATTTTAATTAATGGGAATGTTCCCCCAATCATGATACATGATGGGAATTAAATTCATATCACATTCTAAATACCCTAACATATTCCCGTATAAGCCTCCAAAATCATCTATAAGGTCCCCATACTTATCAAATGGAACAACTACTTTAAATTGTTATACCCTCCCAAAATTTGATGTATTCATGTTTTTTATATCCTATTGTTGTATAAGTATGTTCAATAAATATATTCTACAATTTTTATACATATGTAATGATTTTTTTTACACATTAACAGTTACATACCAATAATTATTACCATCTAATACCATTGTGATAGTTACTTGGAAACTATATTCATAGTTGATGACCACTCCTAAATAGACCCATATGGTCTCACTAAAATATGTAAAGGATAAAGATATGTATTAGAAATAGGTAGTGCACCTATTTAATATAAGACCACATCGGATGGAATTAAATAGTATAAGTTGGTGGGGGGGATCAAAAGTTGGGACTATACTTGATGAAGGTGGGAGTGTATCAGATGGACCTGAAAATATAGGAGTTGAAGAAGACCTACTCATATCATTAAATTTATTAGTTTTCCAGATTCTTACATCTAAAAAAATATAAAACTAGTTAGAACATGATATATGATATAAAAAGATAAATTTTTTTTGAAAATTTTATATAGAGATTAATTGAATTCATATAATCAAAAAAAAAATAGGTTAGAGGTTAATTGAATATAATATCAATTAATGTTTCATTGATTATATTACTATACTCCCCATTTATTAACATGATTTTATCAACAGCTCCCTCCCTTGTAAGACAGACTATTTCAATATCTTCATGGAAAAATAAATTAATCTCTTATTATTGATGGGGTTTGCTGTCAAGACAAAATCTATTACTTTGTCATGTAAATCAAATAATATCTTATCTTGACATGGAAAACGACACTAAACCATTCATTAAATCCATAAACCACTTAATATAACATTTTATCTGGTGAATCAAAAATATATTTATTTTATTCTTCATGATCATGAGTATCTTACAATTGATATAAGTTATCATAATTAAATTGTTAAAAATATTTCCTTATTTCATTGTAAATATCGACCCACTTACATTTTAATACCATCACTAAAAATTTCATAGGATAAATTAATTAAATAATATCAATCAAATTTACATACTATCCTAAATCTATGAATTGTATAAAGATCACACATTTTACATTTTCAAACCTCCCTAGTGAGAAACTATACAATACTTGAATCCATTAATATTAAAGCATCAAATCTCTTATACAACATCAAAGGCCCTTAATAATTTTTTTTCAAATCATCTGGAATTGTAGATTGATTATCAAAATTCATATCAGTATGTAAAAATATAAAATATAGTTAGTTACATAACATAATTACATCAACATATAATGATTTTGAAAATGATTATAATCTTACAAGATGTGAAAAATAATCAAGAAATACTTTTTTAATAGCTTTTGTTTTATCTCTATCATTTCATTTTTAACTCCAAAGTTTTATATTTTTTTCTCCTTCAATTCCCTAATGAAAGGATTTGAAATATCATAACTAAGTATAATATATCTATACGCATATATGATATTTTTTGTGTAAATTAAATAAATAATGTTTTCCCATCTTTAGGAATAACACTGTAAAGATTAATAATTTACTATAACATTACAACCGACTTGTGTTATCATCAATATAAAAAACTCAATTAAATGGTGTCTTAATATTATCTAAATTCCAAAAAAAAGGTGAGACACTCGTTTACAATATATCATTTAGAAATAATATTTTATGATTGATTTTTTATTCTCACAAAAATCATCAAATAAACTATATATGTAATTTAATATAAATAATATAAGTGAATAAACCATATACTTAATGATTTTAAAAGTTTTAGTTTAGTAATAACCATAATTTAATATGAAAATAACTCTCTATTTGATACATCTATTTATAATGTATGATTCATTAAACTATAACAACATCAGTAAAATATAAAATTAATTGAATCATCAAGGTAAAAACAGCAGGATAAATATCATAAAAAAATAATTTTTTTTATTAAAATATTTATTGAATATTTTCAAGCTCATTGGGGTTTAAATTTTTGTCACAAGGATATCTAATGAATGTGAAAAAATAAATATAACTTCTTCTATTTTATATAGTAGCAAGTTATAAAATCATAAAGGTCACAATTTTTCCTTAAAAATATAAAATTCATTAATTTTAAGACCATTTAACATATTACTTTTTAAGAAAAAACATTTTGAAATGTCACTTTAATATCCATCAAATAATTATACATTTATTAAGGTTCTATAAAAAACTTATATTTTTGGATTATTGAATAAAAAATGTTACAATATATATTACATTACCATTTTCTCATAGATAAAAATTTATATTCATTTTTCCTTATGATAATTAATAATATTTTTTTAAATTTCATGCTTATTTGATATTGTGAATACTTAAATTTCATATAAATTATTTTAAATGTGAATAATGTCATGATTATGATGTAACAATTAGAATTATAAATAATTTAGTTTAAAAAACTCATTTTATTCTATTTTTATGTACCAAATCTATCTAATATGTTTTGAACTATTTTCTATGAAATATAAATCAAACATAGTTTCCCATATTATGTATCAAAATTTGATAATTATGAGATGATTTATAAACATGATAAAAATTCTGGTGGTTGCGTCAAATCATTTCTTCCAATGCATCATGAATTAGTAAACACATATATCTAAGATGAATCCAAGAATAAATGATTTCAAATGAAAAAAACTTTATAATAATTTGTATCTTTCTAGACTTAAAGTTAATGTAAAAAAAGTAGACATTTTTTGCCAGTATGAGTGTTCAAATCATAAAAGTTTCCTAATCTATGGAAATAACTAATCATACACAATATAAAACCATACATTTCAAAACATTCATCTATCGATGCGTCATATATATCTACACAATTTTCCCATTACTTTTTAATTTTCCTATAAGAGGTTGAAGGTATTCATCAAACTAATTTCTCGGATTCTTTATTCCTATAATTATCATTTAAATAATGAAAGAATTTTTTTATATATACTTCCAAAAAGTAATCTTTTAAGGGATCAAAATAACCTTATATATGATATATGTTGTACTTAGAGTCCCTAATAGATTAAATAATTCTATGGATAATCAAAAATGAACTCTCCTAGTATTTGAGGATAAATTTGTATATAAAGAATCACATTATTTCCCTATAGTTAAATATATAGGATGTCATATAAACCCAACATTTTTTTACATACCATAAAAAATAATTTACTCTATTGTTTTAAAAAATAAGAATAGTATTTCAAATCATGGGTTTAATGGAAAGTAACAGAAAACATTTAGAGGTTTTATTTTTATTATTAATCCTAGCATGTTCATTAAAACTTTCATCATGAATCATCGATTTCTATATATAATTATAACATATTTTAAAATATTATCTATCTGAAACTAACCTAGATACGACAATTATTCATTAGGAAATAAATGTATCTTTTAATTAGTAAGTTCATGTTTTTAACAACTTTATTCATATCATAAAATTATTCAAGGATCAAAGCTTAAAAATATTTATCATAAAGTTACTCCAATATCATTGACATTAATTTATCTATAAATCCACATAAATAGTTAATATGGTGTGACTTCCATAGAAATTAATATATTATATATTTTCTATATACTTCATACAGCTCGTGATTTCTATTCTCTGCTAATTATTAAAATTAATTTTATTTCTCAATTAAATAATATATTGTATTAATCTATAAAAAATAAAAACTATATCCCAATTATATGTTTCAATCTTAATAATCTCATACTATAGTGCTAAAAATATCATTAATCAGGTTACAAAATTCATTCTCCATTATCAATGCAAGATATTGTTCATTCTGAAAATGGTTCGACCTAATTTTTTTAGTAATGTCCAATTCTAGGTTCCAAATCCATCGCACATATCTTGTATAAAATTGTTTCAATATCAAGTACATAAAAACTTCATTTATTTGTAAACATCTTATGAAATTACAATCAAGTAATTAGCATTTTATTCTTCTATCTATGGATTTATTTTCAATTGAAAAAAAATATAAATACACCACCAAAACCTTAACATATTGAGGTTTATTCTAAGTTAATCTAGTATAACTTTTACCCATTCCTATACTATTGAAAAATATATGTATAGAAACATAACACACCTGAAATAAATATAATCATGGTAAAAATAAAACATAGGTTCTATGGAATAAATAAAACATTAATATTAGGAAAATTATTATCATCTATAAAATTTTATTGAGAAAAAATCATCCAATATAATAAAATTATAATAAATTGTTATTATCATTTCATATTTTATGATATAAATATATCATATAATATATATAAAATAAATATAACTTCACATAAACTGAAACTGCATATCGCTTTTTGAAATCATATCTTATTGTTTAAATAAATCATAAATGTATATCTATTCAGGTTTTTCAATATTTCTTATAAACTTAAATTATGTGACTTGAAACTATTTGATTATAATTTTTATTTATATCCATGAAGATTGAAAATTATAAAAAACAAAATTATAAAATTTTTGATAACTAAAAATATTAAATAAAAAACATTATTCTGATAAATGAATAATAAAACATTGAAAATGATTCATAAGTGTTATTTAGAAATCACATAATCCATAAAAAAGAACTATATATAGAAAATGTATAATATTTATTATCTATATAATATAAAACTACGAAGCATAGTTAATAAAACTATGATGAAAAAGTACATAATAAGTATTAAAAGATTGATTATTTTGGAACGTATTAATAAAAATAATATGAAAAAATTAAAATAGAATTTATGGATTCATGAAAAAGATATTTTATGAAAATAAAACATACTAAAAAAAATTATCCAAATAATAAACTAAAAATTTACTAAAAATTATACAATAAATAAAATTAACAATAAATAATAATTTTAAATGAATTTAAAGGCCATTATAGTCATACTATAGGGATCATGAGATTTAGAATCCAAGGGTTGAATAGGGAAATAGTGGGTGGATTTCATACTTTAGGTCCTTGAAAGTTTCCTAATAATAACGTTTTACAAAATAATCCAATAGCAAGATAAAATCAAACTTTTATAGACTGGTAATACAAATACATAAATCATAAATTTCAAATCCCTTGGTAAATCTAATAGAGGTAATTTAAAGATGTTAATAATAGGGATAATAAAAGAGTATATTTTTCATGAACTTACCTACCACCTAGAAAAAACCTTCTTGATAATCAGATGAATCTATTTTTTATTAAGGGGATTGAGGAGAAGAAGGTGAAGTGCTTCAGGTGAGGAGAAAAGGTCGGGAAAGATAATTCATTAGAATAGAATATTGGTAAGGAGAATTTTATTTCATATATTAATATGGCCAAAAGGTTTATATGGGTATGAATAGACTAGATTAAAATTTAAACCCAAAATGGAGTAAAAAATTACAATGCAATAGTAAATAAAAATATAAAACCAATTAGTTTTATAGTAATTTATATAAAAAAGGATCTTATGTCTATTATTTAAAATCATCCACTTTTTGATAGGTATAGTATTCATAAATATACATAAATTTTTAATGGGAATAATAACAAAAAAAACTATTTCTTCTACTGGAAGCACAACCATGCCACACCGGAATTTTAATAGGGAATCACAACCCAATTATATCACATACCTTTTATGGATTTATAACCAACCATTTTGTGCTTTTATGAGGGAAAAGGAAAAAATAATAAACAATTATATATTAGTGTAATAGATAATAAAACAAAGTATAAAAATCATGAAATGTTTGAGAAAAGATGAGGTAGAATTTTGTAGCAGATCAACCATCTGCGGAAAAATACTTCAAGTATTTTAATGGAAATGCGATAGTGATCATAAAAATTCTTTCTTTCTTGATTGAATGTCACTCAACACTTCTATTTTCCAAATAAAGTTTATACTTTTGTATCATGTATCAGTTTATTTTCTGAAGCTTCATTTATCATTATATAAGAATATATAACTCATACACACACATTAATGGTTAGAATAACTAAAATAGAATAATAATAATTTCACCCATGATATTATCCAAAAATAAATATTCTAATAAATAACCATGAATACATAGTCAACTTTAAAAAACATTACCCTTGAAATAACAAAATATATAATTATTTTTTAATCCTTTTTAATAATCTCTATAATAAGAGGCCTTGAATACTTATTCAAAATACATTGAATAATATATAAAATATCATGATTTAGTTTTCTTTGTGGTGTGGAATACTCCAACACATTCACAATAGAATAATAATTCAACCGATAAAAAATATTTCATGTAGTAAAATATGATAAACCATGCACCATAGATAGAAAAACTTAAAAATAATTGTTTTAATTCATATATAATTGATTTAAAATTTAGAAATATCAATACTGATATACACAAGATAATTGATATGTAAAAAAATAATCACTATAAAAAATATAAAAAAAATTTAATCTCTAATACTATATAATATAACTCCAAATTGAAGTAATACATAATATATTTAAAAATAGAAGATAATACATAAGATATTACTGTGTAATATATTATACTTTTTGAAAAATTTAAATAGGTCTGATAATTTACAACCTCTATCAATACATAAATAAATTTTCGTACTATAGAGAACATATAAGATAAATTACTTTCTGAAACAATAATAAGTAATATAAATTTCAGCTATCCCTATAATGAATGAAATATTTTACTTTGAAAAAATATGATACATAAAACATTTTTGATATCCAAAACAATATATATTGTAATATTCAAGCATAAGAAATATGTAACATATTATACTTTTAAATTTTTTTCAAATGTAATGTTTTTAACCATGTGTAATATATTTTTGATGGATATATAATATATTTTTCTATTAATCATCATACATAAGTTTTTCTATTACAGAAAAATTTCTGATGTGTGATAATTAAAACAATTCACTGAGATACATAATATAAATGACATAACAATATTCTAAAACTGTCCATATATAATATATTTTTTAACTTCCAATCAAATGTAATGTTTTCAAATTGATCTTTAGAAAACCATTTTTAATTGAATTAATGGATTGATAAAAAATAATGATAAGGATAATTATAATGGTAAATAATAATAAAATTCAACACCATTATTTTATTTTACAATTAGGAAAAAATTCAAACAATAAATTCTATAATTCCATAGAATAAGAACAGTAATAGATAAAAACAGTTTACAAAATATAATTCTAGATTAGAGTATAGAATAACATAATTCTGATTAAATCGTATAAATAAATGTGTGAAGACTGTAATTATCAAGTCATAAATAATTAAATAAACTTAAGGACCAACTTAAATAGTTAAAGTAAAATAAAGGAAAAAAAACACCCTAACATTATCTGATAAGAAGAAGAAAGGAAGGGGTAATCCGCTAAAGAAAAATAGGTATTAACTAGCGGGAGTTTTTAAATAACCATTTTTATTTTTCGTACTACAATTGTTTTTTGAAAACCCATCACTACTATTTCTTGACCTTGTGAGTATATTTAAGCAAGATAGAGAAATTGGACAGGATGTCTAGAAAACTAAGGGTTTTTAATTAGCAGTGTTTTTTTGAAACCATCACTAATAAATCATTACAAAGTAGAATTATTCTTTTATTGATATTTTTAAATCCTTAATATAAAATACAATACATCTACCAAATATAATTTATTTTGTGAATTTATATAAATGAAACATTTTATAAATACATAAAACATAATTTCTTTATGGAACATTAAATAGATACACATAACATAATATGTACTTATATAAATCAAACATAGATCTTTATCAATATGGTCAAAAAATAATATTTCTATGATATATATCCATGTAAAATTTAATATTTTCATAAAATACAATTTTTATAAGCAGATGTTGATCCTCCATACATTATTTAGTTAGATCAAGGGATTGACATTGAATATTTTCGATGTTCAGACTTCAGAACCTATAATTTATAGTGGAATTATAACAGTGTTGTAGAAGAAACTATATTAGGTATTGTTTGTGGGAACTATTTTTGGGCACTATTTATGAGAAAAATTAATAGGACCCTGAGTACTATTTTTAGATATTCATTGTGAGTGTTGTTTCTTAATTCCATTTGAAGGTGTTATTTAAAAATAAAATTTGAGTATATTTTTTTCATTGTTGTTTACTATAATTATTTAAGGGATTGTTTTGGAATAGTTATAATATTATCACAGAACTATTACTGATAGAGTTTACCCATCATATCTTAATTATGTTGGACCCCATGTTGGTTTTTTGAATCTTTGAAATAGACCTTTAAATCATAAATAAGTTGATATGATCTTAAAAAGACATTATTAGATTCTATAGGTCACACCTCAATAATGTTGGTTCTTTAAGTTTATCCCACATGATGGTCTACAGTCCATATTTTCAAATTTAATCCCATATAGACACTCCTTCAATGTTAGGGTCTTTAAGTTATCCACTAATATAATGTTTATGAGGCACCATAGTAATGTTAATGTAATTACTTGAGTTTAATGTTACA
The DNA here is from genome assembly GCA_963277665.1 of Viscum album. Lineage (NCBI taxonomy): Eukaryota > Viridiplantae > Streptophyta > Magnoliopsida > Santalales > Viscaceae > Viscum > Viscum album. The sequence continues at coordinate 1,162,092,880 of OY728126.1, forward strand.
ATAGATTATCATCTATTTAAAATTAGATATTTGTTTCAATTTTTTATATTAATTATATATATTATTTATTAAATTAATATTTGGAAATATTTAATTATGTTACATGGGAAGTTTTCAATATAAACAATTTTTTGGATTTTTATTAAAAGCAAGGGAAATTTTGTGATTTTAACCTTGTAAATGCTCCAGAAATAAATTTTGGGGGATCTATTGAGTTTAAAATTTGGTTTTTACCCTTAAGTGGATGTTTGAAATTAATTGGTGGAGTTTTTTATTTTTCTAATTTTAATTAAATTTATTTATTTAATTAATTAGGTAGAACACACTATTTATTCATGTTTGATAAAAAATGATGATATCTTGATTATAGAACCATAGATATAAAATCCATCAGTGAAGTATTTCATGATGCAATATTTTTCATTTTACACTAGTATAATTTGATAATGCGATTTGGGCCTGTTACAAGATCATTTTTCATTTTTTTTGTATCTAAATTACATTTTTAGAATAGATCAACTCACTTTTTTACTTGATAATATTGAAATACTATAGGTGGAGATTTTAAAATCACTAGATTTTTTTATCATTGCTAAGAAAAGTTTTGATGTGTTGAACACCCTTAAAAATGGTCTATAATGCCTCAACCTTAAACATTACATAATCTTGAGATTTATGTCAAGAATTCATTCTTATAAATTTCAGTATCTTTAAAATTTAAATTTTTAGAGAATTAGTCAATCACCATTAAATAAATAAACTTTACATCATAAAGTGGATACCTTTAATTATAATATAATATTACCAAAAAAATATTTATGAGATAATAAGTTTTATTTTCATGATATATCTTCACAATATTTATCTTGACCTTTTCATTTTCCATAATCATCCTTAAAACCCCGAGAAAAAAAATTTTAACACATGGAATGGGTACAAAAATATTATTCCTGGACTTAAAAAGAAAAATACTATTAGTTAAAAAAACATAATAATTTTTTTCTTTTTGAAAAATAAAAAATGGGATAAAAATAAAAAATTTACTATAATGTAAAAAAATTTATACCCAGTTATTTTCATTAAAAATTTCATAAGTAATATTCAAGGGAAAATAAAAATCATATTGGTTTCATTTTATTCATGAAAAAAACATAAAATAATTTCAAAAATAAATATATATCACTCTTAAGAAGAAATAAATATTTTTCTTTTAAACATGATCACATTAGCTTACCCTATAAAATCATAATATTTATCTAAAAAACTATTTAAATAGTAGATAAATTTTAACACACCAATAATTTACAATAAATTTATTTTAAAATAAATCAAATTTCATCGATTTCTTATAATGCATGCAACATTGGGTTTAAACAAAACATAGTTTAAACCCATATTTACATTTAATTTACAATAAATTTTATAACTTTTAGAAAATTTAGTTTTCAAAAAAACATCAGTTTTAAAATAATAATTTCAAAGTTATCTTAGGGTTATTTTTTGTATTTTCCAGAAATTTTTATTTTTTATAAATAGTGAAAAAATGAATTTTAATTGAAAAATGGGTTGTCATTTAAATAATTTATAATTTTAATATATATTTTTCATTGGTTTTAAAGTAATATTAGTTAAATTTTATATCAATTAATCTAACTTGTTTCATTTGAATCATTTTTACATTGAATTTGGATATAAAAACTTTGTAATCTTTTGAATGTTTTCTCTTTAAAACCCCTCTTTCGTTTCACGCTTGCAGGATTAATTTAAATTTATATTTTATAACTTATGTGAATTGAGTTTCAAAAAATGTATTCTATATTTGGAATTATAATAATATATAATTTATAATAAGTTCAACTTAATTTATGAAATAAATTAATAGTGAATGTAGTAAATTTTAATTACCACGGTTAAAGTAAAAATGAGTTTATTATGGTGTTAAAATAATAAGATAATAGTGAAAATGAACAATAATATTATATTGATATTATATTCTGAATTTTTAAATCACATTACCATAATTTTTTCTTAAATATGTAAATTTATTTCCAATTTCATTTGAATATAACCCATATAATATGTTATGAAAAGAAAAAGACAAAAAAACACCTTCCTTGATTTTAATATCTATAAAGATTTGGGATAGTAAAAAACATTATAGTCTTAGTTATAAGTATCATTTAAAAATATAAATGAGTTTTTTTTCATGATAATTTATTTTAATTTTTTTAGATAAAATAATTACTTTAAATCCTTACGAAATGCCAATGTTGTAATTATATAGTTAACAATAAAATAAAATAAATGATACTAAAAATATTAAAATTGAATTTAATTGAATGAAATATTATTTTAAATTGTTTTTTTAGATTACTATATAATATGAAATAGTTTTGAACAAAATTTATTCGAATTTTATCATTTTTTGATATTTTTAAATTCAATTTTAATGAATAATTTCAAAATTGACATTAGTGATATTTTATTTTAAATTATATTTTAAGAAATGATTTAAAATTAATAAAAACCCCATATTCTAACTAGTGATATTTTAAATTATAATAAATATCAAATATGTTCTATTCATGGACCAATTTTTCTTTTATAATGAACATATTGACCATTAAAAGGTAAAAAAACTCTTAGCGCGGTTAATATTAAAACAATGTTTTTGTATGCTACATGTGCTTGTGTTGAAAATAATTTTCACACACATAAAATTTTAATTTTGTCAATTAGCTATGATATTTAGAATCACTTATTATAAATTATCTAATAATTCTAATTTTATTTTAGTCTTAAAGGATAAAATACCTAGGGCTAAAAAGACTAGTTACCATAGTGAAAACCCAAAATTTTAAAAATAAGGGAACTTATAATTTAAGGAACGAAATGTTTAAAAAATGTGTCTGATTGTGTAATAGAGGAGTGTATAGACTATATAGTACCTCCAATCCAAAAATTATAAATACTGGTGCCACTCAAGGTAATATTAACCTCCTAATAGAGAATAATTTTGGGTATTTACAATGATATCACTCCTCCCTAATTATAAAAGGGGGCTCACTCCAATCTCTTCTTAACACCTTTAAAATAGTTTTTTTTGGAAAATACCTGAGAAAATAACTTAAAAAATCCATAAAATCGTCTTAGAAGACTGATTTTGGGCATAAATCTTGCATTTAAAGGCTTTAGTTCAGACCTAATGAGAATACCCGAAGAAGAGGTATTGTTATTCAACGAGCGTCTTTATTTCAATTATTTCTCCAACTCATTAAATGATTATTAAAACATGATGATATAATAACCTAAGTATATATCATATAAACTTCTGTTTTTATAAAAATTAAATTTCCTAAAAAAATATCCATGTCCATAAAATGGGTTACAAAATCATTATTCGTGTGTATAAGAGACTATTCCCTCACGAATGAATATTGTTCAATTTTACATTTCCACCTCTCAAGACTGGGTAAATTGATTTATATAAAGTAAAGATATGATATTTATAACATATTTATACCATTTATTAAATATATCATATATATATTTACATTCCCTTTAGTATGATATATGATGGTGTCACTCGTGTGTATGATGGACTACCGCCTCACGAAGTGATGCGATTCTTCTTTCACTAATGAATCACATGGAAGGTGATAAAATAAAGATAATTATTATATGTGATATAAATGATATAGTTATGATATTAATGAAATATTTATCATTCTATAAAAATAATATATATCATTTTATTTCTTTCTTTCTCACTAATGTAAAGATGATAAAATCATTGGTGTATGTGTGGACTACCATCTTCATGAAGCGATGTGACTCTATTTTCATTACCAAGCCACATGAATGACGTCAATAAGTATATAATAGGGTATTAAAGATATTATGATCATTATTTAAATTTAAAATATTCTATACCTCCTTTATATAATGATCGGTAAAAAATGGAAACGTTTCCAATGCGTACGTACCGCCCACTGTCTCCATGATTGTAACATACTTCATTTTTTTATGATCATCATCAATGATTTGTTTTAAAGGTAAAATTTATATAAAAACATGATAATTATTTTATTATTACTAATATTTATATGATATAAATATATTTTATTCCCAAGAACCAAATCCTTCATGATGAAACATCTATGAGAAAATAAGGAAATTATCTCCCGAAAAAATGAAAATAATGAAATATTATTAATGAACATGTAATAAGATGTTATTAATGGAACATAAATAATATTATAAATATTAATATAGTTATATAATAAGTTAATAACATGTTTAAAATCACTATACAATAGTTTAATTAATGTTCAATCAAAATGAAGTGTGAGGTTAGGGATTTCATCTCAATTTACAATCCATTGAGAATTATTTGTTATTATTAACAAATTAAATTTTATATGGTGTATATACTACCCCTTTGACATGTAATATCATTATTAATTTATAATTCATTGTATTTTATGTTTTAATTTGAATAATTTTATCTTATGGTAATTGACATGAAAAATAGAAAGTGGTAAAAGTTTTTGTGCAATCACACATTCTTTTGTGATTGTTATTTTTATCTTGAAAAAATAACATTCTTCTGATCAATTTTCATTATAAATCTCATCTATTATAAATATAAATGTTATCTTATTATGGATATAAATATTTCTAAAACCTTATATAATCTTTACCTATGGTGTTTACTTTCAATGTAATTTCCTTAACTAGGAAAATGTTGATAAATTTGTATCCCATAATACAAGTATTTTTTGTTAAAGAATATTGATCATGAAATAAATTTATTATTCAATATAAGATAAATTATTTTTAACTATAATTATTTTTGGGTCCCATTATAATATATTCCATTGATACATTGGTAAGTCACATGAGACAAATTAAGTTATCCTAATTAAATGTGTTTATAACTGTAGTATTTAAACTATCTTGTAAAAGGCCTTAATGATAGGTGTATTATGATACATGAGATCATGGAATCCAATAATTAATCGTTTAATTCATTAATATTTCAATTAATATTATCAATGATATTTTCACAATGATATTATCTCTATATGAATTTCATTCTTAGTTTATTGATTAAATAGAATGAGTTTAAATTATTTACCTTTCCATATTGATTATTCCTTATCTATTCATGTAGTGAAGTTATGTATTTGGAACATTTATTTATTTATTTACCATTCCATATTGATTATTATTTAATTATTTATGAAATCTTATGTTGTAATTAACCCTTACTGATCATTTTACATCACCCTTACTTAGCTCCCTTTCCTAAGGTTATGATAATTAATACTTAGAATGGGTTTTAAAGTATACTAAGAATTTTATTTTGTTATAGATAATGTTTTCTTTTCTATTCCCAATGAAAAATGTGTATAAAGTATGTATCTGGATTTTCAAAACTAATAAACTTATCATTCCAAAAGGATTTGACCCATTGTATCTCTACCAGCGTAATAAAGTAAGAAACTAGCTTAGGGTTATTGGGGTCGGGATCATTATAGTTGGTGTCAAAGGGAGTTTAATATATACCTTGAGAAATATATTTAGGAAATCATAGATTAGTTCTCATAACTATATGATAATCTTTGAGGGTAATTATGTAAAAACATCCAAAATTATTTTTAAGGTAGAGATTATTTGGTCTTTCCTTGAAATACATCCCTTTCTCGATATGATATGTGGATGTGGTTAGGGAAAAAATTTACCTATGGGTGATAAATCCGAAAAATACATGTTGGAATATAATTTACCATCACCTGGTACACTAAAATTGGCCTTAGTGCACTCCTTTGAAAATATCAGAGAATATTCTTAGGATAATTCATATTTTCTTTAAAAATCATTTTAATGTATATGAAAATAAATATAATCTTGAATAAATTAATTTTATGATTATAATTTTAAAAATTAATGAACATTATTTTATGATAAGTGTTACAAAATATTTGGAATTATAAATTATGATTTAAAATTAAAAAATTTATGAGTTAATCCAATATATGCCATTGTTTAGAAATTTATCTTATAAAAAAGAAGGGTATCAATAGTAGTGGCGAATATAAATATTTCCCAATTAATAATTCCAATAAAACTAGTATTTTAACTGATCAAGTAATGGATACATTATATTGGATTAATCAGGTTATGAAAAATATTCTTTCTAGATGGAGCAACCTATTCCAGAATGAGATTTTCCAATGTGTAATCACTTTATGTGAAATAGGCCCCAATAATTTAATATGAATGCTGATCCAATGTTATTTTATTAATGTATTAAGTATTTGGATAATATATTTATAGTGTTGGGATGTGGTGAAAATTAAAATGTTACAATTTCAATGTGTTGTCTCAAATTTGATGCTGATCAATGGTGGCGATTGATCCAGAATACTAGGGAGGAAGAGGAAATAAAAATCATGGAATGGAAATCATTTCAATATACATTATTCAAAAAATATTTCCCTCATGATCAAAAAATTAAGAAAAATATTAATTTACATAACTTATAGAAAATAGAAGAAGAATTTTTTTCACATTATAATGCTACTTTTTACAATGTTACCCAGGTATGCTACAGATTACATATGCAACATAGAGTGTAATATTTCCCATTTAACTGAAGGGATTATGCCAAGACACTATAGGGTATTATTCTTTAAAACATTTCTCCTTATGCTAAGATAGTTTTATGTTCTATCAAGGTAATAGAATAATATTCCAAGACTTATGGATTCAAATGGAATCAAGATAATAAGAGAACAAAAGAATAAAAATGGATAAAGGTAATAAGGTAATGAAGGATTTTCCCACATGTGATAAATGTGGAAAAAATCAGCTTGGGATATTCATTAAGGGATCAGGAGTATGTTATAAGTTTGGGGAAAAGGTTCACCATGAAAAATAATGAAAAGGGATGAAATAAAACACTGTTATTTAGTGTTTCAACTCTAATAATATGGAAACCTATGCAAATTAATTCCCCAAGAATCGAAGGAATATACCTCTAAAGAGACTAATGGATCAAGGTCAATATTATGATATTTTTATAACTAAATTTGAATGATTATTGCTATCATGTGTTTTGATCCATGAAATATTTAGTTGATGATATTATGGTTATAAAAATTATGAAATATATAAGTATTTTACTTCAATACTTTTTCATTAAGGATTTGAAACCGTATTTTAAATGGTACCAATAAATTAGAAAAAAAATTATTGGAAAGTTGAAATTATTTTAAATCATATGATTGGGGAAAATATAACCCTTACTACGATCTGGAAGTTGAGATAATTATGTTGGGGTGAAGAGATTATTGATATGGAGAAAATAAATAAGATAGTAATAACCACCTTTGCACTGATTAATAACTTATTGAAAAAGTGGTTTATGTTATCATTGATGGAGTCTATATAATATTTTTTATTTAAGGAATTTATATAATAATCTATGTTTTACTTAAGTAATAAGGAATAAATAATGTTTTCAATATATTTTTATAGTAATTCATGTAATTACTATTCTTCAAGAAAATACAGGATTATGGTATTCACGTGTTTGGTATGTGATGATTATGAGTTACTTTATATTGTTTGGAGGATTGATGTTAAGTTTATTTTATAAATTTAGTTACCTTATTTATAATGTTTTGTATCACAATATTTTGGAAAGTTCATCCATTTATTAAATGGTTTAATTTTATCTTTGAATGTTTTTTAGAGATTATTGTATTACTTAACCATATGAAGATTTACGCATATTGGATAACTTTTACAAACCATATTTGTTTTATAAAATAGTTTTACACAGATTGAAATAATTTTCACTCTTTTATGGATATTATGATCTATTAAAAGTGAATTTTATTTCTTTTAGGAATAAAAAAATTCATTTTTTGATATTCATTTATTGGAGTAAGTGGTGAATTGGAAATTGATCGAAACAAAACCAAAGTATGAAAATTTTCTTATGAAATAGAAATTTATCAAGTATATTTATATATATTATTCTATTTTAAAATAATTTAAAAATTATAGTAAAATTACCTTGAAACAAATTTTTTCCCAATTATCATCATTTCTATGATATCAATGACCCTTTTCACACTAATTTAGTCTATCACTTTGGGTTCGTTAACCTTCTCTAGATCACCAACTTTCTTCTGATAGATGACATATATCAATCTCTATTAATCATTGGGAATTATGATTTTCTTCCATATCCATGTTTTAATTTCCCACCTATTCTCTCCTTCTTATAAAACTAGTTATGCGTTGTTATATATGGCCTTCTTACACCTCATTCACTTATATCAAGGAGATTTTTATTAACCATTCTCACGAAGTGGGATTTGGAGAAAGGTATTTAAAACATCAATATATTTATTACCAAGATCAAGTTAAAATCATGAGGATACAATTTATTTAATCTAGGTAGAATGTAACACCCAAATAATTTATAATATATTTATTTTAGAATAAATTTAATTTAATCAATAGCTTATGATGCACGCAACACCGATTTTAAATAAATTAGGGTTTAGTCTCACTTTGAACACTTAATTTAAAAGTAATTTTAGAAATTTTAGAAATTTTATTAGAAAAAATATACTTTATTTTTTATACCATCATGTCAAAATTATATTAGTGTAAATTTTTGGTATTTATCTATAATATTTCATTTTCTTGATTAGTAGTGAAAAATACTGAATTTTAACTGAAAAATGTGTTTTAGATCAAATAATTCTAAATGTTAAACTATATTTTGGTTTTTTAAAGTAATATTAGTCCAATTTTATATCAATAAACACAATTTAGTTCATTGGAAGATTTGTTTTATTAAATTTAGATATAAAAACTTTGTAAATATTTGAACATTTTCTCTTTAAAACCCCACTCTCTCATCATGTATGTGGGAGTAATTTAAATTTAAAATTTTATAATTATATCAATTTAATTTAGAAAAACGGATTTCATATTTAGAATCAAAATAATTTATAATTTATAATAAGGTCAGCTTAATGTTTTACCAAAATGAATAGTGAATAAAGGTAAAATAAATAATCATGGTTAAAGTTACAAATGAGTTTACTGTGGGAAATTTATTTCCACATTACTTTGAATATGAACTATATAATAAGTTAAGTAATGAAAATAGAAGAAACAATTACCTTCCTTAATTTTAATATCTATAAATATTTGGGATTGGGAAAAGAAAAAACGTTAGGTTATAAACATCATTTTGAATGATAAATGTGCTTTTTAACATGATATTTTATTTTAATTTTTTATATTCCATAAATACTTTAAATTCTTAATAAACGACAACATAATAATTATTTAGTTAAAAATTAAATAAAATATATGATACTAACAATATTAAAAATAAATTAAATTGAATGAATTATTGTGTTCAATTATTTTTTTTATTGATATATCATGTCACAAATTTATTAATAAAATATAATCAAATTGCATCATTTTCGTGATATTTTAAAATTCAATTTAAATGAATAATGTTATAATTGACACTAATGGGATATTATGATAAATTATATTTTATGAAATAATTTAAATTACTAAAAATATGATATTTTTATAAGTTATTTTTAAAATTATTTTAAATATAAACAATGTTCCATTCATAGAATAATTTTACTTTTATAATGAATATGTTGAATCTTAAAAATTAAAAACATTATTAGTGTAGTTAATGGTAAAACTATGTTTTTACATGTTACATGCGCTTATTGTAAAAAATAATTTTAAACACATAGAAGATTTTAATTTTATAAAATTTATATAATATTTATAATTAGAGGATATAAATGATATAATAAGACTCAGTTTTTTTATTCTTATAGGATAAAATACATAGGTTAAAAAGGCTATTTACTATAGTTAAAATAGAAATGTTTAAAATGAGGGAACATAAAATTTAAGGAACAAAATGTTTAACACATGTTTTTTTGATTGTTGGAGGTGTTTATAGACCATATAATACCACTAAACCATTGATTATCAATATTAGATCCACTTTAGGTAATATAGACCTCCCAATATTGAATACTTTTGGATATTTACAAAAAATACCACTCCTCCACAATTATAAAAGGGAACTGACTCCCCTCTCTTCATCACACCTTCAAACCACTTTGGTTTAGCCAATAAAATAAAAACTAACTTCCCAAGTTTTCCACCTTCATCCTATGAACCTTATTTTTTTAATAAAGGAAACATTTTAAGGTTTTGTGCTAGCCTAGGGAGGATACCCTAAGAAGAGGTAATGTTCTTCCTCAAGTTTCATTATTTTACTTCTTTATCCTCCGACATAAATTTTTATTAAACAATTATTATATAATAAAATATATATATTCTTTATAATAGGATGTTTTAATAATATGTTCATGACCAAAAACCATTACCACTTCCTTTAAGTGGGTGACAAAATCATCATTCATGTGTCTGGCAGACTACTACCTCACGAATCGATATCATTAATTTATCCATTCCCACCTATCAATGTTGGATATAAACCATATATATGATATTTATAAATTATTTATACTTATTTAGTAACTACATGATTTATATATTTTTACCTTCCATTCTATAAGATATAGAATTACTCCGCTTGTCTATATGGCAGACTCCTGCCTCACGAAGCGATGTGATTCGTATTTCACTAACAATTAAAATAGAATGTAATAAAAATAAAATTAATTATTATATTTGATATATATATGAAATAATAAGGATATTAATTAAATATTTATAATTATTTAATGATAATATATATCATATTATTTATTTCATTTTCACTCACATAAAGAGAATAACATCATTCGTGTACATGTGGACTACCACCTTCATGAAGTTATGTGACTCTCTTTTCATTAATAAACAACATAGATGATATATATTAGTATATAATATGTTATTTATTATATTATTATAATTATAAAAGATGTAAAATATTACTTACTCTTTTCCATAATGATTAGTGAAAAATATAAATGTTACTCATGCGTACGTACGATCTACCGTATGTAAGATTGTAACATACTTAATTTTGCATAAAAATAATTCATAATTGGTTTTAAAAGTAAAATTTAAGTAAATATATAATAATTATTTCGTGATAAATATTAAATGGATGATATAAATATGTAATATTATCAGGAATAAGGTCTTTCATGACGAAACATGCATGAGAAAACATGTCAATTAACACCCAAAAAATAAAAATAATGAATGATTATTAATGAATGGGTAATAATATATTATAAAATGATAATAAATAATATTAAAAACATAAATATGGTTTTATTATAAGTTAATACCATTTTTTAAACCACCATACGCAATGTTAAATAACATTCAATTAAAAGGAAGCATGAGGTAATGAATTCAATCTAAATTTACATTCCATTAAGACTTAGTTGTTATTATGAACCAATTTACTTTTATATGGTGTATATAATTCTAATTTGACATGTAATATCAGGATTTATTCATAAATAATGTGATTTTTTGTTTTAATTTGAATAATTTTATCCAAGGGTAATTGACTTGAAAATTACCATGTTGTTAAATTTATTGTGCAATCTCACTTTATTTTGTGAATGCTAACATTCTCTTGAAAAAATCACTTTCTTATGGTAATTTTTCATTAGATATCTCATTTATCATAAATATATATACTCTTTTATGATGGATATTATTATTTCCTAAAAAATATTCTATTTTCACATATGGTTTTTACATAGAAATTTATTTGATTGACTGGGGAAATATTGATAAATTGGTATCCTTTAATCAATAGAGATATTTCAAGTTATAACATATTGAATCATGAATTAAATCGATTATTCGATATATAAGGAATTATTTTGACCTAAAGTGATGGATGGGGCCCATATTTGGGTGTAATAGGGGAAAATATTTTTTTAAAGGTTCGTTATTTTGAAATGAGGTGTTTTCAACCAAGTGGTTTATATAAAGGGGTTTTAAATGGATATAAAATGTTGACTTTAATTAGATTTATCGTGAATTATTCATTGAAAATGTATTTATGAACCTTTAAACTAGTTTTCATGGAAAATATATTCCATGGGCCTTGTTTTTATTTCAAATTTAAGGAACCATGTTTTAAATGGGTGATTTTTGAAATGTTTAATGAGGTTGTTTGGTTTAGTTTCTTTTGGATTGTAAAAATATGTTGGGCGTTATTGATGTGAGTTTTGGTTTTGAAGGCTGATAAGGACCTTACTAAGTATTAATGGTATAAATGGGTTGTTGTTCCTTTATTTATTATTTTTTATGTACATTATGTTGAGATAAGTATTTTAAGAAAATATGGAATGGTTTAGGTACTTTACTAATGCTACAGGAATGAGTAGTATACTATAAATAAGGTTCCAAACCAAGGATTTGGAAAATGATAGTATACTTCAGTGTTAAGATCTAGAATTATGATATGGGTGATGATGGTATCCTATGTGTAAAAGGATGTTGGACATATGCTCCTCCTCTTTGGGATAAGCCAAACTGATGTTCTAGGAACCACTGATGTTATGTAAAGATAGATTATGGTCTGCAATTTCGGGAACTACCATTCTGTTATGTGATACATTTATTGACCCAATTTTTAGTTTCTGTATATATGGTATATTATATGGTTAAATATTTGATGGATATTCCAGCCACATTCAATAATGATGTTGATGTGTGATTCTGATTCAAGACAGATGTTCTTGGAACTAATGAATCTGGTTCACTAGATGGGTATAGTGGTAATAGGTTCTAGGCTTCCCTGAGTTGAAAAAAATGTGAAAACATCCTATGATATTCTATTGAGGTTTAGTTTAGGTTGTTTCTTTTTTATTTAGCTTGGGTGACACTGTATAACGCTTAGTCCAATGGGTACTAGATGAGGTGACATGTCCCTTGGTACATTTTTCTTTATTCTACTTTTATTTATTCCACTGCTTATCTGTATACACTATTTTACTAACTATTATTTGCTTTAGATATCATTGGCGGTGGACTACTAACTTTACTTACACCCTGATCAGTTCTCCATTGCACTTGGGTCCCTAAAAAACACTCGCATGTTTATTGAAGAAATAGGTTTTTGTCGGGCCTCGTGTTAATTATTGTTGGTCGAGGAAGATTTCTCAAGTGGTATTAAGTGATTGGAGTTAATTGGATAGATGATGATGTGGAGTCTTTTTGTATATTCTTTTATTTTTTATGTTATGTAACTAGCCCAATGGCAGTCATTTGTATGTATGACCGGGCCATTCGAGCCATAATTGCATTACATTATATTATATCATATTCTTTTTATTTATTCTTCCACTTACTCTGTATAGTATGATATTTTTTTATTTAATTCTGGATGTGCGCTTTTATATGTGGGTATAGTCTCCCCACAGTTCCATTTTAGACCCCCCTCTATTAGTCAACGGCCTCTGGAATACGAGGAGGCATAGTTGAGTTAACGTGGAAAACTGAATTGGGACAATAATTTATTGGAAGTTGGGTTGGGATGTTACAAAGTGTTATCAAAGTAGTTTACTCTCTTGTTATTTTACTTTTAGAGTTTGGTAGACTGGAGGTATAGGAATGTGTTTGATCATGATATGGATACTGGGTTGGTTTATTGTAAACACCTATCCCTGTAGGATGTCTTGGTTACTAGGGGCTGGGAATGATGTTCCAGATTTTTGATGTTATATTTGTTTATGTTTTTTATTCATATGATGAACTTTTTATTTTGATTTGATGGTTTATGATATATTTCAGGATCTTGTCCTATTGTAAATAGGCTTGTGACTTGGTTTTGACTCTTTGCCGATAAAGGGAGGGGAAATCTCATACATTAGGCTAGAAACATAGGATTCAATTGTTATAGGCCTAATAGTGTGTGATTTTATGGATTTATTTAAAATGGAAGGTTATGTGGATCTATAGTGAGGCGCTCAGTGATGAGGACACCAGTATACTCCTCATTTATGGTTGTTGTAGCAACTCGGGTGGTTTAGTAGGGTGTACGTATATGAATGTTGGAACCCTTTGGGTGGTTTGGATGTGAGGTTGGTGGTATTTCTGGGTCCTCCAGGGAGAAGTTTGACTTTTAGATTCTTGGATAGGATGGTAACCCTAGTTGTGGGAAGTTGGTTTTTATATGATGCCTTTATGGTATGAGACCTTAGAGGAATATGTTTCAACTTGTTGGTGTTGTGTGATGATGGGACAGGTGCATGTTTCTTTCCCCATGAGTTGTGACCTTTTTTGAGATGGAATAGACCAAGGTAGTTTGACCTAGTGACTTGATGTGAAATATTACCCATGGGGTTAGGTGGTAGATCCTAGTGACCTTCTGATGTTACTCTAGTCTTGGTAGTTGTTCCATGTGGATTTTTAGGGTGACACTTTAGTGTGATTGGTTGAGTAATGTTCACTATGGGTGAAAGGGGTATAGAAAGATGTTTCAGAGTGTTAGAAGACAATGCACATAGGGTGCATAAAATTTTGGGGGTTTACTATAGAGGATGCCTTTTATTTTGAGAAAGAGAACTTTGGTGATATTGGTTTATCCATCTTGTTGGTTTCTAGATAGGAGGTCTCATTTGGGTGCCTATACTAGGTAATTAATGTTTAGATGAGTGTTCCAAGTGGATATGAGACATGACAAGGGAATGATGGGTGCTCGAGGTAAAGTGTTTTTTTATGGATGTGTTCACTTTTGGTGGAGACTTTACGTGTGTGTTTGTTTTAGGGTAAGAGGCAGATTTAGGTGTTTTCTTTTCTTGAAGTGGAAATCACTTATATTGTTGTTGTTTTGGTAGTGCAAGTGGATATTAATGGTTAGGTTCATTAATATGTTGTCCCTAGATGCATATCCAAGAATTCGGTTAGAGCGCAAGTGATCTTAGTAGAAAATTTGAATTAAACTCAAGCCTTCAGTGGTCATGTGAGTGGTTTTGGTTTTGTGAGTTTATTTTGGTTTTGGAAGCATCAAGGGTGCTATATGATGGGTGATATAGTCATGAAGGGTAGGCATGGATAGGGGATGTGTCTTATGATCTAAGGTTTCAAAAGGCTTGACTTGTTGGAGTGGGAATCAGGTTCAGTGGTGGGGTCACACAAGAGGATTTGTGATAGTTAAGTGCTCATGTAATCATAGAGAAATGAACATATGATTATATGTTTTTTTGTTTGGTTTGTGGATCAGATGTTATGGGAGTGTATATCCAAGGTTTTGAGTGGAGGGGGATAGTCAGGTGTAGGATGAGGGATCATGCGAATGTTATGAGATTCATGTGGGTAGGGAGGCCTACGATCTTTGGATAGGTTTAACATGTCCCTCTAGATAAAGGTTATATTGGAGATAAATGAGTTGTAGTGGTATAAATCAAAAACATCGTAACATAATCTTGGTTAATGATGATCAATCCCCATATATTGACATCGTCCTAATTACACTAGTATGGTAATGAATATATTTCTATTTACAGTAATTTATTTTGGTTGGATGTGGGACCTCATGGAGGTTATTCTAAATGAGTGGTGTATGTGGAAAAGTATGGCGGGGAGTGCACCATTGACTATTTTTGGGTGAGGTCCTCGGGATGGAATGAGTGTCAATTGATGCCGTGGATTATATTCGATGATTATACGGATGGGTGAAGGTTGGGGGTTTCTATTTTAACCATAAGTATATACTCTATTGGGTATCTCTGGTGGTGGTGGAATTCCCCTATGCATGAGGGCATAGTGATCAGATGGGATGGCAGAAGACCAACAGTTGGAGTCAAGCATTTTGGAATGAGTCATCTAAGGATAGTCTTGTTGGGGTTAGTTTATTGTGTTGGTACAAAAGGTATTAAGCCACTTCTAGTGTGTCATTTTAAGAACAACAAGTTTGTTTCTAGTTTGAGTTATGATTTCAAGGAAATAATGGTATGTTCAAAGTTCATGGATGGATTAAAAGTGTGCATCCTATTCGGTTTGTGTTAGTGATGTGGAAAAGTACCAATTATGATTGTAATTATTGTGGGGTTTGGGGTGTGGCATGTTAATAACCATTTTAATCATTTTTTAAAAGAACAAATTCACATTTGGTTGGGGATTTCATGATGGAGAGGGTGTTAAATATTGAGAATTTGTGGTAATAACATGAATCTTATAGTGGGAAGCACCATAGATTTATGGTTTATTGAGTAACATTATAATACATTTTTCCATTGGGTGGGATTGGTTACGAACAACCATTGTATTTTGGTTTGGGCAATGAGTGTTAGCTCGAATTTTTGGCCAGTTGAGGACCTTGAGTTCGAGGTTGTACCTCGGTTCAGTTTTGGGCTATTGGAAGATGATTGAGAAGGTTGGACAAAATATGGTGGTCGATGTAGGTCGTGTTTCTTAAAAATATGACCACCCAGGCTTTTCTATGATGAGAAATTTTATAGTGGGGAAATTGTAAGATGTTGGGTTTGGTTAGATCATAATTTTGTTTGAGAAATTTCAATTTTCATTACCAGACAGGTCAATTAAAATATTTGGACCCCCAATGAGGTTTCAAGAGTTGTAATTCTCAAAAGTGTTTTTTTATGAGGAATGATTCTTGGAAGTTATTCTAGGTTCTTGGATGATATTTAGAGGATTTGGGTTTAGTTTTAGGTGTTTTGGAGTTTTCTGTAAGGGGTACATAGTTTGGTGTACACAGTTTAAGAGAAACCATGCAACACCTTGATGCTCAAAACTTTTTAAGTTAATTTTTAACTACACATGGTTGAGTTTCATGGTTAGAGAATGGTTTCGGGAAAACAATGTGAGGAAAATATAGAAACCATGTGTGGATGCCTAGGGTTCGAGGCATGGAGAATGAGTTGCACATGGTTTCACACTAACTGTGATCTTGACTAAATAAGAGAGGTAGTGCTAATAGCATGATTGGCGCATGGTTTTTCAATCTATATGACTTAACTGTGTTGGGAATTGGTGTTTTAAAGAATTATTACACATATTTAGATCATAGTTCTTCCGACCATGTGGGCAAACCATGCGAGTGGGTGGGACTTGAATAGATCCAACCACATGGTTGGTGAAAAGTTTGTAAAACCGTGTGACCAAACTATGAGGCTACCCAGATTTCATTAAAAAGGTATAAATGAAAAAAATACACCCTCTGTTTTTTATAAAATCCACCCGCTTTCCACTGCCTTGGATGTGCATAGACCAGGGGGTTCCCAAACCCCTTCCCCTTCTACTATCCCTCGATTTTGGGGTGTGTCCAAGGAGATTTATTGGCATTAGAGGTTATTTATTCTCCTACAATGGTTTATTTTCATTTTCTTATTATTTAACTATAAATTTAGAGATATTTAGTATAGGTATTTCTGAGGATTCCACTAGATCATTGTGTAATCATCCATTTCTCATAGGTATTTTAGTTGGATTGGGTATAGAAAATACTTAGATGTATTTTGCATGTTGTTTTAGTAAATTTTGTTAATATATGTGTTTGTGGGGAATTATAATAGGTTTTACTAGTTTTATACATTTAACTAAGTGTTAAAATGGTATATTAACTTATGTATTTTTCTTTAAATGTGGTCGACATTATGTTATGAGTCTTTAGTGAGTGGTTGGATTCAATTTTGCGGGGTCATGATGACCCAATGAATTTTATGGTATTATGACAAGTCTAATTTTGGTTAATTAATTAACTACGGTTGTTATAATTAATTAATTATTGGTTTCTAGTGTAATACTAGAGCTTTGGTGAATCTGATGATATGTTTTGGGTTTTAAGGGGTGGATGATACTTGGAATGACCTTGGCAAGGCCACCATTTTTTATAAATGAAATGGGAATATTTTCTAGTGAGGTAAGTTGTCTAAGAGATTTACCCACAGTCTTGTTAATTTATTTAAATGTGTATGGAGTATGTGCATGAAATAAATGTGTTTATTATTTATTTATTACCTTAATTGTATTGATTATATGTTTTTATTAACACCTTATACCATCTACAGATCTCAATGGATACACGGGTGTCCATAAGACTAAACCTACGGTCACCCATGGGGTGATATGTTTCCAAAAAAAGTTAAAGTGGTATTTTAAGGGATTAGGTTTGAATGATTTTCTGGGTCAATATTTTATAAAAATTTATATGAGGATTTTGAAATAGTATAAAATATATTTAATGGGCCTTGATAAAATTTTGGGTTTCAAAGTGGGGAAACTATGTTTTTGAAATGTTCCTTTTTTTTGAAATGAGGCATTGAACTCTATGTGGTTTATATAACAGAGTTTAAAATGTATTTCCAATGTTTATTTTAAATGTGTATGTGGTGTCCTCTTTGTTGAAAATTTCTTGATGAATCTTTAAAATGGTTTTCATGGAAAATGTAGGCCTCATACCATGGTTGGTTTTCAATGAGAAGAAATTGTGTCTTAAAATGCTGAATTTTTAAAATTTTAATTTGTATGTTTGGTTTGGTTTCTTTGGGATTGTCAAAAGGGTTTGGGACTTGTTGAGGCGATTTTTGGATTTCATGTACCGTAGAGACTTTAGTATGTGTTAATGGTCTAAAAATGGGTTTGGTTTCTTTTATGAATGTTTTGAATACTCACGATGTTGAGATTAATATTTTTAGAAATGGTGGAATGGTTTAGGTTCTGGAATAATAGTCTGGTCATGAGAAGTATACTATGGGTAAGGTGATAAACAGAGTCTATAGATGCTGCTAGTATACTACAGGTTAAGATCTAGACTTATTCTCTTAGAGATGATGTTATACCATGTGGAAAAATATATTGGACTAATGCTCCTCCTCATTGGACTGGGTCAGAATGATGACCTAGGCACCACTGATATTATGTAAATATGAGTAATGGACTGAGGGTTTAGGCACTACAGTTCTATTTTGTGAGAGGTTGATAGACCTGGTGGTTAGTATCAGTAACAATAGTATGGTATATGGTTACTCACACGATGGATGTTACCTCCACATTCTATATTTATGTTAATATGTGATTTAGATTCTAGACCAACATTCTAGTAACTAATGGCTTGAATACATTAGATGGGTACCATGGGTGTAGGTTCTAGTCATCCCTAAGATGAATAAAATGTAAACATACCCTATGTTACACTATAGAGGGATGGTTTATGACATTTTTTATTTGGTTGGCCTGGGTGAAACTATATAACCCTTGGTTCAGTGGGTACTAGATCAGATGATGTGCACCTTAGTTTGTTTTTCTTTTATGTACTATTATTTATTCCACTATTTATCTTCATGCACTATTTTACTGACTAGTGTGTGATTTATAAACTGTTGGTGATGGATTACTGAGTTTTAACCACAACCTACTTAGGTTGCCATTACCCTCGAGTACCTGGGAAACGATCACATGTTTTTTACAAGAACAAGTTGCGAATGGGACCTATGTTGAGTAATGTTGGATAAGAAGGATTAATTCAGTGGTATTAGGTGACCAGATGGATTTGTATTGATGATGTTATGGAGACTTTTTTAATTTTATTTTATTTTTGTATTCTATGTAACTAGACCAATGAGATTTTATTTTTATGTATGATAGGTTCGTTCGAACCATTATTGAATTTCATTATTTTATAGTGTATTGGTTTATTTATTCTTCTTATTACTATATTGTGTATGATATTTGGTTATATACTTATAATTTTACAACCTGATATGGGGGTATTGTCTCCTCCCAGTTCCATTGTTGACACTTGCAACTAGTCAGTAGCCTCTAGCATCAAAGGAAGCACACTTGTTGTCATGCATCGAATCATATTAAGATACCCATTTAGTGGAACCTAGGATGGAACATTACAATGTGGTATCATATTAGTTTATTTTCTAGTTATTTTACTGTTTGGGTTTTGGTAGACCAGAGGTATAGGAATGAATCAGAGGTCGAGATGGATACCTGGATGGAGAATCAACCTATTTCAGTAGGAATTCCTGGTTATCGAGGGTTGGGATTGATGTTATAGATTTGTGATGTAATGATTGTAAGTGATTTTCACTTCATTCGAGACACATGGGGTTTGAATTTTATGGTTTATGAGATATTTCAGTCCCTTGGACTATTAGTAAGAGTACCATGACTTGATTTAGACTCTTGGATTGTATAGGAAGGATATATCTCATGAATCATGTTAGGAACGTAGGATTCACATATTATAGGCATTAGAGTGTGTGATTTTATGGAGTTACTTTTAATTATAGGTTATGTGGATCAACGACAAGGTACTCAGCCATGAGGATGTTGTTGTGGTCCTCATGAATGGTTGGTTTAGTGACCTTGGAGGGTCACTAGGGTGTAATTATAGGATTTTTAGACCCATTTTGGGTGGTTTTTATGTGATGTTTGTGGTATGTTTGGACCCAATGTGGAGCAGTCTGATGCGCGTATGCATGGAGAGGATGAGAACCCAAATTGTGGGTAGTTGGTTTTAATATGATTATTTTATGGTCTTAGACCCTGTATAAGTGTTTTCATACTTTTTGGTGTTGTGTGATGATATTATAGGTTAATATTTGCTTCCACATGAGTTTTGACCTTTTTTGTGATGGTGTAGACCTAGGTGGTTGGACCTTGGTACTTGTTGTGAGACTTTACAAGTGGGGCTATGTGGGATATCCAAGTGACCTATTTATGTTACTCAAGTATTGTGAGTGTTGTTATATATCATTCAAGGGTTACCATTGAGTCCGGTTGACCAACTTATGTTCACTTTGGGTGTGACGGTCATAGATGCATATTTTTGAATTTTTGACAACCGTGCATAGAGGGTGCATTTGGGTTTGGGGTTTTTCCATGTATGATTCATGTGGTTTTGATAAAGAGAACATGGATTTTAGTGGTTCATCCTTGTTTTTGGTTTCTAGATATGTGGTGTTATTTGGGTGCCTATCCTAGGTAATGTATGTGTATTTATGTGTGCCTAGTGGTTATGAGATGGATTGGGGGTATGAGGGGTGGTTGATGAAAATTATTTTATGAGGAAAAATTATATCTTGGTGGTGACCATCCGTATGACTTTTTTTGGGTAAGATTCACAAAGAGGGATACTATTTTCTTTAATTTGAAAAAAAATTAGAGAATTGATACTTCAATAGTGAAGGTGGATACTTCCAGTTAGGTTTCTGGTCTGATTATCCCTAGATGTATCTCCCGAAACATGGTGAGAGCGCAGTTGGACTTAGTGATACCTTTGAATGATGCTTAATTCATGAGTGGTCATGTGATTGGTTTTTTCTATCAGTTTATTTTGGGTTTGGAAATCACCAAGGGTGATCTATTATGGGTGAGATTGGTATTAAGGTAGGAATTTCCAGTGGATGGGGATTTTGAGATGAGGTCTCGTAAGGATTGACTTTTTGGAGTGGGAATCTAGTTCTATGGTGGGGTCACTCAAGTGGGTGTTTGATATTTAAGTGCTAGTGGGATCTTGGAGGTATGAATGGATGATGACATGCTAGGTTTTTTGGTTTATGGATATGATGTTATTGGAGTGTATGCCTGAGGTGTTGAGTGGAGAGGGAAACCATTGGTAGGCTAATAAATGATGTGGATGTAATAAGATTCTTTCATACAGTTAGGTTTTAGATCTTTAGATAGGTAAGACATTTCTTTATAGATATAGCTTACATTGGAGATAGAGGAGTTTTAGTGGTTATTTTTGACAAAATCTTAGTGTACTCTTTTGGTTGGATGTGGGACCTCTTAGAGGTTATGCTCATAGAGTAGTTTATGTGGATCTGTATGGTGTGGAGTGCACCATTGACTATTTTTTGGTATGTTCATTGGGATGGATTAAGTGTATATGAATAACATGGATGTTGTTCTTGGATATCAGGGACATGTGGTAGTTGGGTGTTTCATTTGGATGTCAGGGTATATAATCTAGTGGGTTTTCAGGGGGTTATGGAATGCCTCTATGTGTGAGGGAATAATGAAAATATGTGATGGTGGAATACCAATAGTTAGAGACAAGTGTTTTCTAATGACTCAACTAAGGATATCCTAACAATGGTTAGCACATAGTGTGGGTATGGAAGGTCATAAGATACTTTGTGTGTGTTGTTTTGGAAAAAATAGGTATGTATTAGGTTTGAGTTGGGATTTCAAGGAAAATTTGGCATGTTGGTTGTTCATACATGGATGAAGGGTATTGTGACACGCTGATATTTTATGAGAAATATTATTTTTAATTTATTTGATGTCTTGTGTTGCACGCAAGAGCGACCTTCCTCGATAACGTGTGTTGTACGAAATACTGAGTTTCCCTAAACAACGATATATTGTTATAATATGATTATGAACTAGCCGTTATGAATAGTATTAATTAAATTTTGAATTTAATAATTTCATTATTCATCTTACACATTTTCTAGAACATAGTATGAGAACAAAATAAATTTTTTGGTTAAAATAAGTATTTTTCAGAAAATGCAGTTTTGCCGCCTTTTGATGGCGCACCCACATTAAATCTATTTTTTGACATGTTTATAAGTTAAATTTGAAAAAATAAAATTATTATTTGGAATTAGGATATAAAATTTACTTTGGATAAATTTTTCATATTATTCTGATAACATTCATATTTTAATGAATAGAAAATCGCGCTATATTTTAATTAAAAAAAATCTTTTTTCATCGCAATAATTCATATGGTTAGATTATTTTTTTAATTAGTTTTAAAGTTTAATTAGAATATATTTTTTCCATTTAATCTAATTTTGGTCATTGAAATTAATTTTACTTTTAAATTGGACATAAACAAGTGTTGATCTTTTGATAGTTATTGTTTCTTAAAACACGCTATTTGTTTTGATAACAAGAAATAATTTTAAAATTAATTAATTCCACTTATTTGTATTGAATTTGGAAAAATAGGCATAATTTTTGAATTCAGAATATCAAATATTTCTTTGGCTGAAGTTTTGGTAATTTTCTGAAAAACGTCAATTTTTGATGAATAGTGAAACCACTTTGTGGTAGTTAAAAAAAACTGACTCTTTCATTTAAATGAAATTTTACCACTTCTGTGAATTGAATTTCAAAAATCCGACATACATGGTTGTTATAAATAAGTAAAATGGTGTTCAAAAAGATGAAAATAATTTTTGGTGAATAGTAACTTTTGACTTTTATTTACCGCGGTTAAAGGTAAATAGGGTAATTCAAAGTTAAAAGAATATTATAATAATTCAAAATTACCTTAACACTTGTCCTAACCTTATTAGATGAGTATTGGATGACCATTGGCATCCTTGAGTCGACTTTGGGACCCCATTGAGCCACTTGGTAGTGATAATGACAATTTGGATTAATTAATTTAATGTAAAGACAAAATTGACATTCAAAAAAATCATTTAGTAATTAATTTTTATAAGGGGTTATATAAATTATCTTTTCGACTATAAATATTAATTGGAAATCGAGAAAGATTTCCTACATTATGGTATTTTTTTAATGATTTTTAGACATCAAATAAATTAAATTATTCATGACACAATAATGATGCAGTATTTACCTCATTAATAAATAATTTAAATAATTAAGATTATAATAATTAAAAAATTATCCAAAATATGTCCAATGATGATTTTATGATTTTATTTTGATCATGAGTCGTCTTATCTTCATCATTAATGATTTTTGGACTTTTTGAAATCGAAGATAAGTTTATAATAAAATAATATTTTCACACTTTCAAAAAGAGCCCCTCCTCCACCTTATAAAAGGAGACAATTTCTATCCAATTCCACACACCTCTCAATCCATTTGGCTCATCAAACATCTGCCTAATTAAGCTCCATAAATCCCTCCCCTTCCCCTAGAAGCCTTACCTTAGGCATAAGGAACTTCAAGAAGTCGTTTTGGTTCAAACCAAAGGAAGTTACCCAAATTAAAGGTAAAAGTTTCTCTTAAATTGTTTTTTTTATTCTACTTATCTAACCTCTAAACACTTTTTAATCCTTTATTTTGTAACAATAGTAGTATCCTCAATATAATATGATGTTTTTATGATAATTATTCGAACTAAACTTACACACACCTCCATCTAATGGATGAAGAACATAATGTTTCTGTGGATGGAAACTAACACCTCACGAAATGATGATTGTTCGATTTTCTCATACCACCTCACATGGTGGCCATTATGATGGAACCATATTTATATATGATATATATTATGTTTATTATTTCCTTATTCTTCTATAATTACCAATTATATCAAGTCTTTATGGTTTCCATAGTGGGTAAATACGATAATCTCATTTGAGGAAGTGTGGACTACCGCCCCCTCAAAGTGATGTGATTCGTTAATGTCTTCTGTGGGATTTATAAAGGATGGAGTTAATGATATTATATATGATATTATACTGGAATTATAATATACCTATGTATCATTATATTTTAATTCCATTAAAATAAGAAATAGAAATGAAAGTAGCGTTCAAGCGTACGTACGGCTTACCGTCTCCATGAACACTCTATTTCATTTCTTACCTCCATATGTTATGTACTATTATAAATATATGTATATGATGGATATATATGATATATATGATATATAAATCAATATTATCATTCTGTATATAATGAACCTTTGACCACATGAACAACATGTAATTATAAGAAGTCCATTTTTGACTCAAGTACCAAATATCGACAAAATGATTGTTATTAACTTAAATGGTTACATAAGGTTTATAACATGGTAATAAGTGATATAAAAAGAATAATATACTTTAAAAAGGTTCTAAATCAAGTATAAATTAACTTTGGTTTATTATTCCTGAGATTAAAGAACGATCGAGTCATGTCGGACACGAGGTAAGGGAACTTCTTAAGCCAATTTTCGTTCTTTGGGTTGATCTTCTCTTTCTTGTTTATTTCATTCTTTGATTATGTGAGAAATTAATTTTTATATATTATCCTGTATTTATACTTTATTTATGTGACCTTATAGTGAATACACATAAGTGATCTATTTTATTTAC
Source organism: Viscum album (assembly GCA_963277665.1). NCBI lineage: Eukaryota > Viridiplantae > Streptophyta > Magnoliopsida > Santalales > Viscaceae > Viscum > Viscum album. The sequence goes on from OY728126.1 coordinate 1,162,117,989, forward strand.
AAACAGATCTTTCTAAGGAAAAATCTCTCAATCTCGTTTTTATCCAAGATTGTTTATAATTCAGAATTTACTAGGGAATATTTATCACCCAAATCCATGTTTCCTCAATATGTAATTTTATTTCCATCCTCTTACAATTTTTTAAATCCAATTTTACCCTTTTTTGAGTAAAATATATGAAAGGAATCTTTTTTCATTTTTAGTACGAGGTGTTTTTTGACTTTTCCAGCCAAAGTATGAGAAGAATAATTTTTAACTTATAGGGCATGAATGGATTTTTATGATTTCATAGAAAATTATTTCCATGAAGCTTACTTTACATGTTTTCAAGTTTATTTTTAAGCAACATATTTTAGTTTAAAATTGTATGAAATGTTAAGAAAGGTAAAATCTTTTTGATGAATAAAGGATATTTTCCTCAAGAATTCATTTCAAGTGTTTTATGAAAACAGTTTTCCCATATAAGATGACATTATTTTATATTTGTATGTTTCAAGTATAATTTCGACATGATTTACATGGTTTCACTTTTCTTATGATGAAATGATATCCATTTGTTTTATATGGATTATGTTATGATGGGATGATGTTTATGAAACCCATTTTTATGCTTTATGATGAATGATCTATGTTTATGTTGTGGCACATGTAAGAATTATTTCATTATGAGATGGGTGGGACCTATATCTCCCTCCAATGCATTGGGTAAAGATTTATATCTCATGAGATAGACATGGCTGAAACGGCAAGTTAATCTGTTTCAGTGATACAGGACTGGAACGATGAGTGAACTCAGTTTAGTAAGAGTCTTTGTCCGCTAAGATGGTCTTGGAAACAATGCCTTGGATACTATGGAAATAATATCATGTGATTAATGGTTTTCCATAGTTACATGTTTTATTATCATGCTATTTTATCATGATTGATGTTCCTTTATGATATATTCCCTACGTATTTTGAAGATTTATGTCTTTGCTCAAAATTTTGATGTTTAGATTTTATGTTCAAGTTTTTGCATTCAAATGTTTATGGATTGTTTTATGTTATCTATGATTACCCTTGATGATCATTTTAGCTCACCCTTTTTATGGTTTCTATTCCCCAAGATACAAAGAAAGGTTTTAGGTAAGAAAAAAATGGGAAGATCATTATAGGAGATGTTGAAGATCTTTCACCATGATTAGAATATTATTTTTCTGAGTTTCCAAAGACACTAAACTATTACGGTCCATTGGTGATTGTTTTTGTTATTTATTAAGAATTTCTCAAAATTAATTTAATTTCCATGTATGTAAAGTGTGGGTCTCTATAGTTGGTATCAGAGGAAAGGTTTAGTTAACCTTTGGAAACTAGGATGCGAAAACTTTAGTGAGATCCGTAGAGATTTTTCTGAGGTATGTTTAGGGATGTCCCTAAGGTTAAGTATAAGTATATGTTATAGTTCTAGAATTACGATAAAGATATTATAATTAACCCTAAGATGTTATATATTGAAGGTACTCCCCCTTTATTATTTTGTTTTCCCTAGGATGATTTTTTCCTCTCACACTATTCTTTTTGGGTTTTAGACGATGTCTGGAACCCGAAGCAACTGCATTGATCAATGTAATGGACAATCCAATGATTATCCTCCTGAACAAACCAATGTTGTGGGAGATGGAGTTCAAAATCTTATTGCTATAATTACACAAGCGATGAATCATTATGGACTTCCAAATGATTAGAGAAGGGAACAATATTCTATTGAGTCCATCATGAGGCAATGCCCACCTTATTTCAGTGGGTATTCTGATCAACTTGTTGCTGAAAAATGGATCAGTACCGTTGAAAATATATTTTCCATACTTTGCTATTCAGAATAGGAAAAATTCATTCTGGCTATTTACCATTTAAAAGGTGAAGCATATCAATGGTGGGCTCTAATTAAGTATACGAGGCCCCAAGATGAAATTGAATCTATGGAATGGGATGAGTTCAAGAACATATTTTTCAATAAATAATTCCGTCTTATTCTTCGAACAAATATGGGAAAGGATTTCTTGGAGCATAAGAAAAAGTATAAGGAATATATTGGTATATACGAAGTGAATTTTACAAGGATTGCAAGGTATGCATATGGCTTTATCATCCAAACTGAAAGTAAAGTTGATCGATTCTTCGGTGGATTAAAACCAAGTCTTTTAAGGGAATTATCTATAAGAGCCTTCAGTACCTATGAAGAAATTGTGTGTTATGCTATTAAGGTAGAACTGGATGTTGGTGTTATGTATCCATCTCATGTTTTTGATAAGAAATGAAAGATGGAGTTCAAGGAGAAATCTCAGAACAATGGTGAAAAGAAGATGAATGTTTCTTTATGCTCAAAGTGTGGAAAGAAGCATGGTGGAGATTTCTTAAAAGGTACTAGAAAATTATTTAAGTGTGGAATAGAAGGTCATCGAGAAGTTGAGTGTCGAAGTAATGGGAAAAAGGAAGCTAATGATGTGAATAGAGAAAATACTACAGAGAATGTTCCACCAACACTTCAATGCTTCAAGTGCAAGGAAATGGGGCATTATGCTAATCAATGCCCTAATCAAAGGGTTAATGATGATCAATGTGAGAAACCTCTTACGGAAAAGGACAAAGGGAAGTCACATGCGATCACTATTTGTGATGTTGAGTATGACAATGATGTTGTGGAATGATTAAGTTTTTTTGTAATGGGATTTCAAAATAGTATCATGGAATCTCATATATGGTATCGTTGAATTTTGGAATATCTATGTATTGGTTTCCAATAATTATATGGTACCAGTAACCATGAAACGTGATTAAAATATTTTTTGAAAGAAGATGATTTGCGCATAATGAACGGATAAAGAGATAATGAAATGATCTCATGACTGATATATGGACAAATTTATATCATGGTTTGATTATATAGAAATTTTGGGATTTTGGTATGTGGAAAGAGTTAACATTTGACAGAATTCATGTTTTTACTAAGGTTATATGGTAATTTATGTTTCAAGAGAATACATGATTGAGGTATTCACATGTTTGGAATGTGATCAACAAGATATATCTTATTATATATGGGGGATAAATTATGGTATTCACGTTCTTGTTATGTGACCTTTCCAGTAATCATTTTCATTATAATATGAGATTGGACAGAAGTATTTCTGATAAGCCTAAAGGTTGGAATGCATTAAGTTGGACATAAGATAGTATTGTTTAAGGATAGAAATTTTTTATATTATTTCTGGAATGTTGTAATAGTATAGTTTTAGAAAAAATAAATCCCATAGGACGGGCGACAACCAGTTGCGTCAGACAAGGATGCGGGAATTGAACCCACAACCAAAGTGCGACATGCCTTTATCACCTACCTCCAGCCTACAGGAAGTCCCTGGTTAGTAGAAACAAGTTTTATTTTATTTAATGGTATGATAAATGAAGTATAAGTCCATTTTTTGAATCATATAAGATTAACCTCACCATAGATGGACTTATGTATATTTGATATCTTTTGCTAACATTTTGTTTGAGATAGATGGAATGACCCATCATTCTATCACAAGATCTGCTAACACTTCACGAATGAAAAAAATTCAACTTCATTTCTTTAAGATATGAAGTGGGAATTGTTCATGGAATGACCAACGGAAATATTATACCAAAATCAAGTAAGTATTTATTCTAATTCAAAATTATCAACTTTAGGGAAATGATATTGAAAACCAAAAATGTTGTCCTAGTGTCCTTATACCTGATGAATTAGACGGTACCTTAAATCATCACAAATTTATGGCTTTGTGATTGATGGATTTATCATAGACATGTTCTCTACCACTCTCCATCAGAACATAATGGTTAAATTTCACTTCTATATCCATATTTCACCTATGTTGTCCTATGTGGAAACCCAGTGTTGAGTTTGGGTGACCATTATGATTCTATCTTTCCTTTTTTAAAATGAATTTTTAGTATTCATTTTTATGATGTGGGTTTCTATAAAAGAAACTTTCAAGTAGAAAACCATTTATAACCCCCGATGAATTTCGAGGGAGAAATTCATTTTAAGGGGGGTAGAATGTAACACCCTGAGATTTTATGGGAAATATTATTTTTAATTACTTTGATGTCTTCTGTTGCACGCGTGAGCGACCTTCGTCGATAGCGTGTGTTGTACACAATACTGAGTTTCCCTAAACAACAATATATTGTTATAATATGATTATGAACTATCCATTATGAATATTATTAACTACATTTTTAATTTTATAATGTTATTATTCATCTTACACATTTTATAGAACATAGTATGAGAACAAAATAAATGTTTCGGATAAAATAAGGATTTTTCTAAAAATGAAATTTTTCCACCTTTTGATGGCACACCCACTTTAAATATAGTTTTTGATGTTTTTATAAGTTAAATTTTTGAAAATAAAATTCTTATTTGGAATCAGGATATAAAAATTTATTTTGGATAAATTTTTCATATTATTCTGATAACTTTTATATTTTAATGAATCGTAAAAACACACAATATTTTAATTAAAAACAACTTTTTTCATCACAATAATTTATATGGTTAGATTAAATTTTTAATTGGTTTTAATTGTAATTATAATATATTCATACCATTTAATCCAATGTTGGTCATTGGAATTAATTTCACCTTGAAATTGGACATAAACAAGTGTCGATATTTGGGTAGTTATTATTTCTTAAAAACACACTATTTGTTTTGATAAGGGGAATTAATTTTAAAATTAATTAATGCCACTTCTATGTTTTTAATTTTCAAAAATAGACATCATTTTTGAATTTGGAATATCAAATATATATTAAGCGGAATTTTTGGTATTTTTATGAAAAACTTAAATTTTTGATGAATAGTGAAACCACTTAGTGGTAGTTAAAAAATCCGAATCATTTATTTAAATGAAATTTTACCACTTCTGTGAATTAAATTTCCAAAATCCTAAATACATTTTTGTTATAAAGAAGTAAAATTTGGTTCAATAAGTTGAAAATAATTTTTGGTGAATAGTAACTTTTGACTTTTATTTACCGCGGTTAAAGTTAAATATGGTAATTTAAGGTTAAAAGAATATTATAATAATTCAAAATTACCTTAACACTTGGCCTAACCTTATTGTATGCATATTGGCCGACCATGGTCATACTTGGGTCTATTTTGGGACCCCATTGAGCCACTTGGTAGTGATAATGACAATTTGGATTAATTGATTTAATGTAAAGACAAAATTGACATTAACAAAAATATTTTAGTAATTAATTTTTATAAGGGGTTATATAAATTATATTTTCGACTGTAAATATTAATTGCAAAGATAATCATATTTCCTACATGACGGTATTTTTTTTATAATTTTTAGACATCGAATAAATTAAATTATTCATGACACAATAATGATGCAGTATTTACCTCATTAATAAATGATTTAAATAAATATGATTATAATAATTAAAATATTATCAAAACCATGTCCAATTCGGATTGGATGATTTCATTTAGACCATGAGTCATATTATATTCATCTTTTATGATTTTTTCCCATTTTAAACCTAAGATAAGTTTATAATAAAATAATATTTTCACACATTCTAAAAGATCCCCTCCCCCCCCTTATAAAACGAGACCATTTCTATCCAATTACACACACCTTAAAAGCCATTTGAATCGTCCAAAATCTTCCCAATTAAGCTCACTACATCCCTATACTCCCCCTAGAAGCCTTACCTTAGGTATAAGGCACTTAAATAAGTCCTTTTGGTTCAAACCAAACGAATTTACCCAAATTAAAGGTAACAGTTTCTCTTAAATTGTTTTCTTTTATTCTACTTATCCAACCCATAAACTCTTTTTAATCCTTTATTTTGTAACGAAACCAGTATACTCAATATACTAGGATGTTTTTTTGAGACTTATTAAAACTACACTTACACACACCTCCATCTAATGGATGAAGAACAAAATGTTTCTGTGGATGGCAAACTAACGCCTCACGAAACGATGATTGTTCGATTTTCTCTTACCGCCTCTCATGGTGGACATTATGATGGAAATATGTTTATATATGATATATATTATTTTTATTATTTCCTTATGCTTCTTTACTTCCCAATTATATCAATCCTTTAGGGTTTCCATAGTGGGTAAATACGATAATCTCAATTGAGGAACTACGGACTACCGCCCCCTCAAAGTGATGTGATTCGGTAATGAATTCTGTAGGATGTATAAAGGATGGAGTTAATGATATTATATATGATATTATACTATAATTATAAAATAACTATGTATCATTATGTTGTAATTCCATTAAAATAAGAAATAGAAATGAAATTAGTGTTCATGTGTACGCACTGCTTACCGTCTCCATGAACAGCGCATTTCATTTCATACCTCTATATGTTATGTAATATTATAAATACATGTATATGCTGAATATATATGATATATATGATATATAAACCAAGAATATAATTCTGAATATAATGAACTTTTGACCACAGGAACAACATGTATATATAAGAAGTCCATTTTTGACTCAAGTACCAAATATCAACAAAACGAACATTATTAACTTAAATGGTAACATAATGTTTATAAAATTTTAATAAGTGATATGAAAGGAATAATAATCTTGAAAAAGTTTCTTAAGAAAGTATAAATTAACTTTGGTTTATTATTCAGGAGATTAAAGAATGATCGAGTCAAGTCGGTCACGAGGTAAGGGAACTTCTTAACCCAATTTCTGTTCTTTGGGTTGATTTTCTCTTTCTTGTTTATATCATTATTTGATTATGTGAGAAATTATTTTTTTTATATTATCATGTATTTATACTTTATTTATGTGACCTTATAGTGAATACACATAAGTGATCTATTTTATTTACAAAAAGATCTTTGTAAGGGAAAATCTCACAATCTCATTTTTATCCGAGATTGTTTATACTTCAGAATTTACTGGGGAATATTTATCATCCACATACATGTTTACTAAATATGTAATATTATTTCTATCCTCCTACAATTTTTTAAATCCAATTTTACCCTTTGGTGATTAAAATATATTAAAATAATATTTTGTCGTTTTTAGTACGAGGTACTTTTTGACTTTTCCGGCCAAAGTATGAGAAGAATCTTTTTTTAACTTATACGGCATGAATAGATTTCTTATGATTTCATAGAACATTATATCCATGAAGCTTACTTTAAAAGTTTCAAGTTTATTTTTAAGAAACATCTTTTAGTATAAAATTGTATGACATGTTAAGAAAGGTAAAATGTTTTTGAAGAAGAAAGGATATTTTTTTCAATAATTCATTTTAAGTGTTTTATCAAAACAATTTTCCCATATAAGATTACATTATTTTATATGTGTATGTTTCAAGTATAATTTCAATATAATTTACATGGTTTCACTTTTCTTATGATGAAATGATATCCATTTGTTTTATATGGATTATGTTATGATGGGATGATGTTTATAAAACCCATTTTTATTCTTTATGATGAATGATCTATGTTTATGTTTTTGAACAAGTAAGAATGATTTCATTATGAGATGTGTGGAACCTATATCTCCCTATAATGCATAAGGTAAAGATTTATATCTCATGAGATAGACATGTCTGGAACAAAAAGTTAATCCAGTTCAGTGATATAGGACTGGAACGAGGAGTGAACTCGGTTCAGTAAGGGACTTTGTCCACTAAGATGGTCTTGGAAGCAATGGCTTGGATACTATGAAAATCATATCATGTGATTAATGGTTTTCCACAATTACATGTTTTATTCTCATGCTATTTTATCATGATTTATCTTCCTTTATGTTATATTCCTTACGTACTTCCATGATTTATGTCTTTGCTCAAGATTTTGATGTTTAGATTTTATGTTCAAGTTTTTACATTCAAATGTTTATGGATTGTTTTATGTTCTCTATGTTTACCCTTAATGAGAATTTGATCTCACCCTTTTTATGTTTTATTTTCACCAGGATATAAATAAATATTTTAGGTAACAAAAAAAGGGGAAGATCTTTATGGGAGATGTTGAAGATATTTCACCATGATTAGAATATTATTTTTCTGAGTTTCCAAAAACACTAAACTATTAAAGTACTTCGGTGTTTGTTTTTTTTATGTATTAAGTACTACAAAAAAGTAATGTAAAGTCAATGTATGTCAAGTGTGGGTCTCTACCAGTATATTTCCACTTCGGTTGGACTTTAATGATGCAGACATGTGTTGATTATGATTTGAGTTCCCATGGGTATTGGGGTGTGTTAAGTTGATAACAATGTCGAACACTTGGTGGGAGATTGAATTCAGGTTTGGTTGGGGCCATCCTAAGGGAAAGGGTTTTATTTATCAAGATTTTGTGGTAATAATATGAAGGTTATTGTGGGGAGAATAATATCTTGATGGTTTATTAGGTAATTTTATATCCTTTTTCTAATTGGATGGGCTTGGTTACATGACATCATTGTGTTTTGGTTTTGGAAATGGGTATTAGCTTGGATTTTCGGCCAGTTTAGTATATAACAACCTCAATCATTATTTCACATTAATTCATGATTTTATACATAAAATGTACATATAATACAACTTGGAAGATCATTATGTATAGTGAAATTAGGAATTAGGTACATTACATATCATCTTAAAATGGTAAAAACATAATCTTTATTGAAAATCTCATTAACATTGCAACACTTAAAACTGAATGGGGTAACCTAGGGACATGAGTTAGAAAGGGGTGCACTATAAGTACCAATATGGGAATAAACGTGGCATTGTATAAAGAGATTAATACATGTTATACAATAGTCATATAAATAGGGAATAAAATGGGTGATAATCATGAAAATGAATAATAATACATGATATAACATGATAACATAAAGGAAACATGGGAAATATGGAAACAACTTAAAGCAAATCATCATAAACATAGGTCAAGGGTAACTTCCAAGACATCATGATAGAAAAAGTCCCATAAATGAATCTATTTTAGTCTTTATCCCAACATGATGTCTCATAATAATAAACATTACCGATTTCATTGGAGTTCTATATAATTCAAGGTACACCTGTCACATTCATTTCATTATAATGATTAAGTGTTCCACATAGATCATAAAACATGGAATCATTTAATATAAAACTTTATTCCACAACCATGGAGTGTTTAATACATACATTTATATCCTAAATCTATAATTATAAGTGTATAAAGGTGAAAACCCTTTATAGAAAATGGGTATAGTATTCACTACACAATTATTTTGGTTGGAAAATCATGATGAAATTTTGGTAGCATAACAATGTCACTTAAAGATTCATAAAAATGGGATGATGAGAGTGAAATTGGTCTCTCATAATTTAAAAATAAAATTAATATTAGTATGGACATGGAAAAAAATATCCCAATAATAGTAATTAGAACTAAAATTTATAAGATAATGAAGAATCTTGAATAAAAAGGAGAAGGAGAGAATCGTTTTCCTTAAGTGTGTGACTCCAAATGCTTGGAAAGAGATTATTGAGATATTAGGGGAACCAATGGAGGAATCTAGATATTGTAGTAAAGATTAAGTATGTGATAAAAGGTTTCTTAGTGAATAAAATGAGATCCTGGGTTGGTTTATATAGTAATTGAGTGGGGATTTCATTATTGCTTCTCTAACATAGGTTTTGGAATATATATAAAAAGATATCCAAAACCAAAAACCTTTCTATGGTTTTTGAACATGTTTTATACAAAAAATAATGTATTTTTCATTATTTTATAAGTCCATAGTCCTAACATAATAAAATAATACCCTTTTTGATCAGGAAGTGAGTCATACTCTTGGAGAAATGATTTTATAACCACAAAATCTACTAATGGTTTTTGAGTATTTATAAATGATTTATAAAATTAATAAAATAAACTCAAATTCACAATAAATTAAATTAAAAACATATATTTTTTCTTGGATAATCTTTATAGAATTTATTACATCACTTTTGGGTCATTAAAATGGTAAAATACACACTATATATTTATACAATATTTAATTTTTACCCAAATATTTGAATGTATTGGATAATTAGGAAAAATTAACCATTTTATAAATTATATGTTCTGATTCCAAACATAATATTAATTTTATCAAAATAATTTCCTAATATATGTAGTTTCACATTTAAAATAATAACTAGTATTTATTAAAAATGTTGTGTTTTTCTAACAATAATTGTTTTCGAACAATTTGAAAACTTACATGGGTCTCCATAAAAAATAATTGATAATTTATATTTAACAAAAAATATTTAATAATAATATTTTATTAAAATATTATTTATTTCAAAAATCCATTAATTATTTAAAACAAAAACCATAATTGAAATTAAATACAAATTAAAAATACAATTCTTATTTTATTGTCTCAAAATCAAAATAATTTATAAAATAAAAATAATGAAATGAAAATATATTCATTATTATATATAATACACATATTAATATTACTAGGGTATTGATAGATATCCCTTTAATACACTAGAATACCGCATATGGGTATGGTGTACTGTAAAGACCCGTAAAATTCAAGGAAAATTTTTTCTTAATTTTCTTTAGAATTTTACAAGAGCGCGGTTTCAGACGGCACCTGATTCCGAGGCCCGGAGTGCCCGGAATTAATTTCCGAAGTTTGGCTCGGGTACGTTCAGTGAACGAACGAGCGGGAATTCCTAACTTTTGATCCGGTGCTCGGAATTGAAATCCGAGGGCACCGATGAACTCGCAGCGCCGGTATTCGCTTAATGAGACCTTTTCGGGAGTTGCGTTTGTTGCGGGTTGAGAGTTACGTTTTGGGGTTTTTCAGTTAAGTTAAATAAAATTTGTGTAATACAAATTTTGTTTTAACTTATTTAAAAACCTATCAAAGGTGGTTGGAAGTGGGACCCACACCCACTTAACCTCCCTTGGGAGGATTAAGTGTGGTGGGGCCCACACGAACCCCCTTTTCTTTTCAAATTCTCTCAACATACTTAACCCCCCTCTTTAATGGCTTAAGTTACTTAATTTATTTTTTGGGAGTTAACTCTTTTGAATTTCAAACATTTGAAATCCTTTTGAGTTGTGTGTTAATAAAATAAGTGGTATTCTTATTTTATTGAGGGTTCTTTGTTTGTCTTGGGAGAGCTTTCCCTTCATCTCCAAGCTCTGACGAAGAACGAAGAACGTCTTCATCCTCAACGAAGAACGACAACTCTTCGTCAAGGATCATCGACTCGGAGACCTAGTATCTTCGGACCTCTGCTTCCTCTTCGGACCTTCTTCGTCGGCAAACGAAGATCCGCCAACAACGTGTCGCATCGGACGTAAATCTTCGTCAACGGATTTGACGAACGACGACCGCGACGCCTGAATTCCGCGACGCCGTCTTCCGCGGAACGTAGAGGATTTCTTTGAATCTCAAACCCGAGGTAGGGGATGTTTTTATTAATTATTTTATTCCATTCCTGAATCGTGGATTTTAGCATGACTAAACGTGAGACTTTTTAGTTATGTTATTTGTTAACGCGAGGGGAGTCGGACCGCACGAACACGGCCGAAACCCCCTCCTTCGTTCATGTTGATTCATGCGGGTGGAAGCAAGAGGCGTGGTGCCGTCGCACCACGCGGATGAACATGCTTATGATTTCCGCAATACCGTCGCGCTTCGCCGAGGAGAGATTTCAAGAACGCGACGCCGTCGCGCCGCGTTGGGAGGATTCATGGCACGACGAAAGGGGCGCGGTGCCGTCGCACCGCGCCGGACGACGAACACCGCGGCCGGTTCCGGGCCGCGGTGAGACGAGGAGACCGCGGCCGGTTCCGGGCCGCGGCGGAAGGAAAGACCGGCGGCCGTGCCGCCGGCGTCGGGAGTCGAGGGCGGGACCGGAAATTCCGGTCCCGTTGGTAAAAACCGGCCGGCCAGCGGCCGGCCGGATGTCATAAAAGCCGGGGGATTAAACCCCCGGCCGGTTCTTCAAGACCCCCCTCTTAATGAGGGGGGCGGTTCTTTAAAGGAGGGGGGGGGGGCAAAGCCCCCCCGGTTCGTTCCAGCCGGCCCCCTTATGTGGGGGGCCGTTTTTTTTGGCAAAGGCACGGCCTTGAGCCGTGCCGCTTGAGAAAAACGCGGGGGCAATCAAGCCCCCCGCGTGACCACCCCGTGCGGCACCCGCCGCCGCCAGCGCGGCCCGCCGCTGCCGCCGCCACGCGGCCCGCCGCCGCCAGCGCGGCCCGCCACTGCCGCCGCCACGCGGCCCGCCGCCGCCACGCGGCCCGCCGCCACCGCGCCACGCGGCCCGCCGCCGCCACGCGGCCCGCCGCCGCCACGCGGCCCGCCGCCGCCGCGCCGCCGTCGCCGCCGCCGCCGGCCGCCGCGCCGCCGCCGCGCCACCCCCGGGGGGGGGGGGTCGGGCCGGGTCGGCCCGGACCCGGACCCCCCCGTTTCGGACCAGTTTTGGTTTTTCGCTCATAACTTGAGCCTCGGACCTCCGAATGACGAACCGTCTGCGGCAACGCGATCCTTGGATCGAGACGGTCGTTTCGGTATATCGCACTCAAGGTTTCGGTTTACTTTGAGTTCGGCCGGGTTGGTTCGTTCACGAAACCAACCGGGCCTTCGGAGCGGAAACACTCATATCTTGAGCTACGGACGTCCGATTGACGTGCCGTCAGACGCGTAGTGTTCCTCTTAGTGAGACGGATCTTTTGGCATACTCCGCCCGAGGTTTGGACGCAGGTGGAGTACGGTCGGGTTGGTTTTGCCTTAAAAACCAACCGGGCCCCGGAGACGAAAATGCCAATAACTCTCAGACCGGGCGTCCGATCGACGCGCCGTCTGTTGCGTTGAGTTCCTGTTGACGATACGGAACTTTTGGATACATCAACTTCGGTCTTCGTGACAGTTGATGTATCAGCCTCTCGGCTCGTGGAGCGGACCCTCCGTACGAGCTTGCTGTGTGCGGGAACCCTAGTGCTGGCTGCGACTGTTTTACTGCTACGACTGCTACTGTGACTGCGACGACGACAGTACAGAGATCCTGTGTGGATTTGACGACGACAGTACAGAGATCCTGTGTGGATTTGACGACGACAGTACAGAGATCCTGTGTGGATTAGACGACGACAGTACAGAGATCCTGTGTGGATTTGGCGACGACAGTACAGAGATCCTGTGTGGATTCGACGACGACGACTACAGCACTCAGCGATCCTACGTGGATCAGTGCTACAGGTTCTGTGTGAGCCCGATCCTGTGTGGGTCCTTGCGCTCAGCGGTTCTGTGTGAGCCAGCGCCTACAGGTTCTGTGTGAGCCCGATCCTGTGTGGGTCTTCTGCGGGGGTTAGTTACCTATCGATCCTTCGTGGGTCCGACGACTTAGATGGATCAGTGATCATCTTTATCGTCCTTGAAAAAGTATACCTGTGTGAGCTGAATCCTGTTGTTTTCCTGTGTGGATTGTGTTGTGCAATCCTGTGTGGATTATATTTTGCTTTCCTATGTGGAATACGTATACTTTCCTGCGTGGACTGAGTTGTACTTGGGCTCGGAGGTTGGAGTGTATTTGAATTGATGACTTAGGTATATGTATGGGCATATACCTAAGCAGTGTCGGTTGTTACTTCGTGATTGTACTTTTCTTCGTGGTTTATCCTTTGTGGATTTGAGAGACCTTCAGGGGTCTCGGGGTCCCTACTGAGTAGCTTATACTCACCCCTGCACGGGCTTTGCCCGCACTTCGTTGTGTTGGTTGCAGACGACGGACAGCGTTGACCTTAGCTGAGGCTTGCAGAGCGGGACGGTACCCGGAGGTGGACCACTGGGCGGGACGTGCTCGGAGCGGACGGCGGGACCCGTGGAGCAGAGGAGCTATCTGTACCCACCCTTCAGGTGGGATTTCCAGTGGACAGCTCGGAGTAGCGGCTTTACTTTTCAGTTGCTGTTTTTTTTCCCTTTTCGAGTTGTACTTTACTTTCAGTTTGGGTTTGTATTCTGGCCCATTTACTTTTCCGCACTTTCAGTTGTTCTCTGCTTTCTTAGTGATTACCTTCCGCTTGTTTACTCTGTGGTGTGTGTTTTCTTTTCAAAGGCAATGCCTTCCCTTTTTACCGGGATTTACGCCTTGGTGCTAGTCGCCAGCCCCTGGCCTATGGAAGGCGGGCTTGGGGTAGTCACGGCTCGGACCCCGAGGGCGGGTCGTGACAAATTGGTATCAGAGGAGTTCGGTTCTACCGCGAACTCTGATCTTTTCTATGTGAAGCAATAATGTTTAGCGTATTGAGTGTGGTTATCAGTCCAGGGAGTCCAGTGTTGGTGCGGCGGCCGACGTATCCGTACACCAGGACCCTGACTTCTGATTTCCGACTTAATGCACGAAAACATTGATTGCGTGTGTGTTTCAAAGTTTTCTTTGTGATTACTTGTGTCAGCTCACCGGGTATACTGATCTGCTTTATGAAAGTCTCAAGTTTTCCTTGTGATTACTTGTGCCAGCTCACCAGGTATTCTGTTCTAACCGTGGCGCACCTGTTTCCTTTTCAGGATGGCCCCACGACGGCAGCCAGCTAGGGTTCCGAGAGTCGAGCGAGACGACAGCCCACCGAGCGACGAGGCTTCGGTGCAGGGCCCTTTTCCAGTAGTGGCACCGGCGGTAGCTTTACCCGCCGATTTCCCGATGCTTCCAGCAGCAGCCGCTGACGATGCACGTCGCCTCAGCGCACTGCATGAGTTTCAGCGCCAGCGACCGCCCAGGTTTCGCGGGGAGACGGATCCCCAGGCAGCAGAGGACTGGCTGGAGGCAGTAGTTCGAGTGTTTAGGCTAGTGAGGACACCAGCAGACCTCATGGTGATCCTCGCTGCGAGCCTACTACACGCAGCAGCAGGACGATGGTGGAGCTTGATGCTCCAGGTGCACGATGAGGCATCTCTTCTTTGGACGGACTTTGAGAGCATCTTCCGCTCGGAGTTCGTCCCAGCCACCCTTCGTGCGGTGCGTATCCAGGAGCTTCTACAGCTGCGGCAGGGCAGCATGACGGTCGCTCAGTACTCGGCGAGATTTACCGATCTCTCGCGCTACTCGACTGACATGGTACGGGACCCATTCTTCCGGGCCCGAACCTTCGAGCAGGGTTTGAGACACGAGATCAGGGCATCGCTGATCTCCCTCAGCATACCGACTCAGACAGGAGTACTGGAGCGGGCCCTTCTGATCGAGAGCTTCCTTGCTGAGTCTACACCAGCACAGAGACCCACCGCAGGACGGCACGTGGCAGAGTCATCTGCAGCTGGCAGTCGGCGAATGACTCAGGGGTCCAGACAGACCAGACCTCAGGGCACTGGCTCAGCAGTGCAGGGCACACAACGCGGAGCCAGTCTTTCGAGTGGAAGACAGTGCTATGCATGCAGCGGGCGAGGCCACATGGCTCGTGACTGCCCGACCCGCCATGCGGAGGAGCAGCAGACGGTTGAGGAACCACCTAGGCAGAGGCAGAGGTTCGACCGTGGCGGTCTGCAGGAAGGAGGCGGACGAGGCAGAGGAGCAGGCCGAGCAGCAGGTGGTGGACGACGCTTTGAGGCTCTACCACCACCACCACCAGGAGGTCCACCCCGACCGCAGGGAAGAGCTCAGCTTCAGGCAGCCGAGGCCTTCGATCATGGAGCTCTGGGAGCCGATGGACAGGAGCAGAACTAGTGGTTACATCCTTTGTACTTCTGGTTCCTTGTTGCTTTTGTGTAGCGTCTTGTATTACGAGCTGCAATAATAAAAGACGCATACCTTGTGATGTTTTCGTTCCTGTCCTCTATCGTAATGTTACTAAGAGGTTCCAGTTTTGGCTGTTGACTTGACCCTCACTTGTGAGACATCTACTGGAGGAGGCCCAGTTACCACACACTGATGCCGACAGTGTGACACAACCCTTGGAGGCGAGAGTAACGGTTGAATCTCTTAGTAGTAGCGTCGAGGCCTTACGACGTCATCCTTAGTATGGATTAGTATCATCCATGTTAGGATTGACTGTTTTAGGCAAAGAATGTGGTTCATCCAGGGGATGAGACCAGGTTTCTCTTTTCGGCAAAGTAGAAATCTCGCAGCTCTTGTGGGACCAGAGATGGTCCGGGCCACGTCAGAAGAGGTCCATGTCATCCAGGAGCGGGTCCTACATGGACGATCGATTCCTCTTGTGCGCAACAGATGGCGGCACGAGAATCTCCAGGAGAGCACATGGGAGCGGGAGGCTCAGATGCGTGCTCAGTACCCTCTTTTGTTTCCCTAGTTTTTGATGTAGCTTTACGGGGACGTAAAGCCCTGAGGTGGGAGTAATGTAAAGACCCGTAAAATTCAAGGAAAATTTTTTCTTAATTTTCTTTAGAATTTTACAAGAGCGCGGTTTCAGACGGCACCTGATTCCGAGGCCCGGAGTGCCCGGAATTAATTTCCGAAGTTTGGCTCGGGTACGTTCAGTGAACGAACGAGCGGGAATTCCTAACTTTTGATCCGGTGCTCGGAATTGAAATCCGAGGGCACCGATGAACTCGCAGCGCCGGTATTCGCTTAATGAGACCTTTTCGGGAGTTGCGTTTGTTGCGGGTTGAGAGTTACGTTTTGGGGTTTTTCAGTTAAGTTAAATAAAATTTGTGTAATACAAATTTTGTTTTAACTTATTTAAAAACCTATCAAAGGTGGTTGGAAGTGGGACCCACACCCACTTAACCTCCCTTGGGAGGATTAAGTGTGGTGGGGCCCACACGAACCCCCTTTTCTTTTCAAATTCTCTCAACATACTTAACCCCCCTCTTTAATGGCTTAAGTTACTTAATTTATTTTTTGGGAGTTAACTCTTTTGAATTTCAAACATTTGAAATCCTTTTGAGTTGTGTGTTAATAAAATAAGTGGTATTCTTATTTTATTGAGGGTTCTTTGTTTGTCTTGGGAGAGCTTTCCCTTCATCTCCAAGCTCTGACGAAGAACGAAGAACGTCTTCATCCTCAACGAAGAACGACAACTCTTCGTCAAGGATCATCGACTCGGAGACCTAGTATCTTCGGACCTCTGCTTCCTCTTCGGACCTTCTTCGTCGGCAAACGAAGATCCGCCAACAACGTGTCGCATCGGACGTAAATCTTCGTCAACGGATTTGACGAACGACGACCGCGACGCCTGAATTCCGCGACGCCGTCTTCCGCGGAACGTAGAGGATTTCTTTGAATCTCAAACCCGAGGTAGGGGATGTTTTTATTAATTATTTTATTCCATTCCTGAATCGTGGATTTTAGCATGACTAAACGTGAGACTTTTTAGTTATGTTATTTGTTAACGCGAGGGGAGTCGGACCGCACGAACACGGCCGAAACCCCCTCCTTCGTTCATGTTGATTCATGCGGGTGGAAGCAAGAGGCGTGGTGCCGTCGCACCACGCGGATGAACATGCTTATGATTTCCGCAATACCGTCGCGCTTCGCCGAGGAGAGATTTCAAGAACGCGACGCCGTCGCGCCGCGTTGGGAGGATTCATGGCACGACGAAAGGGGCGCGGTGCCGTCGCACCGCGCCGGACGACGAACACCGCGGCCGGTTCCGGGCCGCGGTGAGACGAGGAGACCGCGGCCGGTTCCGGGCCGCGGCGGAAGGAAAGACCGGCGGCCGTGCCGCCGGCGTCGGGAGTCGAGGGCGGGACCGGAAATTCCGGTCCCGTTGGTAAAAACCGGCCGGCCAGCGGCCGGCCGGATGTCATAAAAGCCGGGGGATTAAACCCCCGGCCGGTTCTTCAAGACCCCCCTCTTAATGAGGGGGGCGGTTCTTTAAAGGAGGGGGGGGGGCAAAGCCCCCCCGGTTCGTTCCAGCCGGCCCCCTTATGTGGGGGGCCGTTTTTTTTGGCAAAGGCACGGCCTTGAGCCGTGCCGCTTGAGAAAAACGCGGGGGCAATCAAGCCCCCCGCGTGACCACCCCGTGCGGCACCCGCCGCCGCCAGCGCGGCCCGCCGCTGCCGCCGCCACGCGGCCCGCCGCCGCCAGCGCGGCCCGCCACTGCCGCCGCCACGCGGCCCGCCGCCGCCACGCGGCCCGCCGCCACCGCGCCACGCGGCCCGCCGCCGCCACGCGGCCCGCCGCCGCCACGCGGCCCGCCGCCGCCGCGCCGCCGTCGCCGCCGCCGCCGGCCGCCGCGCCGCCGCCGCGCCACCCCCGGGGGGGGGGGGGGGGGGGTCGGGCCGGGTCGGCCCGGACCCGGACCCCCCCGTTTCGGACCAGTTTTGGTTTTTCGCTCATAACTTGAGCCTCGGACCTCCGAATGACGAACCGTCTGCGGCAACGCGATCCTTGGATCGAGACGGTCGTTTCGGTATATCGCACTCAAGGTTTCGGTTTACTTTGAGTTCGGCCGGGTTGGTTCGTTCACGAAACCAACCGGGCCTTCGGAGCGGAAACACTCATATCTTGAGCTACGGACGTCCGATTGACGTGCCGTCAGACGCGTAGTGTTCCTCTTAGTGAGACGGATCTTTTGGCATACTCCGCCCGAGGTTTGGACGCAGGTGGAGTACGGTCGGGTTGGTTTTGCCTTAAAAACCAACCGGGCCCCGGAGACGAAAATGCCAATAACTCTCAGACCGGGCGTCCGATCGACGCGCCGTCTGTTGCGTTGAGTTCCTGTTGACGATACGGAACTTTTGGATACATCAACTTCGGTCTTCGTGACAGTTGATGTATCAGCCTCTCGGCTCGTGGAGCGGACCCTCCGTACGAGCTTGCTGTGTGCGGGAACCCTAGTGCTGGCTGCGACTGTTTTACTGCTACGACTGCTACTGTGACTGCGACGACGACAGTACAGAGATCCTGTGTGGATTTGACGACGACAGTACAGAGATCCTGTGTGGATTTGACGACGACAGTACAGAGATCCTGTGTGGATTAGACGACGACAGTACAGAGATCCTGTGTGGATTTGGCGACGACAGTACAGAGATCCTGTGTGGATTCGACGACGACGACTACAGCACTCAGCGATCCTACGTGGATCAGTGCTACAGGTTCTGTGTGAGCCCGATCCTGTGTGGGTCCTTGCGCTCAGCGGTTCTGTGTGAGCCAGCGCCTACAGGTTCTGTGTGAGCCCGATCCTGTGTGGGTCTTCTGCGGGGGTTAGTTACCTATCGATCCTTCGTGGGTCCGACGACTTAGATGGATCAGTGATCATCTTTATCGTCCTTGAAAAAGTATACCTGTGTGAGCTGAATCCTGTTGTTTTCCTGTGTGGATTGTGTTGTGCAATCCTGTGTGGATTATATTTTGCTTTCCTATGTGGAATACGTATACTTTCCTGCGTGGACTGAGTTGTACTTGGGCTCGGAGGTTGGAGTGTATTTGAATTGATGACTTAGGTATATGTATGGGCATATACCTAAGCAGTGTCGGTTGTTACTTCGTGATTGTACTTTTCTTCGTGGTTTATCCTTTGTGGATTTGAGAGACCTTCAGGGGTCTCGGGGTCCCTACTGAGTAGCTTATACTCACCCCTGCACGGGCTTTGCCCGCACTTCGTTGTGTTGGTTGCAGACGACGGACAGCGTTGACCTTAGCTGAGGCTTGCAGAGCGGGACGGTACCCGGAGGTGGACCACTGGGCGGGACGTGCTCGGAGCGGACGGCGGGACCCGTGGAGCAGAGGAGCTATCTGTACCCACCCTTCAGGTGGGATTTCCAGTGGACAGCTCGGAGTAGCGGCTTTACTTTTCAGTTGCTGTTTTTTTTCCCTTTTCGAGTTGTACTTTACTTTCAGTTTGGGTTTGTATTCTGGCCCATTTACTTTTCCGCACTTTCAGTTGTTCTCTGCTTTCTTAGTGATTACCTTCCGCTTGTTTACTCTGTGGTGTGTGTTTTCTTTTCAAAGGCAATGCCTTCCCTTTTTACCGGGATTTACGCCTTGGTGCTAGTCGCCAGCCCCTGGCCTATGGAAGGCGGGCTTGGGGTAGTCACGGCTCGGACCCCGAGGGCGGGTCGTGACATGTACAATGGTGAGACTTGAATGGGGCAGTTCATCGTATATGGTTTGGGTCGTGATCTCAATGAACTTGAACTTATCCCATAAACGGTTTCACTCATTCTTAAGTTATTCGATCTTAGATTGGGATTGGTTAATTGAAATTCATAGTGATTATATCTCCCTTGGAATCTCTGATGATCTAGATTCATAGGGTAAGCTTCTCCTAGTTGAGCAAATCACTTCCTTTGTCTATGTCAGTTGGATTTATTAAAACCCTATATTTATTTTAATCAAGTGAAAACTATTCAATAGATATATTATCATTAGTAAATATGCTTGATGGTATTTTAAATCCAATTTAATAGAATAAATACAATTTAGTTAATGTGTTTTTTATATCCATTACACTTAATATGACATTTAATTTAATTCATAAAGGTAATTTATTTTATAATTGTTCGGTTCATTAAAATATTTCCCCCTCTAGAAATTTCTCCCTAAAAGTATTATTTCCCCAAAATAAAATAGATGAGGGTAATTATATTTCAAATCTTACTTAGTTTCCCACATCCCTTATTCAAACCTATGGTTTCTCCATAACACTTTTACCAGGTGCATTGTCTTATTTGGTAAAACTTTGTCTATCTGATCGAATAACTTCACTGTATTCTCCTTATATGAGAGATCATTCTCCAATGGTCCACCTCTATATTTATTACAAGTTAGGGTAATGGTATTTAATTCCTTAAAAGAGATACATGGAATACTTCATGTACTTAATATAGGTTAGGTGGGAGTTTTAGTTTATTGTACACCACTCTAATGCGATTGAGGATCTCAAAGAGACCAATGTATCATGGACTAATCTTTCCCTTATTCCCTAATCTCATGATTTTAATCCATAAAGATATGTGGCATAATACCATGTATCTAACATCAAACTCTAGGTCTCATCGACGATTGTCAACATATATCTTAATCCAACTCTAAGAATCCTTGATGTGTTGCTAAATGGTCCAGACCATTTCCACCATTTTTCTCGACCATTTTAGGACCTAACATTATTCTTCCCCCAAGTTCATCCTAAAATTAATGTGTTATGAAACTCTAATCATAAAGGGATTCATACGGATCCACTTGTATAGTTTATTGGAATCAATTATTATATGATAACTCAATCATAGGAATATTTTGATCACATCCTCCTTTGAAGTAAATTGAGCATACTCTCAACATGTCCTCAAGTTTCTAAAAAGTCCACTCATATTGGCAATAAATTTTTCTGTAATAAGACATTTTTAGGATCAAATTAGTATTTATAGAATGTACAAGACTCTTTCCAAACATGGAGGTAAATATTGGATCTCCATCATATACAATCGGTAGTGGTGCTCCATGCATCATCACCACTCATATAATGTATATCCTTTCATGTTTATTAAGTGAGAATTCCTCTAGAATCGTAATGAATTGTGAAGTATTTATAATACCATCCATTACAGCACATATTTCATTATTTCAACTTTGTGTATTTGGAAGACCTGTGTCAAATTCCATTGTGATTTTTTCCCATTTCAATGTAGGTATGGGTAATGGTTGCATCATCCCCATATATTTTTTCTTTATTAATTCACTTACAGAAATAAAAGACATCTTAATTTATATTTTATGATATCCATCATCATATTGTATTACCAAGATTGATCATGGAGATATTGATACATATTTTTTCTTCCTGGATGGATGGAGAAGTCTGAGTTATGGGCATCATAAAATAGATCCTTCTTTAACTCATGATTTATTGGTACATATATTCGTGACCCAAATCTTACAACTCCTTCTTAATTAACATTAAACTTTGATGATTTCACCTTTATTATAGTTTCCAATTTCCTTTTAATTAGCACATCATCTCTTTGAGAATCCTTTATCTTCTCCAGAAGGGATGGTTGGGAAATATTTTGTGAAAGGATTGATGATGTTCATTCCTTTATGATTCTCATGTCCATACTTTCAAAATATAATAATATCAATTTTCTCTAAATTTTCTTCAATTATAGAATTACTAAATAATTTCTACTTAAATCATCTACCACTTTATTCACATTCCTAAGATGGTAGTCAATCGAGTAGTCATAGTCCTTGATTAACTTTAACCATCTTCATTGGTGTTTATTCAACTTTTTCTAGGTGAATATATACTTTAGGATTTTAAAATTAATATATATTTCACATTTCTCTCCAAAAGAGACAATATCCCCATATATTCAAAGAGAATATCACTACAAAAAACCCCAGATCATGCATTGGGTAATTTTGTTCATTAACTTTCTACTTCCTTGATGAATAGGATATCACTTTTTCATTTTTCATTAACAAAGATCCCAAAACCTTTTTTGAAGAAATGTAGAATACCATGAAAAGTTATCAAATTGTGGGTAGTGTGAGTACATGTGCATTGATAAGACTTCTTTTTAACTCCTTGAATCTCTCTTCATATTCTACATTACAAGAAAACATGACTCCCTTTTGAGTTAGCTTGGTTAGAGGGTCTGACATTCATAATAAATTTCTCACAAATTGATGATATTATCAATCTAATATAAGGAAAATATGGATATTTGTCACATATTTTGGAATAAGATATACTTAAATAATTTATATCATTTAAGTGTACACATATATCTCATTTCTTGTGATAATATTCCAAAAAAATTAGACATCCTTCAACGAGAACTCAAATTTTCTTTACTTTTCATAAAGAATATCCTTCCAAAAGGTCTTTAGAATAATAATCAGATGCTCCTCATGCTCCTCCTTTATTTTTGGATTATATTGTTATATCATCTATAAATACTACCACAAATTTGTCGAGGTAATATCTAAAGACTCTATTCATCAAGTCCATGAATATTTATAGAGAATTTGTGAGTTTGAATTTCATTACTATTAACTTATAGTGCCCTTAACTCATAAAAAAATTAGTCTTGGGGATATCCTCCTTCTTCACCCAAACTTTGTAATATGTTGGCTACATATACACCTCATAGAAGTATTGAGATCAATGTATCTAATAAAAAAAGTCATCTATCTATGGTAGAGGGTACTTAGTCTTTATCATGATCTTGTTGAGGTCATTATAATCAATGAAAGGGTGCATTGACTGATCCTTCTTATTGGTGAAGATGACTAGTCCACCCCATGCCAAAGCACATTAGAATATGAACCCTTTATCCATATTCTCTTATAATTTCTTCTTTAACTCCTTAACTTCTATAACATTCATTCTATAAAGATTCATGGATAATGGTAACACCCCAGGTATAATCTCGACTGAAAATTAAACCTATCTCTTAGGAGGAAGACCAAGAAATTATTCAAGAAACACATCATTTTATTCCCTCACAATGGTTATCTCTTAAAATGTGATCTTTTCCTTAGACTCAATCATTTGAGCTAGATAC
The DNA here is from genome assembly GCA_963277665.1 of Viscum album. NCBI lineage: Eukaryota > Viridiplantae > Streptophyta > Magnoliopsida > Santalales > Viscaceae > Viscum > Viscum album. The sequence continues at coordinate 1,162,141,496 of OY728126.1, forward strand.
GCTTACTTGTAAGGAAATAATATCCATTCTTGAGATGATGGCTCTAAATAAGATCTATCCCCCTCCTTTAACCTGTATAGAATCTGGGTATGATTCGTTATATAGAGGGTTATTTCCTTATCATAGATATTTATGTTGGATCTATAGAGATAAAACCAATCCATACCCACAATTTCATCAAATTACACCAAAGGTAGTATGAAAAAATTCACTAGGAAGTTCAACCGAAAAATTTTGACAGGGGAGGAGTTATATACTTAGGATGTAATAAATTAATCATTTTAAATTTTTAATAAAAACTCTACTTCCATGATTTATGGTGGTGTTTGAATATTTATAAAAAAATTTACTAATATGATGGAATGAAAAGATCCATAATAAAAAATCATGTTCATCGTTCTTGAATGAATAACTAGTGTACTTGTCACCACTTCATTGTCAATATCAACCTTAGTGGTTGTGATGTAAAAAGCTCAACCTTTTTACCTTGGTGGTTGTCAGTTGTCTCTAAAAACTATTAGCTTAGTGGACTGGTTTGAAAAGTGTCTCGGTTCCTAAAATTTGAAGCAATGAAGGGATGACAAAATCATTTCTTTCCTGCATCCCATTATAGGATTTTTCCTATCAGTAATCACTTATTATGTTCCCTTACTCCTCGTACCTAAAGATTTTCCTCACCCCCATATGAAATTTTTGGGGTGCTTTCATCCTCTCCTTTGACATGTGGGATGTTGAAATTTATTATTACCGTTATATTTCTCTATCGAACCACTATAATTAAACTTCACTTTACACATATTATCCCCATGATACCCTTGAAATTATCTGATCTCTATCTCAAATTTGAGGGAATATCGAACAATTTCCTCATAGCTATCAAAGTCTCAGATCACTAGGGAATTTTGTCAACTTTGTTTTAGGCCACCAAAGAAGAATTAAACCTTATATTTAGGGGAAACGACAAAGAAATATTCATATTGTGGAATTGTTTTTATGTTTTACTCATAAATTTCAATAGATTCATCTTATTTATTCTTGAGGGATAGAAAATACATTTCCATTTTAAGTTAGAGAGTGTGGGAGAATATGTGTCGAAAACATTTCCCACAATTCCTTACATCCCATCGCTTCGATATATTCCTCAAGATTTGTATTTTTGATCAATGTACACAACTAATCTGCTTCTATATCCATAAGATAAATATCTAGTAGAACCTTCTCATTCTCAAAACATTAAAGAATAGAGAAGATCTTCTCAATTGAGTTAATACATTTTTCATGATTAAGGGATCAGATGATCCATTTAATGTCAGAGGCATTTGTCACATGAATTTATTTATTGTAATTTTTTATTTCTTAAGGGGATTTGGGAGGTCTTCCACATCTGGGTTTCTATTCATATCATGAGTCATATAAGATATTATCGTCATAGAGTTTGTGATTCCCACTCCCATCCATTTGGTCATCTCATTGGGGTAATCATCACATTACTCATTTAATATCCTAGACTTCATGGAGGTATATATCTATTTAATTTTGAGATAAAATTTATTAATTTTGGTTAATTTAATGTTTAATGGGTATATTAGGAGGCTTTGGGGGGTCAGTGGTTTTGGACATGAAAGGAAAGGGAAAAATATATTTCCAGTGAATATTTCATGGTTGGCACACAGTTAGGGATAACTGTGCACCCAAACCATGCTAGCCAGGTGGAGGGGTGAATGGTTAAGAAAAACCATGCTAGGGGGAAATTAAAATCTTATGGACTTGGGAAGATGCATTCTTCTTGATTGGCACAATTTTTTTTAAACTGTTCAATATTCCTAGGTTATTGTGCGACTTGGACCCCTCTTTGATAGAGTCTGACGCATGGTTTGCACGTGGTTTAGAAAACCATGCAACCAAACTGTGCACCACATTAAAAGGTGAAAAAAATTACCAAATCCCCCCCTCACAATTTTATGTTAAACACCAGATTTTATCCTCATTTGTTCCTCCTCCAGCCCTAGTAATGAATGCAACTTCCCTAATCTTCTTAGGAGTAGATCTTCTTCGATTCTAGGCTTTTTGTAGTGCCATTAGTTGAATATCTAATATCTAGGTAAGTCTAATTCTCCACCTACTTCTTTCATCCAGATTAAAGATTTTGGATTTTTTATTCTTCTTCCAAAGAACTAAAACCCTCTTTTTCTAGTAAATCATATGATTGGGCTTCAAAGGGTTCCTGATTCCAGATCTAAGGCTATGATTAAGAGTGTGTTCATATTAATATTCAAGTTAAGTGGTCTAAAAGTATTATTCCATTATTTTATTGTTGATTTTTTAATGCGTGGTTGTGATATTTCTTCCCTGTTTGTGTCCATTTGATGACTTTAGTAATATTTGGTATAATGGTTTGCTAAGTGTTAAATTAAACCCCTTGTGATCCCCATATAATGAATTGTGGTTGATTAGATCGGTTTATGGCTACCTATGGGGTGTGCCCACACTTTTGAACATGGTAAATGTTAATGTTAAGAATAGAGTTGATTTTGTATTGACATGGAGCCCATGGAAAATTTGATGATATTATAGTTTGAATTATAAATAATAATTAATGTTGGTTGTCTAGGATTTGATAATGTCCAAAGGGGTTTTTTGGAATGATGTGAAAAAGGGTTAAATGGATTAACGTGAATGTGAAAAATGGCTTATGAAGTTTTAATAGAAGTCTGTAAATGGATTATGACATATGAATTTATGAATACGTTAAGTGGGATAGAAAATGGAAATGGTAAATGGGTTAATGAGTTGAGACATAAAGAAGATTTATGTGCTAAATTAAATATTAAATGTGAATGTTATGTGTATTGATTTTGGTATGATTTTTAATATGGTATATATGGTTAATTAATAAATAAGAAGGTGCCCATGGATTGGTATTGTGGTGGTATTAGACATGAGGATCTACACCCATGGGTTGGGTTAGACTAAGGCTTCAAACCCCACCCCTATAATGTATAGTTTAGGGAAGGGTATTGAGGCTCCATGCCCTTAATGGTGCATTTGATGAAACAACACAGACTAAGGCTCCATGGTAAATGTGATGTATTGATTAAAAAATATTTATCCATTGTGAGATAGGGACCGTGAATTACTCCCTTATGCAGGGTATTTGATTATATTTGGATTTTGTGTAAATGATTTAAATGTTTAACACATGAAACAAGTGATGAATTATAATGAATAATGAAAATGGTTATAGTGAATATTGTTAACTAATATCACCCAAGTAAAATTTTGTTTTTCTTACCAATTATTTTAGTAATTTAATGCACTATATGTTAGACTGGATATTTTTTATACACCATTAGTGGTGGCCTACTAATTTTTCCTCACACCCTGCTCAGGTCTCCATTAGGTACTCGAGAAAATTTCATGGTCGTAGGTCAGGACAAGGGTAAAGGCCCTATGCTAGGGAGTTGATTCAGACTTAGGATGTGCATGGTTAAGGATTGGGGATTGAAGTCAGGACCCATTTTGGGATTCTGTTTTGGTCCTTTCGTTGTGATTTTCTTGCACTTTAGGCACTATTATCATGACATGGAATATTTACTATTGGTTGTGGTCATAACGTATTTTAGATATGGCTGATAATGCATGTTTCTTTTTTATTTCTTAATGTTTCTTTATTTCATATATTATATATAATGGGTTACTATTGTAAAGAAGGTATAGTTTCCCCATGTGGTCAATTAGACCCTCACTACTAGTCAGCAACCTTTGGTGTACGAGGAGGATCACCTGAGGTTATGTGGTGACCCAGCTCGGAGCACTGATTTAGTTTCTTTCAGATTGAAGGTGTTAAAAAGTGGAATCATAGAAGGTTATTTATATGGTATTATTATTTTAAGATTTTATATGAGATATTAGGGAGTGTAGATCCTTATAAATGAGCTTGTTCAGGGGATTAGCTAACCCATGCAAGAGGAAAAAACCAAGTACACAGGGTGGGAATTGTTTTTCTTTGTGTGTCTTGTTATAGTTGAATGATATTTCAACATTGGGTGATGCTCTTGTTGTGTGATGTGATTGTTTTATTATATTTTTCTCATGTACATAATGACATGTAGTGGTGAATTCATTTATCATTATAATAACCCAGAAATATAAGTGGCATACGTTATGATTGGAAGACATGGTATGGGTGTGTGATACATTAAGAGTCGAAATAATTTTACTTTCTTGAGAATATTTGAATATAATGGTGTCTAATAAAGATGACACAAATGGTTAAATGGAAGAAATATGAAATAATGGTTAAGAAATTGTGATTACTGAAAATTTAAAAAATAGTTAAAATATTTGTTGTAATAATATTTGAAATGGGAAATGCTCTTGAAAGAGAGAGTTTTTGTGTTAAGAAAGTGAAAATGGTTAAATAATGTATTAAATGATGGAAATTTAATTACCCCATGTTTACCATGCCCTGTGTTAGAGATAGTCAATGGTAGTGTTCTATGTGTGATGATTTTTATTGTGTTAGTGTGTGAAAAATGGGTTGTTTATGGTTAGTTTAGAGACTTATTTTACATAAAATGTTGAAAATTTATGTTATGTGTTGTAATACCAATGTTTGGTAATGTATGAAAATTCAACCATGATGTTGTGTGTTGGTTGGGAGACAAGAGGATATCACCAATAATTCTCCACTAATAGTAGAGAAAGAAAACCCATTTTCCCAATATAATCTAGGAGAGGATTAGTTCCACGATAACTTTACTCATTTTATTTAGTTTATGGAACATGACGTAGGGCAGGTCATGTCCAGTGTGTTTGATCTGACTAGAGAGTTTCAATTGTAGCACCCTCCAATGTTTTCTAGAGAGGGTCTACCGGAGGCTACAAAATTATGGATAGAGTCCATCCAAATGATTCTTGATTACTTGGAACCTATAGTGAAAATGCGAGTCAAGTTGGTGTCATACATGTTGTGGTTACCAGAAAGGTGTTGGGGGGATATCTTGGTTCAGACTCAGTAGGATGATGGTATGTTATGTAAATACTTTCAAGAAAAGTTTCTATGGGATTTCTACCTAGAGACTTTGATATAGGTTCGGGCTACAAAGTTTATTAGGTTGACCTGGGGGACTATGTCAGTGATGGATTATGTTGTTTGTTTCATATACTTTCAACACTTTGTTCTAGTATTGGAAGGGGATGATCCTGTTAGGGAGAGACATTTTTAGGATTTACCTAAACATGATATTAAATCTTATATGAACAACTTCTTTTTAACATGGTTTGGGAAATTAGTGGATCAATACATTAGCAAAAAAGGGAACATGAGGGAGGATTTAGGTAGTGGGTTTTTGGTTCTGGTTGGATAGACTAGTGGTGCAACTTCCAAGGGTAAAAAGTGTTGTTTTGAAAATATTCTCTAATGTATTAGTGTGAGGAGTAGTTATAAGAGAGGATCAACTTATTAGAGTGGTGAACATGTGTTTTTATATCAATGTGGCATGATGGAGAACATACATGGATAGTAGCCCCGGCCACTAGTTGGGTTCTGAGAACACAAAAGAATGTGGAATGCATATAGGTTCAGCAGGAGCCCTCGAAATATGCTCATAGATGGGGGATTGAGGATAATTCTGAGTTTAGGAAGGGTGTTAGTTACCCTATATCAGGAAGAAATTTAGTTCTCCACCAATCGCACCAGTAGAGGTGTAGGTCACGATACTCGAAAATGAGAACGTCCATACCAGTAGGGAAGCACAATTCCAATGATTTAGACTATAGACTAGGGTAGAGGGGTATTTAAGCTACATTTAGTTCAGTAAACACCTGGAGGTGGTGAGGATGGACCATGGACTATTTGAGGTAAAATCCTTGAAGCTTGCAAGATTTTTAGTGTTTTATTTGATACAGGTGCCTTTCATTTGTTTTTTATGCTTATTTTTTGGTTGTGTTAGGTCTAGAACTGGATTGTTTATTTGGGGTTATGTCGACTAATACACCATTATGATTGTGAGAATAAAACATCAATAAATTTAAGTGGTGTGCTCTCGAGGTTGGTGGGTACCAATTTCTATGGGAATTGTTTTTTCTTGAGATTATAGGTTTTTATCTAATCTTTAGGATGGGATGGATAGTGTTATATGAAACCCGTATTGATAGTTACTATTATAGGGTAACATTCATGTCTCATGAGAGAGAATTATATCCATCATGGTGAATGGGATGTCTATCTAGGCCATGCAGGTCCGGTTTTTTAGTGGTTGGGTTAACTCATAGTTCAAATGGATAGTCTTATGCTTGATGATGGGGGAGTAGAGAATTATATCTTTCCACTAGTGGTGAATCAGTTTAAGGATGTATTTCTTGAATATTTCGAATGGATTCCACCCGAGAGGTATGTTGAGTTCACGATAAAATTACTGCAAGGAGTAGAACTGGTTTCCATTATGCCATATAAGATGACACTAGAAGAACACTAGGAACTTTAGTCTTAGATGGACGTACTAGAGGAAAATGCGTTAATTTTTCCTAGTATGTCACCTTGGGAATTCCCTATTTTATATTCTAAGAAAGCTAATGGAAACTTTCAACTATGTGTTGGTTATAGGAAAATGAATTAGATGAAACTTTAGAAAAGATACCCTATTCATTGAATAAATGGTATTTTTTTTAAAATGTAGAGATGTGATTTAGTGTTCTCCATGATTGATATGAGTTCAGGTTATCATCTGTTAATGGTGGGACCATCTGATGTACCAGAACAACCTTTAGAATCATGTACAGGTTGTACAAGTTTATTGTGATGTCGTTCGGATTGACCAATGCATCCCTAGTGCTTGTGGCTCAAATGAACCAAATATTCCACCCTTAACTAGACAAATTTGTAGTATTCTTTTTTGATGACATCATGGTGTACACTTAAACTCATAACAATCATGAAAAATATCTTGAAATCTTCTTGAGTACAATAATAGGGAATATGATATACACCAAACTATCCAAATTCCATTTCTGGAAATATTGTGTGCATTTCTTGGGTCACATCATCTCAGAGGAAGGCATGGAAGTGGACCCATAGAATGTATAGGTAGTTGTGTCTTTGTATCATCCCAATAATGTTTCTAAAGTTCATTGTTTTCTGGATTTTAGTAGATATTATGAAAGTATAATTAAATAATTTTCTCATTTGGTATAACCACATTCATGCTTGACAATGAAGGGAACCATGTTTGAGTGGTCAGAGGCATGTGATGATGATTTACAAGAGTTGAATAAGCGGTTAATGACCACACCAATTCTGACCATACCTGAGCATTATAATTAGTATATCGTGTTTCTCAATGTTTATAGTGTTGGAATTGTGGAAGTACTGATGTGGAATGATAGGGTTATGGAATATGGGTCATGAAAGTTGAGTCCACATGAAAGAAATTACCATAATCATAATCTTAATCTAGCTATGATGGGTTATTCTTTAAAGTGTTTGTGGAACTACTTTTTTGGAGAATGGTTCACGGTATATATGGATCATTAAAGTCTTGAGTACATTTTCTCCCAGTGTGATTTGAATCTTCATTAGTGAATATGGAATAAATATATTCAGTAAATTAACATTGATCTAGTTTACATGATGGAAAAAGAGAACAGTGTTGTGGATGAGTTGAATCGAAAGACACAAAATCAGGTGGTTGAGAAATCTTGTTTTGAGTAGAGGATTATGGAATTGATTTATGAGATACATCTGGAGGTACAAGGTGGACAAGGGTAGATAACCCTTGCATCCTTTTCAGTTGAGTCCATGCTTTTGATCTGGATTAAGGAAAGTAAATATAATGATCCGGAATGTTTGTCTTTGAGGGATGATTTTAAAGGTAAGAAGTGATCGTCTAGTTGGAATATTGGATATGATGGGATCATTTGTGTTTTGGGTCATGTTGTAGTACCAATCTACATGATATAAGAGTTGATATTTGAGTTTCATGCATTGAGGTGGGAAATTCATCCTAGATTGACCAAAAGGTATTGTGATATTTATAGATAGTATTGGTGGATAGGAATGAAGAAAGAGGTTGCTTGTTTCATGGAGTGATTCCTTACCTGAAAATAGGTCAATGTTGATCATTAGTGGACAGGTGATTTACTCCACACATTTATCATTCTGGAATAGAAATGGGATGAAATAATGATAGATGTTTTGGTTATTCCAAGGACTCTATGGAAGAATTGATCTATTTGGGTAGTTGTGGATTGGTTGACCATGGTTTCACCCGTCCTTCAGATTCAAGAGACCTTAACCATTGACCACCTAGTTTTTTTATGTTTGGTAGATAGTGTGGTTGCATGGGGTAATATAGATGATATTTTCATATCATGATCCACATTTTACCTCACACTTCTATAAATAATTATAGAAATCTCTTGGTACCCATGTGTCATTGAGTACGGCCTTTCAACCATAGATGGATGAGAAGTTGGAGAATATGATTTAGGTACTTGAGGACATATTTAGAGCTTATGTCCTAGAATTTGTGGGATCGTTGGAAAAAAATCTAGCACTGGTTGAGTTTTCCTAAAAAAGAATTTAGAAAAATGTGATTTAGATGGAGTAGTTTGAGGTTCTATTTGGTGGACTATGAATATATCCATTGTTTTTTATGGAAGTTGGGGAATTAGAATTGTTGGGACTAAGTCTCATACAAGATATTTTAGTAAAATTTCATTTGATTCATAAATGAATGACAACCGCTCAGTGTATGTGGAAGTCTTATGTGGATCGGGGTCACAAAACTCTTGAGTTTGTGGTTGGTTATTGGGTATTTCTTCATTTGTTACCAAGGATGGATCACCATCTAATTCAGAAACTGGGCATGTTGGCACCCAGATACATGGGTATTTTTGAGATTGTGGAGAGGATCGAACCAATGGTGTACTGATTGGATCTTCCATAGTGATATAATGCCATGAATGATGTTTTTTATTTTTCACATCTTCACCAATATCACCCTAACCAAAATCACATGATTGATGTTGAGGATGTTGAGATGGTGGTTTATGTGTTCTTTAAGAAGCATCCTATTCAAATTATGGGTCACAGTGAGAATGTCTTGCAGGGTAATATTTTTCCCTTGGTTTGAGTTTTATGGAATCATGGTAATGATCGTAAATAACTTGGGAAAAGGGAGTTGGATGTGCAGGCCTAGTGGCCTAATCTCTTTTATATGGAATCTCAGTGATACATTGAAGCCTGGATCAAGGATGATTCATTATAAGTAGGGAATGTTGTATGATCTTAGACTTCATGGAGGCATGTCTGTTTTAAATTTTTTAGTTAAATTGATTAATTTTGGTTAATGGAATTTTTACCGGGTGTGTGAGGAGGCTTGGGGGGAGGGGGGTTCCAGGGGTTTATGACATGAATGAAAAGGGAAAATAATATTTTAGTTCATGTTTCATGGTCATTTTATGGTTATAGATAATTGTGCACCCAAACCGTGCTATCCATGAGGAGGAGTTCATGGTTAATAAGAACCATGTGGACATGGGGAGAGGTATTCCACATTTTTGGAAAATGATTTTTCAAACCATGTAATATTCTCATGTTACCTTTGTGACTTGGAACCCTCTTGGATAGAGGTTGGAACACGGTTGGAGCACTATTTGAAAAAATATGTGGCCAAACCATGCACCCCATTAAAAAATGATTTTTTTACCAAATTACCCCTTCATATTTTATGTTCCTCAAACGATTTTATCCCTATTTATTCATCCTCAATCCCTAGTGATGAATCAATCATCACCAATATTCCCAAGGGTCAATATCCTTCGATTATAGGCCATTTTGACTGTTTTTGGTTATGAATCAAAGATCAGCATAAGTCTAACCCTCCTCTTATGCCCTTTTTATAGATTATGAACTTTTTATTTATTATTATTCATCTGAAAACCTAGAAACCACTTTATTTGGTGAATCCTTGGTTTGGTATTAAAATAGTGCTTGAATCTATATCTACGGATAAGTTTAAGGGTGCGTTCATCTTTAGAATTTAGGTAGGTAGTCTACATGTTATATCCCATAGTTTAATTGTAGATTTTTTTCATGTGTGGTTGTGATATTTCTCCCCCCCCCTTGATGTGAATTCTATAACTTTTGTAAGATCTTTTATAATGGTGTATAAGTGATAAATTGAACCCCCATGATCACTGTGGGATGAATTGAGGTTGATTGGGCTAGTTTAGGGCCACCCATGGGGTTTTCCCACACTTCCAAACATGGTAAATGATAATGTTAAGAATACATTTGATTTGTTTTGAAATAGATTCCACGATAAATGTGATGAAATTATAGTTTGAATCTTAAAGAAAAACTTGTTTTGGATGTGTATATTCTACTATAATGGCTTAAGGGATTGTTTTTCATGATCTAAAAAAGGTTAAATGAATTATTGTGAACATATCAAGTGTCTTATGAAGTTTTAATATAACTGAATAAAAGGATTTTGACATATTAATTGATGTATATGTTAAATGGGTTATAAAAGAGAAATTGTGAATGGTTTAATGAGTTAAGTAAAAATGATATTTTTTGTTCTAAATGATTGTTAAATGTGAAGGTTATGTGTATTGATTTTGGTATGGTTTGTGATATGGTATATGTGGTATATGGATAAATAAGCATGTGAACATTGATTGGTAGTGTTGGGTATTGGACTTGAGGATCTAAACCCATGGGTTAGGTTAGATTGAGGATCTAAACTCCACCCCTGTAATGAACATCTTTGGGAAGGGGAATGAGGATCTATTCCCCTAACTGATACATTTGATGAAACTACCTGTACTAAGGCTACAAGGTAAGTGTAATTTATTGATAATGAAATATTTATCCCTATTGAGAGAGGGACCTTTACTTACTCCCTTATGCATGAAATTTGACCATCATAGGTAGTTGTGTAAATGATGTGTATTATTAACCCATGAAACAAGTGATGAATTAGAATGAATAATGAAGTTTTTTAAATAGAATTTTTTTAACTAATGGAAGGCATTTTATCTTTCTTTTATCATAACATTTATTTTAGTACTTGTATGCACTATCTGTTAGCATGGATAATCTGTAGACACCATTGGTGGTGGCCTACGGAGTTCTACTCACACCCTACTCAGGCCGTCATTGGTTGCTCGAGCAGATTTGATGGTTGTAGGTCGGGACAAGGGTAATGTACCTATGCTAGGGAGTTGAATTGAGATTGGTATGTTCATGGTTGAGGATATAGAATTTGATTCAAGACACATTTTGTGTGTTCGGTTGTTGGTTTTTCTTTGGGATTTCTTGCACTTTTGGAACTGTTAGTATGAAATGGCATATTTATTGTTGGTTGTGGTCGTACCCTATTTTGGAAGTGGTTGGTAATGAGTGTTTCTTGTTTATTTCTTATTTTTATTTTATTTCCAATCTTATCTACTGTGGATTAATCTAGTAAACAGGTAAAATGATCCCCACATGGTTTATTGTACCCTTTCTATAATCGGGAACCACTGGCGTATTGGGAGGTGCACTTGAAGTCATGTGGTGACCCATCTCCGAGCACTGATTCAGTGGCTTCTTGGTTGGAGACGTTACTTCCTATAACATTGATTATTTACCAAATTCCTCCCAATATCAACCATTGCATAGAATAAATGGAAAATTATGGGTGATTATTTTTAAACTATTAAGCACATAAATGGGAATCCAATGACATTAAATAGATAACATAAAAATTACATGTATTTTTGTAACATATGAATTTATAGACTTCAATATATATTTTCCATGACCTATTTCCTAACATATATTCTTATGGTTATTTTTTCCATCATAATGTTTCTTAATGAGCTTATGGATTTTAAAAATAATATCCCTTGGGAGTGTCAAACCAGGTGTGTAGAAAGACTCGTTGTCACCACTAGTTCCTGGTCAAGTCTAGCTCAACATGGTGTTTTCATGTTTTTCCCCTATATACATCTCTTGAAGAGACACATATACTTATAGTATCTAGGAATAGATTTATTTTATTGATAATCCACTTAATATATTCATACCAAATTTTATAGATGTTTTCTTGTACTTAGTCTTACCCCTAAGGATTTTTCTAGATTTTTCTAATCCTAATCCAAAATATAACTATACTTTTCCTTTGATTCCATCATTAACAACCCTACTCTTTATTTCACATTAATTTATGATTTATTATATAAAAATTACAAATAATAAAACCTGGAATATTGATAAGTATAGTTTATTTTTGGAATTAGGTACATTACATAAGAAGTTAAAATAGGAAAAATCCATCTTTATTAAAAACCCCTTTAACATTCTCACAGTTAAAACTTCATGGGATAACCTGGAGCATACATTAGAAAGTGGTGAGCTTTAAAGATGAGTAAGGGAATAAACAAAGAATAACATGAAGAGAGTAATACATGTTAGACAATAGGCGTTTCAATGGGGTATAAAATGGGTGATAATAATAAACATGAATAATAATATGTGATATAGCATGATAACATAATGGAAACATGAGAAATGTGGAAACAACTTAAAACACTACATCATAAACATAATCCAAGTCTAATTTCCAAGACATATTGATGAAAAAAGTTCTATAACAGAATCAGTTTTAATCCTTATCCCAATATGACGTCTCATGAGACTAAACATTTCCCAATGAATTGGAGTACTATATAATTCTGGACGCACCCATCACATTCATTTCATTTTCATGCTTAAGTGTTCCACATTGATCATAAAACATGAAATAATATAACATAAAATTTTATTCCAAGATCATGTAGAGTGGAATAAATACATTTAAGTCCCCAATAAATTAGTATAAGTGTATAAATTTGAACACCCTTGATAGGAAATGGGTATAGTATTCACTACACAATTTTTCTGGCATGGAAAATCGTAGTACAATTTTTGCAGCATAACGATATCACTTAAAGATTCATAAAAATTGAATGATGATAGAGAAATGGGTATCTAAACATTTTTAAATAAAATTTAAATTAAAATGGACATGTAAAAACATATCCCAACAATATTAATTAAAACAAAAATCATAACATAATGAAGAAACTTGAATAAAGAGGAGAATGAGAGAATCCCTTACCTTGAGTGTGTGACATCGACTTCTTGGGAGGAGCTTATTAAGAGATTGGGGCACCATGGTAGGTCTCTAGAGATTTGAGGGAAGAGCAAGGAGATGAGAAAAAGGATTTTTTGTGAAGGTAAATTGGATCTTCGTTGGGGTTATATAAGAAATGATTTGGGATTTATTTATTATTTCTCAAATATAGGTTTTGAACTCTATATAATAAAATAACCAAAACCACAAACTGTACCATGGGTTTCCCATGGTTTATACCAAATTAGAGTTGTTTTCATTGATTTATAAGGATAAGGGCCGAAATTATTAAAATCATAACCTTGCTAATGTGGAATTGAGTCATATTCTTAATGAAATGATTTTAAAACTTTAAAATATATTAATAATTTTGGAGGATTCATAAATTCTTTATAAAATAAATGAAATAAACTTCAAATCACATTATTTTAAATGGAAAACAAGTATTTGGTTTTTGAAACCCATTATAGTATTTATTACCACACTTTTTTATTGGATCTGAATATAGATGTATATGTATATTAGATGGCACAATACAAGAGGGGGTGAATTGTATGTTTATAAAATTTGTATTTAAACACTTAATAATGAAATTAGTTTAAGAGGTCTTAAACTAATACAATTCCAAATCAATACAATAGAACATAAAGGTCTTGGATCCGATGGAAATACAAAGATGTAATACTATAAGTACTGTAAAACAATTGCATTTGAAGTGAATACAATGATCAGAGTAATACAAATGTTAAGGATTATACCATATAGCGTATAGAATCACTTAATACAATATGAATCGTAATTGAAACAATTACAATTTAATTGTATATGAAAAGAATGGGGAAACAATACAATTCACTTTCTAATAAAAATAGCAGCAGAAATGTAAAAGTATTGCAATTCTTTTATCCCAAAGAGAAGGGTATCTTTCACCTAGGATATAAGGTATGCCTTACCACCACCTTGGTAATCCCTCAATACAATGATCGATATGGATATCTTCCTATCCCCAGAGGTCCTCAATTGTGAAGTTAATCAACTCCTTTATCCTTGAAGCAATTGAAATCCCTCAATACGATGATCAACTATATGTCTTGTTATCCTCATAATCCCTCGATCGTTACCACAATGATTGCCCACACAAAGCAGAAACAAATCACTTATAGAAATACAAGAACATGGAACAAGCTGTTCAGTTCTTGTATCTTCAAGGATTTCACATCAATTGATAGAGAAGTCACATCATCTCTCTCTATAACTTGATAGAAGAAAAGGTTATGTATTCTTGTTTGAATGAACTCCTATTTATAGGATTCAGGTACCAGTAGTCATATTTTCTCAAACTGTCATATTTCATTGAAAAACTCAGAGGGATTTGGAAACTTGGAATTAAAATGGTAAGAAAAAAATAGAATACACGACATCGTTTTGATTGGTAAATAACCAACTCAATGACATCGTTTTAGTTAGAATGAATTAAGTACAAAAGAATAAAACAAATAGTATGAGATACATGCAATCAATATTGAAGTTAGAACAATAATGTAATGTATTTGATAAGTGAAATATGTAACTTTTTTTCTAGGGTCATAAAGATAATGCATATCGATTACAAATTATAACCTGGATACAATTCATTACTTGATTATGATACATTATATTCAATATGGTTATGATAATTGGATAAAATACATAATAAGAGTATGATGTGTAACACGGTGATGATGTTTACCCTGGTTATGATACAGTGATTACGATACATGATTATGATTCAGAACTTAACTTTCTTACGGTGGATAACACATGAGATTGTGATACTATACTTATCTTGATTAGGATACATAGTTACGATGAATTAATTAGCCAAGTTATGATTCATATTTATGATGCGGTACTTAACCTGGTTACGATTTCTGATTATAATAAAATACTTAGTTAGGTTATGATTCTTGATTATAATGCAATACTCTGTCAGGTTTAGATTCTTGATTACAATTTAGTGCATAATCTAGGTACGATTTTGAAACAGAATATGAAACAAAGTGTATGAACAACAAACACGACTTTCATAAGGATACATTAAACATGATGAACAAAGTAAGTGATTATGATGGTTAAAACAACTTACATGATAAACAATTTATGTGATTACGATATGTGTGATTTGTGATTTCCAAAATAAATGATTAATGGAAAAGTCGAAACAAGTTTTGACTCAACAATCTCCCCCTTTTTAGAAATCAAAAAACAAAACAAAAACAAAAATTATAATAAAACACTAATGACTTATCTTCGCCTCTGTTTAATAACTCTAGTGAATACGACTAATTCCACCATTGGTTTAAACAACTCACAAGGGATCTTATTCTCCTTACTTTTTCTTGTGACATCTCCCCCTTAATCATACATTCATACAAAAATTTCTTTTCAAATCCATTCTCCGCCTTTGTGATTTTAAAAAAGAATAAGGGAAATAATTTATTTCATGGAAGAAGTTATAGAAACCGATTATGAAACAATAAATGATACTTGAATGCCAACGAGCTTGTATCCAAGTGTAATGTCCTGGAAATTCCATATTATTTTATTTATACAAATTTTTTTCAAGTCTGCAAAAATTGACGACGTGTGATTCTAAGGCCTGGTGTTCCCGAAATGAATTTCTGAACTTTTTTCGAATACGTTCAGTAAATGTGCGAGTGGGTTTTTGTAACTTTTGAACCGGTGCTCGGAATTGACATATAAGGGCACCGTTGAACTTGCAACGCCGGTATTCACTTAAGGAGACCTTCGCATCGACCACAGTGGGTCGAGAGTGAAAGATAATTTTTGTCCTTTTTCTAAAGAATAAAATAAAATAAATTTTTTTAACATTTTTATTTCTAAAACCCATCATCATGGGTTATGGTGGTGGGGACCACCTAAGCCTAAACCTCCCATGAATATTTTAAGAGGTGGGGAACACCTGAACTAACCCCCTTTTTTAATTGAGAGGTGGGGACCACCCGAACCCCCTTTAATGAGAGAAAACCTCTCAACTCCTCCAACTTTAATTATGCCAATACGAATCCATTTAATTGGGCCGATTAAATGAGTTAGTTAATGGTGACAACGTAGTACATTAATTATTCCTCCTTTTTTGTTCCAAATTAATTTATTTTGATAAACTTAAATTAAAAAGTTGTCTATTTCACATTTGGGTGGAATTGGGAGAGGAGAACTATTGGAGGATTATTCACTCCAATGAAGATGTGTTCTCCAATGAATAATGATTTCCCCAATGAAGAATGATCTTGACAACAAGGAACGTCTTCAACGTCAACGAATCGATGATCGAGGAAACACCGATGTCACTGACGTCTGTCTATCCCCAATGATATCATCTACTTCCTTTCAACATCTGTCAAAAAATATCTGATGTAGGGTTTTTATTAAGTGTGATTATGGATTCCCATGGTCTTCCCTTATAAAAAAACGCAGATCAACTCTCTGACTAGTTGATCCCCATATGTTTTCATTTTCTGCGGTTTTGTGAATAATGATTTCTGGGGGTTGTAGTGTTTGACGTTCTACATTCAACGTTTTGTCTACCCCCTTGATACTGCTCTAAAACAGTGGGTGCGGGCCAAACAAACATGGCCTGACCCCTCTGACGTTCTTCTTTATTGGAGTGTTCTTCACAAAGGAAGAAGGCGACTATACGCCATTGTGGCGAACGAAGAATGGCCGACCGAATTGGTCGTCGGTGAAGGTGCGGTGCGTGACCGCATCGCACGGAGAGGACGATTGGCCATCTGGCTAGCCACGGTGGACAGTTTCCCCACAGCTGCCCCGCTGCACCCCCGCGGCCTCGGCCGCCCCGTGGCCCCGATGACCACCGCCACCCCGCGGACCTTGCGGCCCCCACGGCCTCTGCCACCCCACGGCCACTGCGGCCTCTGCCGCCCCACAGACCACGCTTCCTCCGCCTCCCCATGGCCCCCAGGGCATCAGAAGACGCCACCGCCTCACAGCCACCAAGACTGCCACCGCCCCGTGGCCTCTGTGACCTCCCCCCCCATGGCTGCCGCCACCCCGCGACCTCTGCCGCCCAGTGACCTCCACCACCCCACGACCTTCGCGCCACCCCACGGTCTCCACGCCGCACCGCGGCCGCCAAGTCGAGCAGCCCAGCACGGGCCGAGTCACCCATCGCGGGCTGGGTTACCCAGTGTGGGCTGGGTCGCCCAGCGCGGGCTGGGCCGAACCTAGTGGTTCTGGCCAGATTTAGCGGGTCGAGTCACCCCAAGCCTGTTCGGGTCGGGTAGGACCAGACATGGGCCAACTTTGACCCTATACTCTCTTTTGGCCATAATTTTGGTATAGGTCACCTGTTTGACGAACCATCTACGGCACTGGAAACCTTGGAGTGAGACGGACCATTTGGTATACCCCACTGGATTTTTGGATAAACTTGGGGTATGGTCGGGATCGATCGATCATGAATCCAACCAGGCCCTCGGGACTAAAATGCTTATAACTTACAGACCGAGCATCTGATTGACCCACCGTCTATTGCATTGAGACCCCTATGATGTAATAGACCTTTGTGATACTTTTTTATGGGACTTCGTGGTAGTTGGAGTATCGACCAGTGGCTTGAGGAGGATACCATCCGGGAGATAAGCGAGATTAGTGCGGGAACCCTATAGTTGGATGTGAAGATGTACTCGGATCCCGTGTGGGTCTGACGATGTACTAGAGGTATACGAGGATCCTGTGTGGGTTTGAAAATGTACTGGATATGTACAAGGATCTTTTTTGGTTCTGATGACATACTGATGATGTACTAGTATCATGTGTGGGTCTGACGACGTACTGACGATGTACTAGGATCCTGTGTGGGTCTGACGACATACTGACGATGTACTAGGTTCTTGTGTGGGTTTGACGTTTTACTGATGATGTACTAGAATCATGTGTGGGTATGACGATGTAATGATGATGTACTATGATCCTCTTTGGGTCTGATGATGATTTAGGATTCATTGTGGCTTTGCCTCTTAACATAGTAAGATGAGTCAATAGTTACATCTAATCATATTTACTACCGTACATAAGTTATACCTAGTGTGTGTTGAGTCCTTACCTTCGGGGTGATACCTTGGTGGTATTATTTTGTGTGGCATACTTATGTGGTACTTTCCTTCATGCTGAATCCTTTGTGGTATTCTTCTGTGTAGCATACCTCTGTTGTACTTTCCTTCATGGTTATACCTTGGTGGTATTCTGTTGTGTGGCGTACTTGTGTGGTACAAACCGTCGTGGTGATACCATTGTGGTATTATTCTATGTGGCATACCTATGTGGTACATCCTTCGTGGCGAAACCTTTGTGGTATTCTTCTGTGTGGCGTTAACTTTGTGGTACTCACCTTTGTGGTGTTACCTTTGTGGTATTCTTTTCTTTTTTGGAACAGCTGATCTTTGGTCTTTTGAGTTGGACCTTGTGTTTCCTCGTGAATGAGATGTGTATACTTCATAACATGGGTATTTGTATGGGCATATACCTAACCAGGGTTTTCAGATGTTTACAGGCCTTTTGGTTTATCCTTTGTGGATTTCGTGAGACCTTTGAGGGTCTTGGGGTCCCTAGTGAGTATCGTTATACTCACCCATACACGAGATATGTCCACACCTTGTTGTGTTTGGGGCAGACGACATAAAATGCTGACTGGGGACAAGACTACCAGGACTGGAGGTAGCTTGGAGGTGGACATTTGATGTAACGCCTCGACCCCAGTTACACAGAGTCTGTGCGTTATTATATAACATTGGAATGATATAATGAATCAAATCCTGAAGGACTGATCAGTTTAGTAGTCTTGGAAACAAAATACATACATAAGTTCAACATTACAACAAGAAAATTAAAACTACTCCAATTTATTTCATTAAATACATCCAAGCTTCTAATATTATTCCTACCAATCACTCATAACTAACTTATTCATATCCTATGAAAATGAAACATGAGAAAGGGGTGAGCTCAAATGTTCAATAAGTGTAAGAAATAAAACAAAAGATAACATAAACATTAGGCATGGGGAATAATTGAAAACAAATTCCTAAACAACTAATAAACATGAAAACATTATGGCAGTAATATGAGTTGAGTAAATAATGCAATAATAAAACAAATTCATGGGTATTCTACAAGTCAAATAACCACATGAAATATCAGTAGCTAATCTCATAATGATGGAATGCATAATTCCAGACATCAAAACCACATAGCCAAGGCCTTGTGCAAAGACTAAAAATTATATTTTTTAAAGGAATTGTGCCAAGACACTAGTTTGTCTCATAATTCCTACTGATGCATCAAGAAGATATAGTGGGATCCACCCGTTACTTACTATGTCCAATTAATTCCTCATTTGAAATGTTTTAAACATAACATAGACATTCGTATTAAAAATAGCATAAAAATGTCAATACTTTATCCATAAACCATTAATGGTATAAAAACATCACATCCACAGACAAACATAACTCATTCAACACAATATAAAAGATTTTATTGTAATAAATTAACCTCAATCGAGAATGATAAAGGATATTGACATAGATGAAAATAATCATCAAAACTATTTGAGAGAAATATCCCCCCTTTTTCTTGAAAATATTTAAAGGTCTATCTATTTATCAAGAAACTGTTTAAATAGATTTTTGAATAAAAGTGTCCCATAAAACATTGAAACTTTTAAAAGGAATATTTAATTTTAAAACATTAATATCCATATAAATAAAACCTTAAAACCATTTTTAAAACATATACATTAATGAGAAAGATTTAGAAGAATTAATCTTTATAATATATAAAATGATATTTTAGCTAGAGTTTCTAAAAAAATGAGAGACGCTTGAATAAAAATAATTGAGGTAATAAGAACTTTACAATATCTTGAGAATAAAGAGATTCATGATATACTCTGTCAAAGTATAGTATATACACCATATAAAAGTGAATTGGAGCATAATCAACAAAGAAGATTCAATGGAATGTAAGTTGAGGTGAAAACCCTTATAAAGACTATATCCTTATGTTAAGGATAAATAAATGACATAATTATGTGTGAAAAATATAAATACACTCAATATGATTGGATATTAATTGTAATTAAATCATAGATCATTCACACATGTTCTTGTAAAAACAACGCCAATGATTTGGATGTTTAACTCAAAGAATGGAGATTGAGTTAAAATTACTCTTATCAAGTTCATATCGATGACTTTATAATTTATCAATGGAGTGATTATGTATATAAAATTTATATCTACTGAAAGGGGAGTTTAAATTACTACACAAATAATAAATAGTGATTCCACACATAATCATGGAGTAAATTAATCAGTGAAGAAATGAGTGGAAATTGAAACTTGAAATTCCCTTACCAATTTGGTAACTTAAGAAACATACCCCCATGAAATAATGATCATACAATGGTGATGTAAATACCCATTAATTAAATTATATTACACAAGGAATACAATCATGGTCATTACACAAACAACACATGCAATAAATAAGTGGTGAATAATAGAAATCTCACTAAATTAAGTGTGAGATAAGAAACCCCTTACCTCAAGTCTGATTTATCTTGTATGTTCCTTGTCCTTATTGAATAATAAAATAAGTTAATTTCTACTTTATTAAGAAAAATATTCAAGTTTTTTATTCCTTTTATATCACTTATTACCTTTCTATAACAATTAGTTAATTATTTGTGGTCATTATTGGATATTTTATCGAAGTTCAGAAGTTCAGTAAAAAATGAACTTGTTATAATTGCAATTTTTTCATGTGGTCAAAATTCCATTATCTAATGAATGATATAAATGATTTAGATATCATATATATATATATATATTATCTAGTATGTATATGTATTTATAACAGTTATAACATTTTGAGATAATAAATGAAATGTATCATTAATGGAGGCGGTAAGCCGTACGTATGCATGAACGCTACTTTCATTTCTATTTTGTATTTTAATGAAATTAATACACAATTATAAATAGTTATATAATAATTAAAGTATAATATAATATATAATATCATTAAATAAATCCTTTATATGTCCCATATAAGGAATCAATGAGTCATATCATTTTGAGGGGGCGGTAGTCCGCACTTCCTGAAATGAAATTATCGCGTTCTACCCATAACGGAATCCTTAAAATAATGATATACATGGAAAATAAAAAATCATAAAGAAAAAATACACTTAATATATATATCATATATAAAATCTTTTCCATCTTAATGTCCACCATGAGAGGTGGTAGGAGATAATCGAACAATCATCATTTCGTGAGAAGTTAGTTTGTCATCCACAGAAACTGTATGTTCTTCACCCATTAGCTGGAGGTGTGTGTAAGTCTAGTTATAATACTTCTCATTAAAACATCCTAGTATATTTACTATACATATTTTTTAATAAAATAAATGAATAAAAAGAGTTTAGGGGGTTGGAGAAGTAAAATAAATAAAATAAAACAAAAGAATTTAAGGGAAAGTGTTACCTTTAATTTGGGTAACTTTCTCTGGTTTGAACAAAAATGACTTCTTAAAGTTCATTATGCCTATGTTGAGGCTTCTAAGAGGAATATGGTGATCCTGAGAGATTATTTGGGTAGCGGTTGGATGAGCCAAGGGGCTTGAGAGGTGTGAAGAATGTGTTAGAAGTGGTGTCCTTTTATAAGGGGGAGGAGGGGCTCTTTAAGAATGTGTGAAAATATTTTTTTTTATATAGAGATATTTTGTTTCTAAAGATCCAAAACTAATTAAATTCGAAGATAAGATGCCTCGTGGTCGAAATAAAATCATCCAATAAGAATTGGAAAGGTTTTGGATATTATTTTAATATTAATAATCATATGTATTTAAATCATTAATAATGAGGTAAATACTACATCATTATTGTGTCATAAATAATTTAATTTATATGATGTCTAAAATTTATAAAGAAATTACCATAATGTAGGAAATCTTTTTATCTTTCCAATTATTATTTATAGTCTAAAATATGACTTATATAACCCTATGTAAATATTTATATACTAAAAGATATTTGTTAATGTCATTTTTGTCATTACTTTAAGTTAATTAAAAATAGTGTCATTATCATTTTTAAGTGGCTCCATGGGGTATCAAAATCGACCCAAGGATGATCATGGTCGCCCATGTCTCATCCAAGAAGGTTAGGACATGTGTTAAGGTAATTTTGTATTATTTTAATATTCTTTTTACCCTAAATTACCATATCTAACTTTAACCGCGGTAAATAAAAGTTAAAAGTTACTATTCAGAAAAAATTATTTTCTTCATATTGAAAAACATTTTACTTAAAATAAAAACCATGTATCATGGATTTTTGAAATTCAATTTACAGAAGTGGTAAAATTTCATTTAAATGAAAAAGTCAGATTTTTAACTACTACTTAGTGGTTTCAATATTCATCAAAAATTTAAGTTTTTTAGAGAAATACCAAAAATTATGCCTACGATATACTTAATATTCTTAATTAAAAAATGATGTATATTTTACCAAATTAATAACATAGAATTTGGATTAATTAATCTAAAATTAATTCTCGTTGTCAAAACAAATAGTGTGTTTTTAGAAACAATAACTATCAAAACATTTACACTTGTTTATGTATAATTTCAAAGTGAAATTAATTTCAATGACCAAAATTATATTAAAGTGTAAAAATATAATCTAATTACACTTGAAAACCAATTTAAAATATAATCTAACCATCTAAATAAATTAGATTAAAAGGCAGTTTTGATTTAAAATACAGTATTTCTCACTATTCATAAAAAAGAATATTATTAGAATAATACCAAAATTTCATCCAAAGTAAATTTTGATATCCCGATTCTAAAGAAGAATTTTATTTTTTTCAAAATGAATATGTAAAAGGGTCAAATATTGGATTTAAAAAGGGTTCACCCTTAAAAGGTGGTAAAATTGATTTTTTTTGAAAAATGAATTTTTTATCTAAAAAATTGAATTTTGTTCTTATGATATGTCTAAGAAACACATAATACATAAGTTAAAATTATGTGGAGTATATAAAATTAAAAATCTAGTTAATACTATTCATAACCGTTTTTTGAATGGCTAGTTTGGTATGTAGTGGTGCGCTCGAACTCAATGTTGTGTATAGTACAAGTTATTGAATTAATTTGAAGAGATGACGTACCATGAAATATTGGGGTGTTTCATTCTCCACTCCTTCAATAAATTGCATCATCACAGTTTAAAAATTGGGCTTGGGGACTTTATTAAAAGTCCCACATCGTGAAAAGAGTCAACAAAATTATCTCTTTAAAAGAAAAGAGAGAAGTACAAAGGTCACCCGAGATAACCCATACTAGGATTCTATGTAGGAAAACATGGATATGGAAGATAAACTAAGTGTCATGTTCTAGTGGAGATTGATAGAAAACAAGACCAGGAGAAAGATAACAACAATAATAACCATAAACTTGTGATGGGATAAACAGTAATTAGTTTCCTAGTGGGAAAAGTAAATGGATAATGTTTTTTTGTTTTAAGTTCCATTTAATAAAGTTGAGGAATATATTTATGAGATTGACTAATAACATAATGAGATATAATTTTTAAGTAGAGTTTCATCCTTTAATAAATTTCTACCACCAAATCATCTTTTTTTCAAATTATGAGTGTTCAAGATGACTTGGTCACACCTGATGTGCTAGAATAAACTTCTAGAGAATCACATAATCTACAAAGGATAAACTATATATATTTACCTTTTCTTTAGAGATTAACAAAAACCAAAATGTTTATGACAAGATCAGATGATCCCCAAAAAGGTTAATCCTTTAGAGAAAGAAATACTCATCTTAATTTCAAAAATTAATCCAACAATACCAATGTTCAATAAATACCATTCAATAAACAAGTGTCCATAAAATCCTTAACTACAATCCAAACTAATATTGAAACCCAAAATATAGAAAAATTCAATTACGCAGTATTCCATGTTAAATTTTATCTCCAAATAACATAGACTACTCTTAAAGTCACATACTTAAAAGTAATTATCCTAATCACATATTCTCAATGATAGGTCAATCATTTCCATAAATAACCCAAATCGCTATAAATCAGTAATAAAAACATAGATAAAAAAACACCATTACTCTTCAAATGAAATCCTTTAGTATTCTATTTTACTTAGACATATAGAATTTCCAATAGAGTGAATGTCTTCCAAAATAACATTTATCACTTAATCACCAAATCATTTTTCTTATAATTATAATATTAATTTGATAAGACATAAGATCCCAAATCAAATTATTATTGATCAATAAAATAGTTTAACTAAAAATAATTAGTCACACTAACTAGGGACTTCACGTAGTCTAGTGGTAGGTGATAAATCTCAATCGCACTATGGTTGTGGGTTCTATTCCTACCACTTTGTCTGAAGCGATGGGTTGTCACATGGTCTGCATGTTTTAATTTTTCAAAAACTATATAATTTAATTATATTCCCACAATTGAGATAGATTACTATAAACAACTATTACATAATTTCTTTCCAAATGTTATCTCATACCTCGCATTTTCATTCCAAAATTTAGTAATTTGTAACTACCTCAAACTCAAGGATCATATCAAACCAAATGGTTATTTATAAGTATTTCGACAAGGGAAAAGATAATTTTTATTCAAATATCATTTTCACATGTAAAAATGAAGGGTTACAAATACAAGAGGAATGTATTCCAAAGTAATCCCATAAAAAAGAACTAATACTTTTTAAACATTTCACGGTCCATTTATTTCCATATAGATTCTTCCTTGACCCAGAGGATATCCTATAGAATAGGAAATTCACTTGGGTAATGGCCAGGTCCCCTAAATTTATGGAAAATGACTGTAAATGGATTCTTGGGACCATTTTAATTTTTTTTCATAGTACTCTTCCTTTTCCCCCCAATAATTCTTTACTTTATGTCTGTTTTTCCCACACATAAAGCATTTCATTGTTCTATTACGACACCTTCCTAGTTGTCTCCTTCCACATTTCCTGCATGATGGAAAATGAGCTTTCTTTTCTCCATGGTCTCCAATGATGGAGCTCTTATCATTCATCTCCTTACTCTTCTTTGTTGAGTCTGTGAGTTGGTTAATATATATGTTGTTTATCATATTTTTGGAAAACTAATTTGGTATGAACACAATATCTTTTACACCTATAAAAATTTCATTTCGTTTCTCACTTCCACCACTATACCCACCTTGTAAATCATATTTAATGTTACTATGACATCCTTAGAATCCAGCCATTGACTACAAACAGGAAAGCATAGTGTGAGTCATAAAATCATTTAGAGAATATCATGACACATTATTTTCAATTTAAAACACCTTAGGATTAACCAAGGTCCTTTATTATCATATTATATTATAATCCTTCAATTCGGTTTGTAAATAAAATGTGAAATGTCCTAAGTATATCCCCCAGGCGTGTTGTAACCAAGAGTGCAACAAGGCCCGTTATCGTGCACCAGTTCTCGTTCAAGTCTAGCTCAAAGCAGTGTTTTCAGGTTTTACACCTAGGTACATCTTTTCCAGAGCTGTCTCTACCTCCTCGTATCAAGAAAGGGATGTACTTCTTGGAAAATGCACAAAATATCTACATAACCTAGAATCTAGCAAGTTCTTCTATACTAATCATCATAGTCTATCTTAGGGTAATGTGCTCTAATCAGAGTTTATCTAAATCTAGTCTCCAAGGTTTCTACTAAACTTTATCTAATACCAACTGTAATTCCCCGACCCCAGAAGCCTAGATTCGGTGCATTTTTATGTATCATTGGCATGATATCATAAATATTAATATGGTGAATAATAAACATTAGTCATGGTGAATAATTGACAACACTTTCCTTTACAAATAATAAACATGAACACTTTATGGCAGGAATAAGTGATAAGTAAATAATTCCATAACAAAACATAGTCATGGGTATTATACTAGTCAAATAACCACATGAAATATCATTAGCTAATCTCCTAATGATTTAATTCATAATGTCAGACATCATAACCACATAGCCAAGGGCTTGTGCCAAGACTACAAATAAGATTTTGTCAAGGCCTTGTGCCGAGACACTAGTTTGTCTCATGAAAGATACTGATACATCAAGGAGCTATAGGGGGCTCCGCCCATTACTTACTAAGTCCAATGCATTCCTCGTATAAAAATTTTTAAACATAACATATACATTTGCATTAAAACTAGCATAATAAATGTCAATACTTTATCCGTAAACCATGAATGGTATAAAAATAGCACATCCACAGTCAAACATAACTCATTCAATACAATATGGAAGATTGTATTATAATAAACTAACCTCAATCATGAAAAATGAATGATATTTACATAGATAAAAATAATCATCAAAACTATCTAAGAGAAATATCCCCCCTTTTTCTTGAAAACATTTAAAGGTCTCATTATTTATCAAGAATATGTTTAAAATAGGTTTTTGAATCAAAGTGTCCCATAACACTTTAAAACTTTTAAAAGGAATTTTAATTTTAAAACATGAATTTCCATATAAATAAAATCTTGAAACCATTTTTAAAACATGGACATTGATGAGAAAGATTTAGAAGGATAAATCTTTAAAACATTTAAAATGATATTTTAGTTAGAGTTTCTAATCAAATGAGAGATGCATGAATAAAAATAATTGGGGAAATAAAAACTTTATAATATCATGAGAATAAAGGGATTCATGATATAATCTATGAATGTATAGTATATACACCATATAAAAGTGAATTGGGGCATAACCAACAAAGAAGACTCAAAGGAATGTAAGTTGAGATGAAATCACTTATAAAGACATTATCCTCAAGTTAAGGATAAATAAATGACATAATTATGTGGGAAAAATATAAATACACTCAATATTATTGGATATACAGTGAAATTAAATAATAGGACATTCACACATATTCTTGTAAAAACAACGCCAATGAATTGGATGTTTAACTCGATGAATGTAGATTGAGTTAAAATGACTCTTATCAAGTTCATATCAATGACTTGTTAATTTATCATTGGAGTGATTATGTGTATCAAATGTATATCCATAGAAATGGGAGTGTAAATTACTACACAAATAATAAATAGTGATTCCACACATAATAATGGAGTAAAATAATCAATGAAGTATACGTAAAACCCAATGAGTGGAAATCGAAACTTGAAATTCCCTTACCGATTTGGTAACATAAGAAACATATCCCCTTGAGAGAATGATCATAAAATTATCATGTAAATAACCATAAATTAAATTGTGTTATACAATTAATACCATCATTTGCAGTACACACACACCACATGCAATAAATAAGTGGTGAACAATGGGAATCTCACGAAATTAAGAGTGAGATAAGAAACCCCTTACCTCCAGTCTGACTTGTCTTGTATGTTCCTTGTTCATCATAAATAATAAAATTAAGTAAATTTATACTTTATTAATAAAACGTTTCTATTTTATTCTTCCTATCATATCACTTATTACCTTGCTATAACAATTATTTAATTATTTGAGTTCATTATTGGATATTTTATCGATGTTCAGAACTTTAGTAAAAAATGAACTTGTTATAATTACAATTTTCCATGTGGTCAAAATTACATTACCTCCTGAATGATATAAATGATTTATATATCATATATATATTATATATCCAGTATGTATATGTATTTATAATAGTACATACCATTTGGAGATAAGAAATGAAATGTACCGTTCATGGAGACGGTAAGCCGTACGTACGCATGAATGCTACTTTCATTTATATATTATATTTTAATGGAATTAAAACTGAATTATACATAGTTATATAATAATTACAGTATAATATAATATAAAATATCATTAAATACATCCTTTATTCGTCCCACATAATTCATTAATGAGTCATATCATTTTGAGGGGGTAGTAGTCTGCACTTCCTCAAATGAAATTATCGCGTTTTACCCAAAATGGAAACCACAAAATAATTATATAAATGGAAAATAAAGAAGCATAACAAAATAAAATTAATATATATATCATATATAAATAAATTTCCATCTTAATGACCACCATGATAGGTGGTAGGAGATAATCAAACAATCATTGTTTCGTGAGGGATTAGTTTTCCATCAACATAAACAACATGTTCTTCACCCATTAGATGGAGGTGTGTGTAAGTGTAGTTAAAATACTACTCATAAAAAAATATTTGTATATTTAGGATACTAGTTTATTTATAAAATAATGTAATAAAAATATTTTAGTGGTTTGGAGATGTAAAGTATAGCAAAATAAAACAAAAGAATTTAAGAGAAAGTAATAGCTTTAATTTGGGTAACTTCCTTTGGTTTGAACCAAAAGAACTTCTTGAAGTTCCTTATGACTAAGTTAAGGCTTCTAAGAGGAATATGGGGATCTTGAGAGATTATTTGGGAATGGGTTGGATGATCCAAGGGTCTT
The DNA here is from genome assembly GCA_963277665.1 of Viscum album. NCBI lineage: Eukaryota > Viridiplantae > Streptophyta > Magnoliopsida > Santalales > Viscaceae > Viscum > Viscum album. Next base: position 1,162,170,259 of record OY728126.1, read on the forward strand.
GAGATGTGTGAGGAAGGGGTTATAAGTGGTGTCCTTTTATAAGGGGGAGGAGAGGCTCTTTAAGAAATTGTGAAAATATTATTTTATTATATAGTGATATTCGTTTTCTAAAGGTCCAAAACTAATTAAGGATGAATATAAGATGAATCATGGTATAAATAAAATCATCCAATAATAATTTTACAGGTTGTGGATATTATTTTAATATTAATAATCATGTTTATTTAAATAATTTATTAATGAGGTAAATACTATATCATTATTGTGTCATAACTAATCTAATTTATTTGATGTTTAAAAATTATAAAAAAATTACCATAAATTATGAAATATTTTAATATTTCCAATTATTATTTATAGTCGAAAATATGACTTATATAACCCCATTTAAAAATTGATATACTAAAAGATAGTTGTTAATTTCATTTTTGTCTTTACTTTAAGTGAATTAAAAATAAAGTGTCATTATCATTCTTAAGTGGATACATGGGGTCCCAAAATCGCCCCAAGGATGATAATGGTCGTCAATGACTCATTAAATAAGGTTAGGACAAGTGTTATGGAAATTGTGCATTATTATAATATTCTTTTTACCTTGAATTACCCTATTTACCTTTAACCGCTATAAATAAAAGTCAAAACTTACTATTCACCAAAAATTATTTGCATCTTATTAAACAAAATTTTACTTATAAATAACAACCATGTATCTATAATTTTTGAAATTCAATTCACATAAGTGGTAAAATTTCATTTAAATGAAAAGGTTGGATTTTTAACTACTACATAGTGGTTACACTATTCATCAAAAATTGAAGTTTTTCATAAAATTACCAAAAATTCAGCCTAAGTTTTATTTTATATTATGAATTCAAAAATGATGCCTATTTTAAAAAATTCAAATCATAGAAGTTGGATTAATTAATTTAAAATTAATTATCGTCGTCAAAACAAATAGTTTGTTTGTAAGAAACAATAACTATCAAAATATTGACACTTGTTTATGTATAATTTCAAAGTGAAATTAATTCCAATGACCAATATTGGATTAAAGGGTAAAAATATAATCTAATTAAACATGAAATCCAATTTAAAATATAATCTAACTATATAAATAAATTATATTTAAAGGAAGTTTTGAATTAAAATACAATATTTTTCACTACTCATAAACAAGAATATTATTAGAAAAATACCAAAAAAATTCCACAGTAAATTTTGATGTCCCAATTCTAAAGAAGAATTTTATTTTGTCAAAATGAATATGTTAAATGGTCAAATATTGGTTTTAAAAAGGGTTCTCCATTAAAAGGTGGTAAATTATGTTTTAAAAAAATACATTTTTATCTGAAAAATTGAATTTTTTTCTTATAATATGTCTAGGAAACAGATAATACATAAGTTAAAATTATGTGGAGTATATAAAATTCAAAATCCAGTTAATACTATTCTTAACCGTTTTTTACGTCTAGTTTGGTAAGTCGTGGTGTTCTCGAACTCAGTGTTGCGTATAGTACACGTTATTGAATTACTTTGAAGAGATAACGTACCATGAAATCTTGGGGTGTTACATTAGAAGAGGTGTACTGTAGAGATGACCTTTCTAGAGTTGTCTCTACCCTTCAGGTAGGATCATTGGTGGGTGTTCACATGAGTTGTTTCAATTTACTTGTACTTTTTAGATTTCATGTACTTTCCAGTTGGGCTTGTATTCTAGCTCCTTTTTCTTACTACACACACTCTTTTTACTATGCAGTTTACTTGTGTTTGTATCCTGGTGTGTGCTTGGTTAAGTGTGTTTACAATTTATAAATGAAATGACTTCCCAGTTTTAGGGAATATGCCTTTCGGTGCTAGTCGCCAGCCCCAGGCCTATAGAAGGCGGGCTTGGGGTAGTCACGGCCCGGGCCCCGTGGGACGGGTCAGGACAAATTGGTATCAAAATAATCGATTCAACTGTAAGTCACTGGACTCTGATCTTTTTAATGGAAATAGTGTTAAGTGTAGTGAGTGTGGTTATTAGTTTAGGGAATCTAGTGTTGGTGCAGTGACCGACGTATCCATATACCGGGACCCTGACTTTTGATTTCTGACACAGTGCACAAAAACACTGAGTGTGTGTGTGTTTTGAAAAGTTTTCTTGTGTTTTATTGAGTTAACTCACTAGTTATAAATTAATGACCATGGAACAGTTGTTCCTTATCAGGATGCCACTACATAGATAGCTTGCTAGAATTATTGAGAGAGTACACAATTATGGCCCATCGAGCGACGAGGCTCCGGTGCAGGGCCCTCTTACTATGTTGGTACCTTCGGGTGGTACACCAACAGAACCACCACCCGTTGGGTAGCAGATACCACCAGCTACACTGGCAGACGACGCACGCCGACTGATCGCGTTGCACGAGTTCCGGCAGTAGAGGCCTATGAGGATTCGAGGCGAGACAGTTTCCCACGGAGATGAGGGCTGGATGGAGGCAGTTTCTAGAGTTTTCCACCTATTTGAGACTCTAGTAGAGCATATAGAGATCTTATCTACTAGAAATTTTCATTGAGTGACCATGAGGATGCTCCGCATAGTGAAGAGGCTTCGGTATGTGGACCATTACCTGAGATTTTACCTTCGATTAGTTTTTCAACTATACCACTGCTCGTTGGTCAGCAGTTATAACTGATGGTATTAGTAGAGGACACATATATTCTTAGTGCCTTAAACATGATTCAACATCAGATACCCCTTAGTTTCTGAGGCATTCCTGACTCACAGGCACCTGAGGACTAACCTGAGGAGGTGTCTAAGAGTTCTATAGAGCATCTACAGCTCAACAGGATGACTTGTTAATAGTTGAGTATTCATCGAGGAATACTAAAAATTCATTGTAATCGACGAATACGATACGATTAGTGCTTCGAGGCTCAGACTTCCAAGCATAGTGTGTTTAAGGACGTTTGATCCAGCACTATTCCTCTTTGCACTCCTACTTATGTTGGGGTGCTAAAGAGTACCTTTGTGGTTGAATGTTCTTTGGATGAGAAGATATAGCCACTGAATGATAGTAATGGGAAAAAAGGAAACTGACGCCAGTCTTCGAAGCTTGGGTGTGTAAAAATGTTTCGGGAAGAAGAAGTGTTAGGGATAGATGAATCTGTAGGGCTGTAGACATAGAAGCAGAGCTAAGGGAGTAGTTGCATGCAGTCAAGGGGTGTGGCCCAAGGACTCCAGGAATGATTAGAGGTACGACCTTTGTCTACTACTAGTAGCCATATCAATAGACATAGGTACCAATCATTCCTTCCTTCCATGAATCTTGTCCAAGACCTAGAGTTCCAGTTAAAATTTTGACTTGACCCTCACGTCTAGAGATACCTTTTGGAGGAGACTCGATAATCCCACTTACACTGATGGTGTGATCTGACCCTTGAGGCAAGATTTTTGGTTGGAACCACTTGTTAGTAGTGTTGTGGACTTATGAATTTAGTTTGGGTGTGGAATGGGCATCCACAGTTCATACTCAGATTGACTATATTAAGAAAAAATGTTGTGTTATATCTACAATGTTCAAATGGGGTTTTCCTTTGTTGACTAAAGGGAATACTAGGAAGCACGAGATGGAATCATGCATAGGAGGGTGCAATCGATCACTCATGAGTCGGCCAGACATACCCTTGAGGAAGCAAGAGTTTTTATTTTTTAGTTCCAAACAAGAGTGGCAGAGCATGGGGACATATTTTCAAAAGATATTTCTATGATTACCTCCCCAATGGGAGATGGGTGTCTGTGTTGGCCAGGTACTACTAAAGATTTGTACCTGACTTCCCCAGGGTAGAGACACCCTTTTTAGCATTGAAGAAAAAGGGGGAGCCTTTCCTATGGACAGAGAAGTGTCAGCAAATCTTCCAGGAGCTGAGGCAGAGACTGACAAGTAGAACTACGCTACCCATGACCTTGAGATAGTAGCAGTGGTCTTCTCCTTGAATATTTGGTGACATTACTTGATGGGAGAATGTTTTCTAGTCTATATTTATCACAAGAGTCTCAGGTATATCATCTCTCTGAAGAACCTAAACCTGAGACAACGACATTATCTTGAGTTCCTCCAGGACTATGAATTCAAGATAGTCTATACTTCTGGGAAGGGGAAATTTGTAGCAAATTCACTCAGCAGGAGGTCTGATATAAACCTACTAGGTGAGGCGATGAAGCATCTGTCCACTTTGCAGATATCCTTTGTGGATCGGGATGGAGAATCTTCTCTTCAGTATCTTAAATTAACTCCCCCACTTCTTCAGTGAGTCAGGGAGGCACAGTATGGGGATGATGACTCTGACACTTGACGTGCTCAGAAATCCACAGGACAAACACCTAATGGATCTTTTGATGGTGGGGAGAACAAAATTCTCTTCAGAGGATGTACCATGGTACCAGTGTCACTTCCGGAGGAAGTGTTTAGGGAGTTCCACACATCCCTTCATGAGGTATATCTAGGAGTAGCTATGATATAACAGGACCTCGGATGACCGCACTGGTGGCCGGGAATGAAGAAAGCAGTAGTAGAGTTTGTCTCTCGGTGCCTCACTTGTCAGCAAGTGAATGCAGAGCATCAGGTACTAACAGGCTTGGTTCAGCCTTTAGAGGTCCCATAGTGGAAGTGTGATGGGATATCCATTTAATTCATGACAAGACTTCCACGTACATATAAAGGTCATGATTCTATTTGGGTGATCATCAAACGACTCACCTAGTCGGCCCACTTCCTACCGATCAGAGAGCAGGGTTCAGTAGAGAGATTGGGACACCTCTATGTTCAGGAGATTGTGCGGCTACATGAAGTACCCTTGACGATTGTCTCTGATCGTGATTCACATTTCACATCCCGACTATGTAAGGGGTTGTAGGAGGCTTTCGGGACATAGCTTCGTTTTAGAACCACCTTCCATCCTCAAACGTATGGCCAGAATGAGCAGACCATTTAGAACCTCGAGGACATGATACGTGCTTGCATCCTCGACATCAGTCGCAACTAGGAGGGTCACTTTCTTTTGGTGGAGTTTTCATACAACAAAAGCTATCACTCCACTATTTGGATGACACCTTTTGAGGTGTTTTACGAGTGATCATGTAGATCACCTTTGTGCTACACTGACCTAGGGGAGTCGGCTCTAGTGGGACTAGAGATAGTACGGGAAACCACAGAGAAAGTGAACATCATCCAAGAGCAGATGAAGACTGCATAGATCAGGTAGAAGTCTTTTGATTATAGGAGATAGAGACCTCTAGAGTTCGAGGATGGTGACCATGTCATTCTACAAGTCTCACCACGATGAGGATTGCAGAGATTTGGCTAAGGCGGAATGTTATCTCTGAGGATCATTGGACCCTTTCAGGTCCCCTGTAGAGTTGGCGAGGTGGCTTACTGCTTAACTATTCCCCCTCAATTGCACTGGCTGCACGACGTCTTCCACCTATCCTAGCTATGGAGATACGTGCACGACCCACCCCACATCATCGACCACGGTGAGATGGACATCGATGATGGGGCGATGTTTACAGATGTTCCTATAGATATTGAGGATCGACAGGAGAGAGTCCTTCATGGGCGGTCGATACCTCTTGTGCACTTTTTCTGGTAGCACGAGAACCTCCAAGAGAGCACATGGGAGCGGGGGCTTAGATTCATGCTCAGTACCCTATTTTGGTTGTTTTTCCATTTTTGTGGCTTTCAGGGATGTAAATCCCTAAGGTGGGGAGAATGTAATGTCTCAAAATTTTTGGTATAATGTTTTTTTAATTATATGGAATTATTTTGAGTCTGCGAAAATTGACGGCGCGTGATTTCGAGGCCCGGTATGCCCAGAATAAATTTATTAACTTTTTTATGGGTACGTTCAGTAAATGTGCGAGTGTGTTTTTGTAACTTTTGAAAAGGTGCTCGGAATTGAAATCTGAGGGCACCGTTGAACTCGCAGCGCCAGTATTCACTTCAGGAGTCCTTCAACTCGACCGCAGTGGGTCGAGAGTGAAAGATAATTTTTGTGATTTTTGTGAATAATAAAATAAAATAAAAATGTATAACATTTTTATTTCTCAAACCCCTCAACATGGGTTTTGTTGGTGGGGACCACCCAAGCCTAAACCTCCCATGCAGATGTTAATGGGTGGGGACCACCATAACTAACCCCCTTTTTTAATTAAGCGGCACAGACCACCCCGAAACCCCTTTAATTAGAGAGAAACTCTCAACTCCTCCAACATTAATTATGACAACACAAATCCATTTAATTGGGTTAATTAAATGAGCTAGTTAATGGTGCCAATGTAGTACATTAATTATGAAACCTTTTTTGTGCCAACTTAATTTGTTTTGATAAACATAAATTAACAAGTTAGTTATTTCACATTTTGGTGGAATTGGGAGAGGAGAACTTTTGGAGGATTATTCTCTCCAAAAAAGAATTCATTCTACAACAATGAATTCACTCCCCAGCGTAGAAAACCATCTCTAATGAGGAACATATTAAAAAACAATGAAACGGTGATTGAGGAAATGCCGATGTCAGTGACATCCATCTATCCCCAACGACATCGTCTCCTTCCTCGCGACCTCTGTCAACAAATCTCCAAGGTAGGGTTTTATTATGTGTGATTATGGATTCCCATGTTCTTCCCTTCTAAACAAAGAACACGGATCAACTCTCTAACTATTTTATCTGCGAATTCTTTCTTTTTTTGTGTGTTTGGGAATAATCATTATTGGGGGTTGTAGAGTTTGACATTATTCATTCAAAGTTTTGTTGATCCATTTGCTACCACTTTAATGTGGAGGGTGTGGGACAAACAAACATGGTCTGACCCCTCTGTCATTCTTCTTTATTAGTGTGTTCTTCGCAATTGAAGAAAGAAACTTTGTGCCATGGTGGAAAACTAATAACGGCTGTCTGAACCGGCTGCCGGTGAAGGCGCAGTGCGCGACCACGCCGCGTGGAGAGGATGGCTGGCCATCCAGCCTGCTGCAAATGACCGATGCACTGCAGCCACCCCTCCGCACCCCCGTGGCCCCCCAGCCTCCACGGCCTCCCCCGCCCAATGTCCCCTATGGCCTCTGGGGCCTTTGCCACCCCGCGGCCCCCGCAGCTTCTGTGGCCACCATCGCCCCGCGACCCCCGCAGCCTTGGCTGCCCCGCGGCCCCTATGGCCTCCGCGGACACAGCCACCCCACGGCCCTCACGGCGTCCACCAGCTCACATACCCTATGGCCTCCACCACCCCACAGCCCCAGCGGTCTCCATCACTGAGCGGACCCCGCGGTCTCTACCGCCCCACGACCTCTGTGGCCTCTGTCGCCCCGCGACCCCCGCGACCTCCACGGTATTCTTTGCTCTGTAGCCCACGCGTCCTCTGCCACTCCGAGGCCTTCGCCACCTCGCAGACCCTACAGCCTTCAAGGCTCCTTCCACCTAGCGGCCTCTGTGGCCTCTGCGCTACCCCACGGCCTGCGCACCACCCTGCGGCCTGCGCACCGCATCGCGGCTGCCCAGGACTGGCTGCCAAGCCGGGCCGCCTAGCGCGGGCCGGGCCGGACCCAGCGGGCCGCGCCGAACCCAGTTGGCTGGACCAGACCCAGTGGTCCGCGTTGACCCAAACCGGGTCATTTAGACCAAGGCCGGGATGGGGCGGGTCGATCCGATCGGGTTGGACTAGACCCAATCCAGCTTCGACCCTATACGCTCTTTTGTCCATAGTTTTGGCACCAGTCACCTGTTTGAAGAACTATCTACGGAACCAAAAACCTTGGAGTGAGATGAATATTTTGGTATACCCCACTATATTTTTGGATAATGTTGGGGTAAGGTTGGGTTGGATTGAGTACGAATCTAACCGGGCCCTCGGGACTAAAAGACTAATAACTTACAGACCGAGCATCTGATTGACGCACCGTCTATTGCATTGAGACCCCTATGACGTGGATGTCCTTTGGGATAATTCTTTATGGGACATAGTGGTTGCATTAGTATCGACCAGTGGCTTGAGGAGTGGACTCTCCAAGATACAAGTGATCTTAGTACGGGAACCATGTAGCTGGCTGTGAAGATGTACTAGAATCTTATGTGGGTCTGACAACATACTCGAGATATACTAGGATCCATTGTGGGTCTAACGACATACTGGATATGTAATAGGATCATGTGTGGGTAGAATGACATACTAATGATGTAATAGGATCTAGTATGGGTTTGACAATGTACTGATGATGTACTAGGATCATATGTGGGTATGATGATGTATGGACGATGTACTAGGATCCTATGTAAGTTTGACGATGTACTGATGATGTACATGGATCCTGTGTGGTTCTGACGACTTACTGAAGATGTACTACGGTCCTCTGGGGTCTGATAAAGATTTAGGATCCTTCGTGGGTCTACCTCTTAATATAGTAATATGATTCAGTAGTTACATCTAATCATCTTTACTATTGTACCTAAGATATACCTGGTGTGACCTGAGTCCTTACCTTAATGTTGATACCTTGGTGGTATTCTTATCTGTGGTGTAATTGTGTGGTACATTCCCTCATGGTGAAACCTTTGTGGTATTCTTCTATGTGTCATACCTGTGTGGTACTTCCCTTCATGTTAATACCTTAGTGGTATTCTTCTGTGTGGAATACCTATGTGGTACTTACCTTCGTGGTGATACCATTGTGGTATTCTTCTCTGTGAAATACCTGTGTGGTACTTTCCTTTGTGGTGAAACCTTTGTGGTATTCTTATGTGTGGCATTACCTTTGTGGTACTCACCTTTGTGGTGTTACCATTGTGGTATTCTTTCCTTTGTGGAACAGTTGAGCTTTGGGATTTTGAGTTGGACCTTCTGTTTCCTCATGAATGAGACAGGTATACATGATAACTTGGGTATATGTATGGGAATATACCTAAATAGATTTGTCAGATGTTTACATGCATTGTAGTTTATCCTTTGTGGATTTCCTGAGACCTTTGAGGGTCTTGGGGTCCCTACTGAGTATCGTTATACTCACCCCTGCACGGGCTACGCCCACACCTTGTTGTGTTTAGTGCAGGGGATCGACAACGCTGACTGAGGACGAGAGTATCAGGACTACAGGTAGCTCAGAGGTTGACATTAGATGAGGCGTACTGTAGAGACGGCCATTTGAGACCTGTACCTACCCTTCAGGTAGTATCCTTAGCGGGTGATCACATGAGTTGTTTCAGTTTACTTGTACTTTACAGTTTTCTTGTACTTTCTAGTTGGGCTTGTATTCTGGCCCATTTTTCTTATTGAACACACTCTTTTTACTATGTAGTTTACTTATGATCATATCCCACTGTGTGCATGGTTGGGTTGGTTTATAGGTTATAAAGGCAATATCTTCCCGGTTTTAGGGAATACACCTTTCGGTACTAGTCGCCAGCCCCTGGCCTATGGAAGGAGGGCTTGGGGTAGTCATGACATGGGCCCTAGGGGAAGGGTCATGATACCATGTGGTACAAGCTCCTTCTTGGCATCCAAAATACCTAGGATAAAATTTGGGTAGGGAAGAAATTTAGGAGGTACTGTAGCAGTACTATAGTAGCGGTGGAGGCACTTTAGTAGAACTGTAGCAGTGGTGGTACTGTAGAAGGAAATTGTAGTAGCGCGGGTACTGTAGCAGTACTGTTCACCAAGGGGTCCTTTGGGCCAAAAAATGGGCTTTCAAGCCTTATATTTAGGCTACTTGTCCATGGGCCTTCAAGCTATGTAATGGGTCTCCCTATACCTAGACTAAAAAGAGGTCTTTAATTTAATAATAAATTGAGGCTTCGACCCCAACCATTAAAAAAATAATAAATGATACTTGAATCAAAATTTTAATACAACAAGAGTTCAACCATTATTACTTTCCCTTTTTTTCCAAAAGATTAAAAAATGAGATTTTCATCTTCTCAAACCCTTTTCTATCCTCCAGGATATTATCAAGGGCTTCTCACAGTGCCTTCACCTTCTCATCTTTTTCAGCAAGAATATTTTATTTCTTCTAGAGTTGTTCCTCATGAAGTTGATTAATAGCTTCATAAGCTGTAAGTATTCTTCTTGCCTAATGAAAACATCCAATCTGAGGTTGTAGGATTTATCAAGGAGAAAAACTCTAATTAATAGTGAAAGAAACTCATTACTCTCATCTTGCAAATTTTACCTTAAAATATCAATCTCTTATGAGGCAACTCTTTTAGAGGTACCTGGTATTTGTAATTCTTGAAGATTTTCATTCAAATCATCAATAATATTTAGATATAGAGAGTTTATTATCTAACCGATATAACAATTCAACCTACTTTTCCAAATGGTTCTTAAGACATTCATCAATGTTATAAGAACACTTAACAACCTTATTAAAATCCTTACTATTCTCAACAACACGTTCCTTGAAAATTTTGAACTTGGATTCAAGAAATAGAAATCTGTACATCAAAACCTTTACAGAATCTATTCTATCATTATGGGAATTAGAAAGAATTTTCAATCTAGCCTCAACTTTTGGAATAAAAGGTAACAGCTTCTCTAATATTTTCAAATCCTGTTCAGTGTACTAAACCCCTTTCACAGTGATTTTACTTTCAGAATCTGTGTCCTCAGTGAATTCTAGAAGATCACCAAAATAATTCTCAATGACAATTACTTGAGTTGGTTGATTCTGATTCTTATCTGATTCTTCCTATTCCTCTTATTATTATTCTTATTCTTATTCTTATTTATTATAAATATTAACAAATTTTCTAGGAAGAAACTTTTTTAGGTACTCTCTTGGAAGGATGAGGATCTAGAGATAGATAAACATAAGATGGTCCTTCTGATGACTCTATGGTATGACTTATCTTGATTGTATCTTCTATTTCTTTGAATTTTATTTCTGCATGTTCCTATTCTTCATGATCATGTTCCTCTTGACCTTCTTCTTCTTGTTCTTCTTCCTCTTATTAATCTTCTTTTTCAAGAGATTTTGTAGCTGATTGTTTAGAAACTTGTTTCCTTTTTTCCTTTCCCTACTGGAATTGATTGAGTTTTACCAGATGGCACCCTTATTTAAATTATGAATTTTATTGCTGTTAAATTCTTAGAAGAATATTAATATCAATAGAATCAACCTTTCTTTTATTCAATATATTCTTTCTCACTTCTTCTTTCAGAGTCTCTTCTGAGATTACTTTTAAATCCAAAGCTTCAGCTGGAACCAATCCAAACTGAGGATCCCCTTCTTTCTCATCTTGCTTTTTCATCGTCTACTTAGCAGAAACCTCATAGAATAAAACATTTTGTTTCTTTTAGGATTTTGGAGTTGTAGCCTTAACTTACATTATTTTTTTTCAAATATGACTTTGATGGCTAAGATGGTTTTTCACTACCTTCAGCATCATCCTTTTCTTTCTCACCATCCGGATCTCTCTCAATTTTTTTTATTCAGAATCGAAATATAATTTGAGCCTTCTTACTGTACCCTTACTAATTAAGGATTCCTTAACGAAATTCTGATATGAATTATTTTAAATATTACACAAACCCAACCAATCATTCAAAAACTTTCTGGTAATTGAGGGAAACATGAGTAGCAGTGATTTTATACCACCAGATTTGAGTTTCTTAATTGATTGGAAAATAAACCCCATAAGGTTAAACTTCCTCATGTTGACAAAGTATTCAAGCACATACACATATGAAACCTTAAAAGTTTCTTTATAATCCTTTTCTAGTCACTAAAAACCCTTGAATCCAATGGGATATGAGTCTATTATCTCCTTATAGATGAATCAATTTCCTTTTTTCCTCATGTATTTCAAAAATAGTTTATTCGTCTTTAGACCTATCAAAGGTTCCATAAGCTTTCGGTAAAATATGACAAGAACATAATGCATCTCCCTCAAATGGAACATCTAGAAATATAGATTCCTATACTGAAGAGGTTGTATATGTCGTTTCATAAATCTTAAAATAAATCTTATGATCATTTTCTATCTCTACTGATTCATAAAATTGTAACACTTCATCATGATTGAAATGATACTGATCAGAACCTGGTCTCTCCACACAAATTGATTCCCATCCATGAAAATTTATAATTCTTTTCAAAGAAGAATCAAAAGACTCATAAAAATCTTGGGAGACCATCCTTTTACCTTGGAAAGTCGTGGAAGAGAAATTATTTGGAAGAATTTCATTCACAGATGAAACATAAGACTCAGATATGAAAGACTAACTCGCACCCTGAAGAACCTGCTGATTACGAAAGCTAAGAAGTTCTCTGATTACAAAAACTAGGGTGAGAATCGATATAAATTTTCTGAATATTTATTGGGCATCTTGACATGGATGAGAACACAAATGAAATCTTTCTGGGATATATTATCTTAAAAATAATTGATGGTCAAGATTAGATCTAAGAGATCTAATGGTCAAGAAAAATTTCAAACTCTTGAGGTTTTCTTTAAAATAAAATCATATTCAATGAGAAATTGATTTGGAAGTAAAAGAAAGAAATTAGAAACAAACATTAAAACACCCAATTTAATGTTTTAGAAAATGTAACATTTGGAGTAATATGATATATATTAGGGTTTCAGTATATTGTTCTTAACAAAACTATCAAAATAAATAAATAATAATAAACTAATAAAACCAAATAGGTTGGTACCGATTATTTAGAACCAAAAGAATAATCAACAATAATAGTCCAGTACAGATATTGATATTTCAGTACTAACATGGTAATCCAATACCGATTGTTCAATACTGATAAAGGAATGCAATATAGATAGTTTAGAATTGACTAGATTATTCAACACTGATAGTCAAAATCCTGTACCAAAATATTTTGAAACCTAAACATAAAACTTATAAAATTTAGAAACCTATAAAAGAAAACATAAAGAGTAAAACTGATTATCTGTAAAACAAAAAGTGAAGCTGATAAAATATAAAACAAAAAGTGAAACCGATAAACTATAAATCAAAAGGTGAAACCAATAAACTATAAAACAAAAAGTGAAACTGATAAAGTGTAAAACAAAAAGTGAAAATGATTAACTGTAAAACAAAAAGTAAAATCGATAAACTTTAAAACAAAAAGTGAAACTGATAAACTGTAAAATAAAAAGTGAAACTGATAAACTGTAAAAAAAGTGAAACTGATCAACTGTAAAAAAATTGAAAGTGATAAACTATAAAACAAAAAGTGAAACCAAAATGTATACCCCCCTTTGAAAAAGGAGAAACTAAATGTAAGGAGATGGATTGAACAATAAATAGATGTAGATGATTAATTTATAGTAATCATTCCTAGTTTCTATTTAATGTATTCAAATCTATTAGAAGATAATGGTTTTTAAAAAAATCAAGTTGTTCTTGCATTCTGATGAATTATAGAACAATATCTTCTTTTTTTTTGTGATCCCTAACAAAGTGATGCCTAATATAAATTTTTTATGCACGTGAGTGATGTGCAGTTTTTTTACTAAGAGAAATGGAACTAGTATTGTCGCATAGTATTTGAGTTTTTGAGAAACACATTCCATAGTCAGTGAGTGTGTGTTGTATCCACAACACCTGAGCACAACAACTTCCAGCTGCTAGATATTCTTCTTAAGAAGTGGAGAGTGCTATTGAGTATTTTTTCTTGCATGACCAAGAAACCAAATAATCTCCTAAAAATGATATGTTCCAGATATACACTTTCTATCCACTCTACATCCACCAATTTCATCATCTGAAAAACTTTTCAAAATAAAATCATTTCCAAAAGAATAGAATATTCCTAAATACATAGTTCCCTTTAAGTAGAGATAAATTGTTTTAACTGATTTTAAATGAGATTCTCTTGGATTAAATTGGTATCCTGCACATAATCATACTGAAAACATTAAGTCTATATGAATAGTCTTTAAATATAGAAAACATCCTATCATACCTCTAGAAGTTTTTTGATCCACTAGTTTCCCGGATTCATCAAGATCAAGTGTATTTGAGGTACCAATTGTAATTATAATAATTTTTTTATTATCATATCCATAATTTTGGAGTAGTTATTTGATATAATTATATTGGGATACATAGGTTCCTTATGGTTTTTGAGATATTTGAAAACCTAAAAATAATGTTAACTCACCCATCATACTCATTTCAAACTCATATTTCATTAAATTTTCAAATGAATCAGTTAAGGATTACTGAGTTGAGCCAAATATAATGTCATCAACAAAATTTTGAACAATCAAAACATATTTTTTTTTCTATTTTTATAAGAAGAGTTGGGCCAGTAATACCTTTTTCATTCATGTTTTGTAAAAGAAAACCTATAAGTATATCATACCATGATCTTATGGCTTGTTTAAGGACATACAAAGATTTAGTAAGTTTTAGAATATGATCAGGATGTTTTGGATCTACAAAACCATGGGTTTGATCAAAAAAACTTCTTCTTGAACAAAACCATTGAGAAAATCATATTTTACATCCATTTGAAAAAGTTTGAAATTGAAGTATGCTGCAAAGGATAACAAAATTCAAATAGATTCAAGTATATCAACCGGTGTATAGGCTTCTTCATAGTCTATCCCCTCTTGTTGATTATTTCCTTTAGCAACAAGTCTTTATTTATTTCTTACTATGACTTCATTTTCATCACATATGTTTATAAAAACCCATTTCCCACCAATTACAGTTTTTTCTTTAGGTCTTTCAACCAAGGTCCATACTTGATTCCTGTCAAATTCATTTAGTTCATCTTCCATTTCCTTAAGCCAATCTTCATCACCTAAGCCTTCATTCAAAGTTTTAGGTTCCAAATGAGAATGAAAGGCAAGATGTTATAATTCATTTGTCAAGGAATTTATAGTCGTTACAGGTTGATTTAAATCTCCAATGATATTATCAATGGGGTGATTCTTAAGAAACTATTGATTTGGGTTTTGTAAAACCTGTTAATCAACATATGATAGAAAGTCTTCTGGGGTAAATGTTTCAGTTAAATTTTCTTGAGCATTTCCTTTTTCAGAATAATTTTTAGTCAAAGGTTGATAATTAGATTGTGAAAATACATCAATTGATATATGTATGGATTGTTTAAAAATAAGGGGAAAGTTTCATCAAATTTAACATGCATCGTTTCTTCAATAGTACAAGAGTTTTTATTAAAAACCCTATAAGCCTTAGATGTTTTGGAATAACATAGAAATATTCATTTATCGTATTTGGGTGCAAACTTATATAAATTATCTTTTGTATTAAATATTAATAGTTTGAATCTAAACACTCTGAAGTATGAAACTTTAGGTTTTCAGCAAGTCCACAATTCATAAGGTGTTTTAATAAGAAAATGTCTAGTAAAAACACGATTTATAGTATAACATACAATACTAACATCTTTCGCCCAAAAATGATTAGTAATTTAGTATTCACTCAAAATGGTTCTTGTTATTTTCTAAAGAATACAATTCCTTCTTTTAACAACACCAATTTTTTGTGGGGTTCTTGGAGCTGAAAAATTGGGAGTTATACCTTTCTTACTATAAAAGGTTTCAAAATCTGAATATTTAAATCCTCTACCATGATCACTACATATAGTTATAAATGGTAGGTTTTTATCATTTTTAACTTTGGCTTTAAAAGTTTTGAAAAATAATAAGGCTTCAGATTTATTTTATAGAAAATAGACCCATTCAAATCTAGTATCATCATCAACTAAAACAAATACATATTATTTTACTCCGACGCTTCCCGTTTGAGTGGGAATGAAGAGATCCATGAGAACTAACTGTAATTCATTAGAAGTTGAAACCTCATTGATTGATTTAAAGAAAGTTTTATGTTTCATGCCATACTGATAAGGGTCACAAACCTTTGAAGAATCAAACCTAATATTTTTTATACCATTAACAATTATTTTCATTGAAATTTTACAAAGGTTACTTAGGTGTTACTATTCTGACCTTATATTCCATAACCAATATTGGTATTCCATTGCACTTATGAAATATAATTCTTGGCTTCCAAGGTATTCTACATGGATTGTGTATACATTCTCATGCCTATGGGAAGAAATAATGAATTCATCATTGGAATTGTAAACTAAAAATTTATCATTCATAAAATTCACAAGGTAACATTCATCACATAATTGAATTATGCTTATAAAGTTGTTCTTAATACATTTTAAAAACAAAAAATTTAAATTAAAACTTTTTCTAAAAGAATAATTTTACATATACCAATGATCTTTACCTGAGAATTATCTCTAAAGGTCACTCTTACACATTTCATTTCAATAATATTTTCAAAAAATTCATTGTTACCCATCATGTGTCAAGAATAACTACTATCCATGTACCAAATGTTCTTATTGTTGGTACAATTCTTATTTTCTTGAAAAAGAAACAATTACTTTTTTGGAACCCAAACTTGTTTGGATCCAGAAATGTTAGATAAAATAATTTTGGGAATCCACATTTTTTTTCAAAATGGGCTTTGTGAAATCCTAAAGATTGAGTTTTATTAAGAGGAAAAAATATTTCCCAATATCGACCACATTGAAATTTCATACAAAATGGGGAACTTTGAGAAATACAACAGTTATTACTGAAAATGGGTTTTGAGTATGTTAATCCCAAATCATAAGTATTCCTTAAAGGAAAAATTTGAGAATATATCTTATCAATGTTTTTCTTACCACTGGTAAAATTTGACAAAAGTTTATTAAGAGAATAGATTTCAGATTTTAGTATAATGACTAAATTATCATTCTCACAAGCAATTATTTTGGAATTATTTTTTATTTCAGAAGAACTTTTCTTAAAAACAAGTTGTTCTGGGTCTTTAGAATGTTTATCCTTCTCAAAACTTACTTTCTTAAGATACATTGAAGTATTTTAAAAATCAAGAGTTTTATGAACAAGATATTTTGATAGATCTGATACTTCTTTTTGTAATAATAGATATTCTATAATTTTTCTTATTAATCTTTTTATTGAGTTTTGAATTTTCATTCACAAGTAATTTGGAAAATATGGAAACTTCTTCAAAGGAAGGTAAATTTTACTCTGATGAGGAAGATTCTTCATTCGAGGAGTAAGAATGTTTCTCATCAAGGTAATTTTCATTTAAAGATACATTTTTAAGGTGTTCATCATTGTGTACCTTATTCATATAGTAATGATTTTCAATTGGTAGTCTGGATATGGGTCTTATGTTTCACTGAGCAGAATATTTTGTAATCTAAGGATTCATCTGGTGAATCACCACCACTTTCACTCCAAGTATCATTTTCTTTAAAAATAGTCTTTTTATTTTCTTTGAAATACATTTTCTTGTTTCTTTCTGAATGTTTATCCTTTCTATATTTTCTTTTTAATAAAGGAAAATCTGGTCTAACCTAACTCTCTAGTTTTCATTCATAACAAGTGACCTAAAAATCTTTCTTTTCTTTTTTATCTTTATTTTTTAATCTATATTGAAAGTCTTTCTTCCCAAAAATCTTGTTCATCCTTCAAGAAAGATTGGGTAACTCATTATCTGAGTGGTCACGATCACATGATTCTGATATAACAACATATTTCTTAGCTTTGGATCTTGTTATAATTCTTGGTGTCTTAGCTTTAGTAGTAGTAAAAGCTACACTCTCATTACCATTATACTTCTTATTGAAAACTTATATCTTTTCATTCTAGTCCCGTACTGAAGTAGAGAGAAAAATAACTCATCGATAGTGATTTGAGTAACTTTCCTATTTTCATCAATAACTGTTCTTTTTTATTCCCACTGATTAGGAATAATATTAATAATATTGTCTACATGACCCTCATCATCAAGAACTATCTCTCCCATAGCTTGTATACTGTTGACGATTGTCACAAAACTTTGTTGCACCATTCATACTAGTTCTCCATAAGGAAAAATGAACCCATGATATTCTTCTTGAACCATTTATCATCTTGTTTCTATGACATTAGAGGTACCCAAATGTGTGACTTAAAATTTCATTCATATACAATTGGGTGCTTCACAAGATGATATCTTACTATATAAATTTCTGGTCATGGAACACAACAAAGTATTGTGTACTGTGTAATTTAGTTGATATTATTGTTTATCTTGATTAGTGAAGGTACTGACTTCCTTGTCTTGGATTTTATAACCTCCAGTAAGCAAGATAATTTTTTCCTCTCTAGTATTAATTACCAATGTCTTCACTTGATCTCTCTAGTACACATAACCATTCCCAACAAATATAGGCAGTATAGTTGGATTTATATTGTCAATTGATCGAATACTCATTCCTTCCATCTTATAAAACAATACTTTTCCACTCTAAACGTTAGTTTAGTAAGTAGTTATAAACAAAAGATTTATAAAAGAAATATAATTGTATTTCCAAAATAAATAAATCAAGTAATACAAAATAGTGGAAACCCTCATATGATACCAATTGTTGGATTGAAATATATAAATATAGGTATATTAGATGGCATAATACAAGAGGGATGAATTGTAAGTTTAAAAATATTGTATTTAAACACTCAAGAAATAACTTAGTTTAAGAGGTCTTAAACAAATACAATTCATAATCAATACAAAGAACCATAATGTACTTGGATTTGATGTAAATACTAATATTTAACACTACAGTTATTGTAAAACAATTGTATTTTAAGTGAATAAAATTATTAGACTAATAAAAATGTTAATCATTCTACTATATAGCATATATAATCGCTTAATACAATATGAATCATAATTGAAACAATTACAGTTGAATTGAATATGAAAATAAAGTGGAAACAATACAATTACCTTTCTAATAAAAATAGTAGTGGAAATGTAAATGTATTATAATTCTTTTAACCCAGAGAGAAGGGTATCCCTTCACCTAGGAGAGAAGGACTGTCTTACCACCACCTTGGTAAACCCTCGATACGATGAATGGTTAGCTATCATCCTATCCTCGAAAGTCCTTGATTAATAAGGTAATCGACACCTCTGTCCTTCAAGCAATTTAAGGCCCTTGATATGATGATCAGCTTCATGTATTCTTATCTTTGGAATACCTTTATCGTTACCACAATGATCGGTCACACAAAGCAGAAAAAAATCACATTCAGAAATAGAAGAAAACAAAACAATCTATTGACTTCTTTTATCTTCAAGGTTTTCAAACGAAGTAATATAGAAGACACAATATCCATCTCTAGAACTTTATAGAATAAAAAGTTATGTATTCTGGTTTGAATGACCTCTTATTTATAGTTTTCTTGTTCCAACAGTCATATTTTCTCCAACGATCATATTTATCCAAAAAACTAGGAGGGACTTGGACACATGGCATTACAATGATCAAAACAAAACAGAATACACAACATCATTTTTATTGGTAAATAACCAACTCAACGACATAATTTTAGTTAGAAAGATGTAAGTACAAAAGAATAAAACAAGGAATATGAGATACAAGAAATTGGTATTAAAGTTATGACAATAATGTAATGCATTTCTTAAGTGAAATATGTAACTTGTTTTCTAGGCTCATAATGATAATGCATATCCATTACAAATTATAACTTGGTAACGGTTCTTAAGTTAATTATGATACACAATATTCAAATTAGTTACGATACTTGGATACAATAAATAATAAGAATATGATGTATAACCTTGGGATGATGCATACCCTGGTTATGATATCATGATTACGATACCTAATTATGATTTAGAACATAACCTGGTTACGATGCATGATACATGAGATTGTGATACTATACTTATCTTGATTACGATTCATGGTTACGATACAGTACATAACATGGTTATGATTCATATTTGTGATGTGGTACTTAACCTGGTTAGGATTTCTGATTATAATGCAATACTATGTCAGGTTACAATTGTTGATTATAATAAAATACTCAGTTAGGTTGTGATTCCTAATTATGATTCATTGTAAAATCTGGTTACAATTTTGAATCATCATATAAAACAATTTGTATGAACAACAAAGACGAATTTCATAAGGATACATTAAACATGAAGAACAAAGTAAGTGATTATGATCGTTAATAGAAAATACATGATAAACAATATATTGGATTATGATATGTTTAATTTGTTATTTCAAAAACAAATGATTGAAGGAAAATTTGAAACAAGTTATGAATCAACATTTTTGGTCATCATGATGTCATAATACACACCATATTTTTATATGGTATTTAATTTTTACATGAAAATTTTACTATATTTGAAAATTATGAATAATTAACCATTGGATAATTTTGACATTTGGATTGATAAAAAAATATTCACTTTATCCAAATAATTTTCTAAATATTTCAATTTTCACTTTAAAAATAAGAATTGATATTTATTGGAAAAATGTTGGGTTTTTTGACAACAACAGTTTTCTAACCCGTATATAAGTTAAATTTGACTCCATAATAATTATATGATAATTTATATTTATTAAAAATTATTTAATAATAATATTTTATTGATTTGTTATTTATTACAAAAATCCATCAATTCATCAAAATAAGCATCTTAATTTAAATTTTATAATAATTAAAAATAAAATTTGTGTTTTATTGTATCAAAATCCAAATAATTTATAAAGTAACAATAATAAATTGAAAATATATTCATTATTATATAAAATATACATATTATTACTATTATGGTGTTGATACATATTCCTTTAATACACTAAAAAATTCTCAAAGAGTATGGTGTGCGATAATGAGACCTTCCTGGGGTGTTTCGACATACATAGTTAGGATCATGATCTCAATGAGCTTGAAATTATATGGTAAATAGTTTCACTTGTGTTTAAGTTATTTGAAATAATATTATGATTAGTTAAGGTCAAATCCCAATGATCCTATCTCCCACATAAGCTTTGATAAATGGGCTTTATAGGGTGCAATCCAACCAATTGAGGCCATCACTTTCTTTGTTTGTTTTTTATTGTATTTATTAAACCCATTTATTTATATAAATGGGATTTATAGGGAAAAATAAAACTATTTAAGGCAATTACTTTCTTTGTTTGTGTTAATTTTATTTATTAAAAACATATATTCATACTAATCAAGTGATCATTAATCAACGAATATATTATCAATGGTAAAGATGCTTAATGGTATTTTAAAGGTGATTAAAATAAAATAAAACAACATAAGTGAATTTTTTATATATGCATATCACATAATAAGAAATTTAATTTAAATCCTTACTAGAATTTTATTTATAAATTTTTGAGTCATGAGGGCCTTGAGTTGGAGGTTGTTCTTTGGTAGTGTTTCGAGCTACTATAAGCTAATTGTGGTGGTTAGATAAAATACGGTGGTCGTTATAGGTTGGGAGGTGTTGGTGGATGAAAAAATATGGATAATGAGGATGATTTGTGTTATATTTGGGATATTGTAAGATCTTGTGTTCAGTTGGATTGAAAATTTCTGAGGAAATTTGATTTTTCATTACAGGAGATGTCGAATATTGTATTAAGAATAAAAATGAGGTTCTGAGATTTGGAATGTCTCAAATTATTATTTTTTGAGATACTGAATGATGTCAAGGAGGTATATTGTGTTCTTGGGAGATCTTCAGAGGCTTTAGGTTATGTTTCATGAGTTTTTTACTTTTCTGGAAAGGGTTCTTAGTTTGGTGTACAAATTTTAAGGGAAATCCTACAATACCTTGATGCTCTAAATGTTTTCAGTTCATTATAATCTACACATAACGTATTTTCATAGTTATAGCATGGTATCAAGTAAAACATGAGAGGAGAAAAGAGAAACCTCATGAGACTAAGGAGGGGTTATGGCATAACACATGGGATGCACATGGTTTCAGAAAAATTGTATGCCTGATTGTAGAAGGGATATAGTGCTTCCAGATTGGTAGATGCATGTCTTATAAAAAATTATGGATTAATAGTGTGTATCATGTATTTTTTATATTAGGGGTTCATAAAATTGTCACATGGTTTGTAAAATCATCTGGAAAAAACATGTGGGTGGGTTTTCCTTGGATAGATCTGACCACACAGTTGGCATACGGTTTGGAAAACCATGTGGCCAAACCATGCAGCTACCTAAATTTCATTAAAAATAGGGAAATTAACAAAATTTCTCCTTTTTATTTTATCCAATCCACCACATTTCTCATCCCTTGGATTTTTTTAGACTAGGGGTTTCCCAAACACCTTTCCCCTCTATTCCCCCTTGATCATGGGGTGTATAGAAGGTGATTTCTTGGCATTTGAGGTGATTTCTACTCTTCTTGTGGTTTTCATTATTTCTCTTCTTTTTCATATCATAGTTTTCGGACCTTCATTTTTGGTATTTTTAACGATTCCACTTGATCATTTTGGAATCTTCTATTTCTCATGGGGATTTTGGTCAGATTGGGTTGAGGAGGTCATGAGATGGATTCCACACATTTTTATTTGCAGTTTAGTTTAGGCATGTTCTGATGGTTGATTTTATTAGGTTTTACCATTTAAAATTTTTTTATTAAGTGTTAAAATTGAATTTACACTTAGGTATTTTTCTCAAAATGTGGTCAAGATTATGTTGTGAGTCTTTGGTGAGTGGTTGGCTTCAATTTCAGTGCAATTCGACGACCCAGTGATTTTTCTAGAATTATTCCAAGTTGAGTTTTGGTTTATTAATTAATTATGGTTGTCATAATTAATTATTTTCTATTTTATAGTGTATGACTAGAGATTTGGTGATCATGAAGATCTTTGTTGGGTGATGAGGGTCCAAATGACGCTTCTATTGACCATGGTAATGCCACATGCTTTGGAAATGAAATGGGAATCTTCTCTAATGAGGTGGGTGTTCATATACATTTACCCATAGTCATGTTAATTGATTTTCATTTTTACGTAGTATGTTATTAAAATATATTTTCCATGATTTCTTTCTTGACTTAAGAGTTTTGGTTATGGGTTTTAGATTAACAACTTAGACCATCCATGGATCCCCTTGGATCTATGGGTTCCAATAAGACTGAACCTACGGTCACCAATAGGGTGATCCATTTCATAAAAACTATAAAGTGAAGTGGTAAGTGGTTGGGTTGGAATGATTTTATGTGTCAATATATTATGAAATTGTGTATGAGGATTTTTAAATGGGTTTAAATATGTGAAATGGGACTTGATCCATTTATAGGCGTAAAAGGGGGAAACTATGTTTTGATTTTTTTTTGAAATTAGGTGTTTACTTCTAAGTATATTATATCGAGGAGTTTTAAATTTATTTCAAATTTTTATGTGAAATGTGTATATGATGGAATATTCGGTGAAAATGTATTAATGACTCTTTAATATGATTTTCATAGAAAATATATTCCTTATGAATTTTTTGGTTTTCCAAGAGAAGGACCCGTGTTTTAAAAGGATGATTTTTGAAATGTATAATGGGATGTTTGTATTAGGTTATTTTTAATTTTAAAATGGGTTTGGGACTTTTTGAGGTGAATTTTTCGTTTCGAAGTCCCATAGGAACATTAGTAAGTGTAAATGGTATAAAAAGGATGTTATGTATTTCTTTATTATTTTTCATGTTCCTTATTTTGAGATTATTATTTTATGAAATTAAAAAATGGTTTAGGTGCTAGAATGATGCTCCAGGAATGGGTAGTATACGATGGACAAGGTGTTAGACCAAGGCTGTGGACACTGGTATTATACACCAGGGTTATGATCAAGACAGATTCTCTGGTTGATGATTATATAAAATGTGGAATATGATGTTAGATTGATTCTCATCCTCCTTAGGCTAGGTTAAAACAATTCTCTAGTAACCACCAATGTTATTTAAAGATATATGTTGGATTGAAGTTACATATAATATAGTTTCATTCTCTGATGGGTTGATAGACCCGATGTATAGTATCAATATCAATAGTTTCATTTATGGTTAGTTATTGGATGGAGGTTCTAAACACATTTTATATTGCATTTGATATGTGATTTTGATTCTTTAACAACGTTCTAGAAAATTTATTTTTGAGTACATTATATGGGTACCATGGGTGTAGCTTCAAGGCTTCCCTTAGTGGAACAAAAAGTGAAAACCTCCTATGTTACACTATAAAGGGATGGTTTAGGTCTTTCCTTATTTGGTTGGCATAGGTAACACTGTATAACCCATTGGCCAACAATTAATAGATGAATTAATGTGTCCGTTGGTTTTTTTTCTTTTTAGTAATGTTATTTATTACTTTTTTATATATACACACTGTTGTACTAAATAGTATTTTCTTTAGACACTATTGGTGGTGGCCTATTATATTTTACTCACACCCTGATCGGTTCTCTATTGCACTTGGGTTTTAGGGAAGCTCTCACATGTTCATTATAAGAACAGGTTTGGGATGTGGACCGTATTGAGTATTGTTGGTCAAGAAAGATTTCTTGGGTGGTATAAGGTGTCTGGAGGGATTTATATTGGTGATGTTGCAGAAAATTTTTTATTTTATTTTATTTATGTTTATTATTTAATAGGTCTAATGGAAAGTTGGTTGTTTGTATTACATGACCATTTATCCCATCATTTAATTTCATATTCTAGAATATTTAGCCTATTTATTATTAATTTTACTCTATTATGTATGATATTTGGTTATTTAAATATAGTTCTGAAATATTATATGGGGTAACAGCCTCTTCATAGTTCCATTTTAGACCCCCGCTACTAGTCATCCACCTTTGGAATATGAGGAGGTGTTCTTGAGTTCAAGTAACGAATAGGATCGGGACACTGGTTTAGTGGTAGTCAGTCCAGGACATTAAAATGTGGTTTTAGAGAAGTTTGTTTTCTCGTTATTTTACTACATGGGGTTTGGTAGATCGGAGGTATTAGATTCTATTGTTGATTGAGATGGATATAGGGATGGTGCATTAGTAACACCTATTCCAGTAGGAATTCTAGGTTACCAAGGGATGGGATTTATGTTTTGGATTTGTGATGTTAGAGTTGTACATGATTTGAATTTCATGTGATGCACATATTTTTTGGATTTGATGGTTTATGATAGATTTGAGGCACATGGATCTTTGGAAAGAGTCATATGTCATGGTTATTACAATTTCCTATATAGGTAGGAGGAATCTAATTCATAATGTTAGGAATGTAGGACCCACATGTTATAGGACTTTTAGTATGCGATTGTATGGAATTTCTTAGGATAATAGGTTATGTGGATCTATAGAGAGGTGCTAGGTGATGAGTATTTTTGTGTGGTCCTCATGCATGGATGGTGTAGTGACCCTAGTGGGTCGGTAGGGTGTAAGTATGAGAATTTTGGACCCTATATGAGAGGTCTATATATGAGGTTTTTGGTATGTTTTTGTCCTCCATGGAGTGGCTAATGTGTAAATTATCAGAGATGATGGGCACCCCAGTTGTGGGAAGTTGGATTTTTTATGATTTCTATATGGTATGAGACCCTATATGAGGTTATTTTAACTTTTTGGTCTCATGTGTAAATGTTTTGGGTGCTTTTTTGGTGCCTCATGAGTTGTAACCTTTTTTGAGATGGTGCAGACCTAGGTGGTTGGACCAAGTGGCTTGTTGCGAGACATTACTGGTGGGGCTATGTGGGAGAGCCTAATGACCTTTTTATGTGACTACACTCTTGAGATAGGTTTAATATGGAATTAATGGGTTACATGTGAGTGTGTTTGATCAATTTATGTGTGATTTGGGTGTAAGGAGTACATATAGATGTTTTAGAATTTTGGAAAATGACACACATAGGGTGTATCTGGGTTTTGGGTTTTTCCAAAAAGGATTACTTTGGGTTTGAGAAATAAAAATTGGGTACTAGTGATTTAGCCTTGTGGTTGGTTTCAAGGGATTCATGATCATTTGGGTGCTTAGTCTAGGTAATGCATGTGTAGATGAGCATACCTTGTGGTTTTGAGATGCATTGGGGACACGATGGGTGATTGAGGAAAAGTGATTTTATATAGATGATTTTTCATAGGGTGGTGACAGTGTAGGTGAGTTTTTTTTGGTAATATCCACATGAAGGTTTTTGGTTTTATTGAAGTGGAAAGTAATTAGATTATTTATGTTTTGGTAGTGCAAGTGGACAAGATAGGTTAGGTTTCTGGATTGGTTATCCCTGAATGCATCTCTAATAATTTGGTGAGAGAACATGTTATCTTATAGAAACATTTGAATGATGATAAAGTCATGAGTGGTCATGTGAGTGGTTTTGGTTTCATGAGTTGATTCTGGGTTTGGAAAGAACCAATGGTGATCTACGACGGTTGAGATAGGCATTCATGGTAGTCATTTATAATTGATGGGGATTGTGATTCAGGGTTTCTAAAGGCTTGATTTGTTGGAGTGGGAATCAGGTTCTATGGTGGGGCCACACAAGAGGTTGTGTGATGGATAAGTGTTAATGGAATCTTGGAGGCATGAATATATGGTTAATTTTTGTGTCATTCGGTTTCTAGATCATATGTTATGTGAGTTTACTCCCATGGTGTTGGGTGGAGTGGGGAGTAATTGGTAGGATGAGGGATGATGTGGATTTGATGAGTTTCTTTGAGTCAAGGAGTCTCAATATCTTTGAATAGGTTTGAAATGTCCATATTGATGGAGGATACATTTTAGATGGATGAGTTGCAGTGGTATTCAATGAAAAAATATTAGTGTACTATTGGTTAGTGATTATCATGCCCAATTTCTTGAAATTATCCTTAATACACATAGATAAAAATGCCTATACACATAGTTACCCTAATGTATTTTGGTTGTATGTGGGACTACATAGAGGGTACAATCAGGGAATGGTGTTTGTGGATGAATATGGTGGGGAGTGCAACAATGACTATTTTTAGGCGAGGTCCACGAGATGGACTATTTGTCGACAAATACCATTGATGTTATTCTCGGATGCTAGTGACAAGTGATAGTTGTGTGTTTCATTTGGATGCATATATATAGACTCCAGGGGGTATGTTGGGTGGTTGTGGAATTAGTCTATGTGTGAAGGAATAATGATCATAATGGATGGTGGT
This sequence comes from Viscum album, assembly GCA_963277665.1. Classification (NCBI taxonomy): domain Eukaryota; kingdom Viridiplantae; phylum Streptophyta; class Magnoliopsida; order Santalales; family Viscaceae; genus Viscum; species Viscum album. The sequence goes on from OY728126.1 coordinate 1,162,197,342, forward strand.
TGAATATTAATTAGAGCATAGTTTTTTGTATTGGGTTAGTTGAGGATTCTCTGGATAGGCTCAGTGCACGGTGTAGGTATGGAAGGTTATAATCCACATCTATTATGTAATTTTTGGAACAAAAGGTGTGTCTTAGTTTAGATTTTTCCTTGCAAGGAAAATATCTTATGTTCATCTTTCATGCTTGAATGATATGTGTGTGTTTGCTTTAGTTGGGATTCGACGACATATATAGTTTCTAATGATGATTGGAATTCTCATGGGTTTTTGGGTGCGGTATATTTAGAACCATTTTGGGTGCTTGGCCAAAGCATGAACTTAGGTATGGTTAGGGAATCCTCATGGAGATGGTGCTAAGTATTGTGAATTGGTGGTTATAAGAAGTAGTTTATGGTGGGGAGAACCAAAGATTGATGATCGATTGAGTGATATTGTAATAAAATTTTCTTTTTTATGGTATTGATCACAATCCATTATAGTTATTTGGTTTTGGAAACAGGTTTTATCTTGAATTTTTGTCCTGTTGAGGGCATTGAGTTGGAGGTTGTGCCTCACTAGTGTGTTGGGCTACTAGAAGCTTATTGAGGTAGTTGGATAAAATATGGTGGTTAATGTATGGTGGGTGGTGCTTATGTATTACCACCAATGTTTCATGAAGATGAGAAGTGTTATGAGGATATTGTAAGATCCCTAATTTGATTGGATCATAAATTTCTAAGGAAATTTGATTTTTTGTCGTGGGATAGGTCAAATATTAAATTAAGACTCAAAATGAGGTTTTTATAGTTGGAATGATACAAAGTGTTGTTTTTATATGAGTAAGGATGTTTGGGACATATCTCAGGTGCTCATATGAGCTTCAATATATATGGGTTGGATTTTGAGAGTATAAGTGGTTTCTGGAATAGGTGCATAGTTTTATATACATGGTTTTTGAGAAATTTGTGAAACCTTGATGCTAAGAATGTTTGTAGTTTAGTTTTAATTGCACAATGTTGAGTTTCATGGTTATATCATGGTATGGGGTAAACCATTTAAGGAAAAAGGAGAAATTAGGAGAGTCTAAGGAGGGTCTAAGGCATGGTTCATGGGCTTCACATGGTTTTAGATAACCCATATTCTTGAATGCATAATGGAGGTAGTGTTGACAGCACAGTTGGTGCATAGTTTTTCAAAAAATGTGGGGTTGGGTGTTAGATAGTCAGAGTGTGTATGGTTGGTGCATGTTTTAGCCAACCATGTGGCCAAACCGTGTGGGTGGGTTGTCCTTGAACAGATTCAACCACACGATTAGCGCATAGTTCAGATAATAGTGTGGCCATCCCATGAGGATTACTATACTTCATTAAAAAGGGGAAATGAAAAAAATTCCACCTTGATTTTTAGCCACCCCATCCTCTTTCTCCTCTATTTCATGTGCAAGAACTAGGGGGTTCCCAAACCCATTCTTCCACTTCTCTTCCTTGTTTTGGGGGAGTTTCAAAGGCAATTTCTTGGAATTTGAGGTGATTTATCCTCCCATGGTGTTTTCCTTTCTTCCCATTCTTATATCTATCTAATTTTGGGGATCTATACATTAGTTATTTTTGAAAATCACAGTAGATCATGGTGATTTAATCTGTTTCTCATGGGAATTTTGTCCGACTTTGTTAGAGGATATCTGGAGATGGATTCTGCACATTTTTGTGCGGAATTTCATTAAGGTGTGTTTTGATGATGAATTTTATTAGGGTTTATTAATTAAATTCATTAAATTTATTGTTGAAATGGTATATCCTCCTAGGGATTTAGATTGAAATGGGGTCGATGTTATGTTGTGAGTCTTTGGTGAGTGGTTGGATTTGGTTTCGGTGTGGCATAATGACCTGATGATTTTTCCTGCATTATTCCAAGTAGAGTTCTGGTTAATTAATTAATAATGGTTGTTATAATTAATTATTTTTTTTGGTGTAATACTACATCTTGGGTGATCTTGATGATATTAGTTGGGTGCCAAGGGGTAGGAAAATGCATAGATGGACCTTGGTAAGACCACAATGTTTTAAAAACATAATGGTAATCTTCTCTAATGAGGTATGTGGTCCAAGAGATTTACCCATAGTCATGTTAACTGATTTTCATGTGTATGTAATATGTGCCTCAAATACATATTTTTAGGCTTTTTTCATTCCTTAAGTGATTTGGTTATGGTTTTTTTGATTAACACCTTAAACCATCCATGGATCTCATTAGATCTATGGTTGTCTATAAGACCGAACCTACGGTCTCCCATAGGTAGATCTTCTCCATAGAAAGGGTAAATAGGAGTTTAACGGGTTGGGTTATAATTATTTTATGTGTGAATATTTTATTATAATTCCTATGAGGATTTTGAAATGGTTTTAAATATGCGAAATGGGACATGACCCGATTTTTGGTGTCAATGGGGGAAAATATGTTTTGAAATGTTCATTATTTCGAAATGAGGTTTTAAACTCAGAGTGGATTATATATTAGGGTTTTAAATGGATTTAAAATGTTGATTTGAAATGGATATATGGTGAACTCTTCTATGAAAATGTATTTAATACTCTTTACAATGGTTTTCATTGAAAATATTGGCGTTGGGTCTATTTTGGTTTTCAAATAGAAAGACACCTATTTTCAAATGGTGATTTTTGAAATGTTTAACTAGGGTGTTTGGTTTAGTTTTTTTGTCTTATAGAAAGGGGTTAATCCTAATTTATGATATTTTTGGTTATGAGGGCTAGTAGGGACCTTAGTAAATATTAATGGTTTGAACAGGGATGTTGTCTCTTTATTGATTATTTTATATGGTCGTGATGTTGATATTAATATATTATGAAATTGTGGAATGATTTTGGTTTTGTACTGATAATTTGGGCACAGGTAGTATAATATGGGTAAGGTGTGATAGTACGACTCTGGACAATTCTTGTATACTCCAGGGTTTAGAGCAAGACTGATGCTCTGGGAAATAATGGTATACCTTGTGTAGTAGGATGTTGGAATAATTATCCTCCACATTGGTATGGAACAAACTGATTCTCTAGGAACCATCAATGTTATGTAAATGTGGATACTGGACTAAGCTTTTGGGCATTATTGTTCTAGTTTGTGATGGGTTGATAGACCTGATTTTTAGTATCGGTAATCATAGTTTGGTATATAGTCAGTTGTAATACATAGGTTATAGACACATTTTATATTGACGTTGATATGTGATTTAGTTGCTAGAACATTGTTCTAAGTATTTTTGGCTCATGTACATTATATGGGTACCATAGGTGTAGCTTCTAGGATTCCATGAGTTGAATGAAAGGTGATCACCTCTTATGGTTTTCTATAGAAGTCTGGTTTTAGTTGTTTCATTTTGGTTGGCTTGGGTGATATCGTAGAACCATTAGGCCAGTGGGTACTAGATGAGTGGAAATATCCCTTGGTTTGTTTTTATTTTATATACTATTTTTTATTGAACTATTAATCTTCATAAACTATTTTACTGACTAGCATTTATTTTAGACCCAATTGGATATCGATTATTGAGTTTTAGTCACACCCTGATCGGTCCAACATTTCACTCGATTACCCAGATATCTATCACATAAAAATAGGTTTGGGATAGGCCACAGGTTGATTATATTTGGCTAAGATGGATTACTAGAGTGGTATTGTATGATTTGAGGGATTTTGATCAATGATGTTGTGGATCCTTTTTGTAGATTCCTTCATTTTTTATGTTATGTAATTGTCCCATTGGGAGGTTGGTTGTTTGTATTCCAAGGTAATTCGGCCCATAATTTCATTTCATGTTATTCTATTATGTTTAGTTTATTTATTCTTTTTATTAATCTATTTTATATGATAAATAGTTATTTAATTTTGGTTTCACACTCTGATATGGGGGTATAGTCCCTTCATAGTTCCATTTTAGATCCATAATGCTAGTCAGTACGCTTTTTCATACAAGTATTAATGCTTAAGGTCTTGTGGAAAACTGTATCGGGACGCCAGTTTAGTAGTACCCAGGTTGGGGCATTACAAAGTTGTATCAAATTACATTAATTTCCTTTTATTTTACTACTTGGGGGTTAGTATACCAGAGGTATTGGAATGTTTCAGAGCATGACATGGATACTAGGATGGTGTTCTAAATAAACCTATTTTGGTTGGAATTTCATGTTATCAGGGGTTGGTATTGATTTTTTGTATTTTTTATATTTTAGTTGTATGTGATTTTCACTTCATTTAAGAAACATGTTTTTTAGATTTGATAGTTTGTGATAGATTCCAGGATCTTGTCCCATTATAAAGAGGCCCTGACTTGGTTTTGACTCTTTTACTATAGTGGAAGGAGGCATCGCATGCATCATGTTAGGAATATATGATTCACATGTTATAGGCCCATTAGTGTGTGATTTTATTGATCTCCTTCGGATAGAAGTTTAGGTGGATCTATCGTGAGGTGCTCAGTGATAAGGATGCTGGTGTGTTCCACATGCATGGTTTGTGTAGTAACCCTAGTGGGTTAATATGGTGTATGTATAGGATCATTGGACCCATCTTGGATGTTTTTTTTTGTGATTTGGTGGTATGTTTGGGTCCTCTATGGAGTGTTCAGATGTGTAAATTCTCAAAGAGGAAAGGTTACGTAGTTTTGCGTATTTTTTATATGATTCCATAATTGCATGACACCCTAGAGAAGGGTGTTTCAAATTGTTAGTGTTTTGTAAAATGGGACAGGTGCATTTCTAGTGCCTCGTGGGTTGTGTCCTTTTTTGAGATGGTGTAGACCTAGGTGGTTAGACCTAGTGACTTGTTGTGAAAATTTACCAATGGGGCTACACAAGAGAGCCTAATGACCTTTTAATATTACTCTAGTCTTGGGAGTGGTATCGTGTGGATTTTTTGGGTGGACCATGAGTTTGGTTGATTAATTTGTGTGTAGTTTGGGTGGAAGGGGAAAAATTGATGTTTTATAATTTTCTACAATGGTTCATAGAGGGTGAATTCAGGTTTAAGGTTTTTCCACATAGGATTCCTTTGGGTTTGAGAAACAATACTTGGGTTCTAGTGGTTTAGCCTTGTGGTTGGTTTCTAGAGGGGAAGGATCATTTGGGTTCCTAGACTACACAACAGATACTCATATGAGAGTGACTTATGGTTATGATATGGATAGGGTTCATGAGGGGTGCTCGATTAAATGAGGTTTTATGTGGACAATTTCATTTGGGGGGACCATGTATGTGAGTTTGTTTTGAGGTAAGAGGCACATGGAGGTGTATGGTTATGTTGAAGTGGAAATCACTTATTTTTTGATGTTTTGGTAGAAAAAGTGGACATGAGTGGTTAGGATCATAGCCTATTTTTACTTAGATGTGTCTCTAGGGATGTGGTGAGAGTAAAATTGATCTTATAAAAACTTTTGAATCATGCTAATGTAATGGGTGGTCATGCAAGGGGTTTTGGTTTTGTCTATTGATTTTGGTTTTGGAAAGAAACAAGGGTTATCTATTATGGGTGAGTCCAGAATTTGGTGTTTTCATGGCTCGTGAATGGGTCTCTTAAGTTGACGTTTAATACGTATTTTCTTATTGGAGTGGGAATCCAGTTCTATGGTGGGGTCACACAAGAGTCTGTGTGATGATTAAGTGTTAATGGATTCATGGAGGGATGAATGAATGGTGAAGTGCTATGTTGTTTGGTTTTTGGATCAAACATTATGTTAGTGTATGCCAAAGGTTTTCAGTGCAGTGGTCATCTATGGTTGGTCTGAGAGATGATGTGGATATAATGAGATGCTTTTCGGCATGGAGGAATAATATCTTTTTATAGGTTATAATGTCCTTGTAGACTTTGGTGAAATTGGGGATGAATTATTTTTAGTTGTATTCATAAAAAACATATTAGAGTACTCTTTTTTAGTGATGATAATGAGATATATATTGAGGTTTTCCTAAGTACATGGAGAGGGAAATGGATATACACTTAGTTACCATAAATTCATTTAGTTGGATGTGGAACCTCTCGAAGGTTATTCTTGTGGAGTAATGTATGTGGAGTCATATGGTGGGGAGTGCACCATTGAAGTTTTTCAGTGAGGTCCTCGGGATGGATTGGGTGTTGAATAATACCACGGAAGATGTTCTTTGATTCCAGGGATAAGTGATAGTTGGGGGTTTCTTTTGGCCCCATGAGTATGGACTCAAGATGTCATGTTAGGTGGTTGTGGAATTCCTCTAAGTGAAAAAGTATAATGATCATATGGAATAGTTGTACACCAATAGTTAGAGTGAGGAATTTTAGAATTAATCGGTTGAGGATATTATGGATTGGGTTAGTGCACAGTGTGTGTACAAATGTTCATAAGTGATGTCTGGTGTGTCGTTTTGGGAAAAAAAGGTGTGTTTCAGTTTTGAGTTGGGATTTCAAGGAAAATATGTTATGTTCGTAGTTCATCCATAGATATTGGGTGCCCATACTCAAATATTGTTCTTCAGTGATATGTATAGGTTCTGATAATGATTGGAGTTCTCATGGGAACTAGTAACAGTATGTTTAGATCCATGTTGGATTCTTGGTGGGAGTAATAATTTAGGTTCAGATGGGGACTTCCAAATGGTGAGGATGTTAAGTATATGGAGTTGGTGGTCATAAAATGAAGGTTATGGTCGGGAGCACCGTAGCTTGATGATTGATCAAGTGAATTTATAATCAATGTCACCATTTTGTGGGTTTGGTTATGCATGATCATGGTGTTTTGGTTTTTTCAATGGATGTTATCTCATAGTTTTTTTTTCATTTGAGGGACTCGAGTTGGTGGTTGTGCCTCAGTATTGTTTCAGGACACCGAATACTAACTGAAGAGGTTGGATAAAATTTTGTGGTCGACATAGGATGGTTGGTTTTGATGGATGAACTCCAAGGATTTTCAATTTTGAAATGTTTTATATTGCGGAGATTGTAAGATTTTGTGTTTAGTTGGATAAAAATTTTCAGATGAAAATTTGTATTTTTGTTACCTTATGGGTAAAATCTTGGATTGATACGCAGAATGAGGTTATGATAGTTGGAATTCCTCAAATTATTGGTTTTAGATGAGTAATGATTCTCAACATGTTTCTTAGGTTCTCGAATGTGATTCAGAGGATTTGGGTTATGTTTCAGGAGTTTTGGAGTGTTCTAGAAAGGGTGCATGGTTTGGTGTATATGGATTAACAGAAATCGTGCAACACATTGATGATTATAATTTTTTTTACTTCATTTTGAACTTTCCATTATTTAGTTTCAAGGATAGAGCATGGTTTTTGGAAAAACATGAATGTAGAAAAGGATAAATTGTGTAAGGCTGAGGAGGGGTTGAGGCATAGTGCATGGGCTACGTAGGGTTTTAGACAAACCACACACCAAACATCATAATGGAGACAATGTTAATAGAATTTTTGGAGCATGGTGTGTAAAACCATGTGGATTTACTATAAAAAGAATGGGTGTTCTAAAATAGGGGTGCACATGGTTAGCGCATGATTTGGCCAACTGTTCAGCCAAACCATTTCGGTGGGTTGACCATGGATTGAGATAACCACATAGTTATAGCACATTTTGGAAATCCATGAAGGTAAAACATGAGGCTTCCAAGATTTTATTTGAAATAGGGAAATTATTGAAATTAGCCCTTATGATTTTAGCCACTCCACCCCATTTCTCCTCCCTAGGATGTGCGCAGACCATGGGGTTCCCAAACCCCTTCTTCATATTCTCTCCCAATATTTTGGGGCATGTTCATAGAAATTTCATGAAATTTATGGTCAGTTATCCTCCTCTGATTGTTTACTTTCTTTATCTTCTTGTTCTATATAATTTTTTGGATTTATGGTTTTGGTATTATTGATGATTCCATCATATCATGGTGGAAGCATTAGTTTCTCAAGGGGATTTTCAGCAGCTTGGGTAGAGGTGATCCCGATATAGATTCCACATGTTGTTGCATAGAGTTTCATTACGGTATGTGTTCATGGTGATTTTTTTAGTTAAATGTTTTTTATTAAGTGTTTAAATGGTATATCCCCTTAGTTATTATTATCAAAATATTGTCATGGTTATTCCCTCAGTCTTAGGTGAGTGGTTGGATTCGGTTTTTGTGTGACATGACAACTTATTGAGTTTTATGGAATTTTGACAAGTTGAGTTTTGGTTAATTAATGAATTATAATTGTTATAATTAATTTTTTTATTGTATAATATAAGATATTGGTTGATCATTATGATATCTATTGGGTGATGAGGGTTTGGAAGATTCTTGTATGGACCTTGTCAATGCCATGATATTTTATAAACAAAATTGGAAGCTTCTCTATTGAGTTAGGTGGTCCAATAGCTTTACCCATAGGCATTTTAGTTGATTTTCATGTGTATGTAGTGTGTGACTCAAATACATGTGTGTGTTAATTATTTTTTGACTTAATGTTTTTGTTATTGGTTTTGGATTGTAACCTTAGACCATCCATGGATCTTGTTGGATCCATGTTTATCTACAAGACCAAACATATGGTCTCCCATGGGGTGAGCTGTTTCATTAAAAGGGTAAAGTGGAGTTGTAAGGGGATGGGTTGGAATGATTTTATGTTCGAATATTTCATCAAAATGACTATGATTGTTTTGAAATGGTTGTAAATATGTGAGAGGTTCCTTAATCGTGTTATGGGTATTAAAGGGGGGAAACTCTGATTTGAAATTTTCCTTGTTTTTAAATGAGGAATTGACCTCCATGTTGTTTATATAAAGGGAATTTAAATGGATTTAAATTTTATATTTGAAATGGATATGCGATTAACTCTTTTAGGAGAATGTCTTGATGATTCATTAAACTATTTTTCATGGAAAATGTTTTCCTTTGGCCTTTTTTGGTTTTCAAAGAGAATGAGTCTTGTTTTCAAATGGTGATTTTTGAAATGTTTAATGATGGTGTTTGGTTTAGTTTCTTTTGGATTGTAAAAATGGGTAGGGCCTTGTTGATGTGAGATTTGGTTTGGAAGTCTATAGGGACCTTAGTATGTGTTAATGGTCTAAATGGTTTATTGTGTCTGTATTGATTGTTTTATATGGTCTTGATGCTGAGCTTAGAATTTTAAGAAATTATGGAATGGTTTAGGTTATGAATTGATTCTATATACATGGTTAGTATACTGCAGATATGGTGTCAGACCGAGTCTTTGGAAACTAATAATACACTCTAAGGTTAAAGGATAGAATGAGGCTCTAGGTGATGATAGTATGCCATGTGGAATAGGATGTTGGATTGATACTACACCTCTATGGGCTAGGCCAGAGAGATGCTCTTGTAACCACAGATGTTATGTAAAGATGGATGTTGGACTAAGGTCCAGGTAACTACCATTATCTTTGGTGATGGGTTCATTGACATTGTGTTTAGTATCATCACCGATATTTTTATATATGGTTAGTTATTGGACATAGGTTCCATCCATGTTTTATAATGATCTTGATATGTTATTTAGATACTAGACCAATGTTCTAGGAACTAGTGGCTTGGATAAATTAGATGGGTACTATAGGTGTAGATTCTAGGATTCATAAAGTTGAACAGAAAGTGAAAACATCTTATGTTATTCTATAGTGGGATAACTTAGTCATTTTTTGTTTTTTTGGTCTGGGTGACAGCATAAAACCCTTAGGTTAGTGGGTACTAGATGAGCTAATATGTACCTTGGTTTGTTATAATTTTATCTACTATTATTTATTCCATTTTTTATCTGCATATAATAGTGTACTAACCAATATTATAAGGAATCATGTTTTTTGTGCAGTTTTTTGGATATTGTATAGATTTTTGAAGGCTATATGTTGAGATGGTGTACAATTTTGAGGCCCGGTGCACCCAGAATAAATGTTTTAAATATGTTAAATATATTAAATTTAATGCACAGTTATTTTTCCTAAAAAACCAGAATAAATCCCAAATGAGGACCTAGATCTGAAATATGAGGTCATTGTTGAGTTCAGAATGTGGGTTTTAACCTAGGTGTGGCATAATAATTGTTGGTGTGGGATGTTTGTGAAAAATTCATCACATGAGTGAAAATATAAAATAAATAAATTTGTTTGTTTGTTTTGTTTATTTTGACATAGAGAATAATTTATGCTATAAGTATGTGGTTATAGTTTAATGCCCTAGATTGGCCACTAATCCTTGGAGACCTAGAGACCTCTATAAGAGAGATTTCATGGAAAAATGACAATAGATCAAGATCAGATTATGGATCATTGCACCAACAGAGTTCATTGATCTCATCAATGACAAATAAAATAATTTTTCTTCATCAACGATCAATCCAGACTCTATTACGTATGTTTTTTTGTGATTTACATCTAGTTTATTAATCCTAGACAAATAAGGATCAATTCTATGAATATAATTCCTATATCCATCATTTTTAGAATTAAATTTATGGATATGTTGTTTGTTCATTTTGATTTATACCAAATTGTTTATCTTATTCTATGATATGAACCAATACCAAAAAAAAACATTATAGGTTCATCCCATAAATTTTATGGAATATGGACTTCTCCCCTATTTATTTGTTTGATCATCATTGGTATTTAGTTTTTCCAAAAAATTGACTGGTACATAGTTTCTGATTGTTGCACACCAATTTTTCAGCACAACGAATCAAAACTGTGGCTATGACATGCGATGGAGGTTGTTGTTCAAGAATTGATGATGAAGATGGATGGATCGAGGGAGAATTAAACTGAATCAGGTGTTTTACATTCTTCTTGAGTGATTTATAAAGTGGATATAGATTGTGAAAATGGGTGATTCTTGAGCAAATTCAAACCCTAGATCTATGATCTTTGGCGATTTGAAGGTTAGATGACCCCAGATATACAGTTCCAGTGAGATTGGTGGATCTATCTATATAGAAGATGACATTAAATAGAATCATAGTATCTAAAAATATCAAGAGTAACACGATGATTATTTAAGGATTACACAGTATATGGGACCTACTGGCTGCATTGCTAAGGTTCCATCCAGAGTTAAGTATCACACACAAGTTACTTGGTAACATTCCATGTGACCCATCAATGATGGATCAACTTGTACATCGATGAATGCATTGACACAAGTAGGGGTACATGTCCAATGGAACACTGTGTACTTGGACAATGACAAGGACATTGTACATAGGTTGTTACACTAGCAGGAAAAGTATACAGAAATGTCCAGGTGACATAGATAGGGTTCTGTGAATGTCTACATGCAGTGTACTTCTTATAAACACTATGAATGTTGATACTTAAATGATGTGTTAGGATTTACCATATGAGAAGACCTAGGAATAGCTGGGTATTTCTTTTACCCCTGGTACATGTTGTATACCCCCTTCAATAGTGTTTTTAGCTCTTTTTTACCTTAGTATTCACCTATCATGGTTGAGTTCATTCCATTGGTCTATTACCTCAAGGGTACAGTGCAGAATTATATTGACATCATTTGATTATGATCCCGTATAGTGGCTAAGTCTCAGATAGATTTTTGGTGTCTCTCTATGAGACTGCGGAGTAATCCTCTATCATATTTTTCCCTAGGTGGGGTTTTTGGAATTTCTGTGACCTCTATAATTAGGACATTAATCCTCTATCTATAAGGGATTATCAATAGTATTTGTGGTATCATTGGTATTTTTTCACCTATGTAGTGGGTTGATCTAGATTGGGTCTGTGGTGTCCTTCAGTAGTTTTGGGTGTGACCCTATATCTGAGTATCTCGGTCTTCTTAGAAAATTGAGAATTCATGGGAGGGAACCAAAGATATATATTGTATTATTGAGTGTATTTGGTGATAACATGGCTCTTAAAGTGGGTTCTCCTAAAATAATTGTTGCGTCAAAAATAATATTATCGCTGGTATTTGGTGATAATCACATAGTGGCTTCAAGTATTTTCTGAGTATATCTAGGTGTTTCTATTATAAATGGATTATTATATATTTCAATGAGTTTAATATACTTGTTAAATTTTATTTAGTGTTTTTAGGGTATCCTAATGGGTATTTTTATACTCACCCCTACATGGGATTTTCCCGAATGTATCATGTCTTATGCAGATGGCGGCCCATTTGATGGTGTACTAGGAGGATATGTAGTGAGTGTATCTTATCTAGATCTTGAAAGACTATGGTTTTTACCAGTATATTTCATTTTAATTTATTCCTCTCCCTAGGAGAAGGTTGGATTCTTTAGAGTTTTTGTTTGGACATATATTTGGCCTTGTTTTCCTCATTTTGTACTTTATTATTGTTCTCTATTATAGAATCTTAGATGTATCCATTCATTTCCTTTGTTTTTTATATATTTCAACATTGTGTGGGCCTGGATATGTGTGCATGTGTACATTTTATTTAGGATAATGCCTCTCATTTGTGGGATATAACTACGTGATGCTGGTAACTAGCCCCTATCCTATCGGGGGTGGGCTTGGGGTAGTCACAGATTAGACCCTAGCGGGTTGTGTCTTGATATGTATTTGATTTAGACACCATTGGTGGTGGACTAATATTTTTACTCACACCCTTATTTGACCTCCATTTCTCTTGGGTACATGGGAAGCTCTCACATGTTTAATGGAGGCACAGGTTTAGGGCGAGGCCTGTATTTAGTACTATTATTTGAGTAGGATTTCTCAAGTGGTATCAGGTGGCTAGAGGGATTTGCCTTTGTGATGTCATAGAGCCTTTTAATAGTTTCTTTTATTTTTTTATGTTATGTAACCAGCATAGTGGAAGGTTGGTTGTATGTATGACAGGGTCATTCATTTCTTTATTACATTTCATTATACTATAAAAAGTTCAATTTATTTATTATTTTTATTACTCTAATGTGTATGATATTTTGTTATTTCCTTGTATTTTCTCAATATAATATGGGGGTATAGTCTACTCATAATGCCATTGTAGACACTCACTACTAGTCAAAAGGATTTGTCGTATGAGAAGTCATGATTGATTTCATGTGACAAACCATCTCATGAAACCTTTATATTATATCTTAGGCCAGGGTGTTACAAAAGGTCGTGAAGATAGAGGTATTATGATGTCTGATATCATGACATCCAATAATTAATAATTCCCTTAATTATGATTTTAGTTATTATTATCCATGATATTTTTATCAATGATGTTATATATGTATTCTTTTCATTCTCAGTTTATTGATTAAATGACTTGAGTTTTAGATATTTACCTTTCAATATTGATTATTCCTTATCTATTCATATATTCATGTTTTGTAAATGGAATGTGTGTTCAATTATTCACCTTTCCATATTGATTTTTCTTTAATGATTCATAAAGACATCTATTTTTCTTAACCCTTAATAATAATTTAATCTCACCCTTATTTTTTCATTTCCTAAAATTACGAAGATGAATAATTTAAAAGAGTTTTTACGTACTTTTTTAATTGAATTTTATTATGTTTTATGTTTCATTTTTTATTCCCAATGTAAAAAGGGTATCACATGTGCATCTGGTTCTCCAAAACTACTAAACTAGTCTATCCTTATGGATTCTACCTATTGTATATATGAAAATGTAAAAAAGTATGGAACCAACTCAGGGATATGGGGTCATAATCATCACATAAAACATATTGATAAATTAGGACATCATTTTTATATCACTGTTACAAATGGAATAACCGACATGGTCAAGATCCATTGTTAACATTACCCAATTCGTTGACTATAATTGACCCACTCATCCAAGGTTTACAACGCAACCAATTTTCCTTAGTTTATAATAGAACCACCAGTCCTTGGTTTATAACAGAACCACCCATCCATGGTTTATAATAGAACCACCCATAATTATAAAAAATTATTAAGAACCATAACACAATCATGAAACATGAAATATTTCACTTCTATTATCTTAATCATAAAAATATTATTTACAAAAATAATAAAACATTTTTGGATATTTAAATATCCATTAAATTTAAAACACCTTTTGAAAATATCTATAATAAAGGGAAGGTGGGTTTTTCATTAAATAAAACATAAAATATTGTAAATGAATCCAAACACCAAATAATATTTACAATATTGAAAAAACAATTAACATTGTATATGTTAAAATAAAACATTATTTTTTTCTTCTGTAATAAATCCAAAATATTCCGTATAAAATACATAAAAATATTATTTTGGAAACACTTCGAAAGAAAGTCAAAAAACCTAAATTTTTTTTTATAATCCATTTTTTATATATTAATAAATCAATAAAATAATGTTTAGAATATTGAAATGCAATATAAATATTTATAAAATAAACCTTCAAAACATTTAATATGAGGTTTTTGAACTAAAGTGTCCCTTATATAGATTCTAACATGTCACAAATGTTCTTTATCATTCAAAATTATAAATTTATGTTAATTATTTAATTTCTTAAACGAACTTTTTTCATTTATTATCACTTTTATTTTATTTATTACCATGTTATATTTAATTACATAATCAATTATGTTCATGTCAGATTTTTTGATGATATTCTTCTAATATGTCTAAAATGACTTGTAAAAGTTAACTATGGTCAAAGTGGTCTTTATTAAATCATCAAATAATAATATTAATGACATAATTATAATTTTTATAAATCAATTTTACTTTTAAATCCATCTAATAATGATGGTTATGAAAAATTATTCGTGTTACAATCATGGGGAAGGTAGTTCATACGTACGTATGAGTAATGTTTTCATTTTCCAATGATCGTGATGGAGATATGATAAATGTTATTTTATATTTCCAAAATTATAATTATTTCAAAAATAAAATATGAATTATTTAAATATAATTATATATACCTCCAAGTTATGAAGTGATGAAAAATTAACCACATTGCTTCGTGGAAGTGGTAATCCACATGTACGCACAAAAAACTTTGCCATATTTTAATTGATGAAATTTTTAGAAAATAGAAGATATATTATATTTAAAAAATTTATTATTTTATGAATATAATATAAATATATAAAAATTAAATCTATCATTATAAATATTCATGAGAATCAGTAATGGAAAACACATTACAGCGATATGCATGGCGGTAGTCTTCCATACACACAAACTACAATTTTGTTTCCTATTTGATGGAAGAGGAGTCAGATATAGGGTATAGAATTAACATAAAAATATATAAGTATATTTAAGATACTATTTTCATTATATAATCATGGTTTAAGAATATGTAATGATTTAAAATAAGAAATAAAATTAAAATGCTTGGTTAAGAACAATTTTTTTCTTCGAACAACCACATTTCCTTTACACCATAATCCTTCTAAGATTTGTATTATTCCCAAAATAAGAACTCTTGAAAGTGTGTATGGATGTTATGATGTTATTTTGGTAGTTTGTGGCTAAAAATGACTCTTTATGTGTGTATATAAGAGAATAGAGGGAAATCTTCTATAATGAAGGGAGGGGAATTCATGGAATTTCTTGTTTTATTAAATTAATATAATTTAATTTTCATATTCAAATGGATTAAAATTGATATAATTATAAAATGTGTTGATTAAAAGTATAAATCATATCATAAAATAAAAAATTGGAAAATTTTATGTGATTTTTTCACCCTTATCATTTGTATCCCTTTATTAACCCTTTTGATGATTACTCTGATAATAATGTTTTCTACTATTTAGGGGTCCATATAGTTATATAAAAATAATAAATGGCTCATAAATGGACCATGATTCATATTTACAGACATATACCAATAATATGGATCAGTAATGAATTTTTATGAATGTTAAATCATTTAATAAAATGTTATTTATTATAAAATATTATTTATGTAATTTTTAGAAATACATGAAATATTATAATATAATATGTATCTAAATCGTGTAAAATGGTTTCAAAATGATACATATTGTAATATATGGAATATATGGTAATAATATAATCATCCAAAAAATTATATATTTTTTCATTTTAATCTTTAACTTTTAGATTAACATATTTGTTAACCAATTTTAACCTTTACAATAGTAATTACTTTTTCAATATTAAAGGGTTATAATTTTACACATAAGGTGAAAATTGGCTCAAAAATAGACAAGAGATGATATTTTTTACCATTTATCATCCTAATTTACTTCTACAAATATTTTTATGGGTTTTTAATAATTTAATAAAATAATATTTAATATAAAATATCATTAATAACATTTTAACACTATTCATTTAATATGACATTGAAAACAACTTAGAAAAAATGGAATTTAAATTTATTCCTTTTACACATTACTAAAAATTTAGGTTTATCTAAAATATTTTTATATAATAATTCATTAAAATTATCTTACTTTTAATAATTTTATAATAATTTATTTTATTTTTATGTTAATTGATTATATATTATGTCTGCGTTGTGTAAGCATTTAAGGTAATTATTTCAACACTAAAAATTATAAATAAATTACCTTAAAAAAATAATTTATCTTTAAAATAAAAATTTAAAAATTAATATAAGTTATTTTTATCCCAGTCACAAAATATTATAGATATTAAATGCAAGAAAGTGATAGTTTTACATTATCTTTCACTTTAAAGTTATATAGGTGAAAATTAATGAAATATGAATCCAAGTTAAAATATTTTTGAAAAATGTAATTAAATGTCCCAAATAAGTAATCGAATAGGATAAATGAAAGTATTAAGGTCATTTTTTAATCTTTATCATATTATTTTTAGCCTTAATTACACTATTTACCCTTACCGTGGTAAAAATTATTTACTGTTGTGATAATTCATAATCGGAAAACATAAAAGTGAAATTTTTAGAAAATTTGGACCTACTAATTACAGATATGGAATCCATTTTCCCAGATTAAGTTTATATAAGTAGAAGAAATTAATTTAATATTAAAACATAAAACACAATGAAAAATAGTTTTTCATAAAAATTACTCCTAAGTATAAAAATATTTTTATACCAAAATCAACCACAAATTTTATTAAAATTATCTCAATTATATTATTAATATTATAATATATCTAATTTTACTTTATAATAATTTAATAAAAAATTATGTTTTAATTTATTGATAAAAATACAGTTTTCAATAAAAATCTGCATTTTTCACTATTCACTAAAAAAATCAATTTTTCATAAAAATATAAAACATTCACTCAAAGATAATTTTTAAATGATAATATTAAAAATTATATCCTTTTTATAGTTTTTTTTAAAAAATCTATCAATTAATCAAAATATTCAGTCACAAAAAAGAAATAAAACCCATTTTTGATGAAAATGTATTTTTAAAGAATAATATCATCTTGCTAAAAATTTAGTGCTATTTAATAAAAATAATTAAGTAAATTTGTATTTAGTATTAAAATTAATTATATTTTACTTTGTGGTTAATCTTATTCATACCTGCTAATTTAACAACTAGGTTATAATGGTAATATTAAAATAATAATATTTTGTGGTTTGTTTAAGCTCTGTGTTGTGTGTTGTATACACTATAAAACATAATGTTCTCATTTTAAACTATTTGAGTGTTAAATTATCCTTCCCTTTAATCAATGTCAACCTCACAACTTTAACTTGAGATCTATAATCAATGTTTTTACATTTTAAATTAATTTTGTTGAAATCCCACATTGTAAAAAGGTTTAATAAAACTCCCTCTTGAAAAGAGAGTAAAGGGATGTATGGAGATCATATGGAAAAACACAGACTATGTTTCCAAATATTACAAAATTAGTGGGAATAGAAAATATGGACATGTAGAAAAAACATATAATGTCCAATTAGTGAAGGATAGTGACCAAAATCATTGATCTTAATAAAGTGAATGATCATGAGAAATTAAATGACCATAAATCCATAAATTAGTGAAATATGTAAAAAAAAATATTGATATATCATAAATGAAGGTAACAGGATAAAATTTGTTTCATGATTTTTTCCTTAGGTTGAGGAATTATCTTGATATATAGAATACGAATGTAATAAAATATACTTGAGAAGTATATTTTCTACCTTTAATTAATTTTCACCAAAATATCATATTTTTCCCCAAATGATGAGTATTAAAGATGATTTTTTGTTTGTCTAATGTAAAAAAAATTATCTTTTAACACATCTAATAATTCAAAAAAAGTACAACAAGCTATTTAACCAGTCTGTAAACATGAAATAAAATCATAATGGAGTGTACGAAGTAAGATAATTCCAAAATTACTAAACCTTCCTATGAATAAATAATATATTTATCTCCAAAGGTCAACAATATATGTAAAGGTTTGACATAGATCAATACATAAATATTTATCCTCAAAATTATTCAAAATATACCATAAAATGATGGAAACCAAAATATTATAATGATTTAATAACATATTATTCATGGATAAATTTCTAATCTATCTCCCAATAACATAAACCATTCTTAAATAATCATAAAAAATGTATATTATATAGTTATATAATCTCCCAGATATGCTAATTATCACTATAAATGACCTAAATCACCATAAATCACCATTAAAATAATCATGCTTCCAAAATATAGTCAAACCATTATTCCACAATGAATATCCCATCTAATCAAAAAATATTACCATTTAACATAATTATATAATGTTCCTAAAATAGTGAACTTCAGTAGAAATAAAATAAATCACTTAACCACTAAATCAGTTTTCAATCCCATGGTTATCTATAATTTTTTTGAGAAGGTGATGACATGAACTGATTTCCCTATTCATGTCATCAAAGGAATTTATTAGAATCAAATGTTATAATACAAACACAAGGTGTAATGCTCTTACACCAGCATGGAATCAACAGGGGTACAATGGGACTCATGAAAATATAAACCCAAAATAAAAAAATCATCTTACTTGAGATCGATCTAGAGGAGAGAACCAATCTGCAACAGCAAGACAGAATCCCATCCTTGCAGCATATGATCAGCATTCAGTAAAATGTTCCAGATAGAGAGAAAGAATCCTCAAGGTAAAAAAGCGAAGATTAGCATGGAGATTATCAGAAATGTAAACCAGGAACTGAGCAGAGATAACCCCATGAGAATAATCAAAAGAGATCTTAATACAGAATTAAGAACGGGGATTTTAATAGAAGTTGCAAGAAATATGCATGATTTCAAAACTCAAAAGAAGACACCATCAATCCCACCATACGGAAATGCTCACAAAACTGTAAGTGTAAAGTCTTTCCAAACACAACTAGTTTATCCTTTACATGACTGATCAACCTACAATCATTCATCTTGCTTCCAGAATCAGAATGAAGAATACTTATCAGCAAACAAGTTAAGAAAAACAAAGCAGTACATCCTATCAGAGAAAAATCAAGTCCAGAAAACCCCAATATAATCCACTAGTGAAACCAATGAGAAAAAACCAGATGGAGAATCAGACATATCCTCATCCAAACAGCATTTCAAAAGAGATGTAAAGAATCTCCAGAAGCATGAGCCATCAAAGGGAGACAAGAAGAGTAAATCCATAATTCTATCATAAAAAAAGGAGCAACAAAATCCTATGTAGGAAAATCTTCAGAACCCATCCAACAAGGAACAGCAGATCAGAGAAGCAGAGACATAACATTAGATATGATATAACAAAAACTAAATCCAAGGGAACATGATGAGGCTAGCAGAAAGAGGTCCTTCAATCTGCTCCTGCCAACATCCAGCATAAAAGTTTCATGCAAACATCAAGTAAAATCATAATCGAAATAAGATTTGAAATAATTATCATAGAGATTATGAAGATTTGGTGCTCATCCTCAATCATTCATTGAAAATGAATCTTTTAATATCAACATATTCCTCAGCTGAAATCTTACCTTCTTGAAGCTCTTGATGGGATATTTCGAGTTGCCTATCCATATGATCATTTCCCACATGAATATCCTGCTCATCAAACAGCGGCGAAAAATAATACAACACAGTAGTGGAAGCCTCAACCCAAGGCTTATCTTGAGGATCATATGTAAGTTTTTTCATAGAAACATCAGCTTGGGTCTTCTCTTTAGGAACCATTGTAGGTTAATATTTGGAAACATCGACAGATCTGGTCACAATAGTACGCTTAGTATTCGAGTAGTCCTTATGTCATCTAGTTTTTCTAGGATGAGGAGTGATGAAACCATCCTCATCTACCATTGTATTTTTACCTTTTTGGCCATATTATTCATGTACTTCTCTTCAATCTGTCCAGGTTTATCTTCCTCCTCCATATTAGGAACTAAAGCCTCATGATCAGACTCCTCTTCATTTTCTTTAGCTTCAATGGAAACATTCTGTTTTGGAGATTCTGTTTCAGGAGAAACAATAATGGAATACTTTATAATTAGTGGAACATCAACAGAGCTTTCACTCCCTTTCTCCTTAATAACCTTAACAAGCTCATGTTGAGTGATCTTATTCGAAACAGAAAACATTTTTGTAGCATCCGAGACAGTTTTAACAAAATCTTCAATTTTATTCTTAGAAATCTGATTATATTTTGGAATATTCTTGTCTATTAAAATGGATTCTCCATTTCCAACCAAAGCAGCTATGTTATGCTGACCAGATTCTTTTATACCAGAAGATGAACAAGACTTATCAAAAGAAATTGAGATTTTATCATCAACAACATGATTCTATTGATTGCTGGATTTTGACTTTTCTATAAAAATTGATTTAAACTAGGTTGTAGTAATCTTATCTTGTTTACCACACTCATTAAAATTGTGCCCTGTTTTGAAGCAGTTTATACAGAGAGCACGTAGGTTTTCAAAAACGACATCTTGCACAAAAGCTTTCTCTCCATTCTGAATCCCAATGCTAGTTGGTAGGTCCTTTGAAAGATCAATATCAGTACAAATCCTAGCAACCGATGGCCTTTTCATGTTCAATGTAGCATAATATAATCTTATGTGTTTCACCCTTTTAGAACTTTGGCTGTGGATTCAAGCCCAACAACCTTTCCAAATATGACGGGTTATTACCAGACATATGGTTTTTACTTTTACTAAAACAATAGTTGTATAGATCCTATAACATTCCTAAAAATATGTTTAAAATTCTCAAAAATGTAATATAATTTTTCTTAAATAATCATTTGTTTGAAACCTAAGGGTAGAATATACCTTAAACTAATAAAACATTGATCAAAATATTAATCTCATTAAATTCACATCACATAAAAAAATAATAATTTCTGAAATTATCTTATCCTTTACCAGGATATCAACTATAAGGACCCAGTAATAAAAATTTCATATTGTTGAGTTCCAAGTAAAAATCTCATTATATTGAATTTGAGGATAATTATGGCTTATAGTTTTAGATAATTATTCCATAAACCTTATATAAAAAATCATTACATCACAAAGTGCATACTTCCACTTAGTATCCATTTTCCCCATAAAAAACTTTTATTATATTCTATGTTTTATTTTCATGTCATATTTTTACAATTTCCAACATGATGTCATTATTATCGCTACTAATCGTTAAAAAACAATGAAAAAAATTATACAGCATGGAAGGATGAAAAAAATTTCAATAAGGGAAATTAAAATAAAGAAACCTGTTAGTTAATGAATACTTATAATTTTTTCCCTTTTTCAAAAAATTATCTTTGGACACCAAATAAAAAATTTATTATTTAATAAATCAAAATTTATTCCTAAATACATTTATAAATAATTTCATAAGAAATATTAAAGGAAAAATGAAAATAATAAAGGTTTATTTTCAATCATTAAAAATGAAAAAATATTTTTCAAAAAGTTATAAATTTCCCCTTAAGAATTAGAAAATACTTTCCTTTAAATACAATCTTATTAGATTACCCTGGGAAATCTTAATATTTCCAAAAAACAATTGAAATAATAAATAAATCATATAGTTAAATAGGTACGTCATTTTAATATCACTTTTAAAAATGTAATAACCAACAGAGTAAATTTCCATTTTAAACATTACCCAAGGCATTGGAGATCTATAATAGACCCACCCTACATGGTTTATAATGAAACCATCTACCATCATAAATAATGCCCAATAACCATAAAATAATCCTAACACATAAAAGCTTCATTTTAACATCATACTCAAAAATATATTTATTTAACCCATAAGAAAACATTTATGGATATTAAAACATTGATTCCATTTAAAATAAGATTTCAAAATACCCCAAACAAAGGGAGAATGGTCTTTATTTGAAGGAAATGTGAAATATTTTAATATAACCTAAAAAAAAAATAATGGATATGGTGGATAAAACCTATTTATGTAGTATATAATAAAATAAAACATTCTCTTTTTTATTTTTTAATGAATTTCAAAATATTCCTTATGAAATATATAAAAATATTCCTTTAGAAAACCATTGAAATGATGTAAAAACATTAAATTTAATTTATAATTCAATTTTTTCTATATAAATTTATCCATAAAACAATTTTATGATTTTATACATAGAAGTTATTTTTTTTTAAAATAAATCTCTAGAACATTTCAAATAAGGTTTTTTGATGTAATGTATCCCTTACCACGAGTTGGACTCATCACAATTTTTCTTTATATTCCATAATGATAAACTTATTTTAATTATCTAATTGATTAATAACCCTTTTCAAGTTTATTATTCCTTTTATTTTATTTGTTACCATTTTTTATTTAATGACTTACTCAATGAAGTTCACATTGGATATTTTACTGGTATTCAGTACATATGTCCAAAATGACTTTAGAAAGTTCATTATCGTTGATGAAGTAATAATTATGTAATATAAAAAATAAAAAACACTAAATAATTACAATTTTTATACATAAATTATACTTTAAAAACAAACTATGAATTATGGTTGTGAAAAATGAACTACATTACAATCATAGAGACATAATGATGTACATATGCATGGGTAACGTTTCTATTTTTCAATAATCATGATTGAAAGAAGTTAAATATTATTTTATATTTCCATAATGTTAATTATTTAATAAATACAATATTAATTATTTAAATATGCTTATATATTCAATTCATGTGATGTAATAAGGAAAAATAAGTCATAGCGCTTCGTAGAGGTGGTAATCCACACGTATGCACAAACGACGTTACCATTATTCAATGGATAGAAAGAGAAGAAAATATCTTGTATATTATATTTAAAAAAATATAATTATTTAATTAATATCATATATATTCATTAAATTAATCATTATAAATATCGATGATATGTAGTGATATAACAAAAATTACATCGGTTCACAAGACAATAGTCCACCATACACACAAATGGAAGTTTAATTTCCCATTTATTGGAAGAAGAGATGGTTATCAGGTATTAAATAGGAATAAAATCATATAAGTATATTTATTATTATGATTTTATTATATAACCTTGGATGAAGAATTTTATAGAAAATATAATATGAATTAAAATGAAAATTTTATGTTCTGACCTATATCATTTCTCCGGACAACCTCCTTTTATTCACACATCAATCCCTATAAGGTTTGTATTATGACCATAATAAGACCTATATAATGTGGTTAAAGATTTTTGGTCAGTATTTGGGCAGTTATATTTCATAAAATATCGATATATAATTGTAGAGAAGAAAAATAGTGGCTTCTCTTTTATAATGAGGGGGTAAGCATTCATGAATTTTCATAAAGTATTAAATTAATATAAATTAATTTTCATTTCAAAATGGATAAATATTTATTTAATTGCATGTTAATATGAGTATTAGTATAAATCCTCAAATATATTAAAATTGTTACATGTATAGGTGGGTTTTTACCCTTATCTTTTTATTTTAAGCATCCATTAACCCTTTTTATGATTATAGTGATAATATTGTTTTTACTATTTAGGGATCATAATTGTTACAATAAATCGAAAATTGGTTAATAAATGCAAATTTTTTGATATTTTTAACCATATACCAATCAATTGTCTAGAAATAGGTTTTCTTATAAAAACTGAATCATTTAATAAAATATTGGTTATTATAAAATATCATTTATGTTAATTTTTTAAACACATGAAATATTATAATATAATATGTGTACAACTCAGGTAAAATGGTTCCAAAATGACATAAAATACAATATAATATAATGAATATATGGTATTTATATAATCAAAATAAAATTATAGGTTTTTATATAATTTTAAACATTATCATTTGGATTTACCCCTAGGTTACCAATGTTGACCTTAACCACAATTATGAATTTTTCAATATCAAAGGGTTATGGTTTTACATATAAGGTAAAAATTGGATTAAAATGGCCAAATTATGAAATTATAGACTATTTACAGTCATAATTGTCCTCTTGAAATATTTTTATGACTTTCAAATAATATAATAAATTTTTAATTAATTTAAAATTACAAGAATTTCATTTTTTAAACTATTCATTTAATTTTAATTTCAAAAAAAATGACACCAAATGAATTAAAATTTAACCCCCTCACACATTTCTAAAATTTTATATTTATCTATAAAATTCTTAGAAAAAATATTCAGTCAAATTTTATTTCTTTTAATATTTTTAGAGACATTTATTTTATTTTTCTATTAATTAAATAAATATAGTGTAGGCATAGTGTGAGCATTTAAGGTAATTATTTCATATCCAAATATTAAAAATAAATTACAATGATAAAATATAATTTATATTTCAAATAAATCTTTACAAACTAACATGATTCTATTCATCTCTTCCATAAAATATTATATATATTAAAAGTAAGAAAGTGAAATTTTTTACTTTATATATTACTTATGAAAAATAAATGTCAAAATAAAATAAATATGGTACCAATTTTTTATATTTTTATAAATTGGATGGAAATTTCCAATCTAAACTCATAAAATAGGATAAATTCATGTATTATGGTTATACTTTTTGTCCTTATATTTTAATTTTTATCCCTAATTACCCTATTTACACTTACTATGGTAACAATTATTTAATATGGTTGTTATTACTAATTACTAAAACTAAAATGTATCCATTTAAAAAATTAACTTATAATTAAAAATATTTAGTCTATTTTTTAAGATTTAATTTCATGAAGTTTCAGAAATTAATTAAAGATTAAAATCCAAAATGCAATGAAAAGCATTTTATCAAAAAAATGCCTTTTAAGTATAAATGTGTTTTAAACCAAATTCAACAATAAAATATATTACAATGAAATTAATTTTATTATTAATAATATAATTTTTCTAATTTTTCTTTTAAAAAATTTTAATGAAAATTAAATTGGTAAAATCCTGAATCAAAAATATAGTTTTCAGTCAAAATTAGTATTTTTACAATTCACTGGAAATAAAAAATTTTATAAAAAAAATACACTCTAATAGAATAATGATATGATTATTTAAAAATTTATACCCTTTTTATGAAATAAAAATTCTGAAATTTACAAAAAATATTTATAATATTCACTCTCAAAAATCTACAAAACCTATTTTTGAAGAATAAAATTAATTTACCAAAAAATGATTTCCTATTTACTAATAATTAATCAATACATATTTATTTATTAGGATGTTTATTTATATTACATAATATAGTTATTACTATTCACACCAACGAAATAATGTTCTAGTTTATAATGATTATACAAAAACAATAATATTTCATCGTTCATTTATGCTCATTATTGCATGTCACATACACTATTGAATGTAATGTTCTTATTTTAAAATCTTTTGGAGTTACATTACCCCATTAATAAATTTTATAATTTCTATTTTAAATTGAAATAAATAATAAAAATTTTATGTTTGAAATTATTTTATTTAAATCCCACATTTTAAAAAGTGTTAATAGAACTTCCTCTTGAAAAGAGAATAAAGGGAAGTATGAAGGTCATTTGGATTAACACATACTAGGTTTCCAAATAAAATAACATTATTGGGAAGTGAAATTATGGACATGGAGTAAAAAGCATAATGTAAAATAAATGATAGATAGCTATAGAGATCCTTGATCACTAGAAAGTGAATGATCATCAGAAATTTAATGACCACCAAACCATAAAACTAACAAATATAATAAAAATACCATTGATTTTTTTAGAAATGAAGGTAGTAGGATATATATTTTTTCAAGATATTTTTTATAGATTTGAGTAATTACTTTATGATTTATTCTAAAAAAATAAAGATATATACTTATTTGACAAGTACAATTTCATCCTTTAATCAATTTCCACCACAAGCACATCTTTTTCTTCGAACGATGGGTATTCAAGGTAAATTTTTTAATGTCTAAAGCACTAAAATCTACTTATAATGGATCACATAATTCTATTAATGGATAAGAAGATATTCCTCCTATAATTATACATTAACAAAAATATAACGGTTAATAAAAGTTAATTTAATTACAAATATTAATAAATCTCCACAAGAATAAATAATATATTTATCTTCAAAATTATAAAATTTCACTAAAGATTAAATGTATACCATTACCTAAATAGGCATCCCTAAAATTATTCAAAATATTTTTGAATAATATTGGAACCCAAATATTTGAATGATTTGATCACACGTTCTTCCAAGATAAAATTTTCATCTATCTCCAAATAAA
Source organism: Viscum album (assembly GCA_963277665.1). Lineage (NCBI taxonomy): Eukaryota > Viridiplantae > Streptophyta > Magnoliopsida > Santalales > Viscaceae > Viscum > Viscum album. The sequence goes on from OY728126.1 coordinate 1,162,224,042, forward strand.
ATCAATCACTCTTAAAGTCTCATTCCAAAAATTAATATGACATTGTTATATAATCTCCAAGATTTGATAATTACCAACATAAATGAACTAAATCACCACAAATCTACATTAAAGTCATTATGAATCTAAAATATAAATTAATCATTATCCCTCAAATGAAATTCCATCTTATCCAAAAATATTTCCCTTTTCCAAAATTTTATAATGTTCACAAAATAGTAAACTTCTTACAATATAACATAAATCACATAATCAGTAAATCATATTTCAAACCCAAATATATCTTTAATATAAAAAATATGTTCCCCAAATCATCATAATATTTACTTGTAAAATATTTTATGTAAAAAGATTCATACTAATCAGGTAATCACCTTGGATAATGGTATGAACTACACACTTTTATCTCTTTGGTTGTGGGTGCAAGCCTCACAACCTTACAAGATAAGCCATGTTTTTTCTTGGCCTGCAGGTTTTCCTTTTACCAAAACTGTATTTGTATAATTCTTATAAAATACCCAAAAATACAATGAACATTCTAAAAAATATAATTGAATTCTTAAGAAATAATCCTTCATGTTAAACTTAAGGGTAACATATACCTCATCCCAATAAAAACTCTCCCAAAATAATATACACCTTAAAATACCATCACTTAAAATATTAAAAATTGGTTTAATACACATTTGAACTTTTTATAAACCTTAAAATTATAGAACCATGATGGTATCTATAACTATTAAGTTAACCTCGCATGAAAAGATCATAATCTACAAAGTTAAAAAAACATTATTCAAATAGAAACTATAATAACCCTACCGTAAAGATAATTTTTTTTGAGATTTAGGTCAAAAATTAATTCTCTTAAATTTTAGTAACTTTATGGTTTATGGTTGTAGATAATTATTTAATCACCCTTAAAAATTAAATATTACATCACAAAGTTGGTACTAAAAGTTAATATCTATTTTTTACACAATACAAAACTCTTATGATATAACAAGTTTTCTTTTCATGACATAACTTAAAAATTTTTATCTTTACCTCATATTTTTCCCTAACCATCCTTAAAAATCCTATCAAACACATTTTAAAACATAGGACAAGAACAAAAATATCAGTAAGGGGAATAAAAAGAAATAATGAAACTTGTTAGTTTATGAATACTTAATTTTTTTTAAAAATTTAAGAAAAACAAAGCTTAGGATCAAAAGAAAAAAAATTACCTAATAAATAAAAAATTCTGCTAACATATTTCAATAAAAAATATTATAATAAATATTAATGAAAAAAATTAAAAAAGATAATTTTTTCTTGGAAATTTGGAAAAAAAATTCAAAACACTACATTTCAACCTTAAGAAGTTGAAAATACTTTACTTCAAACAAAAAATCCTTATCTTACCTTGTGAAATCATACTATTTACATAAAAACCCATTGAAAGAATAAATAAATCATGTAGGTATCCTAGGATATCATTTTCATTTAACTATTAAAAATAAAATATCCTACGTGGTCAAATTTAATAACGAACATTACCCAATGCGTTGGAGGGATATAATAGAGCCACCAATAAATAGTTTATAAAAAACCACCTAACCTTTGTTTATAATGGAATCATTTTTCCTTGTTTTATAATAGAACCACCCATCCTTGGTTTATAATAAAATAACTCAATATCATAAATAATTTACAAAAAACATGAAATAATCCTAACACATTAAAGACTATATTTCCATCATCATAGAAATAAAAATATTCTTTTCATCCATAAAAAATTGATATTAAAATATCCATTCTATTTTAAAAACATTTTGAAAATACCCAGAAGCAAGGGAAGGGGAGTTTTTGTTCAAAAAAATATAAAATCTTAAAAATGAATAACAAATGGTTATAATGGAAGTAAAAAACTGGTGATATCATATATATTAAAATAAAAAAATCTTTCAATCTTTTATAAATAAAGTAAAGATGTTCCATATAAAATATGTAAAAAGATTTATTTAGAAAACCTTTGAAATAAAGTCAAAATACATAAAATTTCATTTATAATTCATCTTTTTTATATATATAAATCAATAAATTATTTTTAATATTATGAAAATTTAATAAAAATATTTAGAAAATAAATCTTTAAAACTTTTAAAATGAGGTTTTTAAATTAAAGTGTCCCTTACCTCACATCCGACTAATCACGTATATTATTTATTGTCCTAAATAATAAAATTATGTTAATTATTTATATTATTAATAACATTTATATTTTTTATAATTCATTTTATTTTATTTATTAACACTTTATAATTGATTAATTAATTTAGTTCATATGAGATGTTTTGATGATATTCAGCTCATATGTCAAAAATGACATCGGTAAGTTAACTAGGGTCAAAGTGGTCATTATTTAATCATATCTAGAATAAAAATAATTATATAATTAGAATATTTATAAATAAATTATACTTTGAAAATGAACCATGAATTATGGTTATGTAAAATTAACTATGTTACAATCATAGAGATAGTAGGATTTACATACTCATGAGTAACGTTTCTATTTTCAATGATTTTGACGAAAAGAAGGTATGTATTATTTTATCATTCCAGAATGATAATTATTTCACAAAAACCATATTAATTCATTAAATTAACTTATATATACCATCTATGCGATGTGGTGATGAAAAACAAATCACATCAATTTGTGGAGGTGGTAATCCACAGGTACACGTGATTGGTGTTATCATTTTCAATGTATGGAAAGGTGATAAAATATATGATATGTCATCTTCATAGAATAATAATTACGTAATTAATATCATTTATATTCATTAAATCCATCATTATAAATATCTATGTGAAACTGTTATGGAAAATGGATTACAATGGTTCGTGACGTAGAAACCCACAATACACACAAATAAATGGTTTCTTTCCCATTTTATAGAAGGGGATATGGATATAGGTAAAAAATTAACAAAAAAATTACATTATATGTAATATACTGATTTTATTATTTATGTGTGGTTTAATAATATTTTAAGGAGTTTTAATAAGAAATAAAATGGAAATTCATGGTTATTAACTATACATTTTTTCAGACAACCACTTTTTCTTTACACCTTAAGCTCTATAAGGTTTGTATTATGCCTAAAATAAGATTTATCTAATTTTGGTAGATATGTTAGGAAGGTATTTGGGTAGGTATTGGAAAAAAATGGCTCTTGGAGTATGAATAGAGGAGAGGGGGTCTCTTTTATAATAAGGTATGGGCATTCTTGGAATTTCATAAAGTATTAAATTAATATAAATTAATTTTCGTGTTCAAATGGATGAAAATTCACCTATTTAGAAGATAATATTAGGATGTTTCTAAATACAATAATCTAATAAAATTTTTACATGTTTTAGTGATTTTTTAAACTTATAGTTTTATTTTAAACATCTATTAACCCTTTTGATGATTACCATGATAACAAAGTTTTTTAATCTTTAAAGATAAATATAGTTAGTATAAAATGAAAATTATCCCATAAATGGACTATGGTTAATATTTTAACCCATATTAAAATAAATTATATTATTTTATGATTTTAAGTAATTTAAAATCAACTAGTAAAATATTTTTTTTATAAAATATCAATTATATCATTTTTCGAAATACATAATATATTTAATATAATTTTTTCCCAATATTATTAAATGGTTATAAAATTAAATGAATTAAAATTTAAGGAATATATGGTATTTATTTAAACGTAGAATAATATTTATATAGGTTTTGATATCATATTAATCCTTATCTTTTGAATTATCCCCTTTGTTGATCAATTCTAACCTTCACTATCGTAAACAATTTATCAATTTAAAGAGTTATAATTTTATTTATAAGGTGAAAAATGGATCAAAAATGGGAAAGCAATTGAATTATGTGACCATATATCATTATAATTTTTCTATTTAAATATTTTACTAATTTTTAAATATTTTAAGAAAATATTATTTAATATAAAATATCCTTAATTTTGTTTTTGACAGTATTTATTTAATTTGAATTTGAAAACAAAATGAACAAAAAGGAATTTGTACAAGCCCTAAACATAGTTTCATAAATCCATTTACTTAATTTATTACATTGGAATAGATATAATACTCTAATCCCAAGGGAATGACCAGTTTAGTGTTTCTGTAATCTATAATACATATATAAATTATTCATTACAATATGAAATGAAAACCCACATGGAAAAACCCTTAAAAACTCCTTAAATCCTAGATTATCCCTACAATACATTCATAATAAACATAATTTAATCCTAGGGAAAAATAAAAAATAAATGGGTGAGGTTATGTTAAAAGATAATAATAAAATAAATTAACATGAAAAGAAATTGAGAAGAAAAGAAAGAGGATTTTACTTCTTGAATTCTCCTCCTTAAGAACCTCCATAGAGAAATGGTTTTTGTATTTTAATGAGAAAGAGATCTCTTAGAAGTGGTTTAGGGACTTGGGATGAGTATTAGGTAGAAATTCGACATGGATCAATTCTTGGAAGGTTTGAGGAGAAGGTTTGGTATTTATAGTGGAGGAGAAGGTTATTTTCTTAATATTTTATACATTTGATTTATATTTTGGCTCAAGGATATAAAAGTTTGATAATTATCAAAAAATATATTAAAATAATGAATTATAATCCTAGATTATGGGCTTAAAATAACCATACATTACCTATTACTCATTAACTCATGTATTTAGAATTTATCGTAAACTATTATATTTTACTATTCACATAAAATTCATGTTTTTTAGAAAAATATAAGAAATTCACCCTAACCCTTTTTTTGATGTGTAGAATTCAAAAATGAACTCAATTTTATGAGAATAATTTAATATACATGATGAATTTAATTTTTAATTTAAATAAACCTTTAATTGAAAAATACAGATTTTAAATTTATAAATGATTCTATAAAACTCTGAAATATTAACCAATGTCTCATAAATTTATCCTAAAATCATAAGATAAAAGTATATTAATTTATAAATCTATTTTATGAAAGTAAATTTTCATTAAAACAATTATATTAATTATAAAATTTTAATTAAAAATTTATGACTTACAAAAATAACAATAATTAATTTTAAAATTTTAAAATATTCATTTACATATAAATTGATATAATTATATCATAAATTTATTTTTGAGAAGCCTATTTTATATATACATTCATCGATGATGTTACTATTCATTTGGTTGATTTACTATTCATAATGGTCATATTACTATTACTATGTTCAAGTTACTATTTCATCGATATAGGTTTATTAACATCTAAAAATACCTCTTATTTCATTTATTATTCATTAATAAAGTTTTAATGTGTTCTATAAGTGATTTTATGTGATTTATACTATATGAAATAATCATAAAAAGTGAAATTTCATTGATAGAGTTTTTGGTCGTTACATTCTCCCCTACCACAAAAAAATCGTCCATCAAATTTCTATAATGCCACCTCATAAAAATATTTTGGTAGTTCTTCAACATATGTTCCTTAGGCTCCCACATCACCTCTTCAATCTTATGATTTTTCCAAAGCACCATTACCATTTTAGTCGTTTGATTCATCAACACCTATTCTTTAGTATCCCGAAACTAGATATGCTAATCACTACAAGATAAGTGAGGTTAAACTTATATTCATTTATAAGTTAGTGCATGTGTGGTGTCATTAATGTACTTCCTTAACAAAGAGATGTGGAACACATTGTGTACTTTAGAAAGTCTAGGCAATATTTCCAAATGACAAGCCACAACTCTAATTCTCTATAGAATTTCAAAAGGGCCAATATACCTGGGTCTCAGTTTCCCTTTCTTCCCAAATCTTATAACACCCTTCCATATAGGTACGTTCAATAAAACATGATCTCCTTATTGAAATTCCAAATCCTTCTTTTATTATCAGTACAACTTTTTTTCCTACTTTGAGATGCTTTGATATGAGTTTGAATAGTCTTTACTTTTGTTGTTGTTTCATCCACAAGTTCTAGGCCCACAAGATTCTTCTCACCAACTTCATCCCAATATGTTGATGTACGACATCTCTTTTCATACAATTCTTCCTATCCTTCCATTTGAATACTTGAATGAAAATTATTATTGTAGGAAAAATCCACAAAATGTAAATAATGATCCCATATACCCTAATATTCAAGTGAGAAACATCTCAACATGACTTATAATTTTTATATCATCCGTTCAAAATGCCCATTAGTTTTAGGGTGATAGGAATTACTCAAATGATTCTCATTATTCAATTATTTATAATGAATTTTCCAAAATTTTGATGTTAAATATGTATCACAATCAAATAAAACTGAGAGAGGTGCTCCATGAAGTCTTAAAACATAATTAATATAGAGTCATTCAAGGTGGTCTAGGGTAAAATCCTTTCTTATAGTGAGGAAATGTGCAGATTTGTTAATTCAGTCAACAATCACCCATATTACATCATTATTTCATGGAGTTTTTGGTACTATAGTGACAAAATACATGGTGACGTCATCCCATTTCCATGTAGTAATTGTTATAGGCTTCATGACTCTTCTAGGATATTGTCTTGCATCCTTCACTTGTTAACAGACTAAACATCTTGATACATAATAATCAATTTCTTGCTTTATATTATTCCACCATAAATATTTCCTTAGATACCTATACATCTTAGTGATACTAGGGTGTACAGAGAAATTCATGTTTTGTGCATCATTCAATAACACCATTTTTAGTTTGGGTGTATAAGGAACACATAGCATCCTCCCAAATTTTAGAATTCCATCCCCACACATGAAGTTTGGAAACATACCATCAATCATAGATTTAATTTTCTTTTAATGATTCTCATCATCACACTAAGAAATTTTAATTCTTTCTAATAAATATAATTAGGAAACCATTTGAACAAGCAATGATGTTTCCCCTTATTTGATAATTCCCATATCCAAATTTTTATATCTATTTACATTGGATCCTTGTAAATCCTCATTTTTTTAGAAATCCATGATCCCTCTTACCCAAAGCATATACTAATTTATTCACCCTCCTTGAGTAGAAGTGTATTGAAATATTATAATCCTTGAGTAGTTTGACCCATATATATTGCCTCATGTTGAGTTATTTTGGTGAAAATATATATTTTATGCTCTTTTGATCCGTATATATCTCACATATTTCACCATAGAGATAGTTTCTTCATATTTTTAAAGTAAATATCCCAATTTCTAGAACAAGGTCATGAGTTAGATAGTTCCATTCATGAGTTTTTAACTACCTTGATTCATATTCAATAACTCTATCATTATGCATAAGGACACAACCTAGTCCTTTATTTGATTCATCACTATAAATCGTAACTCATATATTTCCCAATGATAGATTCAATATCACTTTATTCACTAATATCCTCTTCAATTCATCAAAACATTTTTTACATTATTTTTTTCATACAAACTTATCCCCCTTACGAGTGAGATTGGTCAATGGGTTAGCTAATTGGAAAATGTTCTGAACAGAATGTCGACAATAACCTACCAAACCAATAAAACTACATAAATCAATTATGTTCATTTGTGTAAGAAATTCATGAAATTTTTTTATATTCATAAGATCAACTGAGACTCTATCTTTTGAGATAATATGGCCTTTAAAAGAAACTGATTGAAACCAAAATTACTACTTACTAAACATCCCATACAATTTATTTCTTTTAACAGTCTTCAGAATAATCCATATGTGATTCTCATGGTATTTTTAGATTTCTTATTATACCAAGTTATAACCAATACATACAAAAACAAATTCATTAAGATATTCCTTGAAAACTGTATTCATTATATCTATGAAAATAGAGGGTGCGTTAGCCAGTCCAAATGGAACTACTGTAATGTCATAACATCCATAGATGGTTTGAAATACTTTATTTGGAATATATTCCTTCCCCACATGAAGTTGATGATATTCATATTGAAGGTAAATCTTGAAAAAAATTGATCTTCATGAAGTTGATCAAATAAATCATCAATGCGAGGTGAGAGATACATGTTCTTGTTTATAGAAACATTTATTTCTCTATAGTCAATGTATAACATCATAGATCCATATTTCTTCAAGATAAAGGGAATACGGGATACCCATTGAGAAACACTAGGGAGGATAAATCTGTTATCACTCAATTCCTCTAGATGCTTCTTCAATTTTACTAATTTTACAATATCTATTCTATAAGGAATCATTAAAATAGATCTTTAACCATGAATTAAATAAATAAAGAACTCAAATTCTCACTCTAAAGGATATATAAGTAAATCCTCTAGAAATACATCCATAAATTCTTACTCAATAGTTGTATATTCAATTTAAAGATTTCATTCCACATCCATTGATGTCATTTTCTCCTACTCCAAAATGATTTCATTCAGTAGAGCTACTAAGGATGGGCTTGGATAAGAGTTAGCTGATGAGGTTTCTACTTTGAAGATAAGGTATTATATATCATTCTAAAAAATTGTTACAAACTTCTTCTTGAAATAAATATTCATATCATAATTTTAAATCCAATACATACCGAGTATTATTTCAAAGTCAATAATAAGTATGAGGAAGAGGTCAAAAACCAAATCATGTTTATGTGTCATAAAAGGGACTGACCGACACATATTTGTTGCAATGATACTTCCTTTAAGAGTTTTTACTCCCAAATCCTTTATTAAATCAAAAGGGAAATGTCTAATTTTCTTGTAAAACAAGAAAAATATAGAAGAATGTGATGATCTAGAATCAAATAAAGCATTGGCTAAGTTTGTGTTGATGATTAAAGTATCTGCCATCACATCATTAAAAACACCAACCTCTGCAGTTGTGACGAGATAGGCTTAGACTTTCACCCTTTTCCTTATTTGGGGAATGTTTCCTTGACACTTAAGATTATCATATTCATAATTTCCCGTCTCGTTACAATTATAGCATTGGGAATTAGTATCTTATTTCATTCCCTTACAATCATGGGCTTAGTGGCCTTTTCCTCTACACTCATAAAAAACTCTCTTTCCCTTCAGAAATTTACCAAAGTTTTTCTTCCCAAAATTATCATAGAATAGAAAATAAACTCTTCCCTTATACCCCTTTTCCATATTTCCTTTTACAGAGTGTTTATCATCCATATTCCTCTCTTTATTTATTTTGAACTCATAATACTTATAGAACTAATTTTCTATCTTGACATCACACGATATTATATCTTCCTATGATGAGAATGTTTTGGAGACCAGTGACCTTTACAGGAATGGTTTTAAACCTTAAAATAAATGATCAATCTTACTCCGTGAATTATATATGTAGTCTGTGACATGACTTGCTAACCTTGTAATGTTTTCTTCATACTTTTCAACATTATCATTCTCATTTTTCCTTAGATTCAAGAATTTTCTCTCCATATCCGCTCACTATTCATAAGGGAAATATTTTTCTATGAATATTTACATAAAATATTTCCATTCTATATTTTAAAATTCTTCATCCTTTTTTTAATAAATAAGCACCATTGATCATCCTCTATTGAGAGATTATAAACTATCATCATAACCTTCTCCCTTTCATTACATCAAAAAGTGAGAAATATCTTGTCTAAGGAACTTGTCCACTACTCAGCTAAAAATGGGTGGTAGTCCCATTGAATGATGGAGGTTGTTTTTTCATAAATTGGTCGAACATTTCTCCTCCACATTGTGGATCAGGATGTTCGTATGGATAATTTTATTATTTATAACATGATTCATTTGTCCTAGTGATGTTATAAGTTTTTCAAAACCATTCGCAGGTCCAGTATCAACATCATTATCTTGTATAGGAGGAAATCCCAACATGGGATATGTTCATTGATAAATTTTCCATTCCTTATACTATGTTCCATTTCTAAAAAATGTCATACACTAGATTAGGTTATAAATCGTAATGTATAATCTTAGACTTAAAAAACACTTAACATAAATTGAAGTTATATGAATTGCTAATCCCATAATATTAAGCATGATTTCATTGGGGAGGTATGAGATTTAAATACTTCATAATGTTTTTCAAAGAAAACGTTACTTATCCTAAGCGTATCCCTCAGGAGTGTGAAACCAGGTGCATAGTAAGGCCCTTTTTGTGTACCAAGTTACCCCAAGTCAGGCTCATGACACTTTTTCTGAATCAAATAATCTCTAATTTATCAAAATTTTAGGATGTTATTCTATAATTATCCTATAAGTCTATCTTTGGGATATTTTACATAATCAATGTTTTTTAAATCTAGTTTCAAAGGATTCTACTAATTTATTCTAAGACCAACTATATAGTCCCTGAACCCAGTTACCCAGAGCTGGTGCCCTACTTTTTTTACACTGGCATATATACAAGACTCAAATCCCTAAGGAAACATTAGTATAGTAGTTTTGGATTTCATAATGTATACATAAATTTTTCCTTACAACTTGAAAGGAAAAATAACATAGAAAATCCATTAGAAACTTCCATAATTCCTAGATGTTCCCTATAAGTCATTTATAATATACATATTTGAATCTTGGGGAAAAATAAAACATAATAAAGGGGTTATATTAGATGATCAGTAAGGGTAATAAATATATAATAAGCTATATTAAACATATATAATAAGGTGTTGTGAATAACTAAAAACATATGTCATTAAAGGATAATATAGAGCATAAAATTGAAAGAATAAAAGCTAATTAAATAATGATATAATAATACATAACCATGGATATTATAATAGTTTAATAATCACATGGAATATTTATTACTAGTTTTATAATGAGGTAATCTATAATTCCAAACATTATAATCATACTGTCAATTCCTCAGCCAAGACACCATACATAATGGGTAAAAACTTAGTCTAGTTTGTCTCATGAGGCCTACCAATGCATCGGGGGGATATAGTGGGCCCAAACCATCCCTTAATAAGTCCAATTAATTCATTATATGAATGGGAATAAAAATAAACAACATATACCTATGAAATTTAATTAACCTTCCCTATTCTATAAACATAATCACAAACCATTCTAAGTAGTATGGTGAGTGGTATCAAGATATAACATCTATATTACAACTGATCATAAATCATTTAATAAATTATGGTGTATGATAAAAAAAGATATAAATCTCAATAAACGAAAAAAATTAAATAGATTATTTTAAATAAATCAAAATAATCTAACAAAATCATCAAGAAAATATTGAGAGAAATAACCCCTTTTACTTACCAAAGAAGAGTTCTTTTGGAAAATCTTTTTTATTTTTCATAATTGTTTGTATAAAACTAAAAATTAACAATTATTTTTTTCATTACAAAATTAGTTAATTAAAAAAAATTTGTCTTTTTAAAATATTTTATGTATAGTACTTGAAAATGGGTAAGAAATCGAGAAGTTCCCTTTAATAAGACTTTCATGTTGGGAAGAATTGAGAAAGGAACCTTATAAAACTTGTAATTACCCATTAAATAAAGATATACTATTCTGGATACATGAGCACTAAATATTTACATATAATTTATAAAGAAGTATAAAAAAATAATAAAGAATTACATTGGTGTAAAGAGGGATAAAGCATAACCTGAATGAAAATGGAGGTTTGAGAAAGAAAACACTTAACTTATGTCCCAATGTGTACTAGACTTGACCATAATGTATTAGATAATCATATTAAATCCATTAATTAACTAATTAAAAACATTTTATGTATAAATTAGATTCATTATAGTGTTATTAATTTCATTTATGGCCTTATTGATGAGTTATAGGGTTGAATTTCATCTTTTGGGGGCATTTATTTTCTTGGTTTTCTGGATCATTTTACTTGTTTATGAGTAATGGAGTTCATGAAAAATGGATATAATTATCGAGAATTATAATTATATTTTATTACAACAAAATACATATGTTTAATTTTTTTTCTATATTGTATTCTCCTAGATATGATGATGAATAATTAATATCATGTTTAAGATATACGTTTATATTAATTTAAACCATTTTAGATCACAAACAACTCATTTTGTTTTATCATTTAGTATTATGTAAATATGATAAATCCAGAAAATAAAAAGGGTTTAAAAATAAATTTTACAATCTTCTTCAACCATTAAACTTGTTTAATGAATATCCTAGAATAAGGTAATGGGAAATGAAAAACTTTTGTCCTAAAAGGTGATGAAACAACACCTCACAGACAACATTTCCATTTTTAGAATAAAATGGATAGGAGAAGGGGATTGTTGATGAATTATTCTATTACCATAAAAATATTCCAATATTTGTAAGGTAATATATTTATCATGCTATTTTGATTAGGGGAGGTGAAAAGATAATAATATAATAAAATAACTTGGAAAGAGATTAAAAGGAAAAGGAAGATTATTTTACCTCACGAATTATCCTCCTTGAGAACCTCCTTAAGGAAATGGTTTTGGTATTTTGATGATACCAAGAAATATTTGAAGTTTGTGTGGGACTTAGAAATATTATTTGGTAGAAATTTGACAATTATTAAATCTTATAAGATTTTAGGAGAAGGGGTGGTGAGGGGTGATATATATAGTAGAGGAGAGGGGTATTTTTCGAATATTTTCTTCATTTATTTATTATTTTGGATCAAGACTATGAATAGTTTTGGAATTATAAAAAATATATTAAAATAATTAAGGATAGTTATATATTATGGGATTTCATTATCCATACATCACCTATGACTCAATAGTTCATGTATTCAATATTTATTGTAAATTATCATATTTTACTATTCACAAAAAATTCATGTTTTTTACATAAATACCAAAAATTCACACTAATTCTTTTTTGACAAATATAATTCTAAAAAGAAAATTATTTTATCAAAATTATTTTTTATATATTATAAAATTAATTTTTAATTAAAATCTTCATTTGATCAATTTTAAATTTATAAATGATTTTTTAACACTCTGAAAAATAAACTAAGGTATCATAAATTTATTGCAAAATCATAAGATAACAAAATGATAATTTATAAAAAAAAATTTGAAAATAAATTTTCTTAAAAATAATTATATTAATTATAAAATTATAATTAAATAATTATTATTTACACGAATACCGATACTTAATTTATAATTTTTAAAATATTTATGTACTTATACTATGATATAATTATATCAAAATTTAATTTATAAGATGTCTAATTTTTTTGATACTTGCATCGGTGATGTTACTATTCATTTGTATGATTTACTATTCATTATGGTCATATTACTACTCTTAAGGTCGATTAACTATTTTAATCGGTATAGGTTCCTTAACATCTATAAATACAACTTATTTCATTCATTATTCATTTATAAAGTTTTATTGTGTTCTATAAGTGATTTTATGTGATTTATACTATATGAAATATTCATAAGAAGGAAAATCTCTTTTATTGTGTTATGGTTCGTTACATTCTCTACTCCCACAAAAAAATTCACCCTCAAAATTTACAAAATGTCTGCTCATAAAAGGATTTCGATAGTTTTTCAACATAAGTTTCTCTAGATCCCACATCCCCTCTTTAATTGTATGATTTCTACAAATTACCTTTACTAGTCAAATCATTTGATTCCCTAACACATGCTCTTTAGTGTCTAGAATCTGGATAGGGTCTTTAGAGTAAGATAAGTCAGGTTCTAATTCTATTCCTTCAGAAGTGAGTACATATATTGGGTCTAGTATATACTTTCTTAACAAAGATATGTGGAAAACATTGTGTACTTTTTAAAGGATAAAAGACATTTCCAAATGGTAATCCATGGCTCTAATTCTCTCAATAATTTAAAAATTGAAAATATACATAGGTCTCAGTTTCCCTTTCTTCTCAAATCTTATAACACCCTCCCATGGAGAAACTTTTAAGAAAACGTGATCTCCCACTTGAAATTACAAATACACCATAAAATTATCATCATAGATTTTTTAAAACATTGAAATGCTTTGATATGGGTTTGAATAGTCTTTACCTTTTCTTTTGTTTCCTCCATAAGCTCTACGCCCACAAGCTTCCTCTCACTTAATTAATCACAATAAGTTGGTGTATGAAATCTCTTTCCTTACAATACTTTATATGGTTCCATTTTAATACTTTAATGGAAAATATTATAGTAGTAAAACTCCACCAAAGGTAAATACTGATACCAAATACCTTGAAAGTCACATGATCATGATCTCAACATGTATTCTAAAGTTTATATCATCATTTATGACTGCCTATCTGTTTAAGGGTGATAATTAGTACTCAAATGAAGCTCAGTATCCTAATATTTCTGACAACTTTTCTAGAATTTGGATGTAAAAAATGGATCATGATCAGATACAATTGAGAGTAGTTCTCCGTGAAGTCTTACATCTTAATTAATATAATGATGTTCAGGGCTCTTTAGTGGAAAATCCACTGTTGTAGCAAGGAAATATGTAGATTTCATAGGTTGATTAACAATCAACCATATTGCATCACTCTTTCGTAGTGGTTTTGGAAATCCAATTTAAAAATCCATTGTTATATAATCCCATTTCCATGTAGGTATACGTAGAGGTTACATGAATCTTCTATAATTTCACCTTTCAACCTTCACTTATTGATATACTAAGAATCGTGATACATAATCATCAATTCCCTACTTCATATTATCACACCAGAAATGTTCCTTTTGATCACTATACGTATTAGTTACACCAGGGTGTATAATAAAATTAAAGATATGAGAATCATCCCATAACTGTATTTTTATCTCGGGAATAGAGGTAACACATAGAATCCTCCCAAATTTCAGAATTTCATAATCACACATGATTTATAGAAACTTTACATCATTCAAATATTTAATTTTCTTTTGAAGATTCTCATCATCACACTGAGAACATTTAATTCATTCTAATAAAGATGTTTGAGAAACCAATTGAACAGGTAATGATGTTTCACATTACATGGTAATCCCCATATATAACTTTTCTAGATCCATGTACATAGAAACCTTTTCAATACTCATTTTGTTCAAAACTTCGTGATCCATCTTGATCAAAACAACTACTACTTTATTCACCTTCCATGGGTGGTAGTGTATTGAACAATCATAATCCTTGAGTAGTTCAATCCATCATCATTGTCTCATGTTGAATTATTTTTTTGAGAGGATATATTTCAATCTCTTGTGATCCATATATTTCTAAAATAGTTTATCATTGATATTGTGTCACTGTATTTTTAGACCAAACATCACATCTTCTAACTCAAGATCATGATTTTTATAGTTCTTTTTAGGAGTTTCGAATTACCTTGATGCATAGACAATAACTCAATCATTTTTCATAAGGACACAACTGAGACCTTTCTTTGATGTGTCACTAAAAATAAAAAATCCACCATTTTCTAATGGGAGAGTCAATATAATATAATTAACTAATATACTATATAATTTAATAAATAATTCTTTAAATTCTATTATCCATATGAACTTAACCCCTTTATTAGTGAGATTTATTAACGTGTTAGCTAATCAGGGAATGTTTGGAATGAAATGCTTATAATAATTTGTTAAAAAAACAAAACTACATACCTCAGTTATGTTTGTTGATTTAGCTCATTCCTGAGCCACCTTTATCTTCACAGGATCAACTGATATTCCATATTTTGAGACAATATGGTCATGAAAGGAAACTTATTTATGTAAAACATCACAGTTACTAAAATTCCCATATAATTAATTTCTTCTATGTGTATTTTAAAAAATAAGCATGTATTATTATGACCTTTTTAGATTTTGGTGTATAGAAAGATATAATTGATAAAAACCACAAAAAGTCATAAAGATGTTCCTCAAAAACTCTGGTAATTATATCCATGATAATGGAGGGTGCATTAGTCAGTCTAAAAGGAATTACTGTAAACTCGTAATGTCCATATCTAGTTCAAAATGATGTCTTTGGAATATATTATTTCCTCAAATGTAGTTGATGGTATCGAGAATGAAGTTCAATATAGGAAAATCTTTGAGCTCCATAAATTTGATCAAATAAACCATAAATGTGAGGTAGTGGATAATAATTATTATTTTTTAATATCATTCATTTTTCAATAGTAAATGAACAACCCCATGGATTCGTCTTTATTCTTGACAAAGAGAATATGGGATCCCCATGTAGAAACACTAGGGTGGATATATCCTTTATCACTCAATACCTAAAAGTTTTTTCATTATTATTACTAATTCCATAGTTTCTATTCTATTAACAGTCTTTGATATAGGTCTTTCACAAGGAATTAAATATATATAGAACTCTATTTCCTACTTTAAAGGATTTATAGGTAAATACTCTGGAAATGCATCTATATATTCTTACACAATAGGTAAAAATTAAATTTGAATATTTCTTTCCTTATCCATAAATAATTTTTTCTTTTTCTCCCCAAGGATTTATTTGAGTAGAGATATTGGGGGTGGGACTGGATAAGAGTTAACCGATGAGGTTTCTACTCTAAATATAAGGGAATATACATCATTATAAAGAATCAAAACTACCTTTTTCTTGAAGTAAATCTTCACATCATATTTTGAAATCTGATCCATACTGATGATTATTTAAAAGTAAATCATATATATGATGTAGAGATCAATAACTAAATCACATTTATCTATCATAAAGGGGACTGATCGACACTTATTTTTTACAATGATTCTTCCCTTAAGAGTTTTAACTAAAAAATCTTTTATTAAATAAAAAGGAAAATTTATAATTTTCATGAAAAAATATAATGATATAAAATAATTAGATGATCTAAAATAATATAAATCATTCAATAAGTTTATGGAATTTATTAAAGTGCCTTCCACCACATTATTCGGAACTTTATCCTCAATAGTTGTGACTGCATAAGCTTTTCCTTTCTCCCTTTTCCTTCTTTCAAGAATGTTTCCTTGATGCTTTAGACAATAATTTTCAAAATTTCCCATCTCTTTATAATTATATAGTTCAACATTTGTATCTTCATAATTTTACTTGAAATCATAGGATTGGTGGACTTTTCTCCACAATGTTAAAAAACTCCCATTCCCTTTGAGAAAGTACCAAGGTGTTTCTTCCCACAATTATCACAAAATATAAAATCAACCCTTACCTTTATCCCCTTTTACTTGTTTCTTTTTCTTTAGTTTTTTGCAAACCTATTCCTCTCCTGATTTTCTTTGAAGTCATAAGACATAGAGAATTATTTTTCTATATTGATATCATGTGATATTATATATTTGTAAATGATAATGTTCTTTAGATCATTTCCCATCAAAATAATGGTTATAACAAAACAAATAACCAAAAAATATTACTCCTTGGATTAAATATATAGTTCGAAACATTTCTTTCTATCCTTGTAAATTTGGCTTCATAATTTGAAACATTATCATAATCCTTTTTCTATAGATTCAATAATTTTCTCTCCATATCTACTCGATGTTTTCAAGGGAAATTATTTTTTAGGAATATTTCATTAAAATATTTCCATTCCACATTTTTAATTTCTTCCTCCTCATTAGTTTTTTAAATCAATGACAAACATAAATCATTATCTCCTGAGAGATGATAAACTACAATGATAACCTTCTCTCATTCATTACTTCCCAAATAGAGAAGTATATTCTCTAAGGAACATATTCACTGCTATGTTACAAATGATTTTGTAGTCCAATTGAATTATGGATCTTGTTGTCGCATAATGTGTTCTAAAATTTATCCTCCATGTTTTGGATCCAAATGATCCATATGGGTAAGTTTATTGTTCATAACATGAGTATACTATCCCAGTATAGTTATAAGTCTCACATCGTGAGAAGTAGCTCTAGTACCGACATCATTATCTTACAAAGGAGGTAAATCCCTATAATGGACACGTGCATTGATACTTTTATCATTACATCCAATAGGCATTATTTCTAAATAATTTAATACCCTATATTAGGTTATGAATCATAAAATATAATCTCAAACTATAAAAAACCTTAACATAAATTGAACTTTTATGCATAGATAATCTCATAATAATAAACATGGTTTCTTTTGGGACATATTAATTTTAAATCCTTCATAATGGTTTGAAAATAAATTTTGACTTATCCTAAGAATATACTCTGGGAGTGTCAAAATAAGTGCACAGTAAGACCTTTTACTGTATACCAAGTTACCCCAATTTAGGCCCGTAACACCTTGTAAGGGTTGTTACCCCAAGGTACATTTTTTCCAGAACCACGTCCACTTGTAGTATCCAGACAAGGATGTATTTCTAGGAATAATCAAATAAACACCACTTTACCAAAATTTTAGGATGTTATTCTATGGTTATCCTCATTTTTTATCATAGGGTAATGTTACCTATTCTATGTTTTATAAATCTACATTCCATGGTTTCTATTAGACTTTTCTAATACAAATTTTAAATACCCTGACCCCAGTTGCTCATAGATGGTGCTTTGAGTTATTAAATGGGAATAAATTAAATACTAGAATCCCAAATGACCAATCATTTTAGTATATTTTGAATCCATAATACATACATAAATTTTTTTCCAACTTGAAATAAAAAATCACACAGAAAATCTCTTAGAAACTCTACAAATCCTAGATTATCCCTCAAGTCATTCATAATATACACCATTGCATTATGGGAAAAAAATAATATATAAGAAAGGGGTAAGCTCAAATGAGGTATGAAATATTGGGTAAGATATATTAAATATAAATAATAAGGTGTTGTGAATAATTTAAAACACATGTCATTAAAACATATTCTTGAGAATAAAATTGAAGGAATAAAAAGTGATTAAATAATTACATAATAAAACATAATGATTTATATTAAACTAGTAGAATGACCACAAGGACTATAAATTACTAGTTTAATAAGGAGGAAATGCATAATTTTGAACATCATAAACATATTGTTAAGGCCATGGCCAAGATACCAAACATAATGGGTAAAAACCCAGTATCGTTTGTCTCTAAAAACCTGCCAATGAATTAAGGGGCTATAGCTGGCCCCACCCATCACTTATTAAGTCAAATTCCTTCCTTATATGAATTTTTATAAACATAAACAATATTTACATATGAAATGAAAATAACTTTCCCCAGTCTATAAACATAATCACTATCCATTATGAGTAGTATGGTGAATGGTATCAAGATAGCACATCCACTGTAAAACTGATGATAAATAATTATTAAAATATGGTGGATGATAAACATAAGAGACCAATATCAATAAATCATAAAATTCCATAGAGTTTTTTAATTAAATAAAAATACTCTAATAAAATCATCGATAAATTCTTGAGAGAAAACCCCTTTTACTTTGCAAAGAAGAGTTCATTTGGAAAAATAATTTTTATTTTTCATACTTTTTTGAATAAACCCATAAATTAAAAATTATGGTTTTCAAAAAAAAATTGTAAATTAATTAAAAAAATAGTCTTAAAATAGTTTAGTTATGTTACTTTAAAGTGTGTAAAAAAAATCAGGAAGTTCCCTTTAATCTAGCTTGCGTATTGGGAAGAATTGAGAAGGGGAACTTATAAAACATGTAATTCCCCATAAAATAATGTTGTAATAATATGAATACATGATTCTGAAACATGTACAAAGAATTTATAATAATTATATAAATATAATGAATAATTACATTGGTGTAAAGAAGGATAAATCATAACCTGAATTAAAATGGAGGTTCGAGAATGAAAACCCTTACCTTGTGTCTGAATATATTATTCACTTGACCTTAATGTCCCAGATAATCAAATTAAATCATTTAATTAATTTATACAGAAACATTTCTATATTTATTTTATTCCTTATTTTTTATTAAGTTCATTTATATTATTGTTGATGAGCTATAGAGTTTAATTTCATTGTTTAGGAGCATTCGTTTTCTTAGTTTTCATGATAGGTTTTCCTATTTATGATTATGGGAGTTCATGAACAATGAGTATAATTATCTATAATTAGAATTATATGTTATTACTTAACATACAGAATCTTAGCTATTTTTATTTATTTTTTTCTTATATATGTGAGGGTGAATCATTAGATATCATGTAAATGATATCAGTTTAGATTCATATAAGAAGTTTTAGATCATAACAAACTCAATTTCTATTATCATTTAGTATTATGTAAATATGATACATATAGAAAATAAAAGGATTTTCATATAAATTTTACAATATGATTCAACCATTAAAATGGTTTCATGAATATCCTTGAAGACAGTGAAGGAAAATAAGAACTTCTAGTCCATGAAGGTGATTGAAAAACACCTCAAGGACAACATGTATTTTTTTAGAATAAAAGGGTGAGGAGAAGGGAATGATGATGTATTATTACATCAGTATAAAAAATTATATATATATATATAAGGTAATTTATTTACCATGCTATTTGGATGAGGTGAGGTGAGTAGAGAATAATAATAAAAAAGAACTTGAAAAGAAATTAAAAGGAAAAAGGAAGAGGACTTTACCACAAGAATTCTTTTCCTTGAGAACTTCCTAAGTGAAATGGTTTTGGTGTTTTGATGAGACCAAGAGCTCCTAGACTTGGGGGAGTGACTATGAAAGATTATTGGGAATAAATTTGAGAAGGATTAAATCTTGGAAGTATTTAGGAGAAGGGGTGGTGAGGGGTGGTATTTATAGTCGAGGAGAGGGGGTGTTTTTTTAATATTTAATTCATTTGTATATTATTTTGGATCAAGACTATGAATAGTTTGGGAATTATAACAAAATATTAAAATAATGAAGGAAATTTTGATATTATGGGCTTAAATTATCCACACATAACCTATAACTCAATAATTCATGTACTAAACATTTATCGTAAATTATAGTATATTATTATTAAAAAAAAGACAAGTATTTTAGAAAAAATCCCAAAAATTCACTCAAACCATTTTTGATGTATAGAATTCAAAAATGTACTAAATTTTATGAAAATAATTTTCTAGATATGATAAATTTAATTTTCAATTAAAATCATCATTTACTCAAAGAATAGATATTTTAAATCTATAACTGATTTTATAACACTCTGAAAAATTAACTAAGGTCTCATAAATTTATCCTAAAATCATAAGAAAAAAAATATTAAATTATAAAAGTATTTTATGAAAATTAATTTTATTTAAAAAATTGTTTTAATTGTTGATTGTAATTATATATTTATGACTTAAAATACTACCATAACTTAATAAATAATTTTTTAAATATTCAATTACTTATACTATGACATAATTATATCATAAATTCATTTATAAGATGTTTAATTTTATTTATACTTTTCATCAGTGAGGTTACTATTAATCTGGTCAATTTACTATCCATAAGATTCATATTACTATTCATAAGGTCAAGTTAATATTTAATCGGTATAGGTTCTTTAGCTTCTAGAAATACCTCTTATTTCATTAATTATTAATCTATAAAATTATATTGTGTTCTCAATGTGATTTTAGGTGATTTATACTATATGAAATAATCATAGGAAGGAAAATTTTATCGATAGAGTTCTGGGTCATTATAGAATTAGAATTTTATCCTTTCACAAATCCCTAAAATTTTATATTTTTCTATAAAAATAATATAATATAATAATTCAGTAAAATTATATTACTTTTAATATTTTTAGAATCTTTTATTTTATTTTTCTATTAAGTGAATATATAGTGTGTCAGTGTTGTGTAAACATTTAAGTTTATCATATTAGCACTAAAAATTAGAAAAAAATTAAATGGATAAAAAATAATTTATTGTTCAAATAAACATTTACAATTGAACATATGTTATTTTATCCCTATCACAAAATATTATAGATATTAAAAGTAAGAAAGTGAAATTTTTTATTTTTTCTTTAAAAAATATTATAATGGTCTAAATCAAATAAACATGACACAAATATTCCATGTTTTAGAAACTAGGATTTATATAGCCAAACTCAACCCAATAAATATTATAAATAAATTTTTCTGGGTAATTTTTTATCCATTATCAAATTATTTTTAGCCTTAATTATTTATTTACCCTTAGTGTGGGGAAAATTATATACTATAGTTACTATTCATATAAACCATAATTAAAAGGTACCTATTTAAAAAATTTGGACTTTATGATTCCAAATATGGAATCCATTTTCCAAGATTAAATTTCTATAATTTTAATAAATTAATTTAATATTAAAATGTAAAATGAAATGAAAAATATATTTTCATAAAAATGTATTTTAAATATAATATTTTTTATACCAAATTCACCCATGAAATTAATTAAAATGAAATTAATTGGATTATTACTAATATAATAGAACTAATGTTACTTTTAAACCATTTTAAAAAATTAATCTTTTTAAATTATTGAATCATAAAAACAGTTTTCAATAAAAATTAGTATTTTTCACTATTCATTGAAAAATCAATATTTTCATAAAAATCCAAAAAATTCCCTCTATGATAATTTTAAAATGTGGATTTAAAAAATTATATCTTTTTTATCAAAAAAAATTTCTAAATGTTCTATAAATTAGTTATAATACATTATAAAAAACCATTTTCGAAGAAAATGTGTTTTTAAAGAATAAAACTACTTTACTAAAAATTGAGTGATTATTTTATACTAATTAATTAATAGATTTGTATTTATTATTAAATTTATATATATTTCAAAATTTAGTTAATTCTATTCATACCATCGAATTAAACAGTTATGATATAACATTCTTATTTAAATAATAATATCTCACTGTTTGTTTAATCTAGTTTTGTGTGTTGTATATACAATCGAAAATTATGTTATTATATTAAAATATCAGGGAGATACATGGTCACTTTTATCAGTGCTGAAAAATGTTGATAAATAAACCTATAGCAATTCTAAAAAATTCTTTTAAAATGAGTATTTTATCACTGTTCATGTTAGCTCTTATAAAGTGCGGCATTATTGGTGTTTTTTAGTTCTAATAAAATAAATGTGTATTAGAGATAATGACAGCACTGATAAAATCCATTTTCAGTAGTTGGTTAATGCTAAAATATAAATATGAAACACTTTTAATTAATAGATAATAAATAAAAAATTTGAATTGCAGCATAAATATGAGATTAAATCTAAAAAACAATTTAAATTTACATTATACCATCATTCCAATAAAAATATTACATTGAGGAATTTAATTAAAATAAATTACAATGAAATAATAAATATTATTATTATAAACGAGAAAAATAATTCTGTAGCCGACCTTCTTTAATAATAAACACAACCTCAAACAAAAAAATTGTGTTTGTGTAATTCAAACAATGTTAATTTTAATACTAATATATAAAAACTAAAAAAAAATTCAATTGAAATGTTATAAAATCCATAAAAAAATTTCAATTATAATTCTATATGGTCACTTCCTATAAGTTACAATAAAAAATCAATTTTTTTCTAAATTATATTTGGAGCATGTTTTCTCAGTTTTGAGTATATAACAAGTGTTTCAAACTAAAATGACACTTTTAATTGAAAAAATGTAGTTTCTCCCATACCTCTCACTAAATTTGTTGGATTGAAAAGTTGTTAATTCCCAAATTGCAAAAAAAATATCTATCATTTGAAAAAATATATCTATAGATTTCATGTACATTTTCACAATTTTGAGTTTGTGATCTGTGTTTTGAACTAAAATATCATTTTTAAATGGAAACACTAATTTTCGAACATACAGGAAACTCTGAATATCAAATTTAATTGAAGCTAATTAATATGCATTGAAAATGAATCATATATAATTTAACAAAATTATTAAGAGAATATGAGATCATTTTCTGATTTTTGAGGATGCGACATGAATTTTAAACTAAATTTCTCCTTAAAACTAAAAACATTCAATTTTATTCAATCCAACCACAAAATTTGTTGGATTGTTGTGAATTAAATTACTAAACATAAAAATTTAATCATATATAATTTACCTAAATTATCAAGATAATATAATCACATTTGATTAGTTTTGACTATGTGAAATATGTTTTGAACTAAAATGTCAATTTTAAATGAAAATTGAAACTTTAAAATATTGGACACATTGTGTGTAGGATTGACATATGGTTAATTCCTACAAAAAAATGAGTTATTGATATTTTTATTTAAATATTAGGACTATACATGTTTGTTTACTAAACTTTGAGTATGTGATGCATTCTTTGAAGTAAAATGTAAATTTTTAATGAAAACAAAACACTTCAAGTCATACTAGAAATTCCATGTCTCAATTTGAAGTAAAATTGATTCCTAAACATCAAATATGATTCATTAATATTTTTAATAAAATATCAATATAATATGAGTAAATTTTCTTGGTTTTCAGTATATGATATGTATTTCAAACTAAAATAAAAGTCTAAAATGAAAACATGAACTTTTAGTCATTCAAAATGCAGTGTGCATCAAACTTATAGGTTGTCAATTCCTATATGTCACAAATGATTTATGGATATTTTTAAACTTTATTCAGATATTCTAATATTGTTTTATTAGTTTTGAATATGTGACACCTATTTTGAACAAAAATTTCACATTTAAATAAAAACATGCACTTCCAGTCATACCGACCACACCTTGTGTCAGATCGATTCATGGTTAATTCCCACACATCAAAAATGAATTATAAATATTTTTCATAAAATATCAAGATAATTTTAGAATGTATTCGTAGTTTTGAGAATGTGATGTTATTTATGAACTATATTTTCAATTTCAAGTGAAAACCCATACTTTGAGTCGTATCATTAATATTATGCTTCATATTAATGTGTGGTTGATTCCTACACATAAAAAATGAAGTATGGATCATTATAATAAATTATGAAGATAATATGAGAATATTTTATTGTTTTTGATTATGTGATGTCCATTTTGAACTAAAATGTTACTTCTAGAAATGAAAACATATACTTTTAGTTATTTCGGACACATTGTCCATATGATTGAAGTGTGGTTAATTAATACATGTAAAAAATGAAAAATGGATCATTTTCATAATTAATGAAGACAATATGAGTAATTTTTTTATCATTTTATAATATGTGACACGTGTTTTGAACTAAAATGTTAATTTTAAATGAAAATATACACTTTCAGTCATACTTTCCATATCATGTGTCGAATTGATATGCAATTGATTCTTAGAGTAGAAAATGAGTTATGTATTTTTTTTACTTAAATATAAAGGCAATTAAATAATTTTTATTGGTTTTTATCATGTGACATGTGTTTTGACCTAAAATATCACTTTAAATGAACGCACGCACTTTCAGTCATACCGACCACACTGTGTGTCAGATTTATGTTTGGTTGATTCCCATACATCAAAAATGAATTATATATCTTTTTAATAAAATATAAATACAATATGAGTAATTAAAATTATTTTTGGGTGTATGACACATTTTTTGAACTGAAATTTCAATTTTAAATGAAAACACACATATTTTCTCACACTAACCACACTGTCTGTCGGATTGATATGATGTTTACTCCTACACATAAAAAATTAATTATAGATATTTTAACTAAATTATATTGACTATAAATGTGTCTTTTCTTATTTTTCAACATGTGACCTGTGTTTCGAACTAAAATGTTATTTTTTGATGAAAATGCTCACTTTTGGTCATATTGGACATACCCTGTGTCATATTGACATGTGGTTGATTCCTAAACATTGACAAAGAAATAAGGATAATTTTCTTAATGTTCTAAGATAGTATAATAACTTTTTCTATGATTTGAATATGTTATACATTTTTTGAACTAAAATGGAACTTTTAAAAATGAAAACATGAACATTCAGTCATTCCTACCACACCGTGTATCAGATTTATGTGAAGCTAATTCCTACACTAGAAAAATGAATTATTGATCATTTTTATAAAGAATGAAAAAATACAATAATTTTTTATTGGTTTCAAAATGTAAAACTTGTTTTGAACTAAAATGTCAATTTTAAATTAAAACATGAACTTTGGGTTGTACAAGCCATAATGTGTGTCATTTGATATGATATTAACAGATAAACATATCCTACTGGAAAAAGCCTATATACCCACAGTTTCATCAAAACCATGGGAATACTGGTTTTTCTAGACCTACACCCATAGTTTTCCTAAAATCGTGGGTATAAGGGTATGTTCCAAACCTATTAGAAAAATCGTGGGTATATATCTTGATTAAATACCTATACTGATTGTTTTATTTGATAGCCATGTGTATAGGTCTCGGTAAAAACCCTATACACACGGTTTTAGAGAACTGTGGTTATAGGTTTCCCGTGTGAAGGAGGGAAAAATTAGGTTTTGAAAACCCTATAATGATAGTTTTTTATCCTATACCAATGTTTTAGATTAATATATTTTTGAAAATATAGAGTTACGTTTTTAAAATGTACATGGATTGGTTGGTGAATCACACCTTTCTGATCAAAGAAGAACCACGAGGGAACCCTATTTGTTTTTATATTTATCATTTAAAATTAATATAATTATATAAATGTAGATTTAAAAATACATAACTCTTGTAGACTGAGTGGTGAGGCACTGAATATTCAAAGTATAGGTTCCAGATTCTAAAAGCGTTGTTATTTTTTTCAAAAAAAATAGACAAAATATATTAATATAATTAGGTTAATGGATATGTATATATAAGAAAAGTTCAATCGGGTTAGATGGATAGATGCAATGCGAACAAAGTGCAGGTCATCGGATCAATAATCAGTGCTGGATATTTTCAAAAAAAATTGTCCCATAGTTTTAACACATTGGGTAAACCATTGGTATAAGTTATGGACCTATATCGATGACTCATTTTCCATGGTTCCCCAAACTGTGGGTATAACCTATACCCATTGTTTTGGGGGATATACCCACAGTTGGGTTTTGAATCATGGGTATAGGTTATTTTTATAGTAGTGATCATAATGGAATTACAGATTGATTTCTTAATGCTTCATGAAAATAATAGTTCATTTTCCCAAATATGACTATGTGAAATGTGATTTGAACTAAAATTTCACTTTTAAATGAAAAAAATTCACTTTTAGTCATACCAACAACTTAATATGTTCAATTTTTTACAGTATTTTCTTATATGTCACAAATGAATTATAGATATTTTTTATAATACATAAAGATAATATAATCTTTTTTCTAATTTTTGAGTGTGCGATGCACGTTTTTAAGGAAAATATCATTATTAAATGTAAATACATGTAGTTTACTGACCCAAGAGCCCCAAAAATAGTGCCTCGAGGGGTTGGACACTATACCTCAAGCCCACCTCCTTATATGCCAGAGAATTCAACCAATAGCGAGGGTATAATAGAGGTAAATTGGAGATACAATATCCTATGGATTAGTAATAAATAAAGTGGAAGAAATATTAAATAAATTTGGTGGAATATAATAAAAATTGATCATCAATAATAAATGAAAGAGTAGTGATGCATGAACATGATCTTACATAAATATAGGAAGGTATACCTACTACATAGAATGTATGATAAAATAAGTTGATAAATAAAGGAAACAATGGATATATCCATTAGCATCACGAGCACATGCTCAGTACTCTAACCACCCATACTCCATCCTAGCCCTGAGGGATAATAGTAAGCAAGCATGTAGAACAATCCATATTCCTAAACTTGAAATCATGAGGTCTATCTGGGTACTAAATGGTGACCCGAAAAGGGTGTGAGATATACTCAGTAGGACACCACCAACTATTTTTAAATTTATTTAGTTCTTGAATATAAAATAATCATTTTCAGGTATATCAAAATAAATCAGTAAATAATAAATAATAACATGTCGGGCTCAGGTTCCTCGAAGACACTTAGCGGACCACACCTGCTTCAACACAATCTGGAAGGTCTCTGCACACCTACCATCATGTATATATATATATATATATAATAGGTTATTGTTGGTATAATTACATTCAAACATACACATGAATACTAGAAAGGCAGGTCATATCCCCCCAAGGGGATATCCCACTAATCAATAATTATTTATTTAATACACAACCCATTGGCCCAGTGGGAAACATCTAGCCTATGAGACTATCCATGGAGTTTTTTAATAAAGAAAACCAAGTATCTCTCAAATTATAATATAATTAAAGAGACATATGAGCCCATATATTCCATTCCATAAGAAGGAAACCCAAGTATCACTCAAGGAATAATATAATTCATGTAACCTATGATCCCTTCCATGTAATTCCATAAAAAAGAACCCAAATTATCACTCATGAAAAAAAATCACACAGTCTACAAGCCCATCCAAGGAGTTTTTTAAGAACTAACATATGTATCTCTCAAGGTTAACATAAATCATTGAACAATTTAATTTAAAGTAAAATAGATATCCATGTCCATAAGCATTCCACTCATTATTTAAAATATAAAAAAATTAAGAGGTCGTATACTTAAGAATTCCATTCCACAATTCAAGTGTATAATTTTTTGGGCCTTTTCATTTATTAATAACACTAGAGGTATATAAGTTCACTTTATACCATAATCAGATCAACTATGAAACTAACTTTTAATTTTCAAAAAATATAATTTCCATGAAATAATATAAAACACAAAGACAAATTTTAGAAAATAAAAAACAATATGATTAATAAGATTGGTCAAGTAGCCAACTCCAGTAAATAATAAAATTAACAAGGACCACGTGGTTTACCTAAACCATTTTATTTAATTAATGCATATATAAATTTTCTAAGGAATTTAAGAACACACCAATGGTGTGGTTAAATAATTAACCAAAAACAATACAAAAAGTATGTAATTGAATTCACCTTAAGATGTGGTTCAGGGTGAGATCATAGACCTCCAACCATGTAAAGGGGGTAAATGACAATGAGGTTGTGATCCGAAAAATCCAATTTATGGTATTTCATGTTTTAGGAGAAATGCATGTAAGGTTTGATGTGTGGCACAATGCCATTAATTTATAAATGAAGAAAATTTATGTGAAAAAAACTAAACCACCTACCACATAATTATAATGGTCCTCCATCTAATAAAAAGCCTTCATTTGATCTAGAATAGATGAAATTGGATTATTAGAAAAATTCCCTAAAAATATAGTAAATTAGATCACATGGATTTACCATTACAAATGGATAAATAAACAAAAGAAAGAAGAAATAGGAGTCCTAGACTTATCTAGAGGCTTCCAAATCACCAAAATGTGATTAAATAAGAATAAGAACAGAGAAGATTCACCAAGATAATATGGAGTAGTAAGAGGTGTTCATAAGAGATGTTATTGGCCAAATGGGGAGGATAAAATTGCTTAAATCCCATTTACGTTTGGAGGGGGGAAATGGTCATTTTCCTCTTTAAATTACATTCATGGATATACAACATGGTCTCACCAACCGTGCACTAACTCTGCATCTCATAATGCCCAAGAGACATACACCGCATGGTTTAGCCACATTATTTAGGATAACCATGCACCAACCATGTGGTATTATTGGTTAAGTGGATCAAACCATGCAACTAGGTTAATAGTTTTGTAAACCATGTAAGATCCACACACCCACATCTACAGTTTACTATAGACATTATACATGGATATTCACCCCATTTTTCATGGTTTATCAATCCATGAGAGGCCCTTTAAAGGGACACATAGTTTCTCCAGAGGGGCTACACAGTTTAAAAAACTATACACCCTATCTGTTTCTCATGGAATGTGTGATTTTAGAGTCTGGCACTCCCAAAACTCATCCAAACATCCGAGACACCACTTGGGCTTCAAACAACTTCGAAAAAACACTTTCGAGTGATCTAATTCTTGAATTTACATTCTGAGGCTCAGTTAAATATTTGAATTGTCAACTAATAAGGAAAATTAAAATTCACTTCAAAAAATTCCATAGTTTGAAAACACAATACATTACAACCTCCCCACATTATAACTTCTCATTCCTTAGAATCCCTAAGGATACAAAACAATACCTGGCCTAATCAGGACATTATTTTTTATTTTAAAAGCCACATTTCATGTCTGAATACCCAATACACATCTAAGAATCACTTAATGGTACATTATATAAGACATTAAGACTCTAGCCAATGATAAAAACAACTAATAAATCATTAATATAGTACTTACATGAACACTTATAATTTGATACATGATCACAAATTTTTTTCTTTCATTGTCTAGACCATGATTCTCCACACTATAAGTTCTATTTTTTAATGTCCATTTTTTGTCACGGTATTCCCTCCGTTGAAATTGCCTCCCAAATCACATACCTAGAGTCCTAGAGACACTTATAGAGAATTCATTAGATAAACCATGAGGGAAATATCCTTGACCCTCGATTGATTTAATCAATTGAAATCCAACCATCCAAGACTATACTAGTTGCACCAACTTTTCCTTGAAAATCCCTAACCAGCCTTTTATCTTTCACTTACCTCATATTGAAGACGTTCCCGATTCAATTTCTTCATCAAACACATCACAATAAATGATGTAATTCAAATTAAACAACTTATAGTCAACGAATTCCTAAAAAAAATGTGAATCATATGACCAACATGTCACTAAAGTATATTCTAAATCATGTATACCAAGGAAAACTAAGATTGTTCTGATCATGATCACTTAAGATGGTACCCGACTTCTGATGATGTCTCCTAATCAAACTATCTCTCAAGAAAAATATTTGTTATGTTATAACCCCAATACTGACATTATCATGATCAAACATAAATGGGCCATCATAAGTTACTCTAGGCTTAAGGACTACATTTGGATTCCACCAAAACCATAATCAAACCTCTACCTGGGATCTTATAAGTAATTAAATCCTACATTGTTCTATTTAATTAATGTTTTACAAGTTCCAAAACTACCACCATTAAACCGGTCTAAATGTCTCATGACCCTTTTCACATAAGGGTCCCTCTCTCCACCTTAGGAGTAACCTTTTAATCACTCTAATGAATAAGGTTATTGATTACCACCTCTTATTCCATCATATAATTAATGAAATAGAAAATATTTTTCCTATCCTTTCCTACTTCTAGATAATAGTTCTCATGGTGAACTCCAAACATGAATTATGATAAGGGTCATCACCCTCCAGTGCCCAAGGGTGTACTAGTCCAATTTGGATTCTCTTAAAATATTTCCCTGAGTGAAACCTCTAAGGATTGCTTCTATCAAACCATAAAAGATAATTAAATATGTATCTCAACATATATATGACTCTCTATCAATATACTCATGGTGAGGTCAAGATATTTGGCATGATCTAATATAACAATTAGTATGCTAGGATTCCAGTAACAGGTTTTCATAGCTCTCCCAATCCATACTCACATAAAATCAATCCATACATTCCTTCATTTATCGTTTGATACCATGTCTCATTATCATGCTTGTCATGGTCTAGCTATAAGTCAATCGTCTCAAGACACAAGGTATATTATAATATTATCCATCATCCTAGGAATGTCCCTTAAATTTACTATAATCTCTAAGACACAATTCTCAATAGAATCAATTCCTTTCAGACTGTCATTCTTTATCTCAGACTTGGTCATTCAATGATGTTTTGTTTTAACAATTACCATTTTTGAATAACACAAACCAATATTTTCATAACCAATGGGTGTAATATCCTATACCACCCAATTCAAAACCTAAATCAAATTCTAGAGAGTCATCCATCAACATAGTATATCTGACATTGCTACATGGTATGGAAGTTTCCATTACTCTTGAATTCCACTGCAGATTCCTCTCTAAAATTGGGAATTTCACCTATGACATGATTTACCAAATGACTACCCTCCACCTAGTGTCATTTACAATGAGAAGTCGTCAACTGCACATGTACTAGTCAATCATGACATGAATCCAAACTGTCCTACCCATTAAAACTAGTTTTGATAAACAATAACTTAGGGTTCTTTTCAAATGAAAAGGAATCCCTATGATTAAATAAAAAGACTCAAGCAACTACAATGAATTAGTCTAGAAATTAGCATAAAATAAATTTTATCAAAAAAATAAAAACACAGTCTCATACAAACCCCTTCTAATGGTTTTCCTTAATCGAATGATGGTTTTAAAGTGCTAGTGTATGAGTCAAAGGTTAGGGAATCTAGCTACACCCACATAGACCTAATATCTCTCACAAGATATTTATAATCATTTATGCCCATCAGTCACACAAAAATTAACATGCCTATAAACACTGCTTTAGAAGAGGTTAAATTGAAATAGGAAAGAAGGAAATGAACTACTGGGGTCAAAACCTATCCACAAGGCCTACAACATCACTTATCAAGAATTGGGATACCAGGCTTTGATTATCTATGAGAATTCAAATAGTTTAGTTCTCATTGAAAGGTTACAATTATAACGCAGAAAAGAAATATCCAACACTCACTGAGTATCTATATTTAGTAATACTCCCTATAGGTTCAAATTACTATAAAACCAACCATATTCTTGAGGGTGTTGTTTCTTTATCTAGATTACTATCTGGGAGAAAAAATACCAGAATGATACCTCACATCTGAAAAAAGAAAGAAATTATTTATAAATTCTTTAAGGTTGGAGGCAGCTACCATAAATGGGTTATCCCATTACACAAGGCATCGACCAAGAACTAAGTCTGTGTTTATGAAGTCACTAGGCCTTAACCCTTACCATCTAGGTCCAAATAAACATATGAATAAGTTAATAGGGACCTAAAGGTAATTTACATGTTCCATTCCCATGGAAATATTTTAAAATGATTTTTACATGAGGTATCCTCCTAAAAATACATACACAAGGTTTCATTATTAATTAATTTAAATGATGTCACTTTAAAAAGTTAATATACCAATTGTATCAAGTTCTAATTATTATAGAAACAATAAAATTTACTTTATTTATATAAAATCATAAAGTGTTAAGAAATTTGTCTCATAAAATCATTTTTAACAAGTTATTTAATCTACCCATAAAGTTTCCACAACTGGTCCTAGTTAAAGGAAATTTAAATTTACAATATATTGAGGAAAAAACATTAGTTTTTAATTGTAATTTTAATTAAATAATGCCTCATAATAATAAATCTCAAAAGAATATAATGAGTATTTTATCAATTAAAAGGACGTGTAAAGTAATATTCTACCATACATTTATATGTAACACCATATAAGCAACCTAAGACACTTTAAATAAGTTTCCCATCAACATGAATATATACCCATGCATTAAGTACTAAGGTATAAATGGAATAACGGGGCTTATGAGGGTCCCTTCATGTTATTCAAGATTTTTAAAACAAACTTAGTGGGTTAATCTCATAAGCATCATTACCTAACTAACCTAATTTGGTAAAATTGGGCATTCAGGATTCTAGTCATGAGGGTCATCACGCCCATGTAATAAACATACCAGCCATCATAAAAGAAACCATTTTATATAAAAAATTAAATTTAGAATATCTATATAATCATCACGGTTCAATTAGAGGAATTATCATTCCCAAATTATAAATTTTATTTCCGTTATAAGTTACAATTGGAATTCATGTAACTATAACAAGGTTTTTATATGTGGTCTAGGAATATAACAGTCTACATATGGTGGTTTAATTACATGGGTCACCATTATATAGTTTTTAATGGTCTATAAAATGTATAAATTTGACCATTGGTTCTCATTTAATTGGAACTAGATTACTAAATTTTTTTCTATTATATAATAATTCTATATGAAATGGTTTAATTATATGGCTTACCATTTTCAATTTATGAAGAAATCATAAACTTAATAATTTAAAAATTGGTGCACATTTATATATTCGCATTTATGTTTAAGTTTACGAAACCAATGTCCATGGATAAATACCCAATTTTTTTAAATAGAATTCCACTATCAAGATATGTGGGAAAACACAGTTTATGTTGACAAAGAAAAATCATTTAACCCACCATATATCATAATTTAATACAAGTCATGCTAAATAATCACATGATCATGGTATACAAATTATCACACATTAGGAAATATAGAAGAAATCTACATGGAATGGAATATGTATAACATGTGAACATCTGTGTTCCTACAATGATGAATGTCATAATTCTTCATTTCCACAGAGTCCTAAGGGTAAAAATCTCATAAATCATAAATCAATAACCAGAATAAGTATAATAATAACAAAAGGTGAAATAATAATCAACTATAATAAATAAAAATAGTCACATACCGGAAAAATTGATATTTCCCTCATGTGTGGGTCAGTAGGACCTAGAAGAAAGTTATTTACCAAATGGTGAAACATCACAGTCTCATATATACCATCCCATAACAGCAAGAAAAAAAGGAAAATAAACCTTATAATACCATTTATACTATCATGACCTAGAATCCACTAAAACAGTTGCCAAGGTGGTTGTCCACTAGTCCTTAAGCATGCCTACCTAGATGCCAGAGGCCTCCGACTAACAGTGAGGGTTTAATAGAGGTATAGTTGGGATAATATACCATATTGATAATAAATAAATATAGTGGAATAAATAATGAATAATGGCAGTAGTATATAATAACATCTGATCATCAATAATAAATAAAAGTGTAATCAAGCATGAACATGCTATGATAGAAATATAGGTAGGAATACACTGTACATGAAAAGTATAAGAAAATAAGTAAATAAATAAAATATGTAGTGGCTATCTCGATTAACATCATATGAATTAGCTAGGTCATCTACCAGCCAATACTCTATCCTAGCACCAGGGGATAACAACAAGTAATAACATAACATAATCAATTATTTGGAACCTAAAATCTTGAGGTATTCCCATGTACTGAGTAGTATCCCAAAAAGGATGTGAGATATACTTAGCATGTAAGGAACCTACCTTAAACATTACATATTCAAGTTATTTTTAAAACTATAAGTCACTTTATTTTCCCAATGATATTTTCATTTTAGAGTTTTATATAATTTGGATAAACACATACAAATAAAACTCATACATTATAGGTGGACACTTATACTCGGTATGCATTTTCTTTACTAAAAAAGGTCTTCAAAATAAAAAATGATTTCTCTTTATGAGAAATATTGACAGTTTTACCCTTGGTCTAATCATTATCACTAATTTTCCTCAAAACATGTGAAAAAAATCTGAAAATATGGGATGATCACAAAAGATCAGTATGGGACATAACATAAAGTAACCCATTATTATTGTGAAAATACATAACAACATTTCCTTAAAAACAATCCTTTTTACCCTGAAAAAGGAATCATCGTATAAAACATATCATTATTTTACCTTTTGAAAATAAAATGATTTTTATGAAATCTCATAAGAAATCATATCATATAAAAGTAAGTATCTTGTTATATAATTATAATAAAATGGAATAACCATGCAGTCGACTTCCATACATATCACTCTTACAAATGGAAAAACCATACGGTTGACTTCTATACCCAATGTATTAGAGGGATATCACAGACCCACCCATAGTTAGTTTATTATGGAACTACCTATCATTGTTTTGTCATGTAACCACCCATCAAATGTCCAAGTAAATTTATATTATCACAACACATAAAAAATTTTGATTCTCAAAATTTCCTTATGAAAATTTAATTTCCACTCATAAGGAATCATTTCATGTTATTGAAATAATTAACCCATTTGGAAAACTAATTTTCAAAAAAGAATCCCAGAAAAGGGGGGAAATGGGTGTCCAATTCATTTAAAGCCTTGAATGATTTTATAGGAATCCAAATAGAGAATAATTTTTATAGTGGTATAGAAGTTTTTTACACTATATATGTTAAAAATAACACTCCTTCCATTTTGATGAAAGTCAAAAATTTCGTATAGAAAATATAAAAATATTAAATTTTGAAAACCATTAAATGAAATTCAATATAGACCCAAAATTTCCGTTATAATCCTTATATATATTTATAAATAAACATATATAAATTAATATCAAGAATATTTACATGGAGGAAAAGAATAAAAAATTAAATCTTTAAACATTTAAAAATAGATTTTTAAATAAAAGTTTCCCACACTACTTTGAAATAATTGAATCATAAGACCCATGATTGATTGAAATTTAACAAAACATTAAATAAAATTAGAATAGATAAATTCATGATATGATATGTCAAAGGGTCTGTATATATTCTTTATAAAATAAGGTGGGTTTATAATATCAAAATATGCTTCAAAGAGAGGAGAGTGAAATGAAGTCTATTACCAAGAGTCTGAATCATCACATAAAATAATTATATTCCTGAATAATAAACTTAAGATAATTATGTACTTTCTTAATAACATTATTAAAGTTTATTATTATTTTTATATCACTTATTATCATGTTATAATGATTATATAATTATTCAACTTCTTGTCCGTTGTTTTAATGATATTCGATACTTGGGTCAAAAATGACTTTTATATGGTGTAAATGGACAATGTTTTCATAATTCCATAATCTATAGAATAATATTCATGATATAAAAATAAATTTTATATATCAATTATAATTTTACACTCATGGAGTTGGTAAGTTTTATGTACGCATGACTAACATTTTCATTATTTAATGAGCATTATGGAAAGAAGGTAAGTATCATTTTTTCTTTATAGATTTATCATAATATAATTAATAAAATTTTAGTCATTAAAATATAATTATATATACAATCCAGGTTATGTGGTGATGAAAATGAGTATCATCACTTTGTGGAGGTGATAGTTCAAACATACACACGAACATTGTTGTCATTTTTACGTGTATCGAAAGGTAATAAAATAAATGATATTTTATCTTTTAAGAATGATAAATATATAATTAATATAATATATAAGATTTAATTTCAATTATATAACTAATATTTAGATACATGGATGGAAAATAAATTAAATGAATTCAAGAGGTGGTAGTTCATCGTACACACAAATGATAATTTTTTTCCCATTTGATTAAAGTGTATATGGATTTAGGTGATGATATTAACATTATAAAACATCAGAATATTAAGGATACTAGATTTATTATTTCCTAATTTTTTAAGAATATGTTAAGTCATTGGAGTAAGAAACAAAACATAAACACTTAATTAAAAACATTGCCATTTTTTCGGACAATCACTTTTTCTTAACACCTTAAGACCACTAAGAGTGGTGTTATGCTTATCTAATAGATCTATAATGTGGGAAGGGATTATAGAAAATAATTTGGGTAGATTTTGGTTTAAACAAATAGGTTTTTATGTTTTAATAAGATAAAATAAGGGGTTTAATTCTATAAGGGAGGGGAGGCAAACTCTTGGAAGATTTCAAACAATTAATTTAATATAAATTAATTTTATATTACAAATGGATACACATTGTTTTTTGTAACATATAATGATTTTGGGTAAAAATAAATTATCCCAATTAAAATTAGACAAGTTTTGACCATTTTTTAATCATTATATTTTTTAACCCTTATTTATCATTTTTAATTATTACTGTGGCAACATCTGTTTTTACTCTTTAAGGGTTAATATTATTATTATAAAATGAAAAATAACCGAAAATGGATCATTTATATATTTCATAACCTTATAAAACTTAATTGTTCTAATTTTAGATTTTTATTAATTTTTTACCCTATAATAAAATATTATTTATTTAAAAATATCATTTATGTCAATTTTGACACTATTTACTACCCGACATTTTAGAAAATCATAATAACATGATATCATTGAAAAAAACTATTATAAATCATCACTAACATGTCAAAGTACGCTTAAATATTTTTTGGATGAAATCAATTATATTAAATTATTTGTATTTTAATATTTTGAAAACATTTATTTGATATTTCTATTAATTAAACAATTATTGCATCATCATTTTAAAAGCCTTTAATTTTATTATTTAATCAATAAAAATTTATAATAATATTACATGATGAGTATAAACATTTTATGTTTCCAAATAATATTTATATTTTAACAAATACCCTATATAACCCAATATTAAAAATATTTTACTTGTTAAAAACAAAATTATGAAAAAATTGACTTTTATTTGAATAAAATACCATAAAAGGATTAAAGTCATGCATGTGGCTCCAAGCGGTCAAAAAATAGGACCAAGGATGACTTTTTACAACAATAACACATCAAATAAAATTAGTATAACTGTTAGGGTAATTTTATATTATTTATAATATTGTATTTACCCTTAATTACCAGATTTACCCTTAACTGAGGTAGTAGAAAAACTAAAATTACAATTCATATTTTCCAAAATGAGATGGGAAATATTTACTAAATTTTTACCATATGATTCCAAATATTTAATACATTTTTCAAAATTCAAAACACATAATTTCCTATAATTATTTTAAAATTATTCCCATTTACGGTATAAGAAACAAGGTTTTAATGTGAAAATTTTCAAAATATTGAACTATTTTTATATCAAAATTCAATGTTAAATTGATTACAATGAAATAAATTGGATTAAATTATATAAAAATTATCTAATTATACTTTAAAAAATAAAAAAAATATAATTTAACACTATAAATTATTTAGATAAAAAATCAATTTTCAATTAAAATTCAGTGTTTTTCACTATTCATCAAAAAATGAAACTTATCCAAAAAATAATAAAAAACCAGCCAATTAAAATTTTGATATTCTTAATTAAAATAAAAAGTTTATCTAGTTAAATTAAATTTATCGATCTTTCAAAATCTATATTTGAAACAACTATGCCATCAATTTTTTGAAAAAAATCCATTTTTTAGAAAAATAATTCTTTTATGTAGAAAATAGGATTTGTTATTATATCATGTATAGAAAATACCTATGATAATTTTTTGAAAATTATATTGAATATATTATATTTATTTCATTAATTTAATCTAACATGAGTAATTTTTTATTTATTGGTATAAAACACACTTGCATATTTAAGTAGTTTTTCAAAAAAACATTTTCTTTAATTTTGAAAAGGGTTTTACATTAATTTATAATTAAATGGTAAAATAATTATATATACATATGTCAACCATGTTTTCATAATTCAATTAATCATTTTCATACCCATCATTCTAACGACTAGGTTATAATGGTAATATTTAAATAAAAAATTTTAGATGTTCTGTTAAGCTTGATGTGGCATATAATGTACTCTGTCAAACAAAATATTTCTATCTTAAAAACTCAGGAAGCAACATTCTCCCACCTTTTGGAAATTTCATCCTTTCAATTTTTAATTTTTTCTATATATCTAATGTTTGAATTTTTAAAATACCATTATTGATATCCCACATCAGAAAAAATATTGACATGAATTTCACATTTAAATTAAGAAATGTAAGTACAAAGGTTACCTAGGATAACACATACAAGGGATCCATGTAAGAAAAAATTGAAATGGAAGAGGAAAAAAACTATCATGTTCTGATGGAGTGTGATAGATAATATGGTCATGATAAAGTAAATAATCACAAAACCATAAATATGTGATGGGTTAAAATGTTCATTGATTTATCACTAAGAAAAGAAATATGATAACATTTTTGTATCCAAATTATTTTCATATATTGGAGGAGTTAATTTAATACTTGGACTAATAAAATAAGAAAATATACTTACATTACAAGTAGAGTTTCATCCATTAATCAATTTCCACCACAAGCTAATATTTTCCTCCAAATGATGAGTATTCAAAATAAATTTTTCACGCCTGATGCACTAGAATCAAACTATAGAGAACCACATAGTCCAAATGAGGTTAAATATATATTTCTCCTATCATTAATCATTAATCAAAACCAAAATGGGGATGATAATATTAGATAATTCCCCAAAAATTATAAACCATTACATGATGAAAAACAATATTTATATCCAAAGTTAAACGTTAATACCCAAAGTGAAACATAGACCATTAAACAAATAAATATCCATATAATTACTAAAACATTACATGATGTTATATCTACATTAATATTATAGGATTCCAAAAATATTAAACGTCTTCTAAAATAGAATTAATTGCTTAATCACCAAATAATTTCTAATCTCATGGTTATATATAAAGAATATTTTTCCAAAATAAATTAATGATTATATTGAAAATGGTTAGATTAAATAAAAACAATTTTAAACTAGCCAGGAACTAACGTAGGATAGTGGTAGGAAATACACACTTTTCTCCCTTTAGTTGTGGGTTTAATTCTAACATCATTACTAGACACCATTGATTGTCACTCATCCTATGAGTTTTCTTTTTTCTAAAACTATATTAATATAAACAATATAAAATATATAAATATGAGAAAAAACCTCAAAATAACCTTAATAAGTCTTATCATCAATGGTTTTCTCATACCTTTCATTTTTCATCTGAAAATATATAAACCCATAATTACCTAAAACATAATGCCTCCAAAAATTCTATTACTCACCATATATTTTAAAATTTAATAGCCTAAAAAAGGGTTTATAAGAAATGTAACTTATGATGAACCTAAAAATTATAAACCCATTATGATATCCATAATTCTTAAGAAAAAACTAATCTCCAAATTTGTCTAAAACCTTCTCAAATACCAATTGTAAGGACCCAAACGTTAACATTACATATTCTAGTCGAAACCAAACAGAGGATAAAAACCATTACCTTGGACAGTGGTAGAATACTAAAAAGGTACCAATGCACATCACCTTCAGTGGTGAATACAAAAACATTCCCTAGCTGACCTGAGAAGCCTTTTTCATGCCATAACATTGGAATAAACCAAAAGAATCTGGATCAACCCAACCCTATGGTTCGGCTGCAAATGAGGGGTGACAAAAAGAAGTAAAATTGGTCAAAAAAGGGAGTATAAGGGTTCAAGAGTCGATACTTCAATGGATCAAAAGAGAATCAAGAATAAATATTATGGATTTCATCGATCGATGATGTGTTAGAGATGGGGTGTTAATCTCACACTAGAGAGGAGTGGGGGGGCCTGTCTCGTGTGCGAGGTGTAGGGAGAGGTGAATTAGATTAGGTTTTCACTTTATTTCATTTTAATTGAATTCAATCCCATTTTTATAACAGGACACTACACATGGTTTGGTCTTCATGGTTTGGAAAATTATGCGCCAATCGTGCACCCTCTACTGGGAACCTAGAGCACCCCGTATGAACTGGCCGCATGGGTTGGAAACCATGCACCAACTGTGCGGTAAATAATATTGAGGTACTATCCATTTCCCCTAATTGTGTAGGAGATAGGTTGTGCACTTGAGAGGTCAAAATTAGTTATATGATATGGGTTGCGAAAGAGGAAAATCTATGTTTTTTTTATTTTCGTTGTTGTTGTTGTTATCATGAGACATCACAGGTGGATTCAGGCCCCCATATATATAATGATTGATGTCAAGGATTACCTCTCTAGGTTACATGAATGATTTTTAACTGATTCCATGGGTTTCATCCCAAGTATCAATATTTAATTGATGAATTTTGGGTGATGTTTGTTAATCCCTAGGATATAGTATTTGTACTTAGGGAATATTATTAGATGCCATGGATTCTAAAAATCTAACTAGATTCCTCTTAATAATTATATTTTATGTGATGGAAAGTGATGTATAGGATATAGATATGAGTCTAATAGTGTTATATAAGATTCATAGTGATACCTAGGATTTGGTTTCTAGCCTGGATAATATTATGGGATTCCTAGAATGCATAGGTTCTTGTGATCATACATAAGATGATGTTTCGTAAGATGACAAGGATGGTTAGGATAAATTGTCGTAATCTAGCATGAATATGGGTTTGTATGATTTCTTATGTCCATATTTCCATTTGTTATATCATGTTATTCATTATTGCTTCCATATAGTTTGATAATTTACTATTTTGTTCAATATTGGTTATTTTTTTATTATTAGACATTGTGATATGGGAATATATTTTTTTCATAGCAACACCCTAGACCCCTACTACCAGCCAGTGGCCTATTGTGTATGGGGAGGTGCGCCTGGGCCTAGTAACTATTTAGTATGGGCACCGGTTGAGTGGTCATAGATGGGGGACTTTCCATTAAAATTCCATATGCATTAACAAAACTACACACCCATACCTTCATTATCCAAAATAATTTTGAGAGAATTATTATTCACAAAACATCTCTTCCACTTTTAACACATACCTTAAAAAAAAGTTTATTCATGGAAAAAAAGTTTATTTTAAGAAAATCATTAAAAAATTATAGTTTGATTTCATTATAGTGTATTATAATATATATGGTTTTTAATTAGGTTTTATTTAAAATTCGTAATGTTATTGTATATATTCTCATGGAAGGTCA
Source organism: Viscum album (assembly GCA_963277665.1). Classification (NCBI taxonomy): domain Eukaryota; kingdom Viridiplantae; phylum Streptophyta; class Magnoliopsida; order Santalales; family Viscaceae; genus Viscum; species Viscum album. Next base: position 1,162,266,643 of record OY728126.1, read on the forward strand.
ATCTTAATAATCTCAAAAAAATGGAGACCCAACCAAATAGGGTATTATATAATAATCTATCACACAAAAATATTTTTTTAATTAATAAAACCTATTGTTTTCCGAAAACATATCTTAAATCAAATTAACATATAAAATTTTGTTTAAATAATAGAATTTAAACATACACATGAAAAAATATATTTGTAAAAGTAATTCTACAGATGGGGAAGTAGGAGACGATGCTTGTTTTAAGTAGGGAATGTGATATAGTGTTGGTGGAAATTAGTTGCGGTTGAATGTGTTGGGAGACCAAAAAAATTCTATAAGATCTCTTCCTTTCATGCACTCTAGTGAGTTTTTAGGGAATTGTGGGAATACAGTGTGTGGTTTTCAAGAAAATGGGAAAAATAACCATGAAACGAGATAAACTATGTAATTTCTATTAAAAACAAGTAGTAACTAACAAACCTAAGGTTGAGGGTTGATTCATCTAGCAAAGTCAATGGAGGAAACAATGTCTTGCTTCCATGAGAGCATGAGCAACATGAGGGGAGATGATATCTGTTAAGGTTATATTAAAATAACGAAAATGGTTTTATTAGCTTCGTAAAAAACAGTTGATAAAACATTCTATTGTTAGCAATAAAATGAAAATCACTTTTTTTCAGCACTAAATTTAACTTTTATAAAGTATGGATTTATCAACACTAAATTGAGTACGGATAAATATTAGTTTATAAAATTAAAATAAACATTTAAAAATCATTACAAATTACTAATTTTTTAAACGTGAATAATAAAAATTACAAAATTACTTTATAATAATGAGGAATAAATTATAGAAATTATTAAATTTTAATATATTAAAATTTAATATGAACTATTAAATTGATAAATAATATTAACTATATAAATTACAAAAAATATTAAAAAACAATGAACAATGTAAATTATTTAAATTAAAAAATATTAGAAATGGACTAATTACATGAGTTATATTTATTACAAAAATGTTATAAATAAATAAATACTAAAATAAAAATTAATACATACTGAAAATGGCATTTAAATAAAAAAATATTTTCAATAAATTAGTAATTAATAAGGAATAAATAATTACTGTATTAATATTTAAATAAATAATATGAAAATAAAAATGAATAAATGTTATATATGTAAATTATGAACATATTAAAATATTAAAAATTAATAAATAAAATTTTATAAATGAATTTAAAAATGAATAATTTATAGAAATTTGAAGTGAAGAGATATTTAAATGAACAAATTACAAAAATATTAAAAGTTGGTATGTATTAAAAATTAATAGATAATACTAAATGAATAAAATAACAAAAATAGAAAACAAATAAAATAATGAAAATAAATAAATTCATAAAGTATTTAAAAATTGAAGTAATATTCGCAATTAAATAAATTAAAAAAAATATTTAAATTGAATAACTATAAAATATTAAATATTTTATTTAGAAAAAAATTATAATCAATTACCAATTAATAACGAATAAATAATAATTGTTTAAATATTTAATTACAAATATAATAAAATAAAAATGAATAAATATTAATTATATAAATTACACACATATTAACAATATTAAATTTTAATACTTTATAATTATGTAAATAACTATAAAAATGAATAAATTACAAAAATATTCAATGATTAAATATTTAAAATTAATAAATATTAAAAATGAATAAATTACAAAAAATAGTAAAAATGGATAACTATAAAAAAATATAATAAATAATATTAAATGAATAAATATTAAAAATGAATAAAACTGAAAATTTTAAATTGAAAAAATTACAAAAAAATACTAAAAATGATTAAATAAAATTAATTATATCATTTATGAAAATATTTAAAATGAATGCATATTAAAATAATAATTAATAAATTTTAAAAATAACATCTAAAAAAGTTGTAAAATAAATTAATATTTAAAATGACCAAATAATAATTTTATATATATTTAAATACAAAAGTATTGAAATAAAAATTAATAAATAATAATTATATTCATTAGAAACATATTAATGATATTTAATATTAATAAATAAAAAAGTATATAGAAATACTAAAAATGAATAAATTACAAAAATATTAATTCTTAATATATATATATAATTGCATTAATTACATTTGTAAAAAACAAAAAACTTTTCCTTTGATTGTGTGTGAATATATAAGCATGTATATGTATGTATATACAATAATGAGATATGCCAAATTGAAATAAAAAAATGACTTCTCTTGTTATATAATGATATATTCATATATATATATACACACAGTGACATACACATCATACACACACATACATAAGCATACGTACATACATACATATATACACATCCATACACACAAATTCACACACATATACATACATACACATACATACAAACCCATGTATACATACAAGTATATACAGATAGAAGCACATACATTTACATATATACATACAAACATGTACACAAACACACACACATATAAAAACATAGATACAACACATACATCTGTATGCATACACATAAACATCCACAACTCATACAAACACATATATACACAAATATACACATACGCATGCATGAAAATACATACACATACATACACAAATATATGTATAGAAACACATACATACATGCACATAATGACAAACACATACATCCACATACATAAACATCCATACACATACATAAAAATGTTTCTGTGTTTTTAAATTATTTCTTATGAATATAAATATATAAATTCAAATATGAACTATATTTAATGTATTTATAAATTCATTTAGATATTTATTTATCTATCTCATATCACCATATTTTAACACACACACACACACACATATGTGTGTGTGTGTGTAATTACAATTATATTTATAATTATAAATAATTATAAAAGAATAAAAAAATGTTTATATATATATATATATATTGTTATATAAATCATATTTAAGATTATATAAATATGTATATATAAATATGTATATATACATATATATACATATATAATAAATAAAATTAAATAAATATATATTCATTTATATATTTATATAATTTTTTAAATAATTTTCTAATATAATATATTTACTTATACATTTTTAAGGTAATTAAATATATTATTAACCATTTTTATTGATTAATATAAATTTTTATAAATTTATTTATATAAAATTGTGAAAATAAGATTGATTATAAATTTTTAGGATATGGCTATTATATAAATAAAATTCATATAAATATATATACTTATTGTTATATAAATCATACACACACACATATATACCTACAGGTTGGGGTTGGCTCGCTTGGTTTTGAGTCTCGGTGAGAATTTTATTCTCTATTGTATCATGTCTTGTAGTGGAAAATGTAATATCTTATATAGTTTATAATATATATATATATATATTGTATTTTTATAAATATATATACTCATTTTTATATAAATCATATTTAAAAATATATAAATATGTATATATAAATTAAATTATTTGTGGTCCCTTTATCAACAATTTTTAACATTGTTAAAGGTCACCCTTTACCACCGTTGATAAAGGGTGAAGTTTATCAATGATAAAAAAATAATTGATAAAGGGTGACCTTTTATCAACACATTTTTACCATTGATAAAGGTTCCATTTATTAGTACTTTTAGTTAGCGCTGATAAAATATTCATCTTTATCATCATTTGTTAGTGCTGATAAAGGGCAGTGCTAAATAAATGTGAATGTGTAGTAGTGTTATGGGATGAATTGTGGGATTGATGATGAAATTATCCTGGTATATTGTCTTTTTAATTTTGGTCCTCCATTCACTTCATGTATTTTTATAAGAAATTTAGTTATGGAATGATTTTTTTAGTTAACTAAATCTTTATTTTGGATAGAATCAATCCCAGTTGATAAATAAAAATTTATTTACCTGCTTGATTCATTCAATACTAATTCAAAATAAGGTATTATAATAAGTCAATTAACCATATAAAAATATATATTATCTGATGGATTGATCAATTCATGGTTAAAATTAAATATAACATGATTATTATTATTATTTTATCAAACAGTTTTTTTCCTTTATTTAGGTATTTTCAGTTGGCGGAATTCTTGAGAGGTAAACTCACCTCGTAGAATTTATATGACTGGGGTTCAAACCATGGTAGTCTCCCTTTATGAGGGGGGGGGGGGGGGGGTGGGTTTCTAGACCATTTATGGCCAATAATGTAAATAGGGTGTAGAGATAAGTATACATTAATGCAACACAAGATATATGTCAGGGGGCTTTGTACCATGAAGAAGGGATTTCATGCCATGGGGCCTTTGGAATATCAATTATAATGGGAGAACTATGGAGTAGGTAAAACCTTGGAGGGGAGTATGGCATGAACTTACTGACCTATGAGTGTATATATTTTCATTTATTTTAACCTCCATGTCTTTAAATAAATTATTTGTGTTTTCTTCCTCTTGTTCAGGGAACACCATAATGGCGATGCTGGTTCTCCCACTACCTCTCTCCAATGTCCACCCACCATTATGCATAGAGGGAATGGCCACTCTCAGACATGCCACCATTTTTCACCACTATCGAGGGTGGAAGTGAATGGTATTTTCCAATGTATAGTACCATTTCACTAGGATCATTTTTGATTTATTATAAGGTGTTTTATGGGATTTGCATTTTCTAGAAAATGCAAGGTGAGAACTACAATCTCATTGATAAAAGGTAACTAGTTTCTTGTAAATAGAGATAAGGGGGAGCACATATAGAGAAAAAAGTAAAATGAACAATTTATTTGGGAGAAGAAAATGGCATTAATGGCTAGAATGCCCCCTTAGGAACGTACATGAGATCATGCATCACAACCTTCTTTGGTAACAAGTAGATCCAAAATTTTCTATATTTCTAAAAAACCAATTTAGCAGTGGTTTTTTCAGCTGTTGTTTTAAAAACCGCTGCTAAATGTATTATAAATATATATATTTTTTGATTTTTTTATAAAAATAATTCCTAAAAAATTGAATTCATTTTTAGGAGTAGTTTTTTTAAAAAAACACAACTAAATTATAGTGAAAAAATTGAAAAATAAAATATTCAATTATTATTTATGAATTATTATTTACAATAATATATAGTTTTTTATTTATAATATTCATTAACTACAGTGTGTTAATTAATTAATATTTATAATTTTTAGTTAATTATAATGTGATACTTAAAACAAATCTTCAATAAGTTTAAAATCATACATCAACATCAATTGTCCATAACTTGTGATCCACGAGTCTATTTTAGCTCCATATCCAGTCAAATCGAAGCTTACGAAATGAAAAAAAAACAAATTAGATTTAAATTTAGTAATAATTAAAAGATTAAATTTTTGTTATATATTCAACAAAAGTATGAAATAGAACTTGAAATTCAAATGATCACAACTTTTGGTCAGGGTGACTGTTTGGGCTCTACCACATTTCAAATTTAACCATGCAACAAACTCTAGACCCTGATGATCCATGAGAACTTCAATCACATTTTTCAAGGCTAAAAAAGGACCATAAGGCCTCCAAAATAGAGTTTTTAGATTGGGTATCCGAGTTGTTTATCATTATATGAAATTTAATCCTCATTTAAGGGGGCTTTATTGTCTTTTTCTATCAGGGAAAAAAATTTATTCCCTTGTATTAAATTGATATTTATATTATGGTTTTGATGTTTTATAATTTTTTACAAGGTATATATATATATTCTTATATTTACTAATAATAAATCACTTTTATAAATACATATTAACATATAAATATATTTTTAAAAATATAAACCATATAGAAATAAATTTTTTTATTCATTTAAGATAAAATAAATAATTATTGATTTTATTTACCTTATAAAAATACATTAATTTGTATATATATACCCATTGAAGTAATGTTTATATATAAACATGTGTGTGTCAATAAATAAATCTATATTTATGTGTATTTTCTAATATATGTAAATAAATATTAATGTATAATATATTTAACTAAAATTATGTACATATATATATATATATATATCATACATATTCATTGAGATCTCATATTTGTTTAAGAGTATCTTCACATGCATTTTATGTCGTTAATGATTTTATTCCATTGATTTAAATTTAAATTGATTTGATGGTGTTGTAATTATTATGCTTTCCCTTATTTTGGTAATATATTATCAATTATATATATATATATATATATATATGTTTATATGAATTTATAAATATTTTTGTATATTTATATACATTTGTAAATATTTATACATATTAATGTTTATATATTTTTATATCATATATGTGCAAATATATATACATATACTTGCATATATATATATATTATATTCAAGTAGAATTATATATCTGACTGTGTTTATTTATATAAGTAATATAATGGTGTGTTTATATATATTTATGTAAAATAATTATATGTATATTTATTTGTAGATATTTATATCCATTTATAATTTTATTATTTGATTATTTGATTATTTATTATTTATTATTTACTATTTATTATTCATTCAATTATTATTTTATATTTTATATTTTATATTTTATATTTTATATTTATTATTTTAAAATTTATTTATTATTAATTTATTATTTATTGATTTATTTTTATTATTAAATTAATGTAAATAACTATTTATTATTTATTATTTAACTACTATTTATTTACTATTTATTTATTGTTTATTATTTAATATTTATTATTTAATATTTATTATTATTTATTTATTATTCATTTTTGGTTTACTAATTTATTGAATAATTATTGATTAATTATTGATTAATTATTGATTAATTATTCAATCATTATTTATTAATTATTTATTTTAAATCGTTTATTTGTTTATTTATTTATTTATAATTTATAATTTATTATTTATAATTTATAATTTATAAGTTATTATATATAATTTATTATTTATTATTTATTAGTTATTTTTTATGTATTATTTATTTATTTTACATTATTATTTTGAATATTTTTATTTTTTAATTTATATATTATTTTTTTGTTTAGCATTTATTTATTTATTTAATATTTAGTTATTTTTTATACATTAATTATTAATTTATTATTAATTTATTATTAATTTACTATTATATTATTATTAATTTATTATTAATATCTTATTTATTATTTATTTATTTCTCATTAATATTTTATTATTTATTTATTTATTTTTTATTGTTTATTTTTTATACATCAATATATGTATATAAGTATATAAAATTCTATTTATTCACCACATGAACTATCTGCTCGAGTGGTAAAGTGTTTAGAGAATAAGAAAAAGGCGAGGGTTCAAATCTCACCCGTCGTAGAATTTGTATATATGGAATATGTATGCATGTACATCTGCATGAGCATAGTAATGAACAAAAAATAAAAAATAAAAAATAAAAAATAAATTATTTACAAGAATTAAAAAATAATTATAATAAGAATAAGAATAATAAAATAATATTAATAATATTAATAAAAAATTAATAAATTAATAAAAAAATTAATAATTATAAAATGATTACAATTAATAATTCATCTTGAGAATAAGAAAATAAAAAAATATTAAATGAAATAAATTAATAATTATAAACAATTTTTTTAAAAAAATAATAAACCGTAGCTAAGAGATTCATCTGATTTTAAAAAACCATCGCTAAATCATTTTTGCATTGGTTTTGAAAAACCACCATTAAATGAATACCAACATAAGATTTAACGACAATTTTCTAAAACCATTGAAGAACGATTTAGCGGAGGTTTAAACCACCGTTAAACACATATTTTGTCGTAGTGTATTTGATATTTTTTTAGGCAAGGTACCAATTTTCAACAAAATTATAGTATATTTTTCTTATTTTTAGATCATAATGATTATTTTTTAATTCCATTTGATCTCATTTGAGGAGTGTTTCTAGAAGGTTAAATTTTTGGACATAGAATTATATATTAACTTGACCCAATGAAATTTTAAGAGTACCATTGTGTTTATTTTCTACAATTGAAAAAATGAAATCTCTAGTTAGCTCTTTTGGCACTCTTAAGACCACGATTTTAGCAAAATAATATCATGAATATGGACATGCACAAGACCATGAGTTGTACTATGAGGATTATTATGAATTAGTGGTTCAAAATTATGTGGGGATTTAATGATGTTATTCATAAAAAAATTTATAAAAAAACATCAATTGATTCTTCCAGAAAAAAACCTATAGAGAGTTTTTGGGACTGATATGTGGGTGTTAGGAATATTATATGATATCTGTAATATTTTATATGAAAGGGAGATATAGTTTTACTTCACATTTCATTTTTTCCTTCAACCAAGTGGGAAGTATGACATGAAGTGTGGGTTCATGTGTTATAGGGGAACTAACCTTATGATGGTTATATTGGTCATGAAAAGTCCTTAACATCAGGATTAATTCCCCTTGAGAAATAATTCTACTATCTAATCATTAATAAGATAGAACTTTGTGACTCACAAAGGATATATTTATTTTTGAATGGCCCAATAAAGATATTTTTTATATATCATCATGATCAAAAGAGGTTATAGGGTGATTGAGTGTTTGTTAAGGTAATATAATATTGTGAGATTATTTTATCATTATACATGGATTATACCTTAGAGAAGTTTATGACATGTCATCGTTGGATATAGTTAGTTTTTTAATGATAGACTATCTGTGATATTTTTGTGTCTTGGGTATTCAAAATTTGTTTTTTAAGTCAGATCTTGGATTAAACATTTAATTTGGACTCAGTTGAGGTGTCATGGGTGTCAATGTAGGATAAGGATTGAGTTTTAGTAGTTTTCCAAGGCCTAGGGTCTGAATTTATAAGTTTACTATGAATTAAAGTTGTATACATGGTTTTTATAAATATACATGTGTGTATCATGAATTTAGAAATTTATTTTTGGGTGTTTTGGAGTAGTAGTGAATTTCGTGAAAATTGAAAATTCATCATATGTCAGGGTACATGAAGACCCATGTGGAATGGTTCGATTGGAATGGGAAATAGGATATATATTTTTTCATAATGGTTATAAAATGGAAAGTTCAATATGTAGGGTTGTGTTTCTCAGGTGTAAGGCTTGATCTGATGGTCTGTTGATATATAACGGTTATGGGGTGTTATGTAGGGGTGTTTAAGGGATTTTCCAAGGCATTCCAAAATTATGAGTGTTCTAAAAATTTTTCCATAATTTTATAAAATAATTAAAATTTATTGGTTAAAATAAATATAAATAGACAGAGAGAGGCCATTTTAGCCAAATTATAGTGTTTACGCTGTAGAATATATATCTCATTCTTCTATTCTTTATTCTTGAGAGATATTTATTAAATATTATTTATTCTCCATGTATTATATTCCAAGGAGTATCCATGGTAAATTATAGATGTACCCAAGTGAATATTATTGGTTTATCACACGGTTTCCTTTTTTTAGTGGTTTTTCCATAAATCATGGATTTTTTAGATTATCAAATTTCTTCTGATTGAATCCAGATCGAATAATGTTTCATAGGGAGTGGATTCCAATTAACAATAGTTAGTTGGTTCCTATATTTTTTTATGTGTATCTCTATAGGATGTGTAATAAATGACTGTTGTTAGGGTTCTATATGTGCAACGGGGAATATAACCACTTGATGTTCCAATTGTTTGTAAGAGATACCTAGGGTTTGTCTCATGTGAAAATGGTAGTTTTATCATGGAATGTCTTTTTCTTCTTGGTCATGTGGTTTTAGTGTTTAATGGGAATGATTTATGTGTTGTTGATAAAGTTTCTTGGTATATAATTATTAATATAGTTCATTGGAGTGATATAAATGGTGTTGAGCATTATTGAAGGTACCAATAGAGGTTTGATAAGCTATTTTCTTGGGTTTGGGGATTATGTCTCACCATGGTGGTGAGGCGGTTAGGGTTGTTTGAACATAGAACTTGGCCCAAGAGGTTGCTTTGAACAATCCCTTTTGTCATTATACTCCTCAGTTTGAGAGGCATAGGGGTGATAGTATTGACCATCATTATAGAGGTGGGATGCACTATAGATGTCCATGAGGTTATGGTGATTACTCAAATCACTAAAGGAGATATGGGTGCTAACTAAATACGTAAAAATATAATGTGATATAGTGGTGTATGTGTCGTTGGGGAATCATACTTGACTCGAGATAGTTGTTAGTTTGGGTAGAAGTGTGATTTCATGTCACATGGAATTGGTTGGAAGGCTGAGGGATCTTATGGAATGTCAAACTATGGATGTGTCATTTCACCTTGGCACTAGAAAAATAAGGTAAATTACTATTCATGGATAGTTGATCATGAGTGGAGTAGGATGGTTAATATGCTTGTTATTTGTTTATTGCACTTTGTATACATTAATATACATATGAATAATAGATAGGAACACCATTGGTGGTGGACTATTGAGTTCATACTCACACCTTGTACAGGCCCTTAAAGGCATGCACAAACATTATATCTTAAAGTACAAGTAATAGTAATGGATCAACATCAAGTTTCTTGTGAGGATATAGGTTTATATGGTTCATGGACCAAATGGTGTGGTTTTTCATATGGGATAAATGATTCCTTCATTCCATATTCTGAGATCAACCTTCAAGAGATACTTTTTTCTTTTAAAACTAACATGGAATTGTGGAGTGTTATTTTTCTTATCATATTTTGTCTCTCCATTATCAACCCTTAGAACCTTTATATTAGTTGACATCCTTTGAAATATGGGGATTTACACCTAAGGTATAGGGATGTTCTTATCTTTTTTACTATAGATTGGGATATTATGATATTTTATAAAGTGGTATAAGATAAATTATTTTTTATTATTTTACTTGTGAAAAATAGTAGTTCTAGGAAATATGGTCCAACGCTTTTATAAAGGGAAAATGGGATGGATTTCATGTTGTGTCCCCAACCAACACAACAATAGATTGAATTTCATGTTATTATGTAAATTGGGATTTTTTATGGTAAAAGTTGAGTATGTTTTTTTTTTCTAAATGTGATTTTTAGTGTTATTGATTTATACATGTTCTTTTTTCCTTGAGAGAAAATAGGTGGATGTCATACATCATTTTAGGCACATAAGGATTACATGAAATGTGTTCTCTTTCTTATGGTTTCCATTTGGTTTTGGAATGGAAATGGGTTTTTTGTTTAATGTATCAACAATAACATATATGGTGTTGTCTCATATATATTCTTAGTGGAATTATACTCCACCGAATCAGGGATGTGATTTCTGATTTGATTAAATTTTTGGATCCTACATGTGTATTGTGTCTGTGATACATGAACCTGATACGGGTAGGAATTGACCATGATGCTAAATGTTATGGGACTTGGGTGAGGTAGGAAAGTGTAAAGTCTAGTGGGAAGTTCTTCCGGCTATATATTTCTATATTTTTTGATATCTGGACTTTTATATTTGTGTTGATCATGGTAGTTTGATTTTTAGCGAGATTCTACCCAGACTGCCTCCACTGAAATGTTAGGTAGGTAAGGTGACAGTGCCACTGAGGAATGCACCAGATGATTCCATTGAGGGTTGAGGTGATTATAAACTATAGATAGATGTTATGAGGTAGGAAGGCCACCCACAATTTCATGGAGAGTTAGGATAGTGGTTGGATGAGAAATTCAAGGTAATACTAATGTAAGTTATTCAAAGCATTGGTCAGGGAGACGGAGTAGATAATCCATTGATGAAATACATTACATGAGAGTTCTAGTCACAACATACTTCTTTGTTCTCATATTAGGGTGGATACAAGATAATGTTGTACTAGATTAATTTGGTATAGATGATGTTTTATCAGATCAGTACACCACTAGAGAAGAGGGTAAAGTTATATATGTATATGCTCATGGGACTAGTGAAACTCATGTGAGTTTTATAGGTGTAGGTAGAAGATATTTAGGAGATTATGTAGAAGTAATTTAAGAGGTTTTAATTTCTAATATAGACCTTTAATTGTTGAGGGAATACTAGTCATGTGAGTTCATACACATGGTGTAGGGGGAGACTTTGGTCTGGGACTATACTATGAGGTTTAATAAAATTAGCGGTTTTCATTGATGTTGGTGGGAGATAAGATCTCCAAGGTGAAAAGATTCAAGGGTAACTATGATATACTAATAAGGGTAAGGTTTATATCTTTGTGTTTACCTCATTTTTTAAGGTGGTGAATGAAGTTTTGATAGTGGAGTAGAACCTAGAATATTAATTGATGTTTATCAAGCAAGATAATGCACTTAGGTGAAATAGGTATTGGTGCTTCGGGTAGATAGAAGAAAGAATAAGAGGAAACCCAGTAGGATAGTAAGAGAAGGGGTCTAATGATTTCACTAAGTATTGGTTCTTTGGAAAAGTGTTTCTGGTGTAAAAATATAGGATTTGTTTTATCCCAATGTGATTGAACATTGAAGGTGTTTCAGGAGTGAAATCAGATGGGAAATTTAGAGAGGTTTTATCAAGTGTTCTCAAAATCAGCTGGGGTTTTGTATTGGGTCAGACTTAGGCATATAATGTAGTACTGTGAGTGGTACCAAGTGATGGTAGGAAAGATACAACAATAGAAGTGGGTTGAGTAATTTGAAGACATAACTAGTAGTGGGGGAAATGGCTGATAGTGAGTGAATCTATACAAGGAGGGTGGCTATTGGGAAGTTGATATTTAAATCAGTTACACATTATTGAGTGGAAATATTCTGAGAACAAATAGATCAATGGACAATTATTGGTACAGCATGAGTGTGTTGATTATGGTTTTGTTTGATAGTAACTAGTTCACAATATATGTATGTGAAATATGGATGGACCAATCACTGGTTAATATATAGGAATTAGATGTGATGTGTGATAATTTTTGGATGTGTTGGAATCATGTATGAAAGTGGGAGTCAATATTGATGTGGGATAACAATGGGAATTAGTATGATGTGTGGAGGTGGTATTTGATGACTGATAAATATGTTTGAATATCATGTTAATTTTTAATTAAGGATGATGCATGTAGATTACACCATTTCCATATTAGTTATTTTGGTTAATATAAGATGGGTAAGGTGATTTCTATGGTGTGGTGTGTCTGTGTAAGAGATAAATTAGTTTTTCATATGTAAATAAGGTGGCCGAAGAATTGAACGATTCATTTGATATTGTCATGGTGTTTTTTGAATGGGTTCAGTAGAACACTCAATTTAAGGTAAGTGTTGGCTAGGGTGTATCCTGAGATAGTTATGGGATGAGATATCATTTAGTGGGGAGATTGTAATGACCTACATATTTTGGAGTGGTGATTTCGATTGAATCATGGATGGGATGTGTGAATTTGGACCAAATTATTGTGTCATGGGTGTTGATGTAAGTCATGGATCATGTTTTTATTGTTTTATAAGGTTTCAGTGGTTAAATTTTAGAGTTTTCTATAAATTAAAACATTAAACATGGATATTATAAGTCTTTAGGTGTGTGGGTTGAATTTAGAAATTCATTTTTGGGTGTATTAGATCTGTAGAAAATTTAAAAAAAAAATGGAAAACTCTTTAGCATTAGGTTACTTGAATATCCATATGTAAGGGTAGTCTTCAGATAAAAAATCACCATGTGTTGGAACTTTAGGATAAAAAATGGTAAAAGTTATTTGAAAGGGTTGGATTTGGAACGTTTAAGGTTTTATATAATATTTTGTTGATACATAAGGATTAGGGTGATGTATAAAAGGTGTTTATGGGATTTTAACAAGCTTTATAAAACTTTGACCATAAATAGATTTTTCCATATTTTTATTAAAAAATTAAATTAATCAGATAAAATAAATATACATAGACTGAGAGGCCATTTCAGCCAGAATACATTGTGTATTCTTTATAATTTCTCTCTCATTATTCTATTCTTCCTTCTTATGATGTATTTATTAAATATTTTTCATTATGCATGTCATATATTACATGGATTAACCACATGTAAGCCTAGCTATCCATAAGTTACTATTATTGTTTTATCTCACTATTTGTATATTTTATGTCAGTTCCCTAAATCAAGGATTTTTTAGATTATATGATTTATTCCAATTAAATCTGGTCCAAACATAGTTTCTTGGTGAGTGGAGTACAAAAAATCTAGGAAGGTGGTTCATAGATATTTATTATATTATACTTATGTCTATGTGATGTGTAATAAATGATCATGTGTAGGGTTTTATATGAGTGACTGGAAATGGAACCAGTCACACTTTTTGTTGATCGTAAGAGGTACCTTGTAGTTGTGTATTGTAGAAAATGGTGGATTTATCCGAGTATATATTGTTATAGTCAGTTTTCTAGTTCTAGGTTTTAGTTATTATTATTCCTCATGTTTTGTATAAAGGTTATTGGGATGCAATGATGTACATGGTTTACTAGTTTTATGTGGATGGTGTTGAACATAGATTTATGTGTAAATAGAGGTTCACCATGTTATGACTATAGGGATAGTTATTTTTTTCACTATGGGGGTGAGGATATGAAACCCACCATATCACTATAGAGTTTATTTTATTTTTTTATTTCATTTGTTTTAAGAGTTCTATGTTCATTTTAAATTTCCATGGAGTTTTGGCCCAAAACATGGATTTTTTTTAGTTTTTCATTATATGAATTGTATGCATGAACTATTTAGAGGAAAACCACGTGGCCACCCCTCATAAGTTGATTTTTAGTTTATCTTTTTCTATGAATGTTTATTCAATATAGGGGTTACAAGGTTAATTTCAAACATTGCAAATCCTATGTGAAACAGTGTGGAATATTTGGTGAGTCTGAGTTAAAGTGCATGGCTTGCGTATTGTCTGTAAAAATATGTAAAGAATCATGTGATGCCCTTTGAAATTGTATAGTGAATATTGGAAAGTATATAGCAAATTATTTCTAACCACATGCCTTCCTAGAGTGAAATGTGTGGGTGGTTTTTTTCTAGGTAGTACATAACACACTATTTGGAAAATCATGTAACCAAACTATATGGTCTACTCTGATTCATTAAATAGTGAATTTTCTCATTTTTACCTCATATATTTTAAGAATAAAACAAATCATTTCTCCTAGATCATACTTGAATGGACTTATATCATCCACCCTTTGGATCCACATCCATCTTTCCTCAATTTTTGCATCCTTCCACGTTGGATTCTTGTGGGTTTCTTCATGGTAAGTCCCTCTAGACCTCTTCTTATCTTATATTCTTTATTTCCCTTGATTTTTAGTTCCTCCAAAACGGTACTAGACTTGAAACATTACATAATATTTAATTTTTGTTAATATATTACTTTATTTAATAGTGAGGATAATATTAGGACATAATATATTCATAACATACCACATTCAAACAAATAGGATACTACTAAAAAATATCCATTTTTTAATATAAATAATTATAAATAAAACATGATTTATTTGATAAATATTAATAACATTTAACTTGACTTCCTCCATTCTCTTACACATCCCTATATCATGTTATAAACATTAAAAAACATGGTATGACCACAAAAAACTCAATAAAGGATATAAAGAAATAAATTTTTAGTCATGTGATAACATAAAAACCAATAAAACCCATTTCACAAAACCATATTAACATGCATAGAAACGTCATGCAGTTTCCTTGGAAACTATTTACAATATAACTCATACATTACAACTTAAACATGGAATACCCATTTGGTCAACTTCCATCTCCAGACTACCCAATGCTTGAGAGAGCTATAATGGGGCTCACCTATCATATCTTGAGCTATAATGGGCTCAAACCAAAATATCTTGAGCTATAATGGGAATAAAACCATAATATATTGAGTTATAATTCTCTAAATCCAACATAAACAATTTCTATGGAACCTATCATTAATAAAACACGTATTTACTCATTTAAAAACTAGATCAAAACATATTCAGATGTTCCAAATACTATTTTTCTTTAAAATAAACCACTTTTAGAATATAAAAATCATGAACATAATAAATAAATTATATTCCTTAAATATAACTAAAAATACATATAATGGAAAAATTATATTAATAAATCATCATGAACTCGGGATAAACCTCTAATGCCATATATTCTAAAAAAATATTTTTGTTTTTCATAAAATGGACTTTTAAATGGATTTTAAAAGGAAAGTCCCTTACCTTGGGTTTGAATTAATAAAAATGTGTTCAAACTTCTTGTATAATGGTTTTAATAATTTTATTAATATATTAAAGAACTAAATTTTTTTATAATGCCTTACATTATCTTCTAATAACATATTCTATCCAATTATTAATAATATTTTGTTATTTTTATTGCTTCAGGTGCATTCTTGTCAGGGGTTCCAAGGTTAGTTTATTTATGTTATTCCTTGTCAAAATGAAACAATAATCCATAAGGGATAACATATATATATATATATTTCTTTCTCAATAATTAAATTTGAAATTAACCTTGCCACTATTTTGGTAAAAGAGAAAAGAAAAAATCATTATCCACGAAGGTGGTGAATTAACACACCATGGACAATAATTTCGTTATGTAATAAATATAAAAGAAGATGAGAGATTCTATGAGGAATATACCATAACCACAAAAACCCTAAAATATATATCAGATATTTAAGTTTTCATGAAAATTTTTATAAGAGGTGGGGGTAAGTTATAAGTGAAAAAGAATTTAAAATAGAATAAAAAGAATGCTTACTTCTTGAAAAATCCACCTTCATAACCCCATAAAGGATCTTGTACGTTGTATTTTATGAGACCATAAGCACAAAAACGTGGAAATGGATGTGGATGAGGGAATATGGTAGAGTTATCTAAAAAATATGGGTTGAGGTGATGAGAATTTGGGAAGTATATAGCCTCCTTTTATAATAGAGGTGAGGGGTAACATTGGAATTACTCAAATTATTAAAATATAATAAAATTATCATATGATTTAATAATTAAAAAAGGGATAAAAATTATATAATATACAATTCTAGACCAAATCATTCATTTTTTCCTTTTTTATTGATTTTATGATATTTAAATAATTTAATGAAATATTTTATTCGTGGAAAAATAATTTTTTCATATTAAAAACTATTCACAATAATGACATTAAACACATCAAAAAAAGTTTACCACTCGAAATAAATTTTTTATTATATCTTAAAAATATTATAATTACCTATATAAATTTTTAATTTAATTGAAAATAACTAATTATATTTATTTTACTATTTTTAAAATCATTAATTTGATTTATTCGTTAATAAAATATTTACTAACTCATAATTATTCAATCCATTAAGGTAATTATTTATCACCTCAAAATTAAAAATAAAATTTTATGAGAATGATAATTCCATTATATTTCCAAATACTATTCTTGTTCAAAAAAACTTATGGAAAACCTCATGTAAAAATATTATACTAATTGAAAGTTATAGTGTCAACAAGTTGTATATATTTTTAATAAAATAATATCAAGGGGCTAATGTGACCCTTGTGGGTCCAAAATTTCCCTAATTCAAATAAAAACATTATAATGGTCATTATTTACTTATACAAAATGTTTTAGTGAATATTTTTTTCATTTAATAGTTCTTAAAATTTTAATAAAAATATTATATTTATTTTTTCTTATGCTTGCACGAGAACTGCATCCACGTTGCACAGAAATTAATGTTATTTATTTTCTTATATATAAAAATAAAAATAAATTATTATCACAAAAATAATTTAATTATATTCAAAATAAAATTCTAGATTCATTGATTATTTATATTCACCTATATACATGTCAAAAATAACATCTTGAATTTGTTATTTTGTATTTTCTTACCCTGTGTAAGCATTGCACATAAATTTGGATAAGATTAATGTTATATGACTATAAAATTCAAAATTAATATCCATAAACATATATAATATATTATAATTAATAAATAATTCTTGAAAGTAATTTTTAGAACTCAATTATTGTTTATAAATAACAAAAATTGATATTCCCAATGATGTGTTGGCACTGCGTTGGCACTGATAATAATTTTTATACTTATAATGAATAGAATATAATTTTATTTTAATAAGTTATTTTTGTACAATATTACTCTTATAATATCATTGTTTAATCATTCAAAAAAATTTATAAAATTTATATCACAATAATGTCTTCATGATATGGTAAAAAATATCATATTAAAAGAACATATTTTTTTACTATTCACCAAAAAATATACGTTTTAAGAAAATTATAAAAAAGTAACACTAAGATAATTTCCACATGTTAAATTCAAAAATGAAAATAATTTTTTCAAAATAAAATTCTATAATTGAAAAATTAATTTTTTTAAATAAAGAAAAATATAAAAAATTATCTGTTTTAAGAATTACTGTTTAAAAAATACTAATAAATATAAAAACAAATTATTCTAAAAATATATGTCTTGTTGCATTGTCCCACTATTTTTTAAAGTTGTGTCCTTGAAATTTTATTCACTTATTAATCAAATAAGGGTACTTTTCCTTCATAACATTTTTAGATTCCCATGTTGCTTTCTTCTACCATGCAATTTCTCTACAAAACCATAACTTTCAAATTACCTTGTTCTAAAAAACATGCTCTATACGATCACGAATCTGAATAGGTTTATCTTCATAAGAAAGGTTCACTTTTAGGTGAAATAATTTTGGTATCAAAACATGATATAGATATGGAACATACTTTCTCAATATCAAATCATGAAAAACATTGTGTACCAGAGATAAACTCAGAGGCAAAGCTACTCAAGAGGTAATTGGTCCAACTTTCTCATGGATTTTAAGAGTTCTGATGAACCATCTAATTAAATTTCTTTTAAAAAAAACATTACACTTTTCCGAGGAGGTATTTTAAGGAATAAATGATCACTAACCTCCAAATAAAGTTCTTTCCACCTGTTATCAATATAACTTTTATGCCTTCTCTGAGCAGTCCTCATGTTCCACTAAATCAACTGAACTTTTTTTTTCAAATTCCTCTACTAATTATGGTCCCATAAACTTATTTTCCCTAACTTCATCCCAAAATTTTAGAGTCCCATACCTCTTTCCATATAATGCCTCAAAAGGTTCCATATGTATACTGGAATGAAAACTGTTATTATATTAAAACTAAAATAATGAAGTATATTGATCCCAACTTCCATAGAAATAAATTTAACATGCTCAAAGCAAGTCATACAATGTCTTAATTGTTCATTCTAAATGTCCATTTTATTGAGGTTAAAAAGATGTACTGAAATTTTAATATGTTCCCAACAACATCTGAAGGACTTTACAAAAGTAATAAGTGAACCTAGTATCACGATCTGATATAATGGATAGAGGAACTCCATACAACCTACCATTTTTTTTGAGGTGTACTTGAGAAAGTTGATATAGATAAATAGTGTCTCAAATAAGATGTAAATAATCATATTTAGTCAAATAGTCAACCATAACCCATATTTCATTGTTACCTTGAGATATCTTTGGTATTCCCACTATAAAGTCCAATGATATATTTTCCATTTACACTCTATAATTGGAAAAGGATAAAGCATCCCCTTGATTAACTACCACTCTACATTAACTTGTTGACATATCAAACATTTCATGGTAAAATCTGGAATATCACTTTTCATTTCATCCCACCAGTAATAATGTTGAAGATATATGTACATCTTAGTGCTTCCAAGATGAAATGAAGATAGAGAACTATGTGCTTCAGATAATAACTCTTTCATAAACTGTGAATCACATGGAACACATAATCTATTCCAAAACCTTAAATTACAATCTTTATCAATATTAAATATAGCCAAATCACCTTTGATAACCAGTTCTACATCTTTCTCCAACTCATGGTCTTATCTTCTTTCTTAATTCTATCGGATGGAGATTATTTCACTAACACCTGAAACAAAATAGAGGTATTTCCAGCACTGACAACTTTTAATCCAAAATTTATCAAATCATTCACCAAGGGGTTATGTTCTAAATATATCATGGTTAATGTAACATTATTTTTATGACTCAATGAATTTTCCACTATGTTTTGTTTTCCAGAATGGTAATGGATTGTGCATTCATGATCATTGATTAGTTACATCCATCTTCTTTGTCTCATTTTTAATTCCTTATGTTCATATATATACTTCAAACATTTCTATTTATTATGTATTTGAAAATTTTCTCCATAAAAACAATTCCTAGAAAATTTTAATGAAAAAAATGTATAAAATTTAATGTCATGTGTAGGGTAATTTAACTCATGAGGTTTCAACTGACGTGAAGCATAAGCAGGTACCTGATCATTCTGCATCAGAACACAAACAAGTCCCTTAAAATATGCATAACTATAGATAATAAATTTACCTCTTCTAGAAGGTAGGTCCATAACTAGATAATTCACAAATCATCTTTTCAATTCATGAAAATATTTATCACATTATTTTATCTAGATTAATTTAACTCCTTTTCAAGTTAACTTTTTCAATGGGCTAAATAACCCTGCAAAGTTTTCAACAAACCACCAATAATATCCTACCAAACCAAGAAAACTATGAATCAAATTTATATTTTTGGTTCTTGGTCATTCTTCAGAAACTCTCATTTTAGTTAGATCAAACGTTATTCCATCTTTAGAAACAATGTGACCATAGAATGAATTTTTTTTCAATCAAAATTCACACTTTATTAATTTTCCATACAGTTTTTTTCTTTTACGGTTTCCAAAAACAACCCTTAGATGTCTTTCATGATCCAATTTACATTTAGAATATAACAGAATGTCATTTATAAACACAACCACAAACTTATCCAATAACTCATGAAATATTCTATTCATAGAATTAATTAATACATCATGTGAATTAGTTAACCCAAATGACATAATAACACATTCATAATGTCTATATCTAGTACAGAACACGGTCTCCAGAATGTATAATTCCTTTACTTTGAACTGATGGTACCCCAACCACAGATCAACCTTCAAAAAAAATCTCCCTAGTGATAATCAAATAAATAATTAATATGAGGAAAGGTATATTTTTTCTTAATTATGATGTTATTCAAGGCTCTATAATTAATTCATAGTCTCATTGAACTATCATTATTTTTAACAATTAATACTGGAGCACCCCATAGTAAAGTGCTGGGTCAGATGAAGCCTTTATTTGATAGTTATCACAACTTGCTTTTTAAACTCTAAATGTTCCATTTGAGCCAGCTAATAAGGGGTTTTATAAATTGGATTAGCATTAGGAAATAAGTCAACAATAAACTCATCCTCTCGATCAGTAATAACACCAAGAAACTCATCAAGAAATACATAAAGATACACATTTACCATTGGAATGTCATTAATCTGAATGGTTCCCTTATTTTCAATAGTGTGTGCAAGATAAAATTCAGTTATATCTTTTAATATTTTCTTAGATTCCTAATATGTTATCAATGGTATGGGTTCATTCCTGTAAACAAACTAAAACTCTTTCTAAAAAATAATTTATTTTTCTCTAAAATCTATCTTAAAATGATATAAAGAAAGTTAGTCCATACCCATAATAAAATAGAAATCTACTAGAGTAAATACAACAAGGTTTTTAGGTAAAATATTTCTATAGAAAAAGATATGTAGATTCTTATAATTTATTTTTTGCCTCAATATTTCAAATACGTGTTTTTACCATGAGTACTTGCATCATTTCATGAGGAATAATTTCCAACTTATAAAAACATTTCTACGAAATAAAGGAATGTGTAGAACATTAATTAAACAACACATTTTCAAAATCAGTAAAAATAATCAGTGAACCTATGACCACTTTTTCGATAATAAAACATTTGTTGAATTGGTTGGAAAGTATTTTTCCACACCTTTATGCTTTCATTCTTTCTGATTTCTTGTCGAGTAACTATTTTCAAACACACATCAGCAAAATGACCCAATTCTTTACAATAAAAGAATCTCACCATCATCTTCTTGTTAATTTACATATCATTTTCCTTGCACTCATGAGACATGTTATCAAACTTCCCACATCTGTTTCATTTCTCAGAATTTACAAGACATTTTAGAGGATTCTTTTTACCACACTTTTCACAAGAAGTGAAATTGATTTTATTACCTCCATATTTCATTGATGAATTCTTCCCCAATTATTTCCAATCTAAAACCTGCTTATTCTTTTCATCATGAGTAAAATACTTGTCGGTAAAATTTATCTTAACTTTTTCAGCACAACAAATTGGTTTCTCATATCTTTTAAACTCTTGAAAATCCAAATACCGTCGTAAAAATTGTGTCAAACCAGAGTAAAATATATTAATTTTACTATTAAAGTCTCGAGTAAAATTTAGTATGTAATTGGACAATATTGTAAAAGTAGCTACATATACTGCCATAAAATCATCATCTTTTTACTTTAGTTCTAATATTTGTTTCTCCATTCCGACTTGAATAGTTTTAGGAACATATTTTTCTAGAAAAATATTCTTAAAATCATCTCATTCCATACTATCATGATAATCTATTTCTATCATATTCTTAACCAAATAATCCCATTGTTCACATTCACCTTCAAAATAATAAAAGGATAGTATTAACTTTTGGTGTTTTGAATATCCCATGACATTGAATATCTTTTCTAGAGCATTTATCCATCCTTCAGCTATCATTGGATCTATGGTTCCGCTGAATGCTGGATGATGTTGCAACATAAAATGATCCACAAAAGAAATTAATCTTCACAATAGATTTGGTTCCTATCTATAATGGATACCAACACCATTTATCACCTAAGTTAATTGAGCCATTACTGTTATAAACTGCTCAATTCTGATTCCCACCATTCCAAGCTGCACATTCAGAAGGACATCTTTCTATCAGTGACTTTATACTTCATCTTCCCTGTTTCTTATATAGAAAACCAATATGAATATACATATCATAGATGAAGCAACATGATATTATTTAAATTCTATATCACTTAAAATTAACTATATAGTAAAAATCATTTATGGTATTATATTATCATAACCCATAAACTTATCGAAACTTTCCTTTGATACCAACTATAATGACCCATCCTTAAAACATTACACAATCTTGAATTTTAATCAAGATATTAATTTATTTAACATTGAGGATAATTTTAGGTTTATTATTTTAGAATAATATTACATAATACATACATAACAACCCACATTAATACAAAGAGGATACTACTAAAATAATATCTATTTTTTTCAAAATATAAAACATTTAAAGTAAAACATAGTTTCTTGGAAAAATATTTATAACATTTAAATTGATGTCATAATTTCTATTATACATCATTATAACCTATGAAAAACATTTAAAAACTTGGGATGAGAACAAAAAGCTCAGTAAGGGTTAAAAATAAAGAGATCGCCAGTCAAGTGATAACATAAAAACCAAAAAAAAAACCATTTCATAAAAAATTATTATCATGAATAGAAACATCATTTAGTTTACTTGGGGAATATTTTCTATATCAATCTTAACTTCACCATTACTCAGGTAATAACCATTCTATCAACTTCCATCTCCAGAGTACCCAATACATTGGAGAGCTATAATGGGTTCAACCCAACATATCTTGATCTATAATGGGGCTCAAACTATCATATCTTGAGATATAATGGGATCAACCTTACATAAACAATATTAATGTAAAATAACATGAATAAAACACTTGATAACTCATTTAAAACCTTGATCAAAACACATTCATATTTTAAAAATACCCTTTTTTCATAAAACAAATAACTTTTAAAATAAATAAAAATTTGTGGATGTAATAATAAAATCATTTTCATAAAAAATAATTATGAATACAAATAATTGAAACATGATAGTAATAAATAATCATGAACTTTGGAGAAACTTCCAATTCCATATATATAAAAAACAATATTTTTGAATTTAATAAAATAGAATTTCAAAATGATTTTAAAAGGAAAGTCCCTTACCTCGTGTTTGAATTCCATAAAATGTGTTCATACCAACTATATAATGTTTTTAAAAGTGTTATTAAAATATTATATAACTAAAATCATGTTTATAATACCTTACATTATATTCTTATAACATTTTCCATCCATTTACTAACAATATTTTGTTTTTTATGTTTTGGGTGCGTTCTTTTCACAGTTTCCAATATCAGTTTATTTATGGAATTCATAGTCAAAAAGATATAGTAATACAAAAGTGATAAAATATATAAATTTTGTTCATTTTAATCAATTAAATGTGAAATTAAACATTCCATGACTATGGTGAATGGGAAACTAAAAAACATCATCCATGAAAGTGGTGAGTTAACACACTAAAGACGACGATTTCATTATTTAAGAAATAAATGAGAAGATGAGAGATTTTTTAGGTATATACCATAATTAAACAACACTCTAATATATATGTGATACTTATTTTTTCTTGAAACACATGGTAAAATGTGGAGATAAGGTATAAGTGAAAAAAAATTTAAAATAGAATAAAATGTAACCATACTTCATGAAAAATTCTCCTTGAGAACCCCTTAATGGATTTTGAAAGTGGTCTGCTGAGAGACCGTATCCCCAAAAATGTTGCAAGTAATGAGTTTGAGGGAATTTTTTAGGGGTTATCTTAATAATATGGGTTGAGGTGATGAACATTTGTGATGTAGGGAGCCTAATTTTATAATTGAGATGAGGGGTAACATATAAATTAATCAAATTATTGAAATATAAAAAAATTATTATAGAGTTTAAGAATTAAAAATGGGATAAAAAGCAGAGGATTTCACATTTTAGACCAAATACATTCATTTTTGTCATTGTTCAATAATTTTTTTAAATAATTTAATTAACCATTCTATTCACGGGAAAATAATTTTTTCAAATTAAAAAACTATTCAAAATACTGACTTTAAACAAATCAAAACAAACTTTACAATTCAAATTAAATTTTTTATTATATATTATACATGTTATAATTACCTATAGAATTTTTTAATTAACCTATAAATACCAAATTATATTTATTTTACTATTTTTAAAATCATTAATTAGATTTATTCGTTAATTAAATATTTTCTACATCTTAATTGTTCAATCCATTAAGGTAAATATTTATCACTTAAAAATTAAAAATAAAATTTTATTAGAAATAAAATTCCATTATATTTCAAAATACTACTATTATTTGAAAAAAAATACTCTTTGGAAAACCTCAAATAAAAATATTATAATAATTAAAAGTTCTAGTGTGAACAAACGTGTCATTATTTTTAATAAAATAATATAAAGGGACTAATGCAATCCATGTAGGTACATAATGTCCCAAATTCTAATAAAAACATGATAATGGTTTTGATTTTATTATATGAAAAATTTAAATAAAAATTTGTGTCATTTCGCAGTTCTTATAATTTTAATAAAAACATTTTATTTTTTTATGCGTGCACAAGCACTGCATTAGCCTTCCACATACATTAATGTTAATTATTTCATATATAAAAATTAAACAAATTATTATTATAAAAATAAGTTATTTATGATAAAATTAAAATTCTACATTCATTCATGATTTATATTCACCTATATATAAGTCAAAAATAACATCTTAAATTTGTTATTTTGTCTTTTCTTTCCCTGCACAAGCATTGCGCCAACATTTGGATAAGATTAATGTTATATAACTTTAAAATTAATAATACAAAATAATTAATAAATTAGGCCTGAAAATATTTTTTATCACTCAATTATTATTTCTAATGAACAAAAATTGATATTTCCAATGCTGTGCAGGCCCCACATCGACACTGCTAATAATTTTTATACTTATCATGAATAGAAAATAATTTTCATTTTTCTAAGTTATTTCTAAAAAATATTACTCTTACAATATCATTATTTAATTATTCAACAAATTTTATAAATTTTATATTACAAAAATTTCATCATGCCATCACAAATAAATACCATATTTTAAAAAACCGTATTTTTTATTATTCTCCAAAAATTAACTTTTTGGGATTATTCTCAAAAATTCGTACTAAGATAATTTAAAAATGATGAATTAAAAAATATTTTATTTTCAAAATAAAATTCTATAATTGAAAAATTAATGTTTTAAAATAAATAACAATTTAATATTTTTTTAAGAATTGTAATTTTAAAAAATACTAATATATGTAAAAACAAATTATTCTATAAATACCTGGGTTTTTATGCCTCCCATGAACTCTAATCTTAATTTTGGATTATTTTAGTGTTTATTTTGGTTTGAATTGTGGGGAATTTATCATTTAGGGTTTGTATAGGGAACTTCCTTTCTTAATAAAGTATTATCAATTATAGGTTCAAACTATTAGCATGATCATTGTTAAAACAACATGTGAGTTTATTTTTCAACACATTATATTATATTACATTTATTTCTTGATGTTTGAGGATGGTTTTTATTTTAAATTATACATATATGCATGACCCATAAGGGGATAAACTGATATAAATGTGATTTTAAACCTTGAAATGGAATAAGAATTCATGCTATGTGTTTTTGAAAATTCAGAAACATTTTTTAAAGAATGATTTTGGTTTTAAAATTGATATTTCAAAACTTCTTGAGGTTTCTTTTTAAAATTATTCTTGTATCAATTGAATTTCAAATCAAATGTTTTTGTGTTTTGAAAGTGTTCAAATTTTTTGGAATGCGTTGTTTGATTTTAAATGGGTTGTTTTAACCATTTTAGGTTATATTTGAAGCCTTTTTATAACCTTGGTTGATTTCAAAATCAAAGGATTTTGTTTTTTTTTAATATTTTTAAATAATAAATGTGGGTTAAATTATTTCAAATGGGTTTATTATTCAATACGGATTTTATTTTGAAACCTTTTTATGTATTTGAAGGATTTCAAAGGTGTTTTGATGGATGTGTGGATTTACAAATGGGTTACAATAATTGTTTTATCAAAGCAGTCTCAAAAGTATATTGATATGAATTTGGATAAGGATGAGTTATATTATAATTCCAAGAATTTTTTTAATGCTAAATTCTTGTTTTTATTTTTTTTGGAAAATGGGTTTTCGTAAATGATGTGAAACCATCTTTATCCTATTTTGAACCTTGCATGTCATGGTGGATTTTGGTCCAATTAATGATTTATATATTTTGTGAATCATTACATTTAAGATTATTTTTAAGGTATATGAGGTTTCTTCTTATGATGTTGTGGGTGGTGATGTGTGATTCATTATCAAATTATTTATCACTGAGTTATGGAATTATTGGTCATTCCCACCTATATTTTACTCATCATCAGAGTCCTAGGTTGATAGTGGGTGACCGATGTGAGGAAAGCCACTAGTGGAGACAATAGCTCAACTAGGGAGTGTTTCCTGGCTATTTTAGGACTATTAGATTAGAAGTAGTAGTATGAACATATGTTAGAAACATCTGTTTTTTATCCGATGGATGAAGGTGTCCTAGGGAAAATATCTCCCTTGATCTTGTAGATAAAGTCATTCCAGGGATGATATCTTCATTTATCCCAAGGATGAAGGAATTAAAGGGTCATTTTTTCAGGAAGATTAATGAAACTTATATGGGTTTGGATAGGTTTAGTAGTGTTGGCCTTGGTTCTTTTATTCAATTTCAAATCCTTTATTACTAGAGCTATAAGATTATTTCCATGACACTATGATTTTATTTAGTATTGTTTATGGTATTTATCCTTATGTTTTGATTTTATACCCATCTTATTATATTATTATTTTTAAACCATGTTCTTATAATTTGATTACCCTTTTTGAATAACTTTACATAGTGGGGCCTTAATGTGGGATTTCTCTCATCCTTATGTGGTTTACTTTTAAAAAAATTCAAAAGGGATTATGGAAGGTTTTTTTAAAAGGGAAAAAAACAAAAGTGAGATTTTAAATTTTAGTCAAACTATCTTAATAATGAGTTCGAAAAGTTTTCTAAAATCAGTAATGTACTACTTTTATAAACTATAAGAATATAACAGTTTTGAAAATAGGGTTTTAGGCCATCAGGCCTAGTTTTATGGAGAGATTTCTTTCAAAGAAGTTTTGGAAAACTGTTTAAAAATTTGGAACCTTTTTAAGTGTTGTAATGTGTATTTCTAAAATAGGGGTTCCTAAAATGTTTTTAAATTGGGACTTTAAGGTGGTGTTTATCCTAAGAGGTATTGGATAGAAAAAAAATTTCTATGTGATTGTTTCAATTTAAATAAAATCCTAGAAATGAGTTTTAAAAAACCTTGGATGTGTCATTTTTTATTTTGGAAAGCCTTATGAAAAATGTTTATTTTTCTTTTATACATTTAACTATCATGGTTAATATGTAATATCAATGTAACTACAATGATTTGATGGGTTGTGGTGACCTAATAAATGAATTATCTCACACATATATTTTATATGTCCATGTCCTTCCAAATTTAATTCACCTTCATTGATCTTACAAAAGATATGTATGCTTATATGGTGATCGTGGGCCACATTGAATATCATTTGATCTAGATTTTGGGTTTTCTTCAGAATTAGTTTTTATATAATAAGTTTGGATCATTTTATCTTATACTTTAACTTAATTTTATATGTTTCTTTACTCATGTTCCTATTTTATATCATTTTTGGATGTTTATCTTTGTTTATCTCTAGTTTGATTGTTATTGATTTTATTTTTTCACTATTGATTTATATTACTGTATGGGGGTGACATCGTTCCCAATTTTCATTCTATTATCCCAAGAACAAGTGGCTATCCTATGCAGATCTAGAACACTCTTCGGGCCATGTGGAGGGTCAGGTCAGGTGTTGGGTTAGATGGAACACTAATTTTCTTCACTAAAAATTGGAATCAAATCCAAATTTATTAATGGGAATATGGTTTTGAAATACCCTCTTTTTATTTTGGGTGTGAGAAATTTTGATATAAGTTTATTAGGACTTAGGAGGTGTATACATGGAGAGTGAAATTAAATCTTTCTCACCCTGATTCTAGAGTTTCTACGAGAAGATGGGAATTTTTATTCAAATATAGTTTTATATTTAATGTAATTTTTGGATTATGGTTTGATGATGGTGGTGGTGGTGTTTTATCCTCAATAGAAGTATAGTTTTCTTGGGAAAGCATACTTTATGTTTAGGTATGGAGATAGAAAAGGTAATCAAAGAATGAGGTTGTCTTGTAAGTCCTAGAAAACTATACGAAAACCAAATTCTTCATTCATTAGGAGTGATAGGGACCAATGAATGATTGGATGGTTTCCCTCAACCATGTGACCAAGCCGTTCACTATTTCCCATCACAGTTTCTTTTCTATTTATATCACTTGAACCTTGGATTTTAAACTTTATTATAGAGGTAGGAAAAGCTTCAAGTTTAGACCTATTATAGGTTGGAATATTTGGATTGGATTTTTTTGAGGCTTGTGTTATTCCTCCATTTAATATATTTTACATGTGATGTAAAATTCAATCTGTGTGGCTGAAAAATAGACTTCATGAGAAAAAAGTTTTAAATTTTTGAATAAGGACTTATGGATGGTTTGTAAAATGAGCTTGGTTTCATGATTTTTGTTTTGAAATTAGGAAGGTTTTTTAATTGTGATTTATTTCATAATCAAGTGAACATTATTTTTTAAAATGTGGGTTTTGTATTTTAAAGGAATCTGTAGATTTCCAAAAAAAAATTGGTAGCATGTATGGATTTTCTACAATATATTAGTTTTTAAAAAGGGGTAAAATATTTAAAACTATTTCAAATTGATAGTGTTTGATTTATTATTAAACCCAAAGTGGTGTATTGATTTTAAAACAAGTGGTGTTTTTTTAATTCAGTTTTGGAAATGTTTAAAATTTAACAAATCGATCTAGGGATTGGAGTTCAATTTGAAAAAATATATCTATTGAGTTTTGAATGAAATAAGCCACAATTTTAATGTTTTATTAGTTTTTGAAATGGGATTTTCAAAATCTTGTTAATGTTTCATGGTTTTAAAAAATTGTTGTTTTTGTTTTATCCATTTTTTATTTTGGGGGACTACTTATTATGATTTAGGGACATGAACTTGTAATGGTATATGTTTCCTTATATTTATATTAGCTTTTTACAATAGAATAGTGTGGATGAAGTGTTTTTTCAAATCTTTTTTCCTCCTCTTAATATTAAAATTTCTAGGTTCTATGTTATCAGGTATGTGTTGTTTTCTCTCCTGGGAAAATTCCTTGGATTTATCTAAAGTTCTATCCCTCTACTAACTCCACTATATATTTTATGGGTCTAGTATTCTGGACCCCTGATCCTTGCATTAATGGATGGATTAGTGAGGATCAGTTCTTCTTGAAGACATTTGGGGATCGATGGGTGAGTGGTCAAAATTTTTTGTAACCTCTGAGTGATTGGTTTCATCTCTTTTGGATGATAAGACATTTTAGGATTCATGTTCATTGATTTTAGAGAAGTTTTTGATTGAAAAATCCTTGGTATATTTTTTTATTATTGTTCTTATTTTATTTCCAATTATGATCAGTGTTTCTTTTGTGAATAATTATATTCTTGTTACTTGATTCTATTTTTCTCTATTATATGATATAGACTCTAGGAGGGTTTTGTTTGTTAGTTTGTACATTGTAAGGATATAAGGTGCACATTATGATATTTGTGGGGTATAGTTTTGTATATTTTTGGGTCATGGATTCCATCTAGATGTGATATCTATTAGATTCACCATGGAATGATATTCTGAGGATTTGGATTTAAACACCCCCACATTCCATGTTTGACCCTTGGGATAGAGCCTTATCTTTCTTCTATGAGTTGTGTTTCCCATTTGTATCACCTTTGTATTTGGTTACCTTGGGTTGGTGATGTAGTTTGGTGGTGCTTTGGGATTTTTTGAGGTTTAGTGCCTTCCTTTTGTGGTCTTTTAGCCCATGTTTTTTGGATGTATTAATTGATAGAGTTTAGTAAAATCCCTTTAGAGATTCAGAGTATCAGTTTCTTAGTGACATAATCATTTCATGTGAAGGAGAGGTTGTTGGTTTTTCCACCATTTTAGAGAAATTATAAATGGTTTGGATACCTAGGTTAGGTATATACTTTCTTATATCCTTTCATTGATCTATTTTTGATCAGTTTTTCTTGGGGTTTTACTTGGATGTTTTTAGTATTTATTATTCTTCTTGATATTTGTTTTAAGAAATCATTATCTTTAACCTCTATTAAGACCAATGAATTTATGGGGTGAATAAATTATCATGGTGGGGAGATTTATAAAACATTCCATGTCACTGTATATTTTATTTTATGTTTATTTCATGGTTTTTTTGAGTTTGAGGGTCAATTTAAATTTCCATGGAGTTTCAACCCAAAACACATAAGTTTATTATTATTTATTATTGATCATGGTCTAAACACATGGATTATAGGAAAACATGAAAGTACCCCTCCTAGTATGTATTTTTAGTTATTTTTTATGTGTATGGGTTTTTAGTGTTGGTGGTACCCGGTGAAGTTCAAACCATGCGGCTCGAAGGAGAAATTGTGCAAGAGATTTTGTGAGTCTGAGTTGAAGCAACCGAGTTGTGCATGGTTTGGAAAACCATGTGGAAAATCATGTGATTACCTATGTAGTTTGAAAATTTTGATTATCATGGTTGTGTCATGGTTCATCCAACCATAAAACATCATAGGGTGAACTGTGTGAGTGATATTTGGATAGGTAGTGGCCAACATACTGTTGGTTTACTATTTGGAAAACCATACGATCAAACTATATAGAGTTCCTAGATTAATTAAAAATCGAATTTAATCTTTTAACCATCTTATAATTTAATCACCCAACCCCTTATTTCTCCTCCCTCATGCATGAACATACCAGGAACCTCCCCCTTGGTAGACTCCTCAATCCTCCCTTAATTTTTGTTTCCTTCCACATTATAGTCAAGTGGTTTTATTCATGGTATGTCCCTCTAAACATCTTATATTATTCTAGGTTTTCCTTACCATGATTTATTGTTCCTCCCCTAAAGCCTAATATATATGTTGGTTGATTTTAGGTTTGTGGTAGGTTCAAATAATGGATATTTTATCGTATAGGGGATGTAAAAGGAATGCCTTGGCTTGGAGGAGTTCTCCATCATATGAGACAACTTTTGGAATCACCTTCATTGAACTATGGTAGATGTTTCATTATCATTAATTTATATTACATTCCTTTAGATAATTGATTTTTGATAAAGGAGTTTATTTCAAATTATGCCTACATGTATGTCCCATGAGGGGATAAATTTATTTAAAATTGATTTTAAATCTTAGTATGTAATGGGATTTCATGTAGTGTTTGTAAAAATTACTTAATGGATTTTAAAGAACACTTTTGGTTTTAAAAGTGATAGAAATCACCAGTTTGGAGTTATGTAAATTTTTTCTTGAATTAATTGAGTTTCAAAACAATTCATTGGCTTTTTTAAAGTGTTTAATTTTTTTTCATGGGTTGTTTGATTTTAAATTGGGTGTGTTAACCCATATTCACATTATTTAAAACCGTGGATGATTTAAAAGTCAATGGTTTGTGATGTTTAAACCTATTTAAAATATTAAATTGGATTATTTGATTTAAAAAGTTGTGTTATTCAATGTAGATTTTATTTTGAATCATTTTTTTTATTTAATGTATTTCAAAAGGTGTTTTGATGGATGTATGGATTTTCAAATTGGTTTTATCACATATCTATCAAACTGTTCTCAATAGTAGATTAATATGTGTTTTGAAAAGAGTGATTTGTCTTGGAATTAATAGAATAATTTTTAAAAGAGAAGGACTGAAACAGATAGCATATATAATACGCAAAATTGATCCTAAACAGACCATAAAATATTATTATTTAAATATGACCACTATAACCTAGAAGTTAAATTATAGGGTATGAGTAACTCAATTCAAATTTATTGATTATTTTATGAGAAATAAACACGAATTTTTTATTAAATTGATTTTTTAATTGTTTTATTCAAAAATGACTTTTATTACATTTTGTGAGAAAAAACATAATTAATTTTTTCCCAATTTTAGAAAATTTATTTTTTGAAATTAACTTCACTTTTTAAATCATCATTTGAAAATTATCTTGGGGTTTATTTTTGGGATTTTCCTGAAAATTTAATTTTTCATTGAATAGTGAAAAATACTACTTTTTATTGAGAACTATATTTTTGTTTCAAGAATTTACAAGTTATATTTTATTTTATAATGGTTTAAAAGAAAAATTAGATCAATTATATAAATAAAAATTAATTTATGGTCTTATAAATAGATTTCATAATATAATTTATTATAAAAAAATTTTACACATAAAGGAATTTTTTGGAAAACCAATTTTTCATTATATTTTGATTTTTAATATTAAATTACCTTCTTCCAATTATTGAAATTGAATATTAAAAAATATATTTCTTCTTTTTAATCAATATGTCCAATTTTTTTAAAATGTTTTCTTTATTTCTTGTCATTTTTAATAGTAACTTAATTAAATAATTTTCACCATGGTAAGGGTAAATTGGATAATAAAGGTTAAAAACAATGTTATAAGGCATTAAAAATAAAACCATCATGAGAATTAATTTCATTTTAAGAGTATATTTTGTCTAAAATCATCCAATATTCTAAAATATTAACTTTTGTAATAATTTATATGTTATCTTATCCTTTATAATATTTAAGTGAGACATAAAGATAAAAATTTCACTTTCATCCTTTATTAATTATAATATTTTTTGAGAGATATAAATACACCTTATGTAAGATTATAAATATTAATTAAAAATATAAATGATTTATTTTTATTATGGTAATTTTTTTCTGAATTTTTTTGATTAAATAATTACCTTTAATACTTGCACAACGTTGACACAACATATATTTAATTAATAAAAATATAAAATAAATGATCTTAAAATACTAAAAGTAATAGAATTTGAATTAATTATTACGTTCCATGAATTTTTTAGATAACCATAATATTTTTTTAATGTGTTAAAGGATTATATTTTAATTACCTCTTTGTATTGATGTATTAAAGTATAATAAAATGATTAGTTTCATAAATGACTTAAAAGTTATGATATAATAAATAATATTTTATGGAATGATTTAAAATTCATTAAAATATTATATTTAGGAAAATAAATTATATGTGGTTTATCAAAATCAACCATGGTCCATTTATTGGTCTTCTAAATTTTATTGTATCATTTATTGTCACTTAAAGTGTATACAACTTTAATACAGAATTAATTATAAAAAGAGTTAATGTGGGGTTAAAACTTAAATATAATACTGAAACCATAACAAAAACTTGTAAAAAAAATATTTTATGAGATTATTTAGACTCATACACTTATAATCTTATAATTATATCAATTAGGAGCTATTTTATATAAATATAATTTATATTAATATAATACTTTAGGAAATTCGATGAATGTCCCCCACCTCAATTATAAAAGGACACCCATTATTTGTGTTCCTATAAAAACTTTGGACCTTATATCTAGACCAAAACATACCCAATTACATTATAAAAATACTTATATTTTTTTAGGTTTTTATCTTCCTAAAATATCGAACATATATCCCTTAATACAATATCTAAAGGAGCACATTCATAGAAGACGTATTCATCTTTACCGACACTTTAAAATTTATTTCTTCTTCTAATTCCTCTTAATTTGGTGTACGCATAAAAATAATATTAACTATATTATCTTTAATATAATTATATGTTGTTATGATTATGGTAAAACCATATTCATTCTCTTTTTCATCCTATAAAAATCAGAACATTACATGTCCACACGTTTGTCTTACCATCTCCACATAGTGGTGTAATTTATTTTTCATCACCACATTAATTGAATGGTTATAAATATTATAATAATATATATATATATATATATGATATTTATGACATAAATATAACCCTATTATTTTAAAATCATTTTAAACCTTCTTACCATCCAATCTGTTGAAAAAGGATAATGTTTCTCTTGAGTATGTGTGGACTACCACCTCCACAAAGTGATGTGGTTTGTTTTTCATTTATTCTTTACATCGAAGGTAATAAAGATATATTTAATGGATATATATGATATTAAGAATTTTGGATAATATTTAACCCTAATCAAGGTATGTGGACTGAAACTTCCATGATAAAACACGCTTGCTAAAATAAAGTAGTTAAACACCCAAAATAGTGATAATAATGAAAGATTGTTGACAAATAGGTGATACGTTCTTATAGGAGGATAATATGTGATATTATAAATATTAATATGATTTTGGTGTAAATAAATAACATTTTTAAAATAATTATCTCGGATTTTAGGTAATGTTCAACTAAGAGGAAATGTGAGGTAAGGGATTTCATCACAATTTTAACTCCAATGAGACTTATTTGGTATTATGCACCTCTTTAATTTTTCGTGGTGTCTATACTAACATTTTGAGGTATTTAAAAAGAATAAACATTTATTTATGAATATTAATTATTAAATTAAATTTTCCCTTTCAAGATTAATGTTTAAAATAAAATCTAATCTTATTACTGTTTTTGATCATGTATACTTTTATTCCATGTCCATGTTTTTTTTCAAATTTATTTTAAAAAATTCCTTTTTATTAATCAAATTAGTTATTAATGAAATTTTAACTAATCCATGAATTTATAAATAGTATAAACATAATATTTAAAATATTTTCTTGAAATTTTCATTTTAAACCATTTTTATAAAAAGTTTGAATGAATGATTTCTTTTAACATATACAGTATTACTAGATTTTCCTGCCACCATAACTGTTTCACACCATTTAGCTTCTTGTACAACTTTCAATGGTTTTACAAAGAAAACTAATTAATGAATATTTATTTTTATACATTTCATTTACATTTTCATATATTATTTAAAATAATTTACTTTACAATAAAATATACTTTTTTGAATACCTTTTTTATTGCTTGACTAATTTTGTGATCATTACCTTTCTCTTGAAACATTCTATTTTTTATGTTCATTGGACATTAAATTTATCTTAAATATAAAATTTCCTTATATCATGGATATTATTATTTCTTAAACTATATACCAGTTCTACATATGATTTTTTACTATGAGAGTTATTTTATTTACTAGGGAATTATTAATAATCTATATTCTTTAATCGATGGAGAAATTTTATAATTTGGAATACTATTTAAAAATTTATGTTGATCATTCAATATATGATTAATTCATTAGACATGTAGTAATGGGTGTGGATATAATTATATATTCCCTCAATGCATCGAAAAGTCTCATGAGACAAACCAATTGTCCAAATTAAATGGTTTTTACCCATAGTTTTAAAATGTTTTAGTTTTAAGTCCTTATTGTAGAGATATCATGATATTTGTGACCATTACATCTGATAATATGAAATTTATTCTTTTTGAATTTTGGTATTATTATACAAGATATTAATATATTAATATTTTCCATGGATTCATTTTTTTTATCATGTTATTGATTAAATAGAATATGTTTTCAGTTATTTATCTTGTAATATTGATTATGAATTATTTATTCATGGTATATTCTATTGTACATAATTATTACTAAGAATTTGGGACCACCTTTTTATTTTGTTCATTTTACCCGGGATATGAAAATGGATATTGTGAATAATATCAAGGATGCAATAATTATTTTATGCAATGATTTATTTATTTCCAATGTAATATAGAAATCCTGTATGTATATGGTTATTCAAGACTAATAAACACTTAAGTCTTATCAGATGTGATTACTTGTATCTAGTGAAAATGTAATAAACAATACAACATCTCTAGGTTACAAGAGTTGTGGTTGTTATAGATTATATGAGAGAAATTTTAGTAAAAAACATGGGAATTAGATTCTAAATGAACATAGATAACATGATAATTAGGACAATACACTATAGTATTTGAGAACTTTCTAGATGTATATTTATTTTATTGTTTAATATTAGTGATTATTATGAGCTAACTCACTCAAATACATTATTTAGTAATGGTTCTTAATGGAATAAGGATAATAAATTCACATGGACAATATAGGGACTTCCCCAATGAAAAAATCGATCTAATTGGCGTTGGAGTTGAGTATATCATGACCATATTGGGGAAGCTAACCTATGTTATATCTTACAACCTTTTACATATGGATGAGCATGATGTTAAACAATATGATTCACCAATATTAAGTAGTTTCATGTGATAAAACCCTCTATATTTTAGTAGAAATACTAATCTATTGATAACTATGACATTTTTTGAGTTTCTTGAAAAGATATGTCTTACCATGGGATGTAATGAAAGGTAAAATTTTATGTTGGCACTGTATTGTCTTATATGAGATACTAATAAATGGTGGTATTTGAATCAAAATACTAATAAGTAAGAAAAAAATATACTGTATGTACTAGATATATTTTAATGTAATATTCTTTGATAAATATTTTCCTCTTGATAAATGAACTGAAATGAAGAGAAAGTATTTCATATTAAATAAAAAGGAGTAAGAAAGTGTTTTAAATTTTAAGAATACCTTTATAATAATATCTAGGTTTACAAAAAAATTATACCTAATCTAGAGAGGAAGATTGACCATTTAATTGTAGGCCTTATACCAAACCTCTAAAGGTCCTTGGTTTCTAAAAAAATCTTCATATGATGGAATAGTATTATTTTTCATCAAAACATAGAATAAAATTTATTGATCCTATATCTTCAAGGGAAATAAAGACAAAAATTCTTCCAATGAGAACCTTGAAAATGGTAAATCATCAAGGAATAAAGGGGATAAAATCAATTCCCATAATTTGAAAATTATTGAAAGAAAAATCCGATAAAATAAATAATGGGAATGAGAGTTTGTTACATGTAAATAGATAAGTGTCATTTGGAAATATAGATAAATGATGTATTATTCACACAAATTCTCTAAGTGACAAGAGAATATACAACAAAAGAGGCCTAGGGTAGAAGTCCATGCTTATGTGATCACTATAGCTGAGGTTGAAGATCCCAATGATGCGGTGGAATGTATTTTAATCATAACCTAAAATTTATCTAGTGCATTATTTGATTTTTTATCTTGGAACTATTTTATATATTGTATGTTTTCCTATAAAATTAGATAATTACATAGAACCTTAATAAGGGAGATTTTAGTTAAAACTCCTTGTGGAAATATATCTACAGTAAATATGTTTCATTTAGTTCTAATTATAACCCATAAATGTGCCCTATGTGTATTTATTATTATACCTATGGTTGATTTTGATAAAATATTTAGAATTTATTGGATTTAAATATATAAATAAAACAAATTATTTCAAATAGAAGGGAATTATGATTCAATATGAGGATATTAAATTCCTTATATTTATAGGGAAGAATTATTTACATAACTCAGGTCTCGATCCACCTCCAATATATCTTCTGAATGATTTTCTTAGATAGAAATAATTCACACAATCTTTGGATAAAATATTATCTCTAAATTGTGGATATAACTATTTTATAGTAATAAATTTATGAATTTATTGAGTAATTACACAATCATACACCATAACATGAAGTTGATTTTTACATTGATTTAATATTTGATTTAAAATATATATCAAGGACTCCAAATAAAATGAACACTATGAAATTAGTGTATTTGAAGAAAAAATAGAGTATTTGTAAGAAATGGGATTTATAAACCCTAGTGTTTCTCTATAGACAACCTTTGATATTTTTTTAAGAAAAAATGTATATATGATGATCTCATTGATTATAGGGAGATTAATATTTTTATGATAATGAAAAGTAATCTTATTCCTTATATTGATTACATTTTCATTCAACTCCATGGAGCTTAATATTTTTCAAAGATTGACCTCTATTCAAGGTATCATCAATTATGAGTAAATAAGAACGATATTATAAAGACATCAGTTCATCTGATGTATGGACACTCTGAATTTATTATAATTCTATTTGGATTGAGTTATTCACCCTATATTTTTAGGGATGTAATGAATAGATTACTGAATCAATATATAGATACTTTTGTTGTGGTATTTATTGATGATATCTTGTTATATTCTAAAATCAATGAGGAACATGAAAATCAATTTTAGATAATTATTGTGAATCTTATAATAACATATTTATATGGAATTTTTTGAATGTGTGACTTTCATATTCAAAAAGATTCTTTTTTGGGACATATTTTCTATAAGGATGGAATCTCAGTTGATATGTCAAAATCAGAGGGATTCAACGAATGGACAATAACAAAAATTGCAATTGAGGTTTGTAGTTTCATTTTTTAAGAGGTCACTGTCATTGACTTTTCTAAAAAAAACCCAATTGGCTAATGTATTGTCTAAGCTTACTCATAAGGGGTCAAGTTCATATTGATAAAGGAATGTGAATATTTTTTTGCGAATTTTAGAGAATATTTTTCAATGATTTTACTTTGACTCTACTAATTATAAAGTATGTATTATATATATATATTAATT
This sequence comes from Viscum album, assembly GCA_963277665.1. NCBI lineage: Eukaryota > Viridiplantae > Streptophyta > Magnoliopsida > Santalales > Viscaceae > Viscum > Viscum album. The sequence continues at coordinate 1,162,306,391 of OY728126.1, forward strand.
CATAAAAGAGGGAACATAGTTATGTTATTATATAGAATGATAAAGTTATCTAATATGAATCAAAGGAGTTAAAGATATATCATTTAAACATTCCCACACAATATCTTGAGTTGGTATCCATAATATTTCCTATGAATATATGGATACATTATCTATTTGGTGAAAAATGTGAGATATACATAGATCAAAAGAGTCTTAAATAAATCATTTCATAGAAATATCTCAACATGAAGAAAACATAATGGCTAAAGATATTCAATAATTTTGATTACTCAATTAATTATCACTCAGAGAAGGAGAATAATTTTTTAGCTGTAATGAGTAAGAAATATCATAGAGTCCTAAAAAATAAGGATTGAGATGGGTCCTGTGTTCATGTATTTATTATGTATTGATATGGGAATTTTTATGGAATGGGATAGATAACTCATTTTTCAAATGATTTCCAAACCTTCTTTATTGGAAAGGATAAAAATACCACCACCTGATAATGATACTTTTTAAAAATATATATATAAAGCAGTGAATAATACAAAAATAGACGACTTATCATATGAAGATGGTATTTTTATAATTTTAAAGAGGTTATGTATCCCATCTATACCTATTCTAAAAAGGAAATGATTAAATAATATTCATATTTCAAATTTCTCTATACACCCAAGCATCACCAAGATATATAAAATTTTGAAGAAACATTTTTTGTGGGAAAATATAAAGTTGGAAATTACTTATTATGTGTATAGATGTTTTTTTTAATAAGTGAAGGATTACAGATAATATCATATAGGCTTCATGAAACCTCCTCTTATTTATAAGTGTAAATTGGATAACCACACTATGTACTATATCACTATATTTCCAAATAATCCTTGATGGAATGATGTAATGTGGGTTATTGTTGATCACTTTACCAAATCTTTTTTGCTCCTCTCTATAAGAGAATATTTACCTTTGTATCACCTTGTAAGACTCCATATTTATGAATTTTTAAGTCTTTACGGTGCACCTATATTTATTTTTTCTAACCTTGATAAAAAATTTACATCAAAATTCTATAAAATTTCTCAAAAACATCTAGATATTGAGCTTTATTTGAGAAGAACCTTGTCACCGTAAAATTGATGGATAGTATGAAAGTACTATTCAAACATTAAAATAAATGTTACTTTCTTACTTGTTATACTTTTATGGTGTGTGGGATCAGTATTTATGTTTGGTATACTTTTATTATAACAATGTATTCTCTTCATGTATTAAAATTGAGTAGTATGGAGAATTATATGGAAAGAGATGTCACACTCCAACTTTAAGGGATGAAGTTGGTTAAAGAAAACATAAAGGCCTAAAATTTATTGAGGAGACTACAGTGAAGTTAAATACTATTCAAACCCATATTAAAAAATATTAAAGCATGAAAAAGAGTTATGAAAATAACGGAAATAATGATATATAATTTTATGTGGGAGATCATATTTTTTTGAAATTATCTCCTTGGAAGGATTTTATAAGGTTTGGTAAGGAGGAAAAATTATCCCTAGATTGATTGGACCTTTTGAAATTTTGAAAGAATTGGAGCTTTGGATTACTGATTGTAAATTGCACCGAGCCTCTCTAAAGTGCATCATGTTTTCCATTTCACTTTGTTAGGGAATTATATTTCAAACCCAATTTATGTGGTCACCATTGAAGAAATTTAATATGAACCTAATTAATCATTCAGCAAAGTGCCTCATTAGATTATTAAAACTAGTGATAAAGTGTTGAGGAATCAGATGACTCTACTAATAAAGGTACTTTAGATAAATCATGAAATAGAGGAAGAAACATGAGAACTTGAAGATGTTATGAAGAAGAACCAACCTCATCTATTTAAAAGGTAATATTCATTAAAATTTTGAGGATGAAAATTTTATATTAGGTTGGAATGAAATATCCTAATTCTGTAAGAACACTATTTTTGATAGCATATGCAACTCACAACACCACGCCTAAACTAATAATAAATATTATTATTTAAATATGATCATTATAATATACCCTTTAAATTGGAAGTTATAAATATGAATAAGCACATTATGAAATATATATATGAATTTCATACTCAAGAAAAAAACCACCCAACATCAACAAGGATTCCTCTTAAAATATTTCATTTAAGTATAATAACAAAATATAAAATGAATATACATAAAAAATGAACCCCACATCAACTTATCCACTGATCCGTTCACCCTCAAGACCTAATGATAGACATCATATGAAAAAATACCTTTAAAATATGCATATATGAAAGACCACATATCATATCACAACTATAACAACACACCCATAGCCACATTCCACATCACCAAATCAAAACCACACATTATATTTTGATCATTGCAGGGTATCATGAACATGAATGACATCAAACTCATATATTCCTCTTATTATGAATGACCCCAGCCACATATCACAACCTCTACCTCATCAACATTATATCATAGGAACTCTAGTAAATATAAATTATAAAACATGCAATATATCATCAGGCCATCATAACCAATTCTCTATTTAGAGAGAGATCGAGGAAGTGGGAGCAGTCAACCATCCATTTCCCCTAAAACCTAAATATTTGGGAAGAAATCTAGAACTTACATCCTAATATGGGTGTCAGTCAGGTTAATTGAAGTTGGATCTAGGGAATAAAAAATAATAAGAAAATATAGTGAATATCATATATCTGCATAAGACTATCATGATGGATCACACCATGCTAACATTACAACAACCAATAACATCCATTGCATCATTTTTACCACATGTTAAAACCCACTACTATTAGTACACCAATAAATAGCCACAATTATCTACACAAGACAACCATACCTATATTGTTAGTTTTATGTTTCATTACATAATTTTATAAATTAAAAATTTACTATTTACCGGCGTCATTACATTCTTTATAACATTCATTTACCATAGTTAATTTCAAAATATTCATTAAACCATTTCACTCATTAGGCCATTATGTAATATTAATCACAATTATTCTATCCATATTATTTCATCAGTAACATTTATTATAAAAAAATTATTTACAATTTAACGACACTTGTAATGACCCACGTCTTTATAGGTTGTGAAATTTAGAAGGAATTCTATTTTTTTGTTCTGGATAAAGGATATTTTTGAGAATTGGGATTCAAATAAAGATTATAAGGGATGGAATATCTCAAAAATATGTTTTAGTATGTGATCATAGGCATCAAATATATTTTGGGTTCTTGGGTTAATGTTGGAGTGGGGTTTGGGTGACCCTTTTGCTAAATTTCATGGTAGATAGCTCATCACACCATTATAAGGGAGGGTCACACTTTGGTATTGGATAGTTGTGGAGTCACACCTTATCCAAGAAGGTGAAGAAACATAAAGGATGAATTTGATTTCATGACCAGTGGATGTCATAGTGTTTTCCAGGTAGAATAAATATTAGTCACACTATAACTAGTTGGTGTCATGACATGTTTTATTTTCAAGTTATTTCATAGGGACAAGACCCTTACGTCAAACTATAGTTTTGGTGAATAACAACATGACCGTACACAAGAGTAAATACTTATGTATTGACTTAAAATAATTTTATTAGAAATTATGGTAAATTCATGAACTCTAGAACCATTCCTATAAAACCCTAATATTTTATGAAATATTTTTTTAAAATAAATTAAATTTCACCGATATCATTCATTATAGGAAACACTGAGTTTAAATGAACCACAATATATAACTGAAATATTATTTTTTAAGGTGAATATTATAACCTAACTGATAAATTGGTCTGTATTTTAAGAAATACTAAATTTTGAAAACTGTTTTGTTCACACGTGTATTTTATAAATTAATTGCTTATCAATTGATTATAAAATTAAATATAAATCATTTGAAAGTGAAAGGTTTTTTTTCTGAAGAACTATTTTTCTACATGAAATGTGTTTTTATCTTAACAAATAACATTAATCACTATTTTTAAATGATTTTAATGATATTTATATATTTATATATTCAATAAAAATATTACAATTCATCTAATATTTTTTCTAATCATTGGATAATAATAAAACTAGTTTTATCCTCAAATAGAGTATTTTATAAAAAAGTGGTTTCATTACACACATATTTAAAAATTAATTTTTTCCAAATTTATAAAACATATTTGGAAAAATAAGATTCATTTTTTAAATTAAAATTTCAAAATTATCTTATTTTTTTTATATATTTTTTAAATAATTGTTTTTGATTAATATAAAAAATATTGAATTTTATTAAAAATTGCAATTTTTTAAAGCATTTATAAAATTAAATTTTATTTTAAAATTTTTCAAAAAATAAAATTAGTTCAACTATATTATTATTAATTCAATTTATATAATTTTAGTCAATTTTATATTGAAATTTTTATATAAACACTTTTTTTACTTAAGAAAAACTTCATTAGAAAATCGAATTTTTGTCACGCTTGAGGGTTTAATTTAAAATTAAATACTAACAGTTATATGAATTTAATTTGATAATATAGATTAAACATTTTAAATAATAATAATTAATATTAGGTAATAAGTTCAACTTAATTATTTTCATGGTTAGTAATAAAAATAGTTAAAAAAATAATTTTCACATTTAAGGTTAAAATAGGTTTTTGTGCATAACATGTGCTTCTGTTAACAATTATTTTCCACACATATATGAATTTTATTTGATAAATTTTATTTCATATTTAAAATAAATGGGGACAAGTTGTATATTAATTCCCATTTATTTTTAGTCTTTTGAGATAAATTACTCTGGTAAATAAATAAAAAACTGGTTACCATGTTGAAAACATAGATAGAAAAAATAAGTAAAGTAAGAGGATATGAGAATGAAATGTTTAAAACATGTTTATTTTTTTGGTGGGGGTGTGGAATTAGAATCCCTACAATCAATTATATTTCAATTTTTTAGGCCCTTAGGTTGAGGGTGACTTCCCTTTATTGAATAGTTTTTGGTATTTACAAAAAATGTCACTCCTCCTAAATTATAAAAGGAAACCCACTCCCATCAATTCTCCATGCCTATTAATCCATTTGGATCAACCAAACCCTACAAAAATATATTTCCAACATCCCTATACATGCTATAGATCATCTGGTATTCCAAAATTCCTACCCTAGGGTCCTTAATTGGAGACCCAAAGGAGGTTTTTCTAAGAGAATGTAATTGTCTTCCCTAAGATATTTATTTCTTACTTATTATATTACCACCATTATTTATGTATTAATAATTTAAATATAAAACAATTATATAAAATATACTAAGATTAAATTATGTTTTGTAATAACCTATTTCTATCAACTCTTCTATCAAACGGGAAATGAAATTGTCGATCGTGTGTACGACAGACCACCACCTCACAAACCAATATAATTCTTTTTCCATCACCACCTCTCATAGTAAGAGATAATGATGGATTTAATATTAATATATGATATTTATGAAATATTTATAATCTTTTAATTATAATATCACATCTATATTCTTACCTTCCAATCATTTGGAAAATGATAATGTCGCTTGTGTGTAAGTGTGTACTACTGCCTCCACGAAGCGATACAATTAATTTTTCATTTTTTTACATGAATGATAATAAGTATATAATTTAATGAATATATATGATATAAAAATTAATCTATAATGTTTAATTAAAATTTAACTTTATTTTTTTCCATCCATCAAGATAATTAAAACAGCATTCATGTGTACGTACGACCTACCATCTCCATGAATGGTGTAATTCATTTTCCAATCTCAAAATTTTATGGATGAATATAAAAAGGAATATAATGAGTAAATATAAAATTTATATTATTATTAAAAAAAATTAATCACGTAACTATTATAAAAGTACAAGTACCAAAACTACCAAACCAAAACACACATGAAAAAAAAATCATTTACCACCTGGAATATTGATTCAAAAAAAGATTGTTAATAAAAATGTGATGAAATGTTGTAATAAAATATTATAAAATAATATATATATGTGTGTGTGTGTGTGTATAGTTTTTAAATAGATTTATAATCAACCTATATTTATTATTTAGGATGTTATAATGTGTATGAATAAGTTTGAGACTTGAGGTAAGGGATTTTACACTCACATTTATTTCCATGGGACACATGCCATATTCACCACTTTTGTTTTATATACTTCCCAAGAATGTATTTTATAATTTTTATCATGAAATTTATGGGATATAAAAATCCATATATATTTTTTATTTCATGGGCTCGTGATTCAATGTTACCAAAGTGGTAAGGGTTCTGTGATATAATCTCAGTATTTATTGGGATTGTTTATGATTATACATACAAAGATAAAATATGAGAAGATATATCCCAATAATCTGATTTATATTTTTTCTCCTATGCTTATTTACCAAAATTACTTATTTTTCTTTAATTTTACTCTCTTTTTGTTCCCAATATACTAAAATAATGTTTTTATGGAACTAAATTTATCTTTATTATGTCAGAAATCCTTTTTCTTCCATGTCCATGTTTCAAAAAAAATATTTTAACAAATTTTTTCTATTATAAAAGGATTTTCAATATAATTTTTAACCTTTTTTAGTTTTTCTAAAAAAATTTAAAAGTAATCTTGTTGTAATTTTCTAAATGAGGTACATTTGGGTATTAATAGAAAACATGAAAGGAATCTCTGTTTTATTGTGTATGATATGAATGGTATTTACTACCTTCATGGATAATAAATGATTTAAATATTATATTACTAGTTTCAATGTATATTATAAAAGAAAATGTTTTCTTTAATATTTGGTAAATTATTAAATTATAAAAAGTTATTTCCAAAGTGGAATGGGTTTTTTCATAAAGAATCATTCTAATGATATTTTACTGTTATTTGTATTCATCAATGAAAAAAAGTAGATGTAAAAAATATGAAATAGGGATATGATCCAATGATACCATCCTTATTATTTTTATGGATAGTTTATGATTGTGATGAAAATATATTTATGAAACTAATTTATTTTCCATGCGTAATGCTTATGAAAACTATTTCATTTCCATGGATTGTGATATGATGAAATGTTTAAGAAACCCATTTTATTTTTATGGGTTATGCTATGAAAAATTTTAATGTAATCTAGTGGTTCAGATTTATATGATTTTTATTATGTGATGGTTTGTATTGTAATTATAAGTCCTTCCAATTCAATGGGTAAAAAATGATATCTCATGAGATAAACATGAATAGAATGGTGGGTGAAGATAGTTCAGTAAGGGAATTTTTCTACTATGATAGTCATGGGAGTGAACCTTGATTTCTATTATAGTTTAGGTATGGAATAAATTACACTATTATTTTCTTCGAAATTATCCTTGAATACAAAGTAAATTATTATATTTCCTTATGTGCAGGAAACTAATTTAAGTCTTATGACAATGTTACGCTCTAATGGTTCATATTATTTGATTCCATTTTTATTCATGTATTATGAACTATAATACTTTATAAAATGATATAAGGTATTATCTTTCAAATACATGGTATGGTTTTCAAATGTTAATATCATGTTCTCATCCACTTATGCCCATTTTATGCTTCTGTAATCATTGATATCTCCCTTTTTCACCCTTACTAAGCATCTGAGCTCACCCTTTCTTATCTCTCTTCCTATAGGTTATGAAGAAGGGTATTAAGTATGATATATCTTATAATAGTTCCAATTATGAATAACTTAGTGTCAGGTTATGTGGTTCACCAATGAAAAAAATTGTATGTGTATCCAATTTTCCAAAGTCACTATACTTATACAATTCTTGAATGGATTGTTATGTTATGTAATGAACATTATTTTCATAAGATTTAATATATATATGTATGGAATGTGTCGGTCACTGTATTTGGTATCAAAGAAATTTTTTTAACCTTTATTAATTAGGATGAGAAAACATTAGTGAGAACGAAAAATTATAAGTCTATGTATATGAAAATATCCTAATTTTTTTTGATGTACAGAGCGAGTGGTTTCCAAGAAATTTCATACCTGTGTAGATACTACAAGTGAATTTGGATCATTAATAGTTGTACCTAGTGGTAAAAACTCTGAAAATGGTGCATTGGTCTTTGACTTAATCATCACCTTGTGCACAATAATGGGTCTTATTTCAAATTTGGTCTGAAACTCCTGATAGATATGTTTTGGAAATTCCAAAACTCTTTATAAACCACCATGAAATATTTGAATTCCTAATGACCATAGATGACCTAGAATAATCCTTAGGTTTAATATATTGAAAATTATATGTCTTTTTTTAGAAATCCTATAAAGGATTTTTTATTATTATGTAGTTTTAAACTAAGATTAGTGCTTCTCATACTATGGTATTTGGTTTTAGTATATGGATGGTACCAAAAGAAGTCATACTAATATATAATTTGATAGAGAGTGAAGTGGTTATGGGAATCCAAATTAGATGATGAATATAGAGAAATATATTTTTATTACTCCTAATCAACTTTCATGATTGATTATTAATAAAATAAAATAGGTGAGTTTCCTCACAAGTAAAATAATATGAAAATGAATTTTATGTAAGTTCACTTAGAAATGATCATGAAGGTAAGAATGTTAAATTTATTTAATATCAATAATGTGGATAGAAAAACATATAATGATATCTAAAATATAGTGTAATATTTTTTCTATTTTGAAATAAGTGGAATATGACAATTATTTTTTGAGGAATTTGATTTCCTATATGTGGGGAACCTGGGAATTATCTAATTCAATGTCCTAAAATAAGGGTTATCCTATAGAACAAGGAAAAAACTATGCTATTCCAACCATTTAAGTGAAAGGATTTAAGTATATATGTATTTGGATTCAAGAATTATGCTATAGAAGTATATTTACCCATGGTGTTTTGGATATAAGAACCATGAAATGTCTTATAGTTTTATTAATTTGGAATCATATATGTATTCATGAAAGATTGTCTTAATAGTTATGGATTCCATCATTGGTTTATGAGTTTATGTTTGATCATAAGATAAAATTCTTAAACACCACTTTTGATGTTATATGTGATTGTATTTTAATGTGATTAATGACATTTTGGGATACTTTTTATTGGGTTAAGGAATATGTAACCCTTATGTTCAATATAAGTACTATTTGAGAAGAATTATCTTTGTATAATTTTATGGGTGTTGATAACTTGTAGAGTTTATGTGATATTTTACGAATAAGGTTATTTTTAAGGATTCCCATTATATTCCTATTGATTTTATAAAAATTATCTTTATATAGTTTTAGTAAAAAGGTAATACTGTAACATACATCAAGGTCACAGGGCTTGAGCCGAAAACTGAATGGTGATAAAGGTGAAGTTCCTACCACTAGAATTCAAGATTTCTTGGATAGTATGATTTTTTTAAATATATGATAGATAAATACTACGTTGTTTTTTGAAACATGTGTTTTATTATAGATATAACTATGGGTTTGAAAAGTGACTTTGTGATTAATTTTATTTCACAAGAAGTTCACTATTTTTTGAACCTTTTATAATTATGGTCAGAAGAAAGTTATGGGATTTTATTTTTCAAATAATGGTTTAAATATAATATGGAAGTTTATATTATTTTAATGTGTCTTTACAGTGTTTTAGGATATTTATGGAAATGATTATAATATCTTGGATATTATATGATTAGGGAAGATTCATTTTTGATATGATACATTAAGAGTGATTGATGTTGTTTAGATATAACTGATAAATTTATCTTCGAAGAATATTTGATCAAATCATTTCAATATATAGGTTTAAATATTATACTATACTATTTTTAGGTTAGTTATTTATCAAATGATCTTAGTTGAACTATGGGTGTTATTATTGAGGATGTGGTGATTAATGTGTTATTTATTTATATAATGATTTGTTTATTTATGAGATTTATCTTATACTAAAAATTTTGGTTTTGGTTAATGACTAAATACATGAGTATGATCTTTTTATACTTTTTTGAATTATGCGATCTATTAAATGTTTATTTTAGAACTTCGAGAATGAAAAAAATCCTCTTGAATACTCATCTCTTGGATCAGAATATGAGATTGTGGTGGAAACTGATTAAATGTTGATGTTATACTTATTAAGTATATATATCCATATGATCTTCATCTAGATCATGAAAGAATTTCTAAAATCTTGTAAAAGGATAATAAATATAAATTTTATCCTATTACCAATGAATTGATGGCCTTTTTCACACCTCATCGGTTTATGGTTTTGTGGTCGTTAACTTTCTCTTGATCATTCACTTTCTTATGATCAATGATCACTATCACACTACAAAATTATTTCGAAATTATGATTTTGATGTCCATATTTTCAACTCTCGTTAATGTTCTCATTTTTTGAAACCTAGTTATGTGATGAAATTCTTATTTTCTTTCCCTCTTTTTAATCGGTTGTCTTATTGACCCTTTTTACTATAAGGGTTTTCCACAAAGGATGTTTCAAATTTCAAACCCTTGATTACCGAGTACATGTTCAAATTATAATGATGATATTTATTTGTAGGTGTGGGGATAATAAAACTCCTATATATTTTATTACATGTTATTTTCAAATAAATCAAATTTCTTAGATAGCTTGTATTACACACAACACCAATTTCAAATGAATCGTAATATAATATTAAAATATTATTATTTAAGGTGATAGTTATAAACTAACATCTAAATTTGTAAGTATGAATATAAATAACCAAATTATGAAAACATTATGGATTACAAATGTATAAAATAAATTCAATGATTATCAATTGATTATAAATGGAAATATAACTCATTTAAAAAAAAGAAATATTTTTCTGAATATCTATTTTTATATGTGCAATGTGTTTTTATCTTAATAAATTAAATTAATAAATATTGGATAAAGATTTTAATACAATTTATATATTTTATATTCAATCAAATTTTTTATCATTCATCTAGTATTTTTTCTAAGTATGAGATAAGTATAAATCCAATTTTATTCTTAAAAAATGTATTTCTCTAAAAAGTGGTTTTATCATGCACATTGCTTAAATTTATTTTTAAAAAAATTTAAAAAAATTTAAAAAATAATAATATTTATTTTTCAAATAAATATTTCATAATTTTCTTTGATTTAATTTATGATTTTTTTCAGAAAATTTTGATTTTTCTATGAATAGTGAAAAATAAATATTTTGATAGAAAACATCCATTTCATTATAAAAATTTAGTAAATTAATTTTTTTTTAAATTATTATTAGATAGATTATATTATTTTTAATATAATTTATATCATTTGAATCAATTTTTTTTGAAAATTTTATTTTTACTTATGAAAACATTTATTTGTAAAATCACATTTTCTTCACGTCTGTGGGTTTGATTTTAATTTAAATTCTTCCACTTCTGAGAATTGAATTTGTTAAAATAGATTCCATATTTGTAATTATAATAATTAATATTACATAATAATTTATAATTAAATTTTTCCTTTTTTAATAGTGAAAACGGTACAAAAATAATTATCAATGTTAATGTTAAAATAGTGTTTTGTGTGTTATAAGTGCCTATGGTAAAATTAGATTACCACACACATATGACGTTTTTTGAAAAATTTGATTCCATATTAATAATAATTGGGTCAAAATTATCAACTAAGTCACAATTAGTTTTATTATTAAATGATTAATTTCCTAGGTAAATAAAAAAACTAGTTACCATGGTGAAACCACAAATGGTAAAAGTAAGTAAACTTAGGGGAGAAGGGAATAACATTTTCAAAAAAATATTAATTTTTTATTTTGGATGTGTTTCTAGATATTAAATTACATACCATATATTATTTATCATTTTTTAGGAACTTGGGTTGAATGTGGCTTCCCATTAGTGAATAGTTCTAGGTATTTAAAAAAAGTCACTTCTCATCTATTATAAAAGGGAACCTCATACCATGACATATTAACAAATAATAATTGATTTTTATAAACCAAGACGTTCCAAAAATATATCCAAAAGATAAATTTCCAAATTATATATCTTCTTTTCTTCGCAAAAGTCCATCCCTATTGTCCTTAATAAAAGATATAGGGGAGGTTTTTCTAAAAGAATGTAATTGTATTCACTAAGCTCTTTCTTTATACTTATTCTCTTACCGCATTAATTCATGTATTAATAATTAAAATATAATAAAAAATATAAAAAATATTAAAATATGTTATTTTGTTTATGTAATAACCTATATCTATATCCTCTACCATCAAATGGGGAACAAAATTGTCAATCGTATGTACGATGGGCTACTGCTTCACGAACCGATATAATTGGTTTTCCATCACCAACAATCAAAGAAGGAGATAATAATGGATTTAATGTTTATATATAATATTTATGAAATATTTATAATATTTTAATTTTAATATCTCATCTACCTTTATACTTTCCAATCAGCTGGAAAATGATAACATTGTTTGTACAAACATGTGGACTACCGCCTTCATGAAGCGATGCGATTAAGTTTTCATTTTATTTTTAAATTGATTCTAATAAGAAAAATTTTAATGAATATATATGATATAAATGATGTAAAACTTAATTCATAAGGTTTAATTAATATTTACCTTTATTTAATTCCATCTATCGAGAAAATAGAAACAATATTCATGCATACATACAACCGACCATCTCCATGAACAATGTAAATCATATTCATATCACTAAATTTTATGGATGAATCTAAACATGTATATAATGTTTATATATTATATTTATATAATGACCAAAATTATTCAAATTATAGGGCCATAATCAAAGTACAAGTTCCAAAACTACTGAACCAAATCACTCATAGAAAATGAAGAAGTTACCACCCATAACAGTGATTTTGACATATAATTTTTAAGATTTAGGTCAAAAAAATAATTAAATCATATATGGTATGATATATATGATTATTTCTTTCATATATATTGATAATAAACCTATATTTATAAATTATTAGGTTTAAAAATGTATAATTATAGTTGATACTTGAGGTAAGAGATTTTAGACTCACTTTTATTACTACAGGAGACATGCCATATTCACCACTTGTTTCTTTTATGAGATGTATATGCTACCCATGAATTTATTTATGATTATTATCATGAAAATTGTGTGATATAAATATTGAAATAATTTTATTTATTTAATTGGTATTACGATTCGAAATTCCCCGTAGTTGTAAGGGTATTATGATATAATCTCATTGGTTATTAGGATTGTTTATGATTATGATTTTGATGATGAAATATTATGATATATCACTCATGAAACTCATTAAAATTATTCTCCTATTGAAATTTATAGAAATTAAATTTTTTATTTTCATTTTCCTCTCTTTATAAACTCATCATACCAAAATTAATATTTAAGGAATCAGACTATATCTCTCTTTAGTCAAAAATCCTTTATCTTTCAGGTCCATGTACTGATAAAATGTTTCAAAGAATATTTTTAATATTATCCAATTATTATATAATTTAATTATTAACTTATTTTTAATTTATAAAAAATTGATTAAATTGAATCTTTTTTACTTTTTTTCAAATTAGGTACTTTTTTATTTTTTACTGGAAATGTGAAAGGAGTCTTTGTTTTAATATGTACAGAATTAATAGTATTTACAAAAATCAAGAATTCTAAATTATTTAATGTTTCCATTGAAAGTTTTAATTATTATTTTAAAATAAAAATTTCTCTTTAATATTTCAATATGTTTTTGATTTTGAAAAGTGATTTTAAAATTAGAAATGATAATTTCCTTAAGAATTTTTTTATGATCTTTTAACGGTATTTTTATTCATAAATGACAAAAACCATTGAATTTACTAATTTTATACCAGGGCTTTGATCAAATTATTCCATCCTTATTCTTCCTCTATATGGTTTATGATTTTGATGAAAATATGTTTATGAAACCATTTTCATTTCCATGGTTAATTATTGTCAAACTTGTTTCATTTCCAAGGATTATTCTTTAAATAAATGTTTATGAAACCCATTTAATTTCTATGTATTATGCTATGATGAATGTTTTATGATATTTTTCCACACATATATATTATTTTAATTATGTTATAAGTTTTCCTGTAATTATATAGTCCTCTAATGCATTGGTTAATAATTTATATCTCAGGTGATAAACAGTTCAAGAATATAGAGTGATACCAATTCAGTAAAGGAATCAATATTCTATGATAGTATTGAGAGTGAACCTTGACTACTAAGATGATATAGTGATTTAAAAAATTATAATATGATGTTCAGGGAAATGATCCTTTACTATTAACGAGTTGGTTTTCTATGTTTCTATTTAGGCCAAAAATCTAAGTCTTATTCTAATGTTATTCTCTCTTGAATAATGTTGCTAAATTACATTATGATTCATGTTTTATTAAAAAATAAAAATTATTCCCTGACTAATTATTATGATATTTGATATGCAGGGTATATTTTTCAAATATTATGATCATGTTCTCATACCCATATCTGTGCATTTTTCTAATGTGATCATTGATATCTCTATTTTTACCCTTATTGAGAATATCAGATCACCCTTTCTTATGTTTCCCTTCCCAAGGTTATGAATAAAGGTATTTAGTATGAAGTTCCCAGTCAGGATCCAAGTATCACTGAGAGGGGGAGGGGGTGAATTAGGGATATCTTTTTCTTTTTATGTTTCCCATTCTTGAAACAACCATCACCTCCGGTTAAAGAGTTTCTTCCCTACTGAACACACACAACCACATGAACACAAGATTTACAAGGTTCACTACTCAATAAGAGCAGCTACGTCCTTGGTATGGTACAAAAACAATCTAGTACCACAAAATCCACTAGAAAACAATCATTTAATGAAGAATACAACGAGTATGATATACCATTACACTCATGTAGCACTTAGAAAACAATCCACAAGTGTGTGTGCACCCTCTTATCACAAATAATGAATTACAGTATTTCAGTGCTTCTTTACAATTGAACTGTTGTATTCTCTAAAGTACAAATCTTCACTTTCCTACCAATAAGCTGGTATGAACTCCCATACATACAACTGAATATTTGTGATGACCCCAAATTTTTCATGCTACGTTTAGGGTTTCTTGCGCACAATTCAAATGTCTTGCGTGTAAAAATTCCCTTTCGGTGTGAAATATTTTTTTCACATAACATCCTTTTTCCACAAAACATTCCACTTTTCACGCAGCCTCCCACTTTTTTGCACACCCTTCCTCTTTTCACGCTAACATCTTTCTTTTCACGCAACTCAATCAGTGTAAAATTTTACGTGCACCAGAGCTCAGGACTTCTTCTAAGTGTCAAGCATTAATAAATGAGAGGGGTTCACCTCATATTTATAGGCCTTTTATCCCTATGTGAAAAACACTAATCCGCGCATAAAACCCTTTTCATGTGTGTAAAAACTCTTTCACACAAAATCACATTTCTTTCAATGCTCCAATTTTTCACACTCCTCATGCCTTTTACAATTTCTGCATTTATGATCCCGAAACACCTCTTTTGTGAAAAAATTCATTCCTCTATTTCGCGCAGGACGCCAATATTTCTCTCACCTCTTTATTTTTCACTTGTCTCACTAATATTTCATTCCACCTAAATTTTTTGCGCAACCCACTGATATTTCACACATCCCACTAATATTTCACACTACATTGATTTTTCACGAAACCTGCTGATATTTCACGCATTCTGCTACCATTTTGTGAAACCTTTATTTTTTTCGCGCTACATGTAGATATTTTTCACAACACTTTCCTTTTTCACCCACATCCATTTTCCAAAAACACATCTCTTCATTTTTCGATATTCAGGCCCATAAAATTGTCAAACACTGGAAAACGGTGCCACCTTAAGTCTTCTTTTATGCTGCCTCTAGATTGTTCTTTCCATTGTCATGTATCTCTTCACTAATTCCCATAACAATTCTCTGGATTTCATTATGGACTCCACTATCATGATATATATCCTTTTATAGACTAGATTTATCATCGTCAGAGTTACAATTGGAAGTACTGAAACTTCCCTCTCTTCCAGAAGCATCATTCTTTCCAATCAGGACTGTATCTGACTGATACTATCATTTATCTACCATTCCTTAATAAGGCTTTCATCACAAGTTATCATAACATAAGATATTTTTGAAATATATATCAGCAAAGCATCGTCTAATTTGAAGTCCTTTACAAAGTGAATTGATTTATCTTCTTCGAGAATAAAAGACAGTACTCTACAAAAGCTAACTCTTCAAACTTTTTTCTCCATCCAACAAGGTCCCAATAGATTATGATATTTTTAAGAAGGTTTATAGTTTTGGAGAGTAATTTGGTAGATGATTTAGTTCACTTATGAACCAATTTTTGGTATATCCATGTTTCCAACGGTGCTAGAACTATATGATTGTTACCTATATTGTTATGTTAGATAACTAATATTCACCTATTAACTTGTAATATATATGTATTAAAAGTTTGGGTCACTAAAAATGGTGTTGATATTCTTGGTGTACCACAAGTGAGAGTTTACACTATAGGTTCTAGACATGGGGAGGTTTCACGGTGTGTTGGGAGAGGGCCATAACATAGAGGGAGAATGTCATGCTATAAAGTATAATTCCATTATATGAAAGCCAAGACATGAGGTTTTTGGTTCATACTAGGATATTTTATCCCCTAGATATTGATAAAGGTCATACCTTAGTGTTAGGGGTCTCAAGATATTAGTTATGGCTAAGGGTTCTACATCATATTATGACCCAAGAGGTCACACTATGATAGGTGACCTTATGAGTGTCATACACCATGTCCAATATAGGTCACACTATAAAATTAACTTTCCATGGTTTTTAAAATAAGGGAATACCCATATTTTCAAGTTCCACCCCTTGGTGATTTAGGTTGAATGAGGGTTTGAGCGGGAAATTAGACCATCTTATCCCACTCTCCTTACTCCATAAATCCCTCTTGATGAGGGGTTGTTCTTAGATGATTCTATAATGTAATTATGTTTTGATATTCCCTCCTATTAAAATGTTTCTTTTCCCATTCATTTCCCTATAATTTGGGGACGAATTGGGCTACGGTTTGATGATGATTCTACCAAATCATGGTGGAATTGTGATGGGATAACAATCATTTTACATGGATTTTCAAGGGGATGTATTGAGAGGATGAACACACAAGTTTTCTTACAAGTTTAGTTATGTGGTGCCTACGGATAGGTTTTTTAAGTGATTTTTACTCTTTAGAATAAATTTAATAATCAATAATAAATTATTTTAATCAATTATTCTAGATTTTTTGCTTGAGATAAAAGATCTGATATTCTTATGAGCCAAGACGAGGCATGAACGGTCTTGGTTATGGATGAGAAGAGAATCACAAGGATGGTAACTCCATGTTTTATGTAGGTGGACCCTATAATACTAATAACAATTAATTTTTATGCAATAAATTTAATTCTGGTATACTATTTACTATTCAAATAAAAGGATAGGGACTGATATTTCCCTATTTAAAGAGATAAGTTGACATTGAGTCTCCTTGATTGGAACAATTACACCCATTCACTTTGGGTAATTTTGGATCACCTAATGGCTATATTGTCTGTGGGTGATGGTTTTGGTTGAGTTTACAAGTGATAAAAATTAGATCTGGGGATTGGAGTGATATTTGGATATCCTTGGTTTGTTTTATAGGTCTAGTAAGACAGGAATGAGAGTGTTATGCTAGTGTGATGGCTGATATGGTTGTATGTCAAATGCATGATAAGGAACACCCTCATGAGGGTTCAGTAGAGTCTTATAGAGTGATAAGAGTGGTATAATACCTATAGTAATATATGTATTGTGGCATGGAT
Source organism: Viscum album (assembly GCA_963277665.1). NCBI lineage: Eukaryota > Viridiplantae > Streptophyta > Magnoliopsida > Santalales > Viscaceae > Viscum > Viscum album. The sequence continues at coordinate 1,162,324,408 of OY728126.1, forward strand.
TATTTCCTCTTGAATATGGGTTTTACATATTTCCAATGGAGATATGAGATATGACTCAATTATGGTCCATGGAAACTTCCTAGATGACATGGAATTGGATTACCAAGGTGATTCAATGCAAGGTAGAATGGGATAGTCCATAGATAGTGGTAACGATTTTTGATATAGCGTTTTGAGAGTTATTGGAAAATCCTTTTAAGTCTGGGTTTATAGAGGTACTACTAGTTGAGAAAACATGATGGGCTGTTAGATCAAAATTGGTTCGTAATAGTGGAGACCGACGTAGGTCTAAATAATCCAATAGATTCCATTATAGATGATATAAGGATAGTGAAAGGTTTATCATGTTTTTATTGTGTGACAAATATAGTCATGAGTGTATTAGAATATAGGGATAGATAGATAGATAATTGTAGTGTCTATGATCAGAATGACTAAGAGACTGAAACATTATATATCTTTATCCTAGTGGAATTATTATCATCCATGGAACCTGCTGAGTGGTGTTGTAGTTCAACTCATAAGAGAGGTTGGATATTGAGATTAACTCATTATATTTATTATTATGTTTTTACCAGTTAATATTTAATGTATCCATGAGACCTTTCTCTATTTGATATAGTTTATAGTGTTCATGTAATGTTCTATGTTTTTTGAACTATGGAAATTTTCCAAATTAATTTGAAATTTTCCATTTCTGGAAGGTTTATTTTATAAAATCAGTTTTGGAATGTAATTACAATATTTGGTAAACTTAAAAGTTTTTAATGTTTTAATTTATGTATGTTGTTGTGGGTGTTTGGATGATTTTTGGGAGTTCTGGTTCTCAAAAACATAGTTTCTGGAGAAGAAGATAAGGATGCATGATTGGAGCACTATTAGTGCTAACTGTGTGACACAACTATGTGACATGTTTTTTATAGGGACTTGGTTTTATTAATCTATGCATACCAATTTTATAAATCATGAATCCATTTCTAATGGATAAGGGGTGTTTCACGATTTGGTATAACCAATCAAGGGGAGGTTCAAGATCATGTGGTGTCGTCTTCATAAAACTACATTGAGGAGTGCACAAACTATGCTTGGTTTGAAAAAATGAGCACCTATATGAAATATTTAGTTACACATAGGTAATGGAATGTCAAGTATATCCAATCTATACGTCCAAAACATGTGGTTCAATAAAGGGGGTGATTTTATCCTTTTCTCCCTCTTCTCCTTAAGGGGTTTTCTCCATCTTTCCCCCTTACATCCCACACGAAATATCCTTCTCAAGATTCCCTTTGACCTCACAATGGAATGGAAAGATCTCCCTCATTTTATATCTAAATATTTAATATTATTTATTATTATTTATTTTTCCTCTTATTATGGAATTCTAAATCTGTGCAAGCTACTTAACCTTATTTTCTAGTAATTTTTCATTTTATTAGAGTTTTCTCGAACTGTCTCAAATAAAATCATGATATTAGATGAGTGAGTATTACTTGATATAAAATAGGCAGTCTATATATTTTTCCTTATTGCCTCTCAATTTTTTAAAATATTTTGACGTGTTGTGAACTATATTTTTCATCTGTTTCCCTTTAAATGTTACCATAATATGTAGGACCTAAATTCATGAGTTAACTAACCATTTTTCACTAAATTAAACCATTGTACATTACCCACCACAACTCTTATCACCCATTATTGGGTTTTTCTATTATATTATATAACTCATGCTTCTATTATAAAAGTTATATATCATACCAAAATTAACACACATCGATATTAAATTATTTTATATGAATATTTCTTACATTACAAAAATAGTTACCTGAGGACAGTAATAATTTAGTTTTATTGGAAACATAGAAATATAAAATTCTAACTGGGTGAGATATCATTAATGTATCCCATAAATATATTACACTTTATTAATCCTAATTAAAATCATTCTTCATAACCTGGGGAAAGGAAACATAAGAAAGGGTGAGCTCAAATGCTCAGTAAGAGTCAATAAATGAGATATATAAGCCTGAAATGAACATAGGGGTATTGGAACATGATCCTAATATTTGATCACCATACCCTATATATCAGAGATCATAATAATGAATCATGAATCAAGGAATAAATATTGTTCGTATATAATAAATTAATCATAATGGAATAAAATAACATGATCCATGAGAGCATAACATTGGCATAAGACATGTAATTTTTGGGGTACACATCATCCTAAAATATTGTGAAGACGTATAAATAGAAACAAGTTCATTCATTAAGTTAAGGACATGAAATCAGGACCTCCCAAAAACTTATTGAAATGAAATCAATTCCATGAATATCATTATGTACATGAAATATAAGTCCATGAATAACATTGTGAACATGTAATCATGTTCACACATAAAATTTTGAACATGTTATCAGGATCATGAAAAAAATTGAACATGTAATCAGGTTCATGAATTAAATTGTGAATATGTAATCAAGTTCACACATAAAGTTTTTAACATGTAATCATGTTCACATATAACATATTTACACATCCGTTTTCCATCGTTACCCAATTTTTTAGAGGGATATATAGGTCCCACCCATCACGTAATAAAAATCATACACATGTATACCATATGATCATAAAAATCATTATACCATAACCTATGAAATGAAATGGGTATCATAAACATTTCAACATAGAATAAACCATTAAAATAAGTGGTTTTTGTAATAATTTCATCATGGTGTGACCCATGGAAGAGATACATGTTTTATAAACATCATGTTATCAAAACATAAACCCTTGAATGGTATACTTGGGTAATATCATTAGTAAGGAATATATAAAAGAAATGGATGTCATATTATATGGAAAATGGTTTTGAAAGACCATTTAAAACATTTCTTTAGGAAAATACCCTTCTTACTTTGAAAATTTATTTTTTAAAACATAAAACATTTTGAAAATCATTTATTGGAAAATAGATTTCAAAACATAAAAAATAAGATTTGAAAATCATTTAAATTTTTTTAAACATAAAAATATTTCAAATTACATTTCATTGAAAATTATCTTATTATATCATTTAATTAATATTTTGAAAATATATTTAGAAAACTTGGTTTTGGAAGAAAATAGATTTCTCACTAAAGTGATAAATATGGTCATGTTTTCTTAAGAAAACTTTCTTAATTATATCAACTAAAAAATAGTTGAAAAATTGAACCATTAAATTAATATATAATTGATAACAATATTATAAAAAATCATAAAAATTATTGAGATATAGAATATAATATTTTATCAATTTAATAATAATCATAAATAATCCCAATAAATGATGAGATTGTGACATAAAATTCTTACCACATTGGTAACCTTAAATCATAAGCCCTATAAAGGAATAAAATGAAATTAAACTTAAAATATCACAAGTATAGATAAATTAATGACATTACATGTCAAAGAGGATTTATATACACCTTATGAAATAATATATGTGTTTATTATAACATGTGTCTCAAAGAGGGAAAATTGAGACAAAAATACTTCATTGATTTGGTAGCTTTTGAACCATAAACCCCTTGAAATGGAGATAAAAAAAATGTTTTATAAAAATAAATAAAATTTATTATAATAATAATAAAATACATTCATGGGATGTATATACACCACATAAAATAAAGAGGTGGTGGATATTACATGTGTCTCAAAAAAGTAAAAATTTCATGAAAATAACATATTGTTTGAGTAGATTTTGAATCATAATTACCATTAAATAAAAAAATAAATAGAAACATTATTTATAATTAAATTAGTTAGATTCATGATATATCTTTTCAATCGGTACAATATACACCAAATAAAATAAACTAGTAGACAATATAACACAGGTCATTATGAAATAAAAGTGAGACTAGATATCCACTTACCTTAAGTAATAACTTCAATCGTAATCATTAAAAACTATTTAATAATAAGTATATGTTTATTATAAATCAATAATTGAAATATAGTTATATATATATTATATCATATATGATTTTCTTATAACCTGTTATTACTTTTTTGTTAATAATTCAGGGTTAAAGTTACATTTCAGGTAATAACCCCTTTTTGTATATGTTTTGACTTTCCATTTTTGATCCTATTACTTATATCATGGTTTAATAATATCAAAAATGTAAACCATGAAATAAAATACTTATATATTCAGTATATATGTATTCAGATTAATCCATTAAAGTTAGTGATACGAAATGAAATACTTCATTCATGGATACAATAAGTGATACATATACATGAATTCCTTTTTCATTTTTTGATGGGTTGAAATAAATAAAAGTAAATGAATTATATAAAAATTAAATAATAATATTTATTTCATATATATAACAATTTTTTATTATAAACATTCTTCAATGCATTCCATTTTTATCATGAATGAATCACATCACTTCATGGGGTGGTAGTACACTGTACACACAATCAAAGTTATCATATTCCCACTGAATTGACATCTTGAATTTTTATGTGATATAGTAATTGAAACATAATATAAATCATAAATATCATATATATAATATATAAATAATATTTCCTTCATTATGACCAACCTTTCAAGGTGGTATTGGAAAAACAAACAACATCAATTCGTGAGGCGGTAATCCGCCGTATGCGTGAATGATGATTTAATATCCCATTTGATGGAAGTATGTAAAGTTTTAGGTCATAACCTTAACATAATAACACAATATTATATGGAATATAATGAGGTTATTATATAATCATGGTATAATAATAATTGAAGGAGGTGGAAAAGATTAAAAATGTTTTAATAAGAACATTACCTCTTCTTTGGGTATCCTCCATATATTTGCAATAATAACTTAAAAGGATTTATTTATTACCAAATTAAGTCTACTATTATGAGTTTAGGTAAGTTAATAAGTTAATTTGGTAGGTTTTTGTTGATACAAATGGCTTGATAGGTGTAAATATGGAGAGAGAGTGAGTGACCTTTTATAGTAGAGGATGAGTGGCATTCATGTAAATACTGAAAAGCATTAACTGTTTGGAGGTCTCCCTTACCTCTTGTAGATCAAAAATTGGATAGAAATGGACATAAGGATTATTTTGGTCTATAAATACTTCCAAGACACAAAAATAAATGAATTATTATAATTTAATTCTATAACATCAATCTTTCCGTATTTTTTCATTTAGTTTTTATTCAGGTAACTAATTTTATAACATAGGTAATTTATTCATTAAGACTAAATTAAATTTATAATTATTAGAATATTTGTTCCCAATAAATATAAAATATTATACCTAATTAATAAATAAATAATCTTATATGTCTTGGAAATTAATTCAACAGAAGCGCACATAATGTACAAAAGTACTACTTTAACCCAAACCACACTAACAAAGTTTTTATTCCTTGGGGGTTAATATGTTTATTATAAATGATAATTTGTTTAATTAATTAACCGTATATTTTAATTATTAACATTTAAAAATAACTTGGATATGATATATTTTTTATAAATTTCATATCATTTTATAAAATATTATTCATTATAAAATAGTATTAATATCAATTTTGAAATTATTTATTTAATTTGAATTAAAAAATATCAATAAAATGATGGAATTTGAATATATTAAACTAAAACATATTTAACATGATATATTCATATAAAAAATTAACAGAATAAAATAATTCATTCAATTTACCTCACATTTAATAATTTTAGTAGCACTTATTTTAGTTAATTATTAACTAAATAATTTCTATATTGGTGTTTCTTAAGCATTTAAAGTAATTATTTAATATCTAAAAATTTAAAATAAATTACCATGAAACAAATACTCATTTAAATTTCAAAATTATATTTATAACTGTACATATGATTTTTCACCTATCGTAAAACATTCTAAATATTAATGTTAAGGAAGGTTCATTTTTTGTCTTTTTCTTTACTTAACCTATTATATTGGTCAATTTCATGGAATAGTATCCCAATAACTTTTAAAAATATATCATAAGGTATTAAGGGTATATATATTTCCATAAAATGGGTCTTGTATATGTTTTTAGTTCATTTTACACCTTATATTCTAAGTTTAACAACTAAGCAAACTCATTTTTACCGTAATCACTCTAATTAATTTTATTTATTTTCACTAATCACTTTCATAGAAAATTAAGTTTGAATTATTAGATATTATAAATAATTCTATTGAAAAAATTTTAATCTATTTTTAGAAATTTAATTCATATAATTGAAATTTTTAATTTAAAATAAATCATGTCTATGTGATGAAAAATCGGGGTTTTAAATTGAAAATGTTCAAAAGATAACAAAGTTTTTATATAAAAATTCAATATTAAGATTAATAAAATGACTTAATATGGATTAATTGATGTATAATTTAATTATTTTAACTTCAAAACCAATTCATTTTATATTTAATCATTATAACTTATTTAAATAGAAAGGCAGTTTTGAATTAAAATTTAGTATTTTCACTATTCATCAAAAAATAAAACTTATGAAACAAATTACCAAAAATTATTTATAAGATAATTTTGATATTAAAATTTAGAAATTTAAGTTTATTTTTTCAATTAAATTTTCTTAAAGTGGTAAAATTTAATTTTAAATTATGCATGCCAGGAAATATTAAACCATCTTTTAAAAAAGATATTGTTTTTCAAAAAACAATTATTTTTCATTTAAATTATTATTATTTTATTTATAACAAATATAATATGAATAAAAATGTGAAAACTATATATTTTCATAATTTATTTAACAATATTCATACAATCCATTCCAACTATTAGGAAATAGCTATCATTTTAAATAATTATATTAATAGTAGGTTATGTTTTGGTAAAACTCCGTCATGTATGTAATGAAAGATAAACTCAGTTTTTTGTGTAGAGTAAGCTCAAATTGGTTCTTCATATAAATAAATATTAACTTCGTGTATCATGAAATGAAATACATCAAATAAATTTAATTTATTTGAATGAAAATCATAAAAACTTAGGGTGTTTTGTTCAACCCCCACTAAAATGAATTTCACCCTCAAAATTCAACTCAGTCAGTAAATATTAAAGGCTTAACATTTATATACATATAATCCCACATATTAAAAATGATTAATAAAAGTTATATTAACAAGGTAAATTTGAAAACATAACAATTACCCACACGAACTCATATCTAGGTCTCCACATAGGAGAACATATGTGGAACGTGAATCTGTGGACTTGGAATAAATGAATATATAATTATAGAGAGTGATTGAGTTCATTGATAAAAAAGAAAGTGAGTGATCAATGGAAAGTTAATGACCTAAAAACCATAAATCATTGATGATTAAAAAAACCATCAATTCATCTAAAATAAATCTACTTGGATAACATTTTTCATTCAATACCCTTCTCCTAAAGATGATGAATTCTTTTATGATCTAAGAATATAAATTAATATAATTTCATGATACATTTCTATTTCATAATAATTATTTCATATTTTGGTTTTTCTTCAATAAATTTCTAATTCATCTTTTATTCCAAGAAATTAATATACAGAAATAAATTTTATTATGCGTGAAACACTAAAATTCACTTTTAATGGATCATAATATCCATAAAGGAGTGAAATTTATTTCTATTTATCTCTAAGTATTTTATGAAACCAATATGATTATAACATGTTATCCAATAAGAAAAAAAATAATTTAGTGTATTAATACATTAATCTATAAAATCTTATTCAAAGTTAAATACAAACCATTTCATAAATGGATACCCTTATAAGCCTTTTAAAAGATTAAAATACAAAACTTCATAAAGAATGTGATTAAATATCTCAAAATAAACTTAACATTAATCTCCCATATATCATAATGTATCTCTTAATTGTCACACACCCAAAATGTGAATATCTTCATCATGTATTTTATTCAAATATTCTAATAATTTGAATTACAATTAAACATTAATGAAAATAATCATTCTTCCTCATTACTTGAATATATGTGCAAATAATTGAATATATTCCCCAGATAAAATAATTTTCTAAACTCCATCGGGGATATAATATACTACTTTTTAAAAAATTCCTTTAATAATTATGAGGTCATCAATACTATCTAATTTAATTTATCCAAATCAATCATAACTTTATCCAAAACTAAAAACCATTTTCTTAGCATCCAGATCATATTTAGGGGTACCTTCCCATAATCAAAATATCACATTTCTATTAAACAATCTTCTTAGTGCATCAGTATCATTCCACATATTTATGCAAATATGCAACGAAAAACTTATACTAAACAATCCTTATATATTTCACAATTTATAATTCTTGAATCTAAATACATAAATACTTCAATACATAAATTTCATTTATTATCATGGAATAGGTCCTTCCTTGGTCTTGAAGTAAATTATCAGGACAGTTCATTGAGTTGTGTAATGACCATTTTCAACACCTATAACACATTGAAATCTTTGACAATTTATAACACTATAAACCCTATTCCACATAGATAACTTCTTACCCTACATATGATATATTCTTTTAAGTTTTTCTTCCCACCTTCCTAGTAAGTAGGAATATGAAATTTCTTTCTATTATTTATATTATAAAAATAACTTTCTTAAAAAATAATCTTCCTCTTATTCAATGTGCCTGGAATCTCACTGAAGTTTCTATTATTAATCATGTATTATGATAGATGATTAAGTATAATCGTAATATCATTATTCCCAGTCATCATCCAATTTTTTTCTCATTGTCAATTTATTTTCCATTATATTAAATGTTAACATGATTACTTTTGGTTATAGAAATTGACTGAAACCAAAAAAAAAATTGATCAACACTAATCATTGTGAAAAAACAATATAATCTGGAAAAATTGTTTATATGATGTCTACATCATAACTCCTCCTTTTTAATCTATGAATCCTTAGTTTCATATTAGGTTATTAATTATCATCATATATTTATATCCTTCAATATGGTTTATAAATAGTTAGTTAATTTAAAAATCATATCTCTCGGGAGTGTCAATCTAGGTGTATAGTTAGGCCCCTTTTCACACACTAGTTCCCAATCAACTATAGCTCAATATAGTTTTTTTAGGGGGTCCCCCTATTTACATTTTTTACTGATCCACATTCACTTGTAGTATCTAAATAGAGATTTATTTACATGGTAACCACCCTCTCAATCGGTTACATGTAATTAAAAAAGAGCGAAATAAGGTAATATTTTCTTAAAAATACTTTATTAATTATCTCAATTACCAAATAGTTGAGAAATGGTACCATTACATGAATATATCATTAATAAATAGTGGATAAAAAATTCATCAGAATTATTGAGATATAGATAATAAGATTTTATCATCAGAATCTTAATCATAAATAATCCTGATAAATGATGAGATTGTAACATAAAATTATTACAATATTTTTACCCTTGAATAACAGTCCCAATGAAGTAATATCATAAAATAGAAAATAAAAATATCATTAGGATTGATAAATTAATCATATTACATGTAAAATGGGATTTATATACACCTCATAAAAGAATATAGGTGTATATCATAACATCTGTCTCAAAGAAGAAAAATTGAGACCAAAATCCTTTACTAGTTTGGTAACTTTTAAACAGTAAACCCCATGAAATAGGGATACATAAAATGATATGTAAATAGAAATAATTTTCTGGATAATAATCATTAAATAAATTTATGGGAAGTATATATGCCATATAGAAGAAATATGGGTTGAATAGAGCATGTGCCTCAGAAAAGTAAAAAGTGAGACGAAAATCCCTTTCTATTTGAGTTGATTTTGAATCATAATACCAATGAAATTAAAACATAATTAGTAAAATTATATATAATTAAATGATTTATATTAATTATATATCATATCATAGGTCCAAATATACACTGTATAAAACAAATGAGTGGTGAATATCACATAAGTCACTCAGAAATAAAAGTGATACTAGAAATCCCCTTACCTTAAGTCTTGACTTCCATGGTACTTGTTCAAACATCTTGTATAATAAAAAAAATTATTATAAAAACATAAAATAACCATAATTATATATATCAGATAATTTATGATTTTCTTATGACCTTTTAATAACTTTTTATTAATAATTCATTGTTAAAGTTATGTATAGGGTAATAACTACTTTACTTTTTTTATATGTTATGTCTTGTTATTTTTGGTCCTCTTAATAAGATCATGGTTTCCTATTATATAGAATTTTAACCATGATATAAAAATAATTTACATTCAGTATATATGTATTTATATTAATCAATGAAATTTAGTGATAAGAAATGAAACACACCATTCATGGAGATGGTAAGTAATATGTATGCATGAAAGCTATTTTTTCATTTTCTTATTGAGTTCAAGAAAAGAAAATTAAATTGAATACATTATCATTAAATAAAAATATTTATTTAATATATATAATAAATATTTATTAAACCTATCCTTAATACATTCCACTTATAGCATGAACAAATCACATCGCTTTGTGAGGCGGTAGTCTATCAAACAAATGAATGAAGTTATCATATTCCCATAAAATGGAAAGCAGTAAGGTATGTATGATATAAAAATTCATGAATAATAAAAAAATATTAAATATCACATATATAATTTATAAATATTATTATCATTATTTTGAAAAACCATGAAAGGTGGTAGTGGAAAAACAAACGATATCAGTTCACGAGATGGTAGCCCGCCAGACACACCAACGATGATTTCATAACCCATTTGATAAAAGATTTTATATTTTTAGGTTTTTCCATTAAAATAAAAAAATATTAGTATATGGAAGATACTGGGGTTATTATATAATAATTTTTTAATAATAATTTAAGGAGGTTGAGAAGGAAATAGAATAAAAACACTTTTATAAGAATATTAACTCTTCTTCGGGTATCCTCCTTAGGTTTTCACTAAACCGTTAAAAGATCTAACTGATTCCCAAAAAAGGTTTCTAGGATGATTGTATGGAATTTGGGATGTTGATTTTCATGTTTTTTTCAATAAAAATGGTTTATATGTGTGAATACGGGGAGAGAGTGAGCACCCCTTTATACATTAAGAGGAGTCACATTCTTATAAGTACTCAAAATAATTCACTATTGGGATGTATCCCTTACCCTATGTAGCTCCAAAATAGGATAATAATGGATGGAATGGTTAATTTGGTTGATAAATACCTCCAAAATATAAAAATAAATTCACTTTTTTAATTTTCATCTTTTACTTCTATGTTTCCCAAATTTTTCCTTTTTGGTTTTTATTAAGGTAACTAATTTTATATCCAAGGTAAATTTGTTCATTAAGACTAAATTAAAGTGAAAATTATTTTAAAATTTAGAACCAATAATTTAAAAATATTATATCTAATTTATTAAATAAAAATCTCACATGTGTTGGAAATTAATTCAACAAAAGCGCTCATAATGCGAAAAAACAGTACTTTAACACTAACTGCACTAAAAAAGATTTTACTATTTAGGTGTCATTATGTTCATTTTAAAAGATCAATTGGATCATTAATGGGACATATATTATATTTATTAAAATTTAATAATCAATTAGATGAATATACTACTTTTATTAATTTTAGATCATTTAACGAAATATCATTTATTATTAAATAACATTGATGTAAATTTTTACATTATAAATTTTATTTGAATTTAAAAATAGAATTAAAATAATTAAATTTTAATATATTAGGTTCACACCAATGTAAAATGACATATTAATCTACAAAATTAATGGAAGATAATAATTCATTGAATTTACCTTACTTTTAAGATTTCTAGTCTCATTTATTTAGTTAATTATTTACTAAATAATCCATACGTTGGCATTTGTTAAGAATTTTAAGGAATTATTTACTCACTAAAAATTTAAAATAAATTATCATGATAAAAAAACTCATTTTAATTTAAAAATTAAATTTATAACTGAACATATGATGTTTTACCTATCCCAGAGAATTATAAATATTAAAGGAAATGAAGGTTCATTTTTTGTCTTTTTCATTACTTTACTTACTATATATGTTGCTTTCATGGAATTGTATCCCAATAATATATAAAAATATATGATAAGTTTTTAAAGATATATATATTTCCATCCAATGGGTGTTTGAAAACGTTTTAGGTCATTTTTCGCTTTATATTATAAGTTTAACTACTAAGTAAACTCATTTTTACCTTAATCAATGTAATTATCTTTATTTGTTTTTACTAATCGCTTTGGTAAAAAAAACATATCTATCCCTATTATAAATTATAAATTATCTCAATTCCAAATTATAAATGAATTTTTAAAAAATATTATTCACAGAAGTAAATGAATTTAATTTTTAATTAATCTTCTAGATAGAATGATAAAGTAGGTTTTTGAAAAGTGAAAATGTTAAAAAAAATTACCATGTTTTTATATCAAAATTCAATATTAAAATGAGTAAAATGACCTAAATTATATTAATATATATATAATATAATTATTTTTACTTTAAATCTGATTTAAAATATATGTTAAAAATATAAATTATTTAATCCAAAAGGCAGTTTTCAATTAATATTCATTATTTTTTACTATTAATAAAAAATAAAATTTCTCAAAACAAATAAAACAAATAACCCTAATATAATTTGGATATTCCTATTTAAAAAATGCATATTATTTTTTCAAACAAATTTTTTAAAAAAAATTAAATTAAATTAAATATGTGTGCGCCAAACATGACTAAATCGTCTTTTATAAAAGACAATGTTTTAAAAAAACATTAATTTTTCTTTTAAATTTTTTTTATTTTATTACTAATCAAAATATAACTAATAGATATGTTAAAATATATATTTTCATAAGTTATATAAAGCTATATATTCTCCCATTCCAATGGCTCGGTGATATATATCATATTAAATAATAATATTAATAGTATATTATAGTTCGATAAAAATGGGTATTGCATGTAATGAAGGATAAAATTATTATTGTGTGTAGCGCAAGCTTAAATTTGTGTCTAATATAAAGAAATATTAACAACAAGGGTTTAATAAAATTCAATGACCTTGGTCATTTGTGGTCTCATATCCTTTTTGCATCAATCAAGGGAAAAATATATAATTTGGATCTTTAATCATCTAATGGTCTTATGTTCAGATACATGCGACTACCCAGATTTGCTCAGAAGTCTAAGGAAACTAATTATACAAGGAATACAAGGATTAATCCTAGGTACTATAAAATTGTTATCCTTTTATGACTTTTTTTATGTTCCCTATCAAGGATATCCTGACAATTTTATTTAATTAAATAAATGATCCATGTGTTACTAGGATGTGGATGTGTTGGCCTTCTGCCTCAGTCCCTTATAAGTGCATGTATATATACTCATATATATATATTCATATATATGATTATATATATATATATATGGTAATGTTCAAAGATATTCTAGTTTAGGATGAAGGAGGTATGGTCATCCAAGTGTCCCGTGAGGAACCACACCAAACTTATTTACATGTATTCATTTAATTCCCTTCTTTATTGATGATGTACCTACATACTTTTTGTATTTTATAATCATAGAATGGATAGCATTTGACATCATTAGTGGTGGCCTATGGAGTTTATCTCACACCCTATTTGGTCCACTAATTAACTAGGGTTCCCAAAAAGACCTCATGTTTTTAGTTTTAGGTTAATGGATTATTCTTCTGTTGTTACATTTGTAAATTGGATCTTGGGAGCTTAAGACTAATCTAGAGATAAGGATTCTCATAGAGATAACCCTTGGGATTTTATTCATTTAATTTTTTTGTTTATGTGTTCCCTATTATACGAATTATGGTTTTACATTGTAGTATCAAATAGACATTCATGATTACATTATTTGACATTGTCCACCTTATAATTTTTTTGTTTTATCATGTATTAATGTCTTTATCTACCTCTCATTTATAATAATTCCAATTTTGATTGATCTATTATTTTTTCTATACTAACATTCCACTCTAATCATGAGGGTATATTCTCCCCACCATACCATTATTAGACCCTCTCTATTAATCGCAAGCCTCTGGTGTATGGGGAGGAGTGCTTGAGGCCATTTGATTGATCATATTATGGCATAGTTTCTATGGATCCAAGGTTGGGATGTTACAGCAGGTATTAGAAATTTATTATTTTTATCTTACTGTTTTGGGATGGTAGGAAGGATACTAGGAAAAAGACGATGCTTGGTAAATAGTCTCATTTGGGAGTGATCAACCCATGCATAGGGAAAAGACCAAGTGGTTAGGGATGGGAGTATTGTTTATACGATTAACTATTATAGTTGATTGTGATTTCTTCTTTAGTGATTGTTTTACTTTCTAATACACACCGTTTTATGAGACTTAAGGTATTTTACACTTTTCTTAGTATAGAAAGGAAGTATTATTACCTGAATCATTGTAGACACATAGATATTCACATGACATGCATATTTCATCCCATGTAAGTTTCATTGATTGATATCGTGATACAATTTGGATGTTCCTCATGTGTTTTAAAATCATTCTTATTTAAATACCATGTTTTAGTGATTATTTATCATTCGTGTCTATATTCCATGAATTTGTGATTTCCTATTTATATTTATTTATTTGTTAGTTCCAAGTGATATCGTGCATTGATATGATCATAATATAAGAATGGTTATTAAACTTTCAACATCAACCTGAATAGTTCTTTCTAGTATACCTTAATGGTGGAAAATTAACTAACCAATCATGACATGTTTGATCCATGAACCATTGTTTTCGTGGAATGAAACATTAATGGTCATAATTAAATGGAATCCAATTGTCTAATTTATAGAGTTTATGGGCTATTATAAATTAGATAATGGTAACCCAAATAATTAAACCATTACAAATTTGACTAGTTATTCTCTATAAACCAAGGTAAAAACATGGTTACAATGACATAAATTATAATTGTAACTTATAAAATAATGTACATTTATAAATTAGTAATGGTAATTCGTCTAACAAAACCATGTTTCTTATATGAATGTTTGGTCAATTTCAAGTTTTATAGAAAATGGTTTCCAATTTAAATGCTTGTACATCTATTACTTGTGCATGATGACCAATATAGATAAATTCCAAAATGCACGACTGGACACAATTAGGTTAGTTGGGTCATGTTTTTATTTGATAAGCCCTTTTAGGGTGTGATTAATATTTAACATATAAACTATTATTGGTTTTCACTTAACTGAACCCAGTTTAGCTTGATGGGACCCATGAGGATCACCTTTTATTTTATTTTTATCATTGATACTTAACCCAATTGGGATATTCTAGGATAAATGGGATGGTTATTTAAAGATTCTATAGTATCTTATATAATGATACATATAAACATATGGTGGCATATTACTATACCAGTTCCCTTTTTATCAATAAAATACCTTTTAATTAATTTTTTATATTTATTTATATGAGGAATAAATTAATTAAAATCCCAATTACAATCTAAAAGGTGTTTTCCCCTATAGATTGGAATTGAAATTTTATTTAACGATGACCAATTATGAGAACCTTATGAATATATGAAATCGATAAAAGAAATTTGTAAGATAAATTTCCTAATTTGTGGAAGGATTTAATCTAAACAAAAGATTCATAAAAGGATGTTTGATATAGCTTTCCTATGTTGCCTTATGGAATCAATTAAATAAAGTACCATGTATAGTTCTATCTCATAACTAGTACATAGTGTTTCCTACACTAAGACTCCTTAAATACTTAAAAATAAATGTGAACCAATGTAAATGTATTGAATAAAACACTTTATTTGTGTTCATATTTGAACCATCATTTATTGATTAATCCTAATGTTTCTTTAGTAGTGGTTTTATAATAAGAACATAAGAATTTCCTATAGATTTATTCTTCTATTGTGTGAACCTACATGACAGGATGTGGGGGATAGTTATATTGTTTAGTGTTACCTATCTATCGGGTAAAAGTTTTTTCATTAAGGGGTTATCCCAAAAAAGGTAATTACCTAAAAACATAAAATAATTATTAAATTATTAAGAGGAATTTCAGATGATAGGTTCCATTCGGGTGTCATTATCCTGGGTAGGAATCTTAATTAGTTTATAAAATTATACCCAAGATGTGCAGGTGGTTGTACAGTAAATTAACCCTTTTAAAGAGTGTGAGAATCATGTAATGCACCAATTTTGTGGGATAGTAATTCCTAGGTAATGGTGAGCTACTTAGTAGGTGTTTTGACACTTCTTATTCTCAAATAATGGATAAATTAGTAAGTTTTCAGCCTGTTAAATAGTTATATAGGGTAGTATGAATTCGAATGTAAATATTTTTTATGGTCCATATGATAATGGTATTCATTGGGTTTATAGGACTATGTATAGTATCAAATGGTATGTCATTATGTTGATAAAAATTTGTGGCTGTATGTATTGATATACATGGTACCTATCAAGTTGTTAAAGTTGTTCATTGAACCATGTGAGTTTGATGGAAATCATTAAGGCCTTGAGTAGTTAGGAAACATGGATAGGTCGTCTCTGGAGTAGAGTGACTTTTGTGTTGTGAGCTCATTGTAAACATTGCAGTTTCGAGCTATTTATCAGAAAATGAGTCGTTTAGTGATTCAGGGTGATTTTTAAAAGTATTGAGTGTTGTAATAGTACTGATAATTCTATTTTGGATTATATTCCTAATATTAATTATGTGAGTGTGGGTGGATTTGAAGGATAATAACATGTACCTCTAGAATAAATCTGACCTAGCACATATTTAAGCTGCAATTTTTCCTCTCGTTTTATTTTTATTCTTAGTAAAAGTTTATTTTCCACATCCCCAACCATTGATAGTGGTCAACGGAGTATATCCTATGGTATGAATTAATATACTCAGAAAATGATGACTAAGAAACTTTTAAGGTAGGAATCATCATGGATAATGTGTATTATAATTTTCTTCTAATTAATGGGAATGTGACCTTAAAGGACCAATTTTAAAGGGCCATGGTGACTTGTAGTACTTGGTGGAATAATGAATTCAAACTTTAAATTATCATTCATGATGATAAATTTAATATTTGGGTTTGATCTGGACATTATATTCAGGGTCAAAATGAATACGTGGTTCGATAATTTTATTGTATGGTAACACATATTTTCTTTCAAGGTAGCATGGTGATGAAATGGTTTTTTTATAAGAGCCCTTTAAATAAATGATTAATCAGTTTGAACTTCACTAGTTA
Source organism: Viscum album (assembly GCA_963277665.1). Classification (NCBI taxonomy): domain Eukaryota; kingdom Viridiplantae; phylum Streptophyta; class Magnoliopsida; order Santalales; family Viscaceae; genus Viscum; species Viscum album. Next base: position 1,162,341,798 of record OY728126.1, read on the forward strand.
GGCTTGAAATATCATAAACTTCCTATGTAGTGAGCTCATCGTGGTCAATTAATAATGACATGTTGGTAGGTGTAGCCAATATCCTTCAAAAGAAGTTGGATAGTAGTGGTTCAACTTTTTTTATAACAAGTAATTGGTTATGGTCAGTTGGAAAACATACTAGAAACCTCATCTTGGATATGATGGGAGTGTCTTGGTTCTTATTATTAATTGTGATATCCTTTTAGTGTACTTATGGATGGGTGATTATAATTCCCATTACCTTGACATAGTCTAGGGTACACTAAGAGAGAATAAGTTATACAATGAGTTAAGGAGAGAAATTAACTACCGTGTTGGAATGATAAATAGACTATGTTACATTTTTTATCTCAAATTCTATAAAAATATTAGAGGCATGGAATATCATGAGTGATATTGGTATTCCAATATAAGAATACCCTGGATAGACTCATGAACACTATATGATTCTTGGACTCATATACCATGTGAGATACTACTGTTGGGATCATATGTGTTCTTGGTACATAGACATTTTTGCTATGTGACCACACTAACTTGTAAAATCTGGAGTATATAATGCATTGGAGGAGATCCATGTACTCTATTATTTAATTCCAAGGTTACAATGTACTATGTTATGGATCATAAGATTTGTCTTATGTGTGATGATAAAAGGTTTTTGGATGGAGTATGCACCTATGGTTGTGATGTGGAACAATGATAGAAATGGTTAGTTAAGTTAGATATGTCACCATAATCAGGTTACAAGCTTCAAGTAACATGCTCAAAGTGATCTCGAGGTGTCATAGTTTAAAAGATTTGGGATCATGTTTTCAGTTTCATCAACTATTGAAGCCAAGTGTTTTCAAAAATAGTTGACCAATAGTAACCTTGCTTTATTTCCCCTATTTATTTCTATACGGTTGGTGAGAAACCACATCCAACACAATCTCATAAGGACGTGAGTGTAGTGTAAGGTCAGACATGGATTATCATGAAAAGTTCATCTCAACTAGGCTAAATGCGGTCAATTGGAAATCAATCAATTGATCAACTTGGGAAACATTTCGAGAGAATCATTTGAATTATAAGAGAATTATTAAATAAGAAATTATGATGGTTGGAGAACCATGACCCAAAATTGGTCATTATAGAAAGATCCTATTTTTGGGGATTTCCACGGTATGTTTGATGAAATAGACAATGATGTGATCATGTATGAGGTGAGACGGTCTCTAGAAATAATCATCTCAACGCTTCAGTTTGGAATATGAATTCTGGCTCAATTTTTAATGTCTTATGAACCGTACGCTTAAAGGTGATACTTGTAGATGTGTTGGGTATTTAAAATGAAACACAACCATTTCAATGAAAAATTATCAATCCAAGTAGGTCAGGTGATCTTTATTTGTTCCCAAGGATTCTCTAGGATGATAATTTCTAAGGTGGGGGAGGGAGTATCCTCCCATGTTTTCTAACCTTGGGAATTTTCCAAATGAATTTCAATATATCGTTTTGGTGGTTTGGAAATTTTACAAAATCATCTTAGGAACATAATTTTCAGAGTTTTAGCACATAAAATATTTGTTTTTGGATAATGTTTAAGGCTCGATAAGTGTCTCAGGTGTTCGGATGAGTATTGGGAGCATCAGGACCCAAAAATATTGATTCAGGAGAAGTATAAAATATAGTGTGGTTGGCACACGGTTAGTACTATCTGTGTAGAACTACCATGATTCCTAGTGTTTTTAAAGACATAGTTTTTTAAAATAGTGTGTCCCTATATAATAAGTTGTATGGAATAGTCAAGGGGATTTGGGATAACACATAGTTTGATCTAACTATGCATGAGGAGGCGCATTGGTGCATGAGTTCGTTTGAAGAAAAATATAAAAGACAGTACACGGGCTTTCATTGGTTTGGAAAACTATGCGCTTATCCCACACCCATAGTGCCACATATATAGTGGAATCACATGGTTAGTGGGTGGTTACCAAAACCATCTGTCTAAAACATGTGGTTCATTAAAGTGGGTAATTTTACCCTTTCCCCCTCTCCTCCTCAATGGGATTCATACCTCTTTCTCCCTCACTTCCCATATGCAACAGTTTGTTCAATCTCCCCCTTGGACACTCTAAGGCATTAATAGATCTCCCTCATCTGAGCTCCAAATCAAATTCCATCAGGTGAATTATAAGCGTATCAATATTCTATCAACTCCTATCTATTTTTATTTGATTTTCGCTCACTGGATGGATTGCTAGATCCATGTGACCAAATTCTCACTATTTTTAGGGATTTTGACTGTTTCTTCAGTTTATCTCCAAACATATCAAATAGAAGTTTGATATTGGATGATTGAACCATCATTTTTATAGGTAGGTGGTCTAAACATTTTTCCTTCAAGTATCTCGATTTTATAAAATATACCATTTTTTGTGCATTATATTTTCTGTGCATCGCCCCTTAAATACGAATTTAATATATAGGACATAAATCCTTATGTTAACCAGTCATTGTGCACTGAATTGAACTGTTAGAGGTTACCCATCTCATTTTTATACACCCCTTATTATCTATGTCGATTAAATTTCCTAAGCTATGCTTCATATAGGAAATTTAATAAACCTTTATGGGTGTAATCTTTCAAATCATATTTTATAATTCTATAAATAAGATTTAATCACCTTTGAGGTGTGATGAATTAACCCCAATGTAAGAGTTTTTTAAATTATATTAAATGATTTGGTGTTTCAACTATTCCTCATTTTGTAAAAAAACCTCCTAAGAGGTTATTTGTCTTCTCTAATAAAAAGGGACATTTAAGTGGATATGTTTAGATGGTATGTGAAATTACTATGAGAATATACCTCCTTTATTTTTAAATTTGATTTTTGATAAAGGGAATTATTATATACATATCCTTATTAATTAAATTATACTTGGATTATATATTCAAAATGAAATTATAAAAGAAGAAATGAAATGAGTCATAATACTTGAATTTGGCATGGATGAAAGCCATGGCCTAATATTAATATTAATATACAAAAATTGGAATTACATCATGCTTTAAGTGGAAAATTTTCCTCATTTTGAATTACCATGGATGAGATAAATGGTGGATTAAATTAAACATTACCTTGATCAATACTTGGGTACCTTCTTTCAGAAAACATAGTATGGTATCATAATCAGATTGAGATTATATGTACCATGAGCGATACTGATTCACTCATTATGTATTAACATGGATAGGCTCATAGGTTACTTGAATAATAATCCACCTTGAGTGATACTTCGGTTTCCTTTTTATATAGTTCCTTGGATAAGATCATAGGATAGATTATTTATCCTAGTACTTTAAGAGATACCCAGGTTTACTTTTTATGGAATTCCTTGGATGGTATCATGTTAAAATTTAGAGTTACGAGTCATACATGGGTTCCTCTTTATAGAAATACATGTATGGGATCATAGAGTAAATATAATTATGTTACTCTTTGGGAGATACCAAGGTTCCTCATTACAGAACTCCTTTGATGGGGTCAAATGAAAAATGAATTATATCATGCTTGTATTGTTATTCCATGTTGCTTGTAGTACCTCCTTATAGTGATAATTATGCTAGGATGCATTAGCTATGTTCCTTGGGACCTTGAACAGATAATGATATTATTCTCAAATACATGTGACTATCTAGAATTGCTCCATGGTATATAGACACTCATTATACATAGACATCATGGGTTTACCCTAGGTCCTATACAACTACTATCCTTTTATGAACTTCTCTATGTTCCCTATCTAGGATGTCTTGGTTGTTTCCCTTATTTAAATAAACGATCCTTAGCTACTATGATGTGGATTCCTTAGCCTCTTGACTCAATACCTCATTGGTGTATGTATTACATATTTATATTTATATATTTATATATTCTTATATATAAATATTTATGTTCATAGATATTCTGTCTTAGGCTGAAGTAGGTATGGTCGGCCATGTAACACCGGAGATTTTATGAGAAATATTTTGTTTTTATGTATTATGTTTTATACAACACCAATGGAATCTTCCACTACACACAACATTGTCTTGACTTGCATTGCACGCAAGAGTAACCTTCCTCGATAGCTTGCATTGTACGCAATACCGAGTTTCACTGAACAATGATATGTTATTAAAATATTATTAAAACTAGCCGTTATGAATAGTAATATCAAAATTTTAAAATTTTATAAATTTTATCTTTCAAAATGGACTTCATTTTCAGATTCGGAATATCAAAATTAGCCTAGGGTGAATTTTTGGTATTTTTCTAAAAACATTCAAATTTTGATGAATAGTGAAAATACTGGGTTACTATTTAAAAACTGACTTTTTATTTAAATAATTATTTATTTTATGTAAATTTATTTTAGGTAAAAATAGATACATAATACCTATATAAGTTCAATTTAATTCATTAGAATCATTTTATAATAATTTTAGATATATAAAAAATTTATTAAACTTTTCACCGCCTTTTACCCACGTCCTAGGAGAATTTTCAAATTTAAATAAATCATAATTTTACCGATTCTGTGAGTGGAATTTCAAAAATCCGAGAGACACGGTTGATATCAGTATGTTAAATGTGGTTCAATGAGATGAAAATAATTTTTGGTGAATAGTAACTTTTTACTTTTATTTACCACGGTTAAAAGTAAATAGGGTAATTAAGGGTAAAAATGATATTATTATTACCTTAACACATGAACTAATTCTATTGTATAAGTTTAATTCGACCAAAAAGAACCTTAGGAATATAATATTATCATTTAGGTCCACTTGGATTATATTAGGACATTTATTATTATTTTATTTAAAGAAGAGTTAAAAGAGTTAAAATCAAAGTTTAATAACTAAATCATTTTTAATATAAGGTTATACATAAGATAAATTCAACTATAAATATTCATTATAAATATAAAACGATTTCCTACATAATGGTATTTTATTTATAATTATTAGACAGTAAATAAGTTAATTTATTTACGACACAATGATGCAGTAATTACCTTATTAATGAAATATTAACATAATTGATATTATAAATACCCAAATAAATGTAATTTTAGACTTTTTATAAATTACACTAATTTTATAGGTTAACATTACATGTTAGTATTGATTTAATTAAAAAATTTCTTACTAATCATGTTGTTATGATTTTTACAAAAATCCATTACCAAATAGTGTCAAAATTAACATAAAATAGTTTTTAAAACAAATATTATATTATTAATAGTTATTATATTCCTTAAAATCTAAAGTTCCACCAAATAACCTAGATAAGGTTATATATATTAATACTAAACCACTTGGGGTTCGTTTGTCTTGTTATAGTAATTTTATTAACCATGTAGTGTAAGAAAACAAAAAGACACGATAAAAGTTAAATTATTTAACTTAGAGTTAAATCTAATTGATAAGGTTAAAATAGTAACCTGACCTTGTCTAAAACCTATTTTTTGAGAGTATTTCGACCCATACCCACATTAGCTTCTAAATAAATCAACTTGGAGCTATTATAAACCGAATATGACTTTATTATAAAATAATATTTTAAGTTTTTTCTAAGGTGCCCCTATCCTCCCTTATAAAAGGGAACCTCCTCCCTCTCCTCTTTACACAACTTTAAGCCTTAAATCTCGGCCAAACCCTACCCATTTCCCTTCTCAACTTCCCTAGAAACGTACTAGAGGTCATGTTCTTCTTCAAAGACTAATTTTAGTTCCCTAAGAGGAAATTTTAAAGAGTCATGTCGAAGAAGAGGTAATATCTGTTACCGATTCTTTAAAATTTATTTATTCTTATACTTACTCATATTTAGTTGTTTAATTATGATGTAATAAAATAAGTATCACTCATATTATGATATGATATTATAAATATTAAACAACCCTATTTCACATTCTATCCATCCTACGGAAAACAAAATCACCGCGTGTGCGTACGTACGGAATATCGTCTCCACGCCGTGGTGTAATCTGTTTTCCACCACCACCTTACTTGGATGGGTATAATGGTGTAAATAATAACTGTATATGATTATTGTAAAGTTATATTGATTCTGAAATACTATACATACACTTCTATACAATTACACGATCATGGGAATGATATCATCGCTCGTGCGTACGTACGGTATGCCGTCTCCACGATGTGATGCGACTCGTTCTACACGATATTCATTTAATAATGATTATATAAATGAATTGAATGAATAAATATGATATATATTACACTAATACATTTCTGGAAATGATTTATCTATAACCTAAAAAAGAATAATAATAATTTATTCGACAAAACATGCATAAGAACATAAAGCAATGAACACCTGAATAACAAGTAGCAATCAAATATTACTAATAAGAAGATAAGAATATGAACATATATGATATAATAACAATTAATATGATTCTGAAATAATCCAATGAAATTATTTAAATCATTATATAGGAGTTTCATATACGTACGAAGCAAATCAAACCTAATGTAAGGGAAAATCTCACAATCTCATTTTTATCTGAGATTGTTTATACATCAAAATTTACTGGGGAATATTTATCATCCACATCCATGTTTCCTCAATATGTAATATTATTTCCATCCTCATACAATGGTTTAAATCAAATTTTACCTATTGGTTAATTTTTAGTAAAATATATGAACAGAATTTTTTGTCGTTTGCAGTACGAGGTACTTTTTTGACTTTTCTGGCCCAAGTATGAGAAGAATGTTTTTTTTAACTTATACGGTATGAATGATTTTTTATTATTACATAGAACATTATTTCCATGAAGCTTACTTTACATGTTTTCATGTTTATTTTTAATCAACTTATTTTAGTTTAAAATCGTATGACATGTTAATAAAGGAAAAAAAATTGAAGTAGAAAGGATATTTTCCTCAAGAATGGAGTTCAAGTGTTTTATCCAAATTATTTTCCATATAATATAATATAGGTTTTTCTTTCTATACCTATTTTTACATTTATTTGAGTATGTTATGATGGAATTAATTTTATGATGTCCTTTTATCTTTTATGGATTATGTTATCATGGCATGATGTTTAAGAATCCCATTTTTATTACATGGGTTATGCTATGATTTATGATTTTGTGGAACACATAAGAATGGTTTTATTATGAGATGGGTGGGACCTATATCTCCCTCCAATGAATTGGGTAAAGATTTATTTCTCATGAGATAGACATGGCTGTAGTGAAAAGATTATTTGGTTCAGTGATACAGGACTGGAACGAGGAGTGAACTCGGTTCAATAATGGACTTTGTCCGCTATGATGCTCTTGGAAATGAGCCTTGACTAATATGAAATGATTTTATAGGATTATGTGTGTATGACATAAAGTTTCATGTTTTAAGTTATGATTATTGGGATTACATTTTATTACTATGATTTATCCCATGTTATGAAATTATGATCTATTTTGCAGGTTAATATTTTCAAAATGTTATGTTATTATGAATATGATATGATTGATATTTACTTTTTTTACCATTACTGAGCATTTGATCTCACCCTTTTGTATGTTTTCTTTTCCCTAGGTTATGAGGAAGGGTATTAAGTAGAATATGACAAAAAGGGACTCTAGATATGATGAAATAAATAGGAGACAATGTAAATGATTTATGAACCAGTTGTTTATATTTCCCAATTTCTAAAGACACTATACCTATATGTTCCTTTCATGGTTTTGTTATATGTTGTAATAAGTATTCTTCAATTCTAAAGTAATAACAATGTGTGTAATGTATGGGTCGTTATAATCCATGTGTCCCTCAAGGAACTGATCCCATCTTACTTACATTTATTCATTTAACACTGTACTTAACTATTGTTGTACATGTACACTGATTTATTTTATACTCATAGACCAGAGAGAATTATACACAATTTGTGGTGTCTTAATTAGTTTATATCCCATCCCCATTTGATCTTATATTTAATTGGGGTACATTAATAGACCGCATGTTTAATGTTTTAGGTTCTTGGATTATGTGTGTGTTGTTACATTTGTTAATGGTATTTTGGAAGAATAAGACTGATCTAGAGCTCAATCTTCTCATGGAGATATCCCATGGTGATTTTTTTTGTATTAATTTATATATGTATTCTTATTGTACATTTTAGTATCCCATGGGCATGAGTGATTATATGATTTATCATTGAACACCTTATTAGTGTTTTTTATTAGATTATATTATCTTCCACTACCTTTAATTAATATTTCATACACCTTTTATTGATCCATTATGGTATACATACCAATATGAAAATATAATGAGGATGGTATAGTCTCCCCACCATGCCATCATTGGAACCTCACTACAAGTTAGCTACCTATGGAATAGAGGGATGAATGTTTGAGGCCATGTGATTGGCCGACATGTTTAACCATTTCAGTGGAACCCAGGTTGGGATGTTACATTTCAAAAATTTCGATATTAATATTCCCTCCTTAGATAATGGGTATGTATTATCATATATGGGACTTAATGAAAATAGGTTGTTCAGATTTTGTGAGATTTTGGTTCGTAAGATTACATCCTTGAATTGATAAGGCATGTGACTAGACATGGGACCGACCTAATGAAAATGTGGTTCGGCTCATACGAGAGGTTGACTATTGTGATGACCTCCTGAAATCACATATTATATGATGATATAATATAATACATAGTTTTGGGTCCCACCTAGTGATGATGTGGTTTGGTTTGAGGTAGAGGTTGGTTATCATGATTCCCTTCTCAGATCTCTTGTTATATATGATGAGACGTAATCATGGTACCTTATCCTAAGATTATGTTTTAACTTTTACGAGATATTTTATATTGATAATCCATCCTCATGTCATTTTTTTTGGATAAATATAGACATGATACCTCACCTCTAATGAGAAGTTGTTGGCATGGACCCTACCTTGTATCTTCGGGTAGTGGTTAGGACTTGGTAGACACCCTACCCTGTATATTCATGTATGGGCCAGGATTTTACAACATCCTATCCAAATTCTTCTGTTATGGGTAGGGTTCTTTGTATGAGATGTATAAATTTGGGCATTTTCTAAAATATTTATATTTTCGTGTTGTGGTATCCTATTTAGAACACAATTACTTGATGTGCATATTATTTTTGTGCCATTTACTTTACTCTTGAAAACAATTATGTTATGGAATATATTTAGGGATCTTGGTGATAAATTTTTATGATTTATTTATCATTCCATAAATAGGAATTTTAGTTTGAATTTAGAACTTATTTTTTAATTTTATGTCTGATCATAAGTTCTGTAGTGGATCGAGATGGGGTTTCTTGACTACATATTGGATATGGGATAGAGGTGAGGCTCTCAGATGATAATATTTCCAATGTATTTTATTTTTTTATTATTATATTTTATATGTGTTTAATCCAGTGGGTCTTCAATTGGGATATATTACTATATTTTTTTCTTAATATTTTGTTATAGCATGGATAACACTTATTGATTCTGCATACTCTAATTATTTATTATGGATTATTCATGGTTATTTTATTATTATTAATGAGTATGATATAGAGGGAAAATTCTAAAAACATATGATTTTGGACCTGAAAACTAATTGATAGAATATATAATATGAAAAGGAATACGTGAGGTTATATGACACGTTGGTTGGGAAACTGATGAGTAGTTTCAGGTTGGGGCATAACACCCCCATTTATTGATTCCATCCCATCACCCATAACCATTTCCATTAATTCAAGAAAACATACATGTGACCAAGAAACTATAACATAACCCCATGATAAAAATCTCATCATCACATAAAAAAAACCTAACAATTTCCAACATACACCATAACACCCAAAGAATTTCTTTCTTTCCATGCAACCAGCCATGACACCACAATCACAACTTCATAACATTCCATCTATCACTACTATGTTAAAAACCATAATAAAACCTCCAAAAAAATCAAAAATAAAATTATATAAACCTTATAATAATAGTAATAATACATTATATATAGAAAAAACAAAGAAAAACACATAATTAATAAACTTTAAAGAACTCCACTTTAAACATTTTTTTGAGTTAAAGCAGAATTACAGGCTCAACACAAATACTTTGATTACATATTTACACAAAAAAAAATTAATTTCCATCTTTAAATGATTAAAATACTATGAAAGGTGATTAAAAAAATAAATATCAACAAAAAATGTATATGATATCACCAAAAATAAATCCTTCAGTAGAAACATGAACAAAACCTCAAGTATATAAGAAATATCATTTAATTTCATTAAGTACATGTGAATCACCCATTCCATATAATTTCCTTTAATTGTGTTGTTATATTTTTATGGTAATCTATACCATCCATATGATGAAAATAAAATCTTTATAATTCCATTATTTTAACACAAATAAATACATAAAAACTCATATATTCTACCTCAATCAAAGCTTTAACAATAATTGAACGAGACTATGATAAAATTTAAATAAAACACCACCCAATTCATGAGGATCAATAATAGGGCCTGTTCATGACCATTACAAATAAAAATCACAAAAAAATACCAAAAAATCAAAACTTCTCTCACATTCTCCCCTTGAAGAAAGGACATCATGAGAATCAAGGAGAAGAAAAGTAGAATTCACTTTGTATCTCAAATATACCCTAAAATATGATATCCAAACACAATAAATGAATGACTAAATATCTCCAAATATTAACCTGTAGTCACATAGGGTTTGAAGGAAGTCAAAAAAATAATAGATAATTTAAGACAAGGCCAGTACTAGAAATAAATTGAGAAAATTAAAGAATCACTACATGACAGGTTATGATTATAACATAATTTGGATAAATAAAGAGAACCTGTTGCGGTCTAGATTTATTTACAGTGGAATGCAATTGATACCTATCAGAGTACTCCATGGGCAGCTACACCCCCTGGGTGGGACACACCACCATCCCCAGTGGCAGCCATTTCCTCATGAAGCCCTTGGGCGGAGAGCCATACTTCATCCAACACTCACAAGTGAGAGTTCCCAAGGATCATATTCATTCTTACCTCCTTTGCTTTGATACCAACTATAGAGACCCAAATCTTGACCTACATGGACAATACATTACTCTTTCAGAATACTTAATACATCAAAAAACAAATGCCCAATGACCGTATTAGTTTAGTGTATTTGGAAACTCAGAACATAATATTCTAATCATGGTGAAAGATCCTCAACATTTCCCATAAAGATCTTACTTTATTCCTACCTAAAACCTTCCTTTATATCCTGGGGGAAAAGAAAACATAAAAATGGGGAGCTCAAATTCTCAGTAAGGGTAAACATGGAAACATAAAATAATCCCTAAACATTTGAACGTAAGAACATGAACATAAAACATAAAAATCATGATTAATGACATAAATCTTGAAAATGAATAAGGAATAGATCATAAAGAAACATTAATCATGATAAATAACATGGGAAAAAATCATGTAATTGTGGAAAACCATTACGTTCATGATATGATTTCCATAGTAGCCAAGGCATTGCTGCCAAGACCATTGTAGTGGACAAAGTCCCTTACTGAATCGAGTTCACTCCTCGTTCCAGTCTTGTATCACTGAACCGGATTAACCTTCCATTCTAGAAATGTCTATCTCATGAGACATAAATCTTTACCAAATTCATTGGAGGGAGATATAGGTCCCACCCATCTCATAATGAAATCATTCTTACTTGTGCCACAAAATAAAGATAAATCATTCATCATAACCCAAAGAATAAAATGGGTTTCAAAAACATCATCCCATCATTACATAATCCATATAAAAAAAATGGATATAATTTCATCATAAGAAGAATAATACCACGTAAATAATACAGACATTATACTTGAAACATAATAATTCTAAATAATGTCATCTTAGATGGAAAATAGTTTTGACAAAACACTTGAAATGAATTATTGAGGAAAATATCCTTTCTTCTTCAATATCATTTTCTTTTCACAAAATTCCATAAAATTTTAAATGAAAAGGATTTATTGAAAATAATCAAGAAATCTTGTAGAGTAAGATTCATTAAAAAGGTGATATGAAACAGTAAAAATCCGTTCATGCCATATAAGTTAAACATTCCTCTCATTCTTTTGTCAGAAAGTCAAAAAGTACCTAGTATGGTAAACAAAAGAAAGATTCCTTTCATACTATGTAGTAAAAGTCGAAAATGGATAAAAAGGAATTTAAACATACAGAAAAACATTTTTAGAAAACATGGTCATGGATGATAACAATAACCCCAATAAATACTTACGAATAAACAATCTCAGATAAGAATGAGATTAGAATAGTTATCCCTTACCTTATGTCCGATTTCTGTTGTATGTGTCTAAGACTCAAATATAGTGGGTTTAAACATATTATTATCATGTAATAGAATTATAATAATATTTAAAATATCATATATGATTCACTTATGACTTTATATCAACCGTTCATTTGTCAATTCCATGTTAATGTAGTGTTTTGTGTAAAATCATTTCATTTATCGTACGTGTTTGGACTTGTTGTTCTTGATATTATTATTAATTATATCATGATTTACCTACTTCCAGAATGTAAATAATGATTTAAATATCATATATATTGATTGTATATATATAGTAGATAGATAAATGAAATGAAATACACCGTTCATGGAGACGGTAGGCCGTACGTACGCATGAACGTTGTTTTCCTTTCCTTATTGACTTGAATGGAAGTAAGTAGATGAAATATATATATATATATAGAAAAATACAGTAGATTTATTATTTCATATATTTTATTATTATTCATTATATATACTTTTTAATCATTCTTAAATGGTTAACATGGAGAATGAATCTCATCGCGTCGTGGAGACGGTAATCCATGCATACGCACGAGCGATGATATCATTCCCATAATTATTGAATGGAATTGGAGTGGATGATATAATATCTCAGAAATTTTATCATATTATAATAATCATATATATTTATTCTTTACACCATTATACCCATCCAATTAAGGTGGTGGTAGAAAAACATATTACACCATGGCGTGGAGAAGGTATTCCGTACGTACGCACGCGCGATGATTTTGTTTTCGTAGGATGGATAGAAGGTGAAATAGGGTTGTTTCATATTTATAATAACATATCAGTATATTATTAATACTTATTTTATTACTTTATAATGAAAAAACTAAATAATAGGAAGTAGAAGAAGAATGAATCTTGTAAGAATCGGTAGAAGAGATTTCCTCTTCTTCGACGTGACTCTTTTAAACTTCCTCTTAGGGATGTAGAGTTGGTATTTTGAGAAGAACAAAACCTATATGATATAACTAGAGAGGTTGAAAAGAGAAATTTTCTGGGGTTTTCCAAGCTTTAAGGCTCAAAATTGTGTAAAGAGGAGAGGGAGGAGGTGCCCTTTTATAAGGGAGGAGAGTTGCACCTTAGGAAAAACATAAAATATTATTTTATAATAAATTCATATTCGGTTTATAATGGCTCCAAAGTGACTTATTTATAGGATAGGGTAGGGATGGGTCTAAATCCTCTCAAACAATAGGTTTTAGACAAGTTTAGGTTGTCATTTTAACCGTAACATTTAGACTTAACTCTAAGTTAAATAATTTAACTTTTACCGTGTCTTCTTGTATTCTTACAGTATATGTTTAATAACCTTACTATAAACTACCAATAGAACCCCAATTGGTTCATTAATGTCATATATATTATTATATAAGTCTTTTGGCCGAACCTAAGATTTTTAGGACTGTTATATCAATTAATAATATAATATTTGTTATAAAAACGCTTTTATGTCAATTTTGACACTATTTGGTTTTTGGTTTTCTCTAAATTCATAACAGCATTATTACTTCAAAAAAATTCATCTAACCAACCATAATATGTTATATTATCCTATAAAATTATTTTAATTCATAAAAAGTATCAAATTTCATTTATTTGGATATTTATAATATCAATTATGTAAATATTTTATTAATAAGGTAATTACTGCATCATCATTATGTCATAAATAAATTAAATTATTTAATGTCTAAAAAATATAAATAAAATAACATTATATAGGAAATATTTTTATATTTATAATGAATATATATATTCTAATTTATATTATGTATAACTCTATATTTAAAATGTTTTAGTTATTAAACTTTGATTTTAACTCTTTTAACTCTTTAAATAAAATAATAATAAGTGTCTTAATCTAATCCAAGTGGACCTAAAGGGTAATATTTTATTCCTATGGTTGTTTTTGGTTGAATTAAACTTATCCAATAGAATTATTACATGTTTTAGGGTAATAATAATATCATTTTTAACCTTAATTACCCTATTTACTTTTAACCGTGGTAAATAAAAGTAAAAAGTTACTATTCACCAAAAATTATTTTTATCTTATTGAACCACATTTTACTCCTTGATATTAATTGTGTCTCTTGGATTTTCAACATTCAACTCACATAAGCAGTAAAATTATGTTTATGTACAATTGCAAATGCTCATAAGAGGTGGGTAAAAGATGGTAAAAAGTTCAATAAAATTTTTATATATCTATATTATTATAAAATGACTCTAATAAATTACATTGAACATATAAAGTTATTATGTATCTATTTTGACCTAAAATAAATTTAAATAAAATAAATTATTATCTAAATAAAAAGTTATTTTTAACCAATAACTCAGTGTTTTCACTATTCATCAAAAATTGAATGTTTTCAGAAAAATACCAAAAAATCACCCTAGGCTAATTTCGATATTCCGAATCCAAAAATGATGTCCATTTTGAAAAATAAAATTCATAAAATCTCAAAAAGTGGGTATTAATATTCATAATGTCTAGTTTATATAATATTTTAATAACATGTCTTTGTTTAGTGAAACTCGGTATTGTGTACAACACACGCTATCGAGGAAGGTGGTGATTGTCTGTAATGAAAGCCAAGTCAGGGTTATGTATATTGAAATATTTATTTGTTGTTGCATATAATAGAATCCAACCATATTTCATTTATACATTGAATATATATATATATATACACTCAATGTTGCATAGAATAACTTCTATCAAACGAACTTGAAATTGTGTGTAACATGATCCAAGAATAGTGTTGTGTATACTAAAAGATAATACGGTGTTGCGTATAGCGTAAGATAATATTGGTGTAGCATACAACACAAGACATAAAATAAATTAAAAAGAATACTTCTCATAAAATCTATAGGTGTTACATTCTACCCCCCTTAAAATGAATTTCACCCTCGAAATTTGTCAAGGTTATAAATCGTTTACTACTTGAAAGATTCTTTCATAGAAACCCACATCGTAAAAAGGAATACTAAATCATCATTTTAAAAAGGAAAGTTAGAAACATAAAGAATACCCAAAGTAACTCATAATTGGGTTTACTTATAGGAGAATATAAGTGAAAATATGGATATGTAAAAGCAATCTAACCATCAGGTTCTGATAGAGAGTGGTAGAGAACATGGTTATGAAAAATCCAATAATCACGAAGCCATAAATTTGTGATGATCTAAGGTATCATGTGATTCATCGGATATGAGGATACTATGACAACATTTTTGTTTTCAATATCATTTCCCTAAATTTGAAAATTTTGAATTAGAAAAAATACTTACTTGATTTTGGTGCAATCTCACTATTGGTCATCCCATGAACAATTTCCACTTCATATATTAATGAAATGAAGTTGAATTTGTCATTAGTGATGTGTTAGAAGATCATGTGATAGAATTATGGGTCATTCCATCTCTCTCAAACAAAAGGTTAGAAATTTTTTTCAAATATACATAAGTCCATCTATGGTGAGGTTAATTTTACAAGATTCCAAAAATGGAATTATACTTCATCTATCATACCACTTGATAAAATAAAACTAGTTTCTACTAACCATGGACTTGCTATAAGCCAGAGGTAGGTGATAAAGGCATGTCGCACTTCGATTGTGGGTTCGATTCCCACAACATTGTCTGACATGATGGGTTTTCTCCCATCCTATAGGTTGTACCTTTTTCTAAAACAACATTATTATAACACTCCTACAATAATATCAAAAAATGTTCTATCCTTAAACAATAATATATTATGTCTAACTTAATTCATTCAAATATTTAGGCTTATCCAGAATACTTTGGTCTAAGCTCATCGTATAAAGAAAACGATTACGTGAAAGGTCACATAACAAGCATGTGAATACCATCTTTTATCCCCCATATATCATAAGATATATCTTGTTGGTCACATTCCAAACATGTGAATACATTAATCATGCATTATTTTGAAACATGAATTACCATAGAACTTTAGTGAAAACATGAATGCTGTCAAAAGTTAACTCTTTCCACATACCAAAATCCCAAAATTTCTATAGACTCAAACCATGATATCACTTTGTCCTTATATTAGTCATGAGATCATGAATACTATCAAACATTTAATTTTCTCCTTATCCCTTCATTATGTTCATATCATCTTCTTTTCAAAATCACTTTTCATGGTTACCGGTACCATTCAACATATAATTTCAAGTACTTTAGGAAAAACAACAGTGTAACAATCCTTAGATGTTTCTTTATTCTATAGTATCATGCATTATTTTTGATAATCATGCAATCATTCCACTGCCTTCTTAAACCATTGATCGAGCTTCGTCATTTTATTCCTCAACACTAATATCATCTCATATAACATTTTTAGTCTCTTCATCATCATTAACATAAATACTACTCATATAACCATGCTTCTTCTCTTCATGAGATTTTCATTTAGGGAATATATTTTCATAATGCTCGTACATTCCACATTTAAAAATATTAACCATTGTTGATGTCTTAGAAATACCCTTATCCTTTTCCATTATGTTAACTGGTCCTTTTACTTTGCAATTACAACCTCTGTGTCCTTATTTTCCACACCCAAAGCATCTTATAGTTCCTTTGAAACAATCTCCTTTATGCCTCTTCCCACATGATTTACATTAGGGAAATTGAACATTCTTTCCTCTATGATCATTAGGAAACTCCATCCTTCTCTTATTAGCTGAGTTAGGAAACTTACCAAAGTTGAGATTAATGATCATATTATGAGATTGCTGATTAGGCATAATAACGATGTTTGGACTTCCAAATCTAGTTTCATTTGGTTTCTCATGAAGAATATCATTACATTTTCCATAATATTCTCTATAAACATGAATCCTCATGTTTCCTGTCATTTCTTAAAACCCAAAAATAATAGTAGGAGAGGAAAAAATAATACTATAAAAACAACATAATCAAGGGGAAGTACATTCAATCTATAAAATCATAGGTTTAATCCTAGGTTATTCATGATCATTATCATAATTCTCATATTGTAACCTATACTTTATACTTAACCATACGGACATACCTAGACATACCATAGAAATATCTCTAGGGATCTCACTACAGTAACCACATCCTAGTTTCCAATGGTTGACTAAAACTTCGCTCTAATACCAACTGGAGCAGTCTGGATTTATTTCTAGTGGACTAGAATTTATACCTATCAGAGCACTCCATGGGTGGCTACACCCCCTGGGTGGGACACACCACCATCCCCTATGGTATCCATTTCCTCATGAATCCCTTGGGCGGAGAGCCATGCTTCTTCCAATGCTCACATGTGTGAGTTCCCAAGGATCAGAATCATTCCTACCTCCTTTTCTCTGATAACAACTATAGAGACCCAAATCTTGATGTACATGGACATTACATTACTTTTGTGGAATACTTAATACATCACAAAACAGACTCCAAATGACCGTATTAGTTTATTGTCTTTGAAAACTCAGAACATAATATTCTAATAATGGTGAATGATCTTCAACATATCCCATAAAGATCTTCTTTTTTCCTACCTAAAACCTTATTTTATATCTTCGGGGGAAAGAAAACATAAAAATGGTGAGCTCAAATGCTCAGTAAGGGTAAACATAGAAACATGAAACAATCCATAAACATTTGAACGTAAGAACATGAACATAAGACATAAAAATTAAGAGTAATGACATAAATCTTGACAATTCATAAGGAATAGATCATAAAGGAACATTAATCATGATAAATAACATGGGAACAAAACATGGAATGGTGGGAAACCATTAAGCACATTATTTTATTTCCATAGTAGCCAAGGCATTGCTGCCAAGACCATCGTAGTGGACAAAGTCCCTTACTAAATCGAGTTCACTCCTCATTCCAGTCATGTATCACTAAACTGGATTAACCTTCCATTCCATCCATGTCTATCTCATGAGATATAAATCTTTACCCAATTAATTATAGGGAGATATAGGTCACACTCATCTCATAATGAAATCATTCTTACTTGTGCCACAAAATAAACATAAATCAATAATTATAACCCAATGAACAAAATGGGTTTCATAAACATCATCCAATCATAACATAATCCATATAAAACAAATGGATATCATTTAATCAAAATAATAATCAAACCATGTAAATAATATATACATTATACTTTTAACAGAATCAATCTAAATAATGTCATCTTAGATGGAAAATAGTTTTGACAAAAAACATGAAATGAATTCTTGAAGAAAATATCCTTTCTTCTTCAATATCATTTTCTTTTCACAAAATGACACTCAATTTTAAATGAAAAGGACTTTATTGAAAATAATCATAAAATATTGTAGAGTAATCTTTATTAAAAAAAGGTATTATGAAACTGTAAAAATCCGTTCATGCTGTATAAGTTAAAAAAACATTCTTCTCGTACTTTTGTCAGAATGTAAAAAAGTACCTTGTATGGTAAAAAAAATATTCTATCCATACTACTTAGTAAAAGTAAAAAATGGGTAAAAAGGACTTTAAACATAATTTAAAACATTTTTATAAAACATGGACATGGATGATAACAATAACCCCATTAAATACATACGAATAAACAATCTCAGATAAGAAATAGATTGGAATAGTTATCCCTTACCTTATGTCCAATTTATTCTGTATGTGTCCGAGACTCTTGAATAGTGGGTTTAAACATATTATTATCTTGTAACAGAATTGTAATAATATTTATTATATCATATATGATTCACTTATGACTTTATATTAACCGTTCATTTGTCAATTCCATATTAAAGAAGTGTTTTGGGTAAAATCGTTTCATTTATCGTACGTGTTTGGACTTGTTGTTCTTGATATTATTATTATTTATATCATGATTTACTTACTTCAAGAATGTAAATCATGATTTATATATCATATATATTGATTATATATATATATTAGATAGATAAATGAAATGAAATACACCGTTCATGGAGACGGTAGGCCGTACGTATGCATGAACGTTGTTTTCCTTTCCAAATTGACTTGAATGGAAGTAAGTAGATGACATATATATATATATATATATACATAAATATAGTAGATTTATTATTTCATATATTTAATTATTATTCATTATATGTAATTTATAATCATTCTTAAATGGTTAACATGAAGAATGAATCTCATCGCGTCATGGAGACGGTAGTCCGTGCGTACGCACGAGTGATGATATCGGTCCCATAATTATTGAATGGAATTGGAGTGGATAATATAATATCTCAGAACATGTATCATGTTATAATAATCATATATAGTTATTATTTTCACCATTTTACCCATCCAAGTAAGGTGGTGGTAGAAAAACATATTACACCACGGCCTGGAGACGGTATTCCGTACGTACGCACACGTGGTGATTTTGTTTTTCGTAGGATGGATAGAAGGTGAAATAGGATTGTTTAATATTTATAATAACATATAATAATATATTTAATACTTATTTTATTACTTTATAATGAAAAAACTAAATAATAAGAAGTAGAGGAGGAAAGAAACATGAAAGAATCGGTCGAAGAGATTACCTCTTCTTCGACATGCCTCTTTTAAACTTCCTATTAGGGAACTAGATTTAGTCCTTTGAGAAGACCAGAACCTCTATGATATAATTATAAAGGTTTAAAAGATAAATTTTTAGGGGTCTTACAAGCTTTAAGGATCAAAATTGTGTAAAGAGGAGAGGGAGGGGGTTCCCTTTTATAAGGGAGGAGAGGGGCACCTTAGGAAAAACATAAAATATTATTTTATAATAAATTTATCTTTGGTTTATAATGGCTCCAAAGTGACTTATTTCGAGGATAGGGTTGGGATGGGTCAAAATTGTCTCAACCAATATGTTTTAGATAAGTTTAGGTTACCATTTTAACCTTATCATTTGGACTTCAATTTAAGTTATATAATTTATCTTTTACCGTGTATTCTTGTATTCTTACAATATATGGTTAATAAACTTACTATAAACTACCAATTGAACCCCAATTGGTTCATTAATGTCATATATATTATTATATAAGTCATTTGGGCGAACCTTTGATTTTTTGGACAATTATATCAATTAATAATATAATATCTATTATAAAAACTCTTTTATGTCAATTTTGACACTATTTTGTATTTTGTTTTCCCTAAATTCAAAACAGCATTATTTCTTAGAAAACAATTCATCTAACCAACCATAATATGTTATATTAACTTAGAAAATTATCTTATTTCAGAAAAATTCTAAAATTACATTTATTTGTGTACCTATATTATCAATTATGTTAATATTTCATTAATAAGGTAATTATGGCATCATCATTGTGTCAAAAATAAATTAAATTATTTAATGTCTAAAAAAATATAAATAAAATAATATTATGTAGGAAATATTTTTAGATTTCTAATGAATATTTATATACTAATTTATCTTATGTATAACCCTATATTAAAAATGTTTTAGTTATTAAATTTTGATTTTAACTCTTAAAACTCTTCTTTAAATAAATTAATAATAAGTGTCTTAATCTAATCCATGTGGACCTAAAGGGTAATATTTTATTCTTAAGGTTGTTTTTGGTCGAATTAAACTTATCAAATAGAATTATGACATGCGTTAGGGTAATAATAATATCATTTTTACACTTAATTACCCTATTTACTTTTAACCATGGTAAATAAAAGTAAAAAGATACTATTCAACCAAAATTATTTTTATCTTATTGTACCACATTTTACTCCTTGATATTAACCATTTCTCTTGGATTTTTGAAATTTAACTCACATAAGAGGTAAAATTAAGTTTTATTTACAATTGAAAATGCTCATAGGAGGTGGGTAAAAGACGGTAAAAAGTTTAATAAAATTTTTATATATCTATATTATTATAAAATGACTCCAAAGAATTACATCGAACTTATATAGGTATTATATATCTATTTTGACCTAAATTAATATAAATAAAATAAATTATTATCTAAATAAAATTTTTGTTTTAACCAATAACTCAGTGTTTTCACTATTCAACAAAAATTGAAAGATTTGAGAAAAATACCAAATATTCACCTGAGGATAATTTTGATATTCTAAATCAAAAAGTGAAGTCCATTTTGAAAGAAAAAATTTAAAAAAATTAAAAAATTAGGTATTAATATTCATTATGTTAAGTTTATATAGTATTTTAATAACATATCGTTGTTTAGTGAAACTCGGTATTGCGTACAACACACGCTATCGAGGAAGGTCATGATTGCGTGTAATACAAGCCAAGTCAGGGTTGTGTGTAGTGCTATATTCCATTTTTGTTGCATATAATAGAATCCAACCATATTTAATTTGTACATTGAATATATATATATATATACTCAATGTTGCATTGAATAACTTCTATCAAACTAACATGAAATTGTGTGTAACATGATCCAAGAATACTGTTGCGTATACTGCAAGCTAATATGGTGTTGTGTATAGCGTAAGATAATCTTGTTGTTGCATACAACACAAGATATCAAATAAATTAAAAAGAATACTTCTAATAAAATCTTGGGGAGTTACAGAACCTATGAAAATCACATCATAATCCCCCATTATCTTCCCTAAATACCTTGGTCACACCACCTCAAATCTATATGTTTAAAAAATTCCATGACACAACACCATCACCATGATACAATGATTCCAAAAAAGGACAATCCCAGAAATCAACCTCCCAAGAATATATCATATAATGGGTATAACCAAGCTATAATTAAACTCATGCAATATTAACAAGGATCTCACATAAGATAAATATAAAAACCAAACATGATAACCAACTCACATAAGATAGAATAAAAAATCCTTGATACCATTACACTACAACTATACCTCATCAATTTGTAATTGAACTTCCACTATAAAAAAATGGGATACCAAACCCTCAAGACTCACTATAACACCCTTATATTTTATGATATATATATTTTTTCAAATAAATTTAATTTCTTTGATAGCTTGCGATACAAATAACCCAGCGTCTAAATGAACCATAATATAGTATATCATTATATAATATGCATTAAATTTATTGAGTGAATAAGAATAAAAGAATTTATAAAACTATTTATAAATGTTTTATATAAATAAAATATATTTATAAATAATTTCTTAATTTTTATAAAATTATTTATGTTCTTTAGAAAAGAATTTTCATAAAAAGTGATTTTTATTGATTCTTGTGAGAAAATAATATAATTAATTTTTTCCAATTACAAAAAATGTATTTAAAAAAATGAACATAATTTTCAAAAAAATTATGTCATAATAATTAATGAGTTAAATTTTAATAAATTGTTCTTTTTAAAATGATTTTTCAGTGAATAGTTAATATAATATTTTTTATTGAAAACTAACTTTTCATATCAAGAATTACAATGTTATATTTTATTAATATTCATTAAAAGTAAAATTAGTTATTTTTATTTATGAGTAATCCATTTAATTTCATCACAATTAATTTTATATTGGATTTGGGTATAAAAATATTTTATACTTAAGAAAAAATTCAAGAAAATTATTTCTCATCGTGTTTTACATGTTTAATTTTAATTTATAATATTTCTATTCTATGAATAGAATTTTATAAAATGTATTATATATTTTTAATAATCATAATTAATATTATTAAATGAGTTAAAATTAATTTTTTTCATTACGAATAGTGAAAATATTAAAAATGTGTTACCATGATTAAGGATAAAATGGGTTTACTAGTGGGGTTAAACTAAGAGATAATGGTATGCTTTAAAATTAAAAATTTATAAATCCTATCGTATGGAAATATATAGGCCAAATTATATCCCAAATTATAATATATATCCATTTAGATAAATTTTTCTTGATTGTGATATTATTATATTTTAGTCTTTAAATAAATTCAAAGTGTGCCTCTCTCTCACTTACAAAAGGACACCGCTCCTTTCACTAATTCACACCAAATAGAGCCATATATATCAACAACCCCTATAAAATTATCTTTTAATGTAACCTATACATTATTTAAAGGTTTTTTTATAATGAAAATATCATTCTAAGGGTCATTAATAAGGGATATAAAGGAGGCCTAATAAATAAGAGACAATCATCCTAGCCAACCTTTTTCAATTTATTTCATCTTATACCTCTTCTAAAAATATGTTATTTATCAAAAAATAATAAATTAATTACACTAAATTTACTTAAATGTTATTATTATTATGGTACCACCTTTATTTACCCTCATTCCATAAAATGGGTGTGAAAGTAGCTCTCTTACGTATGTGTGGACTACTGTCTCCATGTGGCGATAAAATTCATTTTCCATTACCATTTTTCATGGATAGTTTTTATGAAAGGATTAAATTTTATATATGATATTTATGATATAATTACGCTTCTATAATTTTAATTCATATCTAACTTCTTACCTTCTAATTTATTGGAAAGTGATAATGTCGGTTGTGCGTACATGTGGACAATCACCTCCACAGAGCGATGTGATTCATTTTTCATTTTCAATTTACATTGAAAGAAAAAAGGTAATATTTAATGAATATATATGATATAAAAATTATTTTTTTATAGGTGAATTATTATTTACTCTTCTTTTGTTCCATCCATTGAAAATTGAAAACATTGTTCATGTGTACGTACGACCAACAATCTCTCTGAGTGGTGTAATTAATTTTTCTACCTCTACATTTTATAGATCACTCTCTATATATATATAATGAATATATATGATATGTATATCATGATTAATATTATTTATATGATGAAACCATGATAAAAGTATAAGGACCAAAACTTCCGATCTAAAACTCTAAAAAAATGAAACAATTAAATTTGAGAAACAATAATTTTAATAAGGATTTATTAATAAACCTGTGTTAAAATGTTATAAGTGGATCATATATGATATTATAACTATATAATATATCCTTTTATAAAATTATATTAAATTTAAATTTATTATATAATTTTTATAGTGCTTTCGAAGCAATTTTAACTTGATGTAAGAGATTTTCATCTAACATTTATTTCTTTGAGACATATTCCATATTCACCTCTTATTTATTTTATATGATGTATATAATGAAAATGAATGTATTTCATGATTTTTATGATCAAGTCTATGATGATGAAATTTCATTATCTACCTATAATGAATATAATATTATTTTTATATACATTATTTATTCATTCAATTTTAAAGTAATATTACCATTTTTCTCACTTAGTAATTACAATTATTGATAAAATGTTTTGTATAAAAACATGCTTTATTTCTTCTTTCGTTAGGAATCCTTTTCTCCCAAGTTCATGTTTTATTTAATATGTTTTCAAGAATATTTTTAATATTCTCCTGTGATTGATTAAATTAATTTTTAACAATTTTTTACTTATTAAAAAATTGTTTAAAAAGTGAAGTATTTTTCATTTTATGAATGATTCATTTTTTACTTTTTACCAAAAATGTGAAAGGATCCTTTATTTTAACATACCTCTCATAAACATAATTTCTCACCATCATGGCCACCAAATTATTTTTAGAAAAATTTAAAATTTTACATGTTTATTTTCAAATAAAATTTATACTTAAATGTTTAGAAAATTTATATATTTTAAATAATTGATTTCAAAATGAAAAGTATTTTTTCCTCAAGAAATATTCCATATATATTTTATAGAAAATTTTCATTTATGATAGCATACTTTTACATTAGATATTATTTACTATTATATTCTCCAATAATACCATCCTTATTTATTCTCTATATGATTTATGATTATTAGGATGACATGTTTATGACACACATTTTTTCCATGATTTATTCTATGATGAAATATTTAAATGCTTATAAAATATGCTTCCTTTAAACATGTTATGATATATGATAATTTATTTATGATATTGTAGAACTCATATAAATGGATTATGATTTTGTTGTCGGTGGTCCTATAATTATATATCCCTCTAATGTGTTGGTTAAATATGTGCATCTCAAGAGATAATAAGGTATGGAATTAGGAATGAACCCATTCCAGTGAGGGTCTAGACCACCATGAGAGTATTGGGAGTGAACCTCAACTAAGGATATGATGAAATAGTGATTTAACTAAATCCACTATGATAATCTTGGTAGTGAACCTTAACAATGTAAATGATTTTCTAAAATTTTGTGTATGATATAAACTTATGTATTATGCCAATTTTATGCTCTCATGGTTCATATTATTTGATTTAATTTTGATTCATCTCTTATGAACTACCAATATTTTTTTCATGATACAAGATTATGATTTCTGATATTCTTTTTATGGTTTTAAAATGATTGGATCATATTCTTATACCCTTATTCTCATGTTATTTTTAAGTCATCATTGTTATATCCCTTTTTACCCTTATTGATCATCTATGAGTATCCTTTATTATGATTACTTTCCCTAATTTATAAATAATGTTTTTAAGTATGTTATTTCTAATAACATTGATATAAGGGAAGATCTTTGTGGAATATATTGAAGTTATTTCCTGAACTAATAATATTGCCCTTTTCGACTCCAAAGACACAAAACCTTAGTGTTTCTAGCATGGATCATAATGTTATGTAATAAATATTCATCTTTTGAGATCAATTATCTATGTTTGAAAATTGTGGGTCATTTTATTCACACTCATAACCACAAATAAAGAATAGTGTTGCAACCCATCACTTCATTTTGCGACACATCACACTATGGATACCACTTATGATCTATTCATCTAGTCATGTTCAAACCACTGATTCAAATTGAACATATTCGATCAATCTAAAAATTCATCTCCAACATATTATATCTTCCTCTAAACTTCTTTTTTCACAACTAACACCAAGAAAATACAATATAACAGTTTAGGGTGGTCTATTCCATTACATTACAAACCTCTAAAAAATTCTCATCCTTCAGAATCTGAACCAAAAAAAGAAGAAAAATACCAACCACAAAACAAACCATACCTAATAGATATGTCTCATTTTAATATAATACTATCACCAAGCCTAAAAAATCACAAAATAAACAATATCAATCAAATCAAAACTAGATCAAGATTCTCAACATTAAGGAAAAAATGTTTAAAACAACTCAGGATACTGAGTTTTCATCTATGAATCATATTATTATATACACTATTTGAAGAAACTATGACTAATAAAATAGAAACTAGGGGAATGGCACACCCATACAACACCTTCTCTAAACGATCCTAAATTTCAACCAACGACACCATGAGAATTTCATCATCTTATTTATCCAACTCAACCCAATAAATTGTATGGGATTCATCATAAAGATACCTTAAAAGCTTCAGCACATAGATGAAATCACGGTTCTTATATAGCTACAAAGGAAGTGATAACAAATATGGAACCCCATCAACGCACTCTAACACCATCGAGGGACTGATAAAACAAGTGGAAATATCACTTACTCAAACAAATATCCACTTCTCATAGAAAGGGTTAAACTTTAAGAACATAAGATCTCTAATCTCAAACTCTTGAGGACTCCACCTTTGAACCACATATGAATTCGGATGGTCCCATGAAACTTTCACCTATTATCAAACCATTTATACCTTCCTAGTAATTCTCTTCACCGTATCTAGTACAAGGACCATAAACTATCAAACCTTAGTCTATCCTAGTAGATATTCAAAAGGTTTCTCATACAATACCTTGAATGGATCCATATCTATAGAAGGACGATGCCTATTATTATAATAAAATTAGACCAAAGGTATATTATTCATCCCTGATCCACCAAAATCATGAATGAATTCAAAAAACACGTCATCTAATTTATATATATCTTAATCCTTTTTCCAATCAATTTGAGGATGGAAAGTAGGGCTAAGGCACAACTAAGATCGATAATCATATTGAATGACTCCCTAGAATCATGAGGGAAGATTATAATCCCAATCATAGATAATCATATTAATCACCCCATGATTATTTACTACTTCTCTCACATAATTACTTTCCAAAACATCCATAGCACATGACTCCTTAATCAATAAGAAATGTGATGATTTCATCAACTGATCCATGATCATGAAAATAACATCACAACTTCCTAGATATTGAGATAAAATAATCAAAAAATTCAGTGAAATATTCTCCTAGTTTCACATTTTTATATTTAATGGTTTTATAAAACCTCCAAGAAGATGATTCTAAATTTTCTCATGCTGAAAAACCAATCACTATGACACAAACTCCACCACTAACAGCTTTAACCCTAACCACCAAAATTGATTCCTTAAGACATGATTTAGCTTTGATATACTTAGATTAACATCCAATGATGAGCTATTAAAATCATAAAGAAACACATCTCACAATTTCTATAGGATTGAGAAATTCCCTTCAAACAACACCCGATGTTGAACATTAACTTATCATCCATTAATAGTATCACCAAATATGACATGATCATGACAAACCTCCACATCAATATCTAAAAACTATGACTCATAAAATTTATATATCAAGGATGAATACACATTCATCAAATAAAATAATCCTTTTTCACTAGCCTTATCCATATCAAGATATGTTTCCATAATCTCCTCCATCATTATATAAGTATATTCATACATTAAAACTATATCTTTCCATGAATTCTTACTTAGTGCATTAACAACTACATTCCCTTTCCCCTATGTGTAAGATATCTCAAATTTATAGTAATATAAGAACTCCATCCACTACTATAGATGTATACTTAAAACCCACCAAGATAATATATACCTAAGGATCTTATAATCTAAAAATACTATAAATCATTCACCAATGAGGTTATGTTACCACAAAGTTAGAGAGAACACCACTTTACCAACTCAAGGCCATGGGTGGTATAGTTATACTCATGGGGATATAATTTACTAGATAAGAGAAAACTACCTTTTTTATATCAAAACTCACCCCAAGACAATATGATAAGCATCACATAAAATATTTAGTGTGACTCTTCCTTTGAAAAACAAATAAAAGGGGAACTGATCAACCTCTCCTTCAAGGATTCAAACGTTTACAAACACTATTTAGTCCCCAAAAAAGAAAGTACTTATTATTAGAGGTTGTTATAGGTTTCTCAATCCAATAAAAATCTGATATAATCCTTGGAAAATATCTTATGTGACTAAGGAAATGAAAAACCATTACAATATTCCTAGGTGCCTCCCAATAAACAACTACTTTGATCATTGAATAATCAGTCACCACTCCCTGATAAGAAATTATATAACACTAAATATTCACCTCATATATCAAAAGCCTGCATTCGGATGACTTTCTATAGAGATGATAGCTCCTATGGACCTCTAAAGAGGCTCTCATATGTTTTTCATGATCTTTCTCGAACTTCAAGTGAATGAGAAATTCATCGAAGAGAACTACGACATATTGATCTAAGAACTCAAAAACCATATAATTCATGAGTCTCGTTAAAATATATAGGGAGTTTATAACACTAAACAACATAACTACAAACTCTAGGTTCCCATAATGATACCTACAATAAATCTTCAAAATATTATCCTCTTTTACCCTCATCTGTTGATACCTTGACTAAAAATAAATATTCAAAAACCAACTAGATCACTTCAAGTGAGCAAACAAAAAATATTCAATTGTCTAAGAATAAGATTTGAATTTTACCTAGTTGAATCCCGAGTAGTCTATTCACATCATTAGACTAAATTTTTTTTCTTGGTGAATAACATTTAAGAACCCTATAGAGACACACTAAATAATATACAACCCTTTTATATCAAATAATCATTCTAAATCTAAAACTCTCATAACTCAAAAAGTACACCTTGATAAGGAGACATTGGAATCAAAGATATGAAGGGTACTAACTCTATCATGTGATCAATAATGTATTGTGTGGGTCACAACCAATTTATCGAAAAACATTCAAAAAAACTTCAATAACCCCAGGAAAAACAACCACCTAAACCTACACTGAGAACAATATCAACTTCTCTATCTGAAAAAACAAGGGCTCTAAGTACCTATAACCCATCTGATGGTCATACTCTCCCACAACATTTTATGGTGTCCTTACATTTCTAAGAACTCAACTATCCTCAACAACTAATCAAATATAACATTCACAAAGTATAACTTTTACAATATAAGAATGAAATTATATGGTTGTATTTGTAATAGAAATATGTACTCCAATGAATTATGTTTTATAATCAACAAATCATAGCCTTGACACACATCAAACATATTATATTGACATCCTAATAGTGGAGTTAACACTAGGGGAATCCAAACCCTCTCCACCATAAGTACCATGGTGTGGACCAAGATGATTGTAATATTGGAATTTGAAGCTATATAATCAAATAAAGAATAGGTCAAGGTATAAGATAAATAGATTGAACCTGGGGTTACCTCTATCCCACCTTGAGCTAACATCTTCATAGAATAAAACTAACCATTCCATACTTATCTTCCTGGATAGACCTACTGATGTCAACCTCCATGAACACACTCAGTTATATGCCCCTAAGGATGAGGGATGGCACAAGGATATACCATACATACTCTATATCCTCTTGAATTACTAAAATCCTCATGACCCTACTGCTGATAAGGACTCAGAGTCAATTTTTGATGTTGTTGTTCAATTGGAATATCGAATTAATGAGTCGGATTTTCCATGTTTAATTTTTTGATATTTTAAGGATTATTTTAGATACTATGCGCTAAGATAGTGTGTGATTTTCTATCTTAGTGTTCCTAAAATAAATGTTTTAAATATATTTAATATATTAAATATATTAAATATATTAAATATCACACAAGTGTAGTTTTCCTAAAAATATGGAATAAATTATAAATGGGGGACCATATTAGAAATCAGAGAGCGCCATTGAGTTCAGAATGTGTGGTTCACTGGTTGTGTGACATAACCTTGGTTGATTCATGGAGTTTATGAAAAATTCATCACAGATGTGAAATAAATAAAATAAATAATTAAATAAATTTGTTTTGCATTGATTTTGTAGCTGATGTGTCTTTTAGTAGTCTGTTATGATGTAATTCTAGGGTTATCTATATAACCATGTAGTGATTAGATAACTCTTGGAGAGAGAGAGTAGTGGAGGATCCCTATCAGAAAAACATCCACAGGATCATGGATCAATGATAAAACAAAAATGGAATCAAAGGATATCACTAGTGAGAATGACACTACTTCATTCTTCATAAATGATTGATCTAAATTACGCTGGTATGTTTGTTTGATTTGTTTTTCTTTCCCTGTTTTTATCTCTATGATGAACATGGACCAATCAACCAATCTATTGATATATGGATTATTCGTATTGTGGGATGGATTAGATTAATCGGGAATTGGGAGAATTTATTTATGATTTAGTTTTTATCAATATTCATTTTTTATTTTAATTTAAATTAATTGAGGTTTACATAAACATTTACCAACGTCCATTCCTCATGATCATTTTTTTTATTTTATTCCATGATTCTTCATTCATCATGGGTGTTCTTTGTTTGTACCATAGTTGAATGTATATCAAAAATTTGAACATTGCATGCTCGATTCTTGGTGCATCAGTTTGAAATCATAGATCTATAATCAACATGACACAATGGTGGTGCAATGACGGAGATAGAAGTGGATCAAATTTTGTAAGTACCTAGTTTTTTTATTCAGTGTGCAATAAATAACATCATTTGAAGGAATTTTTCGAACAAATCAAAGAGTAGGATGATGTTGTTTGTCTATGGAAAGGCTCAGCCAATTTAACTCCATGTTTTTTTGGGATAGGAACCACCAAAATGGTTTCTAGAAAACCAACGAAACATAAAGAAACTAGAATTGGAAATATGTAAATTTTCACACTACACGATTGGTAACGTAAGACCACACACTATGTACGTCCCTCCTGGAGGTAGCTAAGGTTTTGGAGAAGGTTAAGTACCATAGGGTTTATTGCCCTATCACATGACATGTGACCTCTCCCTGGTGGCTTGGCATGTACCTCAGAGGTTACAAGGACAGGGGTTGAATTACATAGCACGTTGTGTTATCCCACAAAAAAAATGGCTTGGCAGGATTTACAGAGGTGTACCCATGTACTGGTACACAAGAAGAGAACATAAGAAAATAACACATCTTGTACTATTACATGAACACGGACATGGTACATGGTTCATTTACATAGGTAGGACCTAAGATTAATGGGATGTTACATGTAACCCTAGTAAACTTCGTGTACTTCCATAAAGTTGACTTGGAGCCCTTGTCCTCTATATCTTGGAAAACATTCTTTTGTGTGTGTCCCCCATAACTATTCATCAAGGGTTAGTATGGAATCACCTCCTACACATAGGAAAACAATACCTTCAGTAAGAAATCTTTGATACAGTTATTGGAATCCTTATATAAGGCTCAGAGTGAGATATTTTATTCATCTTTATTCCCTTGGTGGAGTTCATGTTATCATCGTGACCAACTTTAAAAGGGTTATGATCTTCTAAATACTGAGTTAATATATATTATGTTGTTGGTATACCTTTTTTACATGGGTGTGATCCTCATATGTGAATTGTATCTCCTTACACCTTCAGTGTGTACTTCCTATGCAGATAACCGATGATAAATATCTCTCAAATAAATGTAATCTGTTTAATTAAACTCTGGATTATGTTCTCCCAGATGAGTTATATATATAACTTTCAAGATAGAATCCTAGGCTTGCATTATATTTGTGAATTTACCTCCAAACTGTGTTTCTTGGTTGATTATATCAACATATTCTTATTATATGTTATTTGGACATATATATATATGTAGATAAGATTTAATTTTATTTTTTTATGCTTTGTGGGTTTGGGGTGTCCTACTGGGTATTAATATACTCACCCCTTCATGGGATTTTCCAAAACATGTCCTGTCTTGTGCAGATGACCGACCTCTTGATAGATTCTTAGATGGACCAAGATGAGAAGATGCATAATGATACTAGATAGACCAAGGTGTGTTCGTGTAGTATCATGACAGTAGTTCCTAGTTCTACTTTTATATTGGACTTATTTTCAGACTCATTGTGCTAGTATAGTATTTAGACATATTTACGTTCCTTTAATTCCGGTTGTACTCTTGTTGTGGTATTTTGATATATCCATGGATGGTTATTCAATATTTTTTAAATTTTAGAATTTTATATTCTTGTAGATGTGTGTGTGTGGGTGTACATGTACTTAGGCTAAGTCCTCCCATGTCATTTGTAAAGACCCATAAAATTCAAGGAAATTTTTTTCTTAATTTTCTTTGGGATTTTACAAGAACTCAGTTTCTGACAGCACCTGATTCTGAGGCCTGGTGTGCCCGGAATCATTTTCCGAAGTTCGGCTCGGGTACGTTCAGTGAACGAATGAGCGGGTTTTTCTAAATTTTGAACCGAAGCTCGGAATCGAATTCTGAGGGCACCGATGGAATCTCAGTGCCGGTAATTTATTAGAAACACCTTTTCTGGAGTTATGTTTTCTCGGGTGTGGTTTTTAAATTTTTGGGTTAAGTAAAGGAATAAAATAAAAATTGGTCGCACCATTTTTATTTTGCTTAAAGTCGTTTAACCTAAGCTAAGTGTTTGGAGTGGGACCCACAATATCATACCCTCTTGGTAGGATATTTGTGAGGTGGGGCCCACATGAGCCCCACCGTTTCATTCAACTTCCTAAACCCCCTTTTAATTGAGGTAACGCACCCACACCCCTAATAAGTGGAAGTCAACCCTTGCGTTTTTTCTGTTTATGAAACGCCTCAATTAATTTGGGAGGCTTAAACGTGGAAATTAATTCAATTAATTGTTTTATTCGTTTTTGAATTTCAAAGACGTTGTCTTGTGCTTTAATAAAATAAGACAACTATTATTTTATTAGGGGTTGGTTGTGCAAGAGGGTTTGGGGGAATTCACTCAAGCCGTGGAGC
Organism: Viscum album; assembly: GCA_963277665.1. Classification (NCBI taxonomy): domain Eukaryota; kingdom Viridiplantae; phylum Streptophyta; class Magnoliopsida; order Santalales; family Viscaceae; genus Viscum; species Viscum album. The sequence continues at coordinate 1,162,375,356 of OY728126.1, forward strand.
ACTCCTTCCTCGACGAAGAACGCGAAGAACGTGAAGAACGCCGACCTCTGACGAAGGTTGATAGGAACGCTGGATCCTCGAGAATCGACGACGTGACACCGACAAACCCTTTCTCGGCGACGCGACGATCCTCCTTCTGCGATGTTTTCTTCCATGACGGTTAATTCCGCGACGAATCCTCGCTCAAAGAATTCGATGAGGTAGGGGTTTATTTTAATTGTTTGTTCATTTTTACGTCCATCGCTTTCTTCTTTTCAATTTGAGCCGCCTGATATCGCAATAACAGGATGATCTCAGACCGCACAAACACGGTCGACCCTCCTCCCCCTTGTTGGTTTGATTTTGTTGCGGCACGTGTAAGGCAGCGCAGTGCCAAAGCATAGCGCGGGAAATTTTAAAGGAAGGGCGGAGAAGCGTAGCACCGTCGCACCGCGACATTGAAGACGAAATAAATTGTGGCGCTGTCGCGCCACACCGGAGAATAACGAAAACACCATGACTGGAGTAGGGCCGCAACAGAGGGGCATGGCACCCTCGCGCCGTGACAGACGCATCAAGGGCGCGGCGGATCAAGGACCGGCGGCCGGTTCCGAGCCACCGGCGTCGGAGTAGGGGGACCGGCCAGCGCCGGTCCCATGGCGGCAGCAGCCAGCCGGCTGGTGTGGGCCGGCCAATCAGGGGGAAAACCGGGGGTTTATAACCCCCGGTCGGCCAGTAGGTGCGGCCCCCCACATGGGGGTCGCGGGTTCACTATGCAGGGGGGGCACCCCCCCCCCCCCCCTCTTCGCTCGACCGTTACGGCCGAGCCGCCTAGCCGCTGGCCGTTCCAGCGCATCGAGTCAAGCCGCACCCAGGCGGGCCAGACCCGGACCCAGTTCGGGCTGACCCTAGGGGTATCGGGTCGGGTCGGACCGGGCTCGAACCCCCTAATTTCGGACCTCTTTCGGTCTTTTTCCCATAACATGGGCTGCAGACCTCCTATCGATGCACTGTCATCTACGATGCGATCCTTGGATCGAGATGGTCGTTTCGGTATATATTACTCAAGGTTTCGGAGAACTTTGGGTTCGGTCGGGTTGGTTCGAACACGAAACTAACCGGACCCTCGGAGCGGAAACACTTATGACTTGACCTCCGGACGTCTGATTGACGTGTCATCAACTTTGATGGATTTCTCTTAGTGATATGGACCTTCTGGATTACTCAAATCGAGGTTTGGACACAGTTGGAGTATGGTCATGTTGGTTTTGACTTAAAAACCAACCGGGCCCCTGGGACGAAAAAGCCAATAACTCTCAGACCGGGAGTACGATTAACGCGTCATCTGTGATGTTGGGTTCATGTTGACGATACGGAACTTTTGGAAACATAAGCTTCGGACTACGTGTCAGTTGATGTATCGGCCCCTCGGCTCATGGAGCAGCCCCTCCTAAACGAGATTTCTGTGTGTGGGAACCCTAGAGCTAGCTGCGACTGCGACGACGATGACGACTATACAGAACTCTTCTGTGGATTCGACGGTGACGACTACAGCACTCAGCGATCCTACATGGATCAATGATACCCATCCTGTGTGGGTCATATCCTGTGTAGGTCAGCGCTCAGCGGTCCTATGTGGGCCAGCGCCTACAGATCATGTGTGGGTCTAATCCTATGTGAGTCATTACGGGGGTTAGTTACCTATCGATCCTTTGTGGGTCATTGCGGGGGTTAGTACCTATCGATCTTGTGTGGGTCCGACGGCTTAGATGAATCAGTGGCTACATATGATCATCTCTATCGTCTTACGAAAAAGTATACCTATGTGAGATGAATCTTGACTTTTAATCCTTATCTTCGATAAGTTTGACTCGATATCCTGTGTGGATTGCGTTATTCTTTCATGTGTGGACTGGGTTGTACTTGGGCTCGGATGTTGGAGTCGAACTGGAATTGATGACTTAGGTATATGTATGGGCATATACCAAAGTAGTGTCAGATGTTACTTCGTGATTTCATCTTTCCTTTGTGTATTATCCTTTGTGGATTATGGGAGACCTTTGGGGGTCTTGGGGTCCCTACTGAGTAGCTTATACTCACCCATGCACGGGCTATGCCCGCACTACGTTGTGTTTGTTGCAGACGACGGACAGCGCTGATCGTGGGTTGAGGCTTGCGGAGTAGGACGATACCTGGAGGTAGACCACTGGGCGGGACATACTCGAAGCGGATGGTTGGACCCGAGGAGTTTTGGAGGATATTTGTACCCACCCTTCATGTGGGACTTCCAGTGGACGGCTCGAGGCTGTGACTTTACTTTTCAGTTGATGTACTCCCTTTTTCAGTTGTACTTTACTTTCAGTTTGGGTTTGTATTCTGGCCCACTTACTTTTCCACACTTACTGTTGTTCCCAGTTTTTACTTAGTTTATACTTCTGCTTGCTTGCTCTGTGATGTTTGTTTACTTTACAAAGGCAATGCCTTCCCTTTTTACTGGGAATTACGCCTTGGTGCTAGTCGCCAGCCCCTGGCCTATGGAGGGCGGGCTTGGGGTAGTCACGGCATGGGCCCTGAGGATGGGTCGTGACAAATTGGTATCAAAGGAGTTCAGTTCTACCATAGAACTCAGGACTCTGATCTTTTCTATGTGAAGAAATAGTGTTAAGGGTATCGAGTGTGGTTATCAGTCCAGGGAGTCCAGTGTTGGTGCGGCAGCCGATGTATCCGTACACCAGGACTCTGACTTCTGATTTCCGACTCAATGCACGAAAACATTGATTGGATGTGTGTTTCATGTTTTCTTTGTGATTACTTTGTGACAGCTCACCAGGTATATTGTTGACCGTGGTGCACCTGTTTCTTTTCAAGATGGCCCCACGATGGCAGCCACCTAGGGTTTCGAGCATTGTGCGGGACGACAACCCACCGAGAGACGAGGCATCGGTACAGGGCCCTTTAACAGCAGAGGCACCGGCGGTACCACTACTAGCCGAGAAACCGATGCTTCCAGCCCCACCGCTAACGATGCACGTCTCCTTAGTGCATTGCAAGAGTTTCAGCGTCAGTGACCGCCTAGGTTCCGCAGGGAGATGGACCCTCAGGAAGCCGAGGATTGGCTGGAGGCAGTTGTACGAGTTTTCAGGTTAGTGAGGACACCAGCTGACCTCATGGTGATCCTCATAGCGAGCCTCCTGCATGCGGCAGCAGGCAGATGGTGGAGCTTGATGCTCCAGGTGCACGACGAGGCATCTCTCCTCTAGACGGACTTTGAGGGACTCTTTCGCTTGGAGTTTGTCCCAGCCACCCTCCGTGCGGTGCGCATCCAGGAGCTTCTACAAGTGTGGCAGGGCAGCTTGACAGTCACCCAGTACTCGGAGATATTTACAGATCTCTCGCGCTATTTGACGGACATGGAATGGGACCCATTCTTCCGAGCCCGGACCTTCGAGCAAGTATTGGGGCATGAGATCAGGGCGTCGCTGATCTCCCTCAGCATTCCGACACAGGCAGGGGTACTGGAGCGAGCCCTTCTCATCGATAGCTTCCTTGTTGAGCCTACATCAGCAGCGAGACCTACCGTAGGGTGGCACGTAGTAGAGTCTTCTGCAGTAGGCAGTCAACGGATGAATCAGGGGTCCAGGCAGACCAGACCCTCAGGCAGACGAACTCCGGACACTGGCTCAGAGGTGCGGGGCACTCAGTATAGAGCCAGCCTTTCGAGAGGCAGACAGTGCTAAGCATGCAGCAGGCAGGGCCACATGGCTCGTGACTGCCCGACCCGTCGTACCGAGGAGCAGCAGACGGTTGAGGGGCCACCCAGGCAGAGGCAGAGGGTCGACCGTGGCGGCCTGCCTGGAGCAGGCAGATGAGGCAGAGGAGCTAGCCAAGCGGCAGGTGGTGGGCGACACTTTGAGGCTCTACCACCCCCACCACTAGGAGGTCCACCCCGACCACAGGGAGCTGGCGGGGAGAGACATGCACAGCTCTAGGCAGCAGAGTCCTATGACCACGGTGCGCCTAAGATGATTTGAGGTACTATCTCGGTCTAGTCCACCCTTACTGCAGTTCTTATAGACACAGGAGCGAGTCATTCTTTCATTGTCGCTGCCCTTTTTCGGATCTCGGAGATTCCGACAGAGCCGTTGGCTCGATCCTTATGGCTAGAGACTCCTACGGGGGCAGAATCGACGATTACGCATTGGTGCCGGCAATGTGAGATTACTCTAGGAGGCAAGAGCTTCGGCTAGGATCTTCTTGTAGTGTCGTCGAGGCCTTACGACATCATCTTGGGCATTGATTGGTTATCTATAGTCAATTCTCATATTGACTGTATTAGGCGCAAGGTGGGATGTGTACGCACCGACGGGAGCCGGTTCACCTTCACCGGAGAGAAGGGAGCCTTTGCAGCACAAGATGTACTCATGCAGAGGAGAGGACAGCCCATCTCTCATCAGTTGTCTAGCCTCATCCTAGGAGCAGTTGACGTGCGGAGTCCTAGTTTTCCTGCAGTGGTGGATCAGTATGCGGATGTTTTCCCCGAAGACATTCCAGGACTACCTCCTCGAAGAGAGGTAGACTCTTTTATTGACCTATACCCCGGTATAGCCCCGAAATCCACCCCATCATATCGGATGGCTCCCGCCAAGCTTCGAGATCTACGGGTACAGCTGGAGGACTTGCAGGGCAAGGGATTCATCCGACCCAGTGTTTCACCTTGGGCTTCCCTAATATTGTTTGCCAAGAAGGCGGATGGGAGCTTGCGACTTTGTGTCGAATATCGTCACCTGAACCAGGTGACATTGAGGAACAATTATACGCTACCGAGGATTGACGACCTCTTCGATCAGCTCAAGGGAGCACGGTGGTTCTTGAAGATAATCCTCAAGTCAAGCTATCATCAGCTCAGAGTTTAGGACGAGGACGTGCATAAGACGGACTTCAGATGTCGGTATGGCCACAATGAGTTCTTGGTTATGCCTTTCAGCATGACCAATTCTCCAGCAGTGTTCATGGGACTCATGAATCGGATCTTTCATCTATACCTCGATCTATTTTTCATGGTCTTCATCGATGACATTTTGATATACTCGACGACTGAGGAGGAGCACACCTACCCCTTATAGGTTATACTAGACACACTCCGAGAGCACCAGCTTTATGGTAAGCTCTCTAAGTATCAGTTCTAGATACGTGAGGTCCACTTCTTGGGACATGTCATCTCTAAGGCGGGAGTTGCGGTGGATCCTGCTAAGATCGAGGCAGTGCTTGCTTGGGAGCCACCTAGGAGCGTGACAGAGGGGCGAAGTTCCTTGGTTCTAGCTGGGTACTACCGGAGATTCGTTCCAGACTTCTCCAGATTTGCAGCACCACTCTCAGCTTTGACGAAGAAGGGGAAACCCATTGTGTGGTCAGACAGATGTCAGCAGAGCTTCCAGGAGCTGGGACAGAGATTGACCAGCGCGCCTATCTTGAGGTTGCCGGAGGAGGGAATTGGTTATGTAGTTTACTGCGATGCATCAGGGACCGGACTCAGATGTGTCCTGGTGCAGGAGCGGGCAGTGATCGCCTATGGATCACGTTAGTTGAGGTAGCATGAGCTGAACTACACTACCCATAACCTGGAGTTAGAAGCATTGGTCTTTGCTCCGAAGATGTGGTGGCACTATCTGATGGGCGAGCGCTTTATAGTCTATTCTGACCATCAGAGTCTCAAGTACATCTTCTCGCAGAAGGACCTGAACGTGAGACAGCGACGATGGCTCGAGTTCCTCCAGTACTATGACTTTGAGATATTTTATACTCCTGGAAAGGGGAATGTAGTGGCCTATTCCCTCAGCAGGAGGAAGGGCATTTAGCTACTTGGGGAGGCGATAGAGCAGCTAGCCGCTTTGCAGATATCCTTCATGGATAGATATGGAGCAGCCTTCCTTCAGTCACTCACAGTCACTCCTCCACTAATGCAGCGGGTCAGAGAGGCACAGTGTGGGGATGCTGACTATGAGACGCGGCATGCGCAGATATCCTCAGGACATGAACCTGATGGATTCTTTATGGGAGGAGAGCACGATGTCCTTTTCAGAGGACATACCATGGTACCAGCTACTTTACATGAGGAGGTGCTGAGAGAGTTTCACACTTCCCCTTTGGCGGTACATCCTGGAGTGGCGAAGATGTACTAGTATCTCAGACGACAGCACTAGTAGTTGGGTATGAAGAAGGCTATGGGAGAGTTCGTTTCTCGATGCCTCACCTGCCAGGAGGTGAAGGCAGAGCACCAGGTACCAGTAGGCTTGGTACAACCCTTGGAGTTCCTGGAGTGGAAGTGGTACGGGATATCTATGGACTTCGTGACTAGACTTCCACGCACTTCCAGAGGTCACGACTCCATTTGGGTGATTGTCGACCGACTCACCAAGTCAGCTCACTTCTTACCCATCAGAGAGTAGGGCTCAGTGGAGAGCTTGAGAGGCCTCTACATTCATGAGATTATACGGCTTCACAGTGTTCCATCATCTATCATCTCTGATCGAGATGCTCACTTTACTTCCCGGCTTTGGAAGGGGTTTCAAGAGGCGTTTGGGATGCATCTAAGTTTGAGCACTGCCTTTCACCCTCAGATGGATGGTCAGAAGAAGAGGACCATTCAGACTCTCGAGGACATGCTCCGCGCATGTGTCCTTGACTTTGGTCGTAGCTGGGAGGACCACCTACCCTTGGTGGATTTCGCATACAACAACAGCTACCACTCCCCCATCGGGATGGAACCATGTGAGGCGTTGTACGGCCGGCCTTTCAGATCACCTCTGTGCTGGATAGACCCTAGGGAGTCAGCACTTGTGGGACCAGAGATGGTCCAATCCACAACAGAGAAGGTCCAAGTCATCCAGGAGTGGATGAGGACAGCTCAGAGCTGGCAGAAGTATTATGCTGACAGGGGGCAGAGGCCACTAGAGTTTGAGGATGGCGACCACGTCTTCTTGCGGGTCTCACCTCGATGTGGAATACGGAGATTTGGCCGAGGCGGCAAGTTATCTCCATGCTTCATCGGACCATTCTAGGTCCTCAGCAAGTTTGGTGAGGTGGCTTATCGCCTGGCTCTACCACCTCAGTTGCACCGGGTGCACGACATCTTCCACGTATCTCAGCTGAGGAGATACGTGCATGACCCGGCGCATATCATTGACCATGGGGAGCTGGACATTGATGATGGGGAAACTTTTGCGTAGGTCCCAGTGGATATTGAGGATCGAAAGGAGCGGGTCCTACGTGGATGGTCGATTCCTCTAGTGTGCATCAGATGGCAGCACGGGAACCTCCAGAGGACAACTTGGGAGCGGGATGCTCAGATGCGTGCTCAATACCCACTTTTTTTCCTAGTTATGATGTATCTTTATGGGGACGTAAAGCCCTGAGGTGAGAGTAATTTAAAGACCCGTAAAATTCAAGGAAATTTTTTTCTTAATTTTCTTTGGGATTTTACAAGAACGCAGTTTCTGACGGCACCTAATTCTGACACCTGGTGTGCCAGGAATCATTTTCTTGAAGTTTGGCTCGGGTACGTTCAGTGAACGAACGAGTGGGTTTTTCTAACTTTTGAACCGGAGATCAGAATCGAATTCCAAGGTCACCAATGGAATCTCAGCACTGGTAATTTCATAGAAACACCTTTTCTGGAGTTTCATTTTCTCGAGTGTGGTTTTTAAATTTTTGGGTTAAGTAAAGGAATAAAATAAAAATTGGTCGCACCATTTTTATTTTACTTAAAGTTGTTTAACCTAAGATAAGTGTTTGGAGCAGGACCCACAATATCAGACCCCTCTAGGTAGGATATTTGTGAGGTGGGGCCCACATGAGCCCCACCGTTTCTTTCAACTTCCTAAACCCCCTTTTAATTGAGGTAACGCACCCACACGCCTAATAAGTGGAAGTCAACCCTTGCGTTTTTTCTGTTTATGAAATGCCTCAATTAATTTGGGCAGCTTAAACATTGCAATTAATTCAATTAATTGTTTGATTCGTTTTTGAATTTCAAAGACATTTGCTTGTGTGTTAATAAAATAAGACAACTCTTATTTTATTAGAGGTTGCTTGTGCAAGAGGGTTTGGGAGAATTCACTCAAGCTGTGGAGCACTCCTTCCTCGACGAAGAACGCAAAGAACGCGAAGAACTCTGACCTCCGACGAAGGTCGACAAGAATGTCGGATCCTCGGGAATCGACGACGCGACACCGACAAACCTTTTCTCTGCAAAGTGAAGATTCTCCTTCCGTGACGCCTTCTTCCGCGACGGTTAATTTCGCGATGAATCCTCACTCAATGAATTCGGCGAGGTAGGGGTTTATTTTAAATGTTTGTTCGTGTTTGCTTCCGCAACTTTCTTATTTTCAATTTGAGCCGCCTAATATCGCAATAATGGGAGGACGTCGGACCGCATGAACGCGGCCGACCCTCCTCCCCCTTGTTGGTTTGATTTTGTTGCGGCAAGTGTAAGCAAGCGCGGTGCCGAAGCACCGCGCGGGAAATTTTAAATGTAGGGCGGATAAGCGCGGCGTAGTCGCACCGTGCCGTTGAAGATGAAATAAATCACGGCGTCGTCGCGCCGCACCGGAGAATCAGAAAAACACTGCCGCCGGAGCAGGGCCGCGGCGGAGGGGCGTGGTGCCATCGTGCCACGTCGGACGGGTCAAGGCCACGGCAGAGCAGGGACCGACGGCCGGTTCCGGGCCGCCGGCGTCGGAGTAGGGGGACCGTCCAATTCTGGTCCCGTGGTGGTAGTAACCGGCCACCCGGTGCGGGCTGGCCAATCAGGGGGAAAACCGGGGGTTCGTAACCCCCTGTCGTCCAGTAGGTGCGCCCCCCAAATGGGTGATGTGGGTTTACTACGCGGGGGGGGCAGCGCCCCCCCCCCCCCCCCCCCCTCTTCGCTCAGCCGTTACGGATGAGCCGCCTCGCTGCACCAGCCGGGCCACGCCGCGCCCAAGCGGGCCAGACCCGGTTTGGGCCGACCCTGGGGGTATCGGGCCGGGTCGGACCGGGCCCGAACCCCCTAATTCCTGACCTCTTTCGGTCTTTTACCCATAACATGGACTGGAGACCTCCGATCGACACACCGTCAGTTACGATGCGATCCTTGGATCGAGACCGTCATTTCAGTATATTATAAACAAGGTTTTAGAGAACTTTGGGTTCGGTCGAGTTGGTTCAAACACGAAACCAACCGGGCCCTCGGAGCGGAAACACTTATAACTTGAGCTCCGGACATCGAATTAATGTATCGTCGACTTTGATTGATTCCTCTTAGTGAGACGGACATTTTGGATTACTCTGCTCGAGGTTTGGACGCATTTGAAGTATGGTCGGGTTGGTTTTGACTTAAAAACCAACCGGGCCCCTGGGACAAAAAAGCCAATAACTCTTAAACCGAGCGTCCGATTGACGCACCGTCTGTGGCGTTGAGTTCCTGTTGATGATACAGAACTTTTGGATTCATCAACTTTGGACTATGTGTCAGTTGATGTATTAGCCTCTCGGCTCATGGAGCGGACCCTCCCGAACGAGCTTGCTGTGTGCGGGAACCCTAGAGCTGGCTGTGACTGCGACGACGATGACGACTGTACAGAAATCCGTCGTGGATTCGACGGCGACGACTACAACACTTAGCGATCCTACATGGATCAGTGCTACTGGTCCTTTGTGGGTCAGATCTTTTGTGGGTCGGCGCTCAGCGGTCCTGTGTGGGCCAGCGCCTATAGATCATGTGTGGGTCATTGCGGGGGTTAGTTACCTATCGATCCTTTGTGGGTCATTGCGGGGGTTAGTACCTATCGATCTTGTGTGGGTCTAATGGATTAGATGAATCAGTGTCTACATTTGATCATCTCTATCGTCTTACGAAGAAGTATACCTGTGTGAGCTGAATCTTGACTTTCAATCCTTATCTTCGATAAGTTTGACTTGATATCCTGTTTGGATTACAATATGCTTTCCTATGTGGACTGGGTTGTACTTGGGCTGGGATGTTGGAGCCGAACTGGAATTGATGACTTAGGAATATGTATGAGCATATACCTAAGTAGTGTCGAATATTACTTCGTTATTGCATCTTTCCTTTGTGGATTATCCTTTGTGGATTCTGGGAGCCCTTTGGTGGTCTCAGGGTCCCTACTGAGTAGTTTATACTCACCCCTGCACGGGCTATGCCCACACTACATTGTGTTGGTTGCAGACGACGGACAGTACTGATCGTGGGTTGAGGCTTGCGGAGCAGGGCGGTACCTGGAGGTGGACCACTTTGCGGGACATACTCAGAGTGAACGGCTGGACCCGAGGAGCTGTGGGGGCTATCTGTACCCACCCTTCAGGTGGGACTTCCAGTGGATGGATCGAGGCTACGGCTTTACGTTTCAGTTGATGTACTCCCTTTTTCAGTTGTACTTTACTTTCAGTTTGGGTATGTATTCTGGCCCACTTACTTTTCCGCACTTACTATTGTACCCAGTTTTTACTTAGTGTTTACTTCTGCTTTCTTGCTCTGTGGTGTTTGTTTACTTTACAAACGCAATGCCTTCCCTTTTTACCGGGAATTATGCCTTGGTGCTAGTCGCCAGCCCCTGGCCTATGGAAGGCGGGCTTGGGGTAGTCACGGCACGGGCCCCAAGGATGGGTCGTGACATCAGTGATATTCCTACATGGTGTTATTCACTAGCCCCTGGCCGATTGGGATGCGCTTGGGGATTCGTGGAATGAGACCCATTGGGACAGGTCATGAAAGAGTGGTATCAAAGGAGTTAGTTTTATCATAGGACCAGAATCTGTGATATTGGTTTGGGGAAATAGTTTTAAGTGTTTTGAGTTTGGATTTCAGGCCAAGGACTCCATTTTTGGTGGAGAAGCTGGCGTATCCATACACCAAATCTCTGATCACATTATTTTCTAATTGGTACATGAGATCACTAGATTCATGGAAAACAATGATACATTCATCATATAGGAATGGGTTGTGGTTTCCATGTCCTTATTTAGTCTCTTCACTAGATATACTCAATGATTGTGGTATATTGTTTTTTATTTTGGATACCTATGTGATGTATTCCAACTAGGATTCTGCATTAATATCATGAGGATGATACAATCAGTGGTGAGGCATCGATACAGGGACCAATTCCTTTGTTTCTACCTCCAAGTGGTGTACTAACTATACCACCACCTGTAGAGAAGCCGATGGTACCCACAGTTCTAACAGATGAGGTACATAGGTTGATCACACTTCAAAAGTTTAAATAAACAAAACCATATAGTTTCTGAGGGGATCCCAACCGAATGGTGACTAAGGATTGTCTTGAGGTAGTGACATGAGTTTTATATCTGTTCAAGACACCAGTAGATCAGATGGGGGGCCTGGTGGCGAGACATCTCCCTGGATCAAAAGGATGGTGTTCGGTTTCAGTGATCCAATTTTAGGAAGAGGTGACTCTAACATGGTTATATTTTGTGTGTCACATTGTAGAGGAGTTATCTCGAGCTATAATAAGGGTATTACATTTATAGTATCTTCTAATGTTTTAACCGGGTGTCATAAAGGTAGCTAAGTATTCATCTTGGTTTACCAACCTTTCCAGGTACTCGATGCATATTGTTTGTGACCAATTATTCCAGTCATAGACCATTGATCGAGTATTGAATAAAGAAAAATAAGATAGTGATATCCCTATATGCATTTCTACCTATGTTGTGGTGCTATAATGATATATGTTGGTTGAGAGTTTGTTTACTGAGCAGACACAACTAGTGGTTGCTGGTAGTGGGAAAGCAAGAGAAGAGACCTTGGTTGTAGGGATATGATGTGAGTCTTAGGGACTAAGATGTGCAATATGTTTTAGAAGGATGTCTTGGGATAGAAATTATATGGTTCAGGGCTCATAGGATGGTTCCATCTAGCCTATAGAGAGGCTTTTCTACTCATCTGATGGTAGGGGACATCTTTCCCGGTATTGTCAAACCCATCGTATAGTTGACAAAGAGACATAGATGGAACATATAATAGCACTGTTATATGTTCCATCAAATCAGATGGCTCTCATTGAGCTTCATGAGTTGAGGGTGTAGTTGTAGGACATGTAGAGTAATGTATTTATTAGACCCAGTGTTTCACCCTCGGAAGCCCCTATTTTATTCACCAGGAAAATGCACGAAAGCATGAGGTTATGTGTGGACTACCGATGCTTGGACTAGGTGACCATGAAAAACAAGAATCCACTACCAATGAATAATAACCTATTTAATCAGTTAATAGAGGATCGATGGTTCTTAAAGGTTGAAATCAGTTCAGGTTATCATAAGTTCAAGTAAAGGCTGAGGATATACCAAATTCAGCATTCATATGTCTCTATGGTCACTATGAGTACTTGGTTATACCCTTTAGCATGATAAATTCCCTAGTAGTATTCATGGGACTCATGAACCATATATTTCATCATTTATTAGATAGATTTGTGGTAGTCTTCATCAACGATATCCTTGTGTACTCGGTGTCCAATGAGGAGAACACGAGATGCTTGAATATTTTTCTAGATGTACTCTAAGAGAACCATCCTTACAGGAATCTCTTAGAGTGCCAGTTATGGATTCATGAATTCCCCTTTCTGGTATATGTTATCTTATTTTATGGAGTATAATTAGACCCGTCCAAGGTTGAGGAAGTGTTATCTTGGGAACCACCCAAGAGAATAACAGAAGTGCGAGCTTCCTTGGGTTGGCAAGCTATTACTAAAGGTTCATAACTGATTTCTCCAGAATATCAATACCGATGATATCTTTGACCTGAAAAGGGGAGCCTTTCATGTGGAAACAAGGGTTCCAATAGGATTTTCAATAGTTGAGGTAGAGTCTGATAAGGTCTCCCATCATCAGATTTCTAGAGGAGGGTTTTAGGTACGTAGTGTTCTCCGATGCATTAGGAACTGAGAATGGTTGTGTTATGATTCAGAGGTAGGCAGTGATTATTTATGGTTTTCATAATTTAAGACCACATCAGAAGAACTATGATACTCATGATCATCAGTTAGTAGATATAAAATTATATACCCTAAACCTTAAAACATAAACCCTCCCCATGAAATCATAAACTGAAACCCCAAAACCAAACAAAAAAATACGAAATCCTGGACCCAAAACAGGACATTATTGGTTGGCATTGCAAAACCAAGGATGAAATTTGAAAATTGGAGGTCTTTCAAATGGGATTCTCTAGGTTAATCCTTTTTTTCAAATAATCATCTTGACAAGAACTTGGAATCCTTGTGGGTGCTGAAGCATGATAGTGTTTCAATTAGTTCAGTGTTGTCTGATGCTCAATTTGTTACTCTCACTTTTTGTTTTGGTAATGCCTCATGTTCAGTGAAGTTTGTTTATGATTTTAATATATATACAAGAATACTTTCACTATAGAAAAACATAGTGTATATTTTAGATAATATTTCGAGCAGTTGGGTCTTACTTGGTGACTTCAATACTATTCTTCGGCCTGAGGAAAAGACTGGTGAGAACTTTTATTGTGCTTCCGCCTCTAATCTTTTAGCTTGATTAGACAGCTATGGTCTCACTGAGGTACTCATTTCTGGATCTGAGTTTACATGGATCCGATTCACCATTAATGAGAGGCAAGCAAGTATGTTAGATAGGTTCTTTGTGCAATTGGATGATAGGAATGCATCGATTAATGTTTCTAGGATAACTATACCGAGGTTAAATTCTGATCACAATCCCATTCTTGTTGAGGTTTTTTCTTGAACTTTGAGGTCAGTACCTCTTCCCTTCAAGTTTAATAATGCATGGTTGGTTATCCCAGGCTGTAGAGAAATTTTCATGGATTCTTGTAAAAAAGATTTTTTGGTTTTCCCCACTTACATTCTTTGCTGAAAATTAAATCTTGTCAAGGAAAGGTTGAAGAAATGGAGAAAAAAATCATTTGCCTCCATTGATAATGACATTAGAGAGGCTTAAACTGCTCTATTGAACTATCAAAAATCTAGTTTGGCTCAAGAATTACCAACTCAAAATGAAATGCAAGAAATAGTAAATCTAGAAAATCTCTTGGACTTGAAAGAAAAATTGGTACGAAATCAGTTCAATGTTATTTGGTTAAGGAATGGAGACAGAAATACAAAACAATTTCATTGAATGAATAGGGATAAAATGTCCAAGATAACTATAAAATACCTTAGCATTGAGGGGACTCTTTTATCCTCAGAGAATGATATTGAAAATATGGTCATTGCCTACATTGAACAGCTTTACTCAGATCATGGCGATGACAACTCTGAGAAAATTATCCATTGTTTTGATCCTTCTATCGAGGATGATCAAAATAAGAATCTTGTTGATATTCCCATAGCACGTGAGGTACATGATGCCATTTTCTCCCTAAACATTGATAGTGTTGCAGGACCTGATGGATTTACGAATAAGTTCTTTATGTTTTCTAGGATATTTTACATCTTGAGGTCACAAATGCTGTGAATGAATTTTTTTAAATCAGCCCATATGCCTGGTGGAATGAACTCCAACTTCATTGAATTAATTACTAAGAAAGATAATGCCCTTGACATTAAGGATTTCAGGACTATTTCCATTGGTAATACTGTTCCAAAAGTGATTAGAAAAATTCTTACTAGTCAACTAGGTGGTATTGCAAAGGGTCTCATTTCTTGTAATCAGTTTGGGTTTGTTCCTGGACGGAACATTCAAAATTGTCTCTTCACTGCCTCTGAGTGTGTTAATGCCATGAGGAAAAAGGTTAAGGATGGTAACATGGATTTAAAGATTTATATATCTAAGGCTTTTGATACCATCAGATGGAGTTTTATATTCACCATTCTCAAGATGCATGGGTTATCATAGAAGTTCATTGAAATTATTGGCTCCATCCTTGCAGGTTCTAGGCTGTCCATTCAGATAAATGGATCTCTTAGGGGATTCTTTCAACGCTCAAGATGGGTCAGGCAAGGAGACCCACTCTCTGGAATGATTTTTTTATCACAGAGGATTACATAAGTTGGTGCCTCACTAATCATTCAAATTTTGGATGGTATCAAAGAATGAAAATTGGGCGTGAGTTACATGCTCCCTCACATATTTTCTATGCCAATGACATTCTTCTTTTTGGGAGAGCTGATAATGGAACTATCCCCTGTATCAAGGGCATATTCTCACACTATGAGGAGGTTACAGGTCAGGTTATTAATTGGGGGAAATCATTGGTTATGTTTGGTGGTGGTATTCTCGCATCGATGCAAC
The DNA here is from genome assembly GCA_963277665.1 of Viscum album. Taxonomy (NCBI): domain Eukaryota; kingdom Viridiplantae; phylum Streptophyta; class Magnoliopsida; order Santalales; family Viscaceae; genus Viscum; species Viscum album. The sequence goes on from OY728126.1 coordinate 1,162,390,629, forward strand.
GTAGAGTGGAACAAAAACTTGTTGTCAAGAAGGGAGTGATTACCTTTATTTACTTGGGGATTCCAATTTTATGTGGAAGGGTCAAAAGGTTCCATTTGGAAAGTATCACTCTGAAGATCATAAATCAGTTAGAAAATTGGAAGGGTAAAAACATGTCTCAAGCCGGGAGGATATGTTTGGTCAACTAAGTGGTCACTTCGATGTTTGTTTTTTACTTTTCTTTGTATAGATTTCCCAGATCCTTGATTAAAGAGCGAAATAAAAAGATCAGAAATTTCATTTGGACTGGCTCGGTTCATGAGAGAAAGCTAGCCAATGTGGCTTGGAAAGACTGCATCAAACCTTCTCATATGGGTGGATTGGGTGTCAAAGATATCAGATTATTCAATGATACCTTGATCAGCATGTTCACTTGGAACTTAATTTCGAAATCAGATGATTACATGGACTTCCTTCGAACCAGGTTCGTTGCAATGCTTCACAATGGTACTCTAACCATCTTTGTTCATCTGTTTGGTATGCCATTAAACAGGCCTATGCTGACATTATGGCTCACTCAAAATGGATTGTTTGCAAGCAATCCTCTATTATCCTTTGGACCACCCCTTGGCTGTCTCGACCTCTTTGTGATGATGTTTCCTTCCCTCCTCTCTTAAGAGATACTTTTATTGCTGACTTCTCGGGTAACTCAACAATCATTAATATGATTCCGAGTCATGTTGGCCTGGAAATTTCTCAATACTGTTACTCTAATTATGAAACTTTGGTATTGATTCCAAATATTAATGGCATGTCTAACATAAGGGAGGGCTACAGTTTACTGTGCGGTGCTTTCCTGGACCCTCCATCTTAAGTCACGGATTTTTACTAGTCGTTTATTCCCCCGGCTTTCTGGAAAATCTGGAAAAAAGGCTTCCTATTCAGGCCATGTTGCAGCAGTCTGGACAATGTCTGGCTGCTTCTTGTTTGCTCTATTTGCAGGCAGATGAAACTGCTGATCATGTGTTTGTTTCCTACAAGTTTTCTTCTAGATTATGGTTCTATGTGAAGGGTATTTTTAACTTCTTCATCCCCTCCTTTTCGATTGAAGGAATTATAAAATTTATATACATAGTTGACTGCAGTATGCAGGTCCGGTACCTTCTGTTTATAGCCGTGGCCCGCCTGTTGTCTTTCATTTGTAAGGAAAGAAACACTGTTATCTTTAGCAGTGCTACTCCCTCATTCCATGCTACTGTTCTGGAGATCCGTTTTTCCATTTAGACTGCTTCCAACATCCAAAACAGTACCATGAGGAATGATGTTTCTGATCTTGTCTTATTGAGGTCTCTTGGTGTTAATGGCAGGGCGAATAAGCCGATGATGATGAAACATGTCCACTGGATTCCACCCATATCTCGATGGTTGAAGGTTAATGTTGATGGGGCAGCTGTTGGAGCGCCAGGTCCCTCCAGATGTAGTGGTGTCTTCCGAACACACAGGGGGTTTGTTAAAGGATTCATTTTCTAATATATTGTCAATTCATTTTTCATTGAAGTGGAACTTTGGGCCATTATAAAATCTATCAGGTATGCTGTCCAGTATGGATGGCGTGATCTATGCCTTGAGTCCGACTCAACTACTGCAGTTCATTTCCTTAGGGATCGGTCTAGCAATGTGCCATATAGGATGTTACTGGCTTGGGTGGAATGCCTTTGGCTTGCAGACTCTCTCTCACTTGAAGTACTACATGTTTACTGTGAGGCCAACCAAGTTTTGGATTCTATTTCCAAGAGAGCTATTAAAGAGGTGAGCTTCAGTTGGTCCTTTGTGTCACCAGAGTTTTTTAATGAATTTGTGTAGGCTGATTGTCGTGGCGAGACTTATACTCGCCTTTGTAGACCACCTCTCTGACTTTGTGTTGTTTTCATTTCTTTTTCATTAATAAATTTCCATGGGAGTAGGTGTGCATGTCTCCTAAACATCTGGGTTCACACTAATTATGTAGAGACACTACCTGATGGGCAGGCAGTTTATCATCTATTCTGATCACAAGAGTCTCTAGTATATCTTATATTAGAAGGATCGTAACTTGAGATAGAGGTGATGGCTACCATTACTTCTGGATTATGACTTCAAGATTGTCTATAATCATAGGAATATTAACATATTAACATATTCCCTTTCTAATAGTTCATTTCATTGTTTCGAAATAATAAATCAGAGTAGTTTTCCTCGTTCCAGTTATCCTTTGTGGGTGGAGATGGAGTATCTTACCGTTAGTCAATGGTTTTTAACCATCCACTTTTATTGAGAGTTAGGGAGCCTCAAATTGGTGATAATGGATGTGAAACAATACATACTCATATATCCATAGGACCTACTCCTGATATATTTTCTAAAAGTGGGGAGCATGTCGTTCAGTTTGGAGGATGCACGATGGTACCAATGATATTGCAGGAAGAGGAACTGATAAAGTTTTATACATATCATTTGGAGATACAACTAGGTCTATAAAATATGTACTAGAACCTTTGACATTAGTTTTGGTAGATAATGATAAATAAGGTCACTGCATAGATTATCTATCGATGCCTTACTTGTCAACAAGTGAAGGTTGAGCTCCAAGTTCTAGTGAGTTTATCTCAACCCCATGAGGTGCCAGTGTGGAAGTGAAATAGGATAACAATATAATTCATTATTTTCTTACCACATATGTTTAGGGTATGTGATCCCATATGGTTAATCATAGAATGAGTCACAAATATGGCTCATTTCTTATTTATCCTAAAGCACAGTATAGTTGAAATATTGGGATGAATCTATGTGCAGAAGATAGTTTGACAGCATGGAGTTCCATCAATGATCAGTTCTGACCATGATTCTCACTTCACATCACATTTCTATAAGGGATAACAAGATGATTTTTGGACTCAGATATATTTGAACACATCATTCTACACACAAACTAATGGACAGATAGAGCGTATCATACAGGTCTCGGAGGACATGTTGCGATCTTTCATGTTAGAATTTGTTCATAGATGGGTGGATCAGCAACCACTGGACCAGATCACGTACAAAAATAGCTACCATTCCACCATTAATATGGCACCATTCAGGGTGTTGTAAGAGAAAATTTGTAGGTCACCACATTACTAGACTAATCCAAGAGAGTCAACACTCATGGGGGCAGAGTTAGTGAGAGTAACTACTAAGAAGGAACAGACCATCCAGGAGCAGAAGAATAAGGAACAAATATATAAAAATTATTATATGGAATGAAAAATAAGTCCTTTGGAGTTTGAGGAGGGATACCACGTGTTCCTATGAGTTTCACCTCGGTGTGCATTATGAAGATTTGACCAGAACATAATGTGATCTCCGAGATTGAATTTACCTTTCACGATAATGTGCAGAGTTGGAAAGGTGATGTACCAATTAGATCTACTTTTACAATTATACTAAGTGCACAACATCTTACATGTGTTGCAGTTGATGAGGTATGTGAATGACCGATCACAAATTATTAACAGGGGAGAGTTGGAAATCATGGATGGATCTACCTTTGCTGAGTACTTGGTTGAGATTAAGGGTCGGTATAATGGGATCCTTCATGGGTGATAGATTCATTTGGTGTGTGTCAAGTAGTATCATAGGAATATTTTAGAGATCACATGGGAGTGGTGGGATAAAATTCACACTCAGTACCCATATCTCTTTGTGTATCCCTTGTTTTGTCTTTTTTGGTTATAAATCCCTAAAGTGGAAGGAATTTAATGACTTGGATTTTCTATTAGTTTTCGATGGATATTGTATGGATTATCTTCAAGAATAGGCACTGAGATGGTGGGAAATTCCAAATACTAGTGTGTATAGAATAAATTATTTAAATATATTAAAAATATTAAATACCATGGGTATTCAATTTTCCTAAAAAAGTATAATAACTTTTAAACAGGGGCATGGATCTGAAATCTGAGTTCACCAATGAGTTCAGAATGTGGGCTTTTTTTAGGTGTGACATATCATTTGTCGTCACATGGTGTTTGTGGAAAATTCATAATTGGCGTGAAATGAATACAATCATTAATTGTTTTTGTTTTATTTTTATTTCATTTATGGAGTGACTGATGTGTCCTTAAGTAGACATCAATAATGTAATTTTAGGGTTATCCATATAACCTTGGAGTTATTGGATAACCCTTAGAGAGAGTACATTAGAGGATATCTCTTAGACTAAATTCTATTGGATTGTGGATCGATGATCAACATGCAATGGAATCAAATGATCTCACCAGAAATAATAACTCTGCTTCATTCGACATCATCAATTTATCTGAATTGATGAAGGATGTTTTTTTTATTTGGTTTTCTTTCCCCGTTTTGGTTTTCATGAAAAACAAGGATCAATCAAACAATATATTGATCCACAGATCATGCGTATTTTTAAATTTGATAGATTAACTAGGAACTTGGAGAATTTATTTTGGATTTATTTTTATCTCTTCAATCATTGTTCTGAAAAAAATGAATCGAGGTCAACACAAACATCAATTGTTCTCCCCGGATTCTTCGTTTGCAGTTGGTGTTCTTCATTTGGATCTTGGTTCAATGTATACTAGAAATTAGAACGTTATTCACATGATTCTTGGAATAATGGATTGAAATCATAGATCTTGGCTCATCACAACACTGTGGTGGTGCGGCGATAGAGATGATAGTGAATTGGATGATGTAAGTACCTGGTTTTTAGGTTCTTCAATGTGTAATTAAGAACACCGTTTAAATGAATTTACTGAAAGAATAAAAGATCTGGATGATGTTTTTCTTCTAAGAAAAGGCTCATACAACCTAGTTCCTCGGTTTTCTGGGAGAGGTATGATTGGAATGATGGTAGGCACACTAGAGATGACAAGAAAAAACCAAATCTAGTAATTTATATTTTTTTTTGCACTACAAGGTGTGTAACGCGGAGCCACACACCATGAGGGCCTCTTTTAGAAGTAGTTGGGGTTTGGATAATGTTAAGTATCATACGATATTTGACCCTATCACATGGCATGTGACCATATCACATGGAATTTGACCTCTTTGTGGTGGCTCGACAAATACCTAGGAGGGTACACGAACGTGGGTTGAGGTAAACGGGAAAACTGCATGTCGTTTACTCTCACATGGACACATCTTTACCTGATGTACATGGTCATACCCATGTAATTGTACAAGGGAAGATTACACAGTCAAACCACACTTCGTGTACTGTTACACGGACATGGACATGTGACATGAGATATTTACATAGATAGGACCCCAGGTCAAAGGGACATAATGTATAACCCTACTACACATCGAGTACTTCCTTAAAGTTGGATTTTAGCCCTTTACATATTTATCTTCGTCATGTTTTTTATGGTGTGTCCCCCATATCCATTACCTGAGGGTTAGTATGTAATCAAATCCTACACATAGGACAATGATCCCATAAATGGGACTTCTTGGATTGAGTTTTCTAGAATCCATCCATGAGGCTTGGAGTGACATCCTCTATTCGTATTTGTTACCTATGTATAGTTCTTGGTATCATTGTGACTAAATTTACACAGCCATTTATCCTCTACTTGTGATTTAATCCATATTGAGTTCTTGGTATATCAAATGGCATTGGGTGTGATCCTCATATCTGTATCATATCTCTTTTGACTGTCAGCGTGTAATTCCTATGGTGAGACCTGATGATAACTACATCTCGAATGTATGTCATTAGTTTTATTAGACTCGGGACTTTTGTCTCTTAAATGAGTGTTATGTAGAACCTTCAAGCTGGAATACTGGGCTAAAATTATGATTGTGACTTTACCTCAAGACCGTGTATCTTTGTTGAGTACATTTGGATATTCTTTTTATATGTTCTTTAGACATATACTTGTGTATAGATGCCTGTATTTTATTTATTGTATGCATTTTGATTTCTGGGTGTCCTATTGGGTATTGTTATGGTCAACCCTTCACATACTTTCCCCCATGTGCCGTGTTTTGTGTAGAAGACATACATTTTGATAGAGTCCTAGATAGACTAGGATGAGACAATGCTTAGTGAGATTGGATACACCGAGGTCTGTTCCTACAGTATATTAATAGAAATCCTCAATTTTACTTTCAAATTGGAATTATTTTTAGGATGATTTTGGTGGGCTTGTATTTGGGCTTGTTTAATTTCCCTTACTTCATATCACACTCTAGTTGTGAGATTTATATGTATGCATGCATGGTGTTCATTACTTTTTACATTTCATAAATTTATAGGCTTGGAGATGTGTGTGTGTACAAGTACTTTGGCTACAGCCTCCCATGTTAGTGATATGCCTACTCGGTGCTAGTCTTCATCCCCTAGCCTATTGGAGGATGGCTTGTGGATTTACAAAAAGAGCCCCATTGGGATAGTTCATGATAATGAACACCTATAATTGTAAGGTACATGAACTAGTAATGTCCATGACATTTAAATTAAAACAAACTAGAATATATCTCCATGTAGATACATGAGAACTAACAACTCTAGAGAAATGTAAAGAATACAATAGGGATAGACACCCCACATATTCCAACTTTGAGTTTCCAATCATCCATAATCATCCATCTGTAACTCCTCATTTGGTTCTGATAAAACTCCTCCAAAAAAATATAGAACTCATGTGTATCCTCTTAAAAAAAATTCCTTTGAGAGCACAACCTTATATATATTAAATGTAAATATGGTAACCCAATGTTGAATAAAAGGATAAAAACCCTCCACAAAACACTATGGTAAGACCTCATCATATAGGAAAAGATCGAGGGGAAATAAAATAAGTTTATTTTCTAAAACCTTCATCTCCTATGAAGAAAAACTTTTGACGATTCAACAACTTCATTATTTTAGAAGTTAACACTCCTCAAAAAGGATTTTATAAATCCTCCTAAGACACTGTATACTCCTCATGCTCTAACAAATTCAATTTATTCGTCATATTTTTTAGTATTAAATTCATTATATACTCCCATTATTGTTAATTCATTGAAATTTTAGAACTTTTGGAATCAAATTATTATTATTTCATGTTTTTAAAATATTGGTTAAAGTAAAAAAGTTGTAGAAATGAATTTTTATTTAATTTTTTTGATAAAACTAATTCCATCACTTTGATTTTACTTTATTATAATAATGAATGTTTTATATGATGTTATAAAAAGTTTTAAATTCATTTTAAGGAATCCCGTATATTCTATGAAGAATACTGGGAAATGGAAAAGTATTTGAGCATATATGTCATTTGAATATTTCTAGGTGTCATTGGAGTTGAGTGTACATATTACCTACCCAATGTATCTGATATACTAAAATACTTGAATTATAATAATAAGAATATGAATATGAGTGTATGTGTGAATCTTCCCAATAGAAGCTTGATCTACCTCTTTGTATATATCAATTTCATGGGCATATTTATCATTTAATCAGTGTATGTGGGATCCTACTGGGTATAAGTGTCATTTTAACTTAGAATATGTGTTATTTTTTATTTTTATAAGTGTTAATACAAAATAAATGTTCTATCCATTCCATTATAAAAATTCAGAAAAAGTATAAAAACAAGGAGAATTTAAGGGATTCATCAAGACTTAAAGATGATGTTTTGGGATTCCAGATCATCAAGTATAAAATAACTAAGATTATTTTATGTGGATTATGTTTAATAAAATTATAGTTATGGAAACATGCAAACATAAAATAAAAGTTATGGATTTGAAGGATATTTGAAGCCTCCAAAGAGAAGGAATCTTTCAAAAATATAATTGATATAAGATCTCATAGGTTTTACCCAAGGAATTGAAGTATAAATATTATATCGAAAAAATAATAAAGGGTACAGTGTTAGAGAAAAAATTGCATACTAGAGGGTAGAGAGTTTTCTCTTGCTGATGTTTTTTCTCTCCTGTAGTTTTATTTTCTTCTTTATGTAGTTTCATAATTCCTACTTCTTCACCATTCTTCTCTAGTAACCTTTAAACATAGGGGTAAATCTTGAGTTATTGGGTAATGGAAGGTTACCCTTTTTACTGATTGATACATTTTTATTTAATGAATAAAAACCTTATTCTATTAAATGGTTTAAATTTTCAATGGTTATATGATGATTTTAATGAAATTTTATTAATGGTTTTCTAATTTTTCATTACGTAATACCAAGGTTGGAAATATATCATCTTTCACTACTTAGTACAATTAATCTTGAATAAAAATATTTTTTAACTTGTTAGTCTCTAGAAATTTCTAACACGTGTGTGAAGGTAGTGTGTTACATCTAAATTTCTTATGAGAACCAATAAATTATTTGTTATTTCCTTGGATGTTTATGAGGGGTTTTCTAACTTCTCATTCACATATTAAGGGTTTTGATCAAGTAGTAATCTCTAGAAGATTAGTACCCATAATAAATTTTATCCTATGGTATTTGATGAATATATTGTGGTTCCTTATATTTGTTAATTATCAAGGAGAGAAGTAAAAAAAATTAGGGGGTATGATAAAACTGCAGGTGGGAATCCAACCGTGATCTATTCAAACTTCTTATTATATTTCTTCCAAAAAAATCTAATATTTACTTTTTCTTTCAAAATCACAAACTCAAAATAAAACACCATTTCTTTAAATAATCAACAAGTGACAATATATTTTTGGGAAATACTTTTTAAGAGAAAACATTAGGTTACCATTAATACTAAATTTAACCATGGAGAAATAAAATCTTTTTCCATAGAACAACACATTTTTGTATCATAACATCTCATTATTGTTGGGGAAGTACTGCAAATTTTATTTAAAAAACTTAAACCTTTAATTTTCATGAAACAATCTTCTAATCATAACCTTTTTGACTTTGAACATAAAACTGAAATAAATTTAATAACAATAATTACAAAACTAAAATTGAAATCATACATTGGGTAAATTCCACTTGTAATCTCAATAGAAAACTCAAGTGAACACTCGGAACGTGTCATCATGGATGGAAATTCCAACAAGATCCTCAAAGATATATATGAACCTCATTTTGTTAATCAATTTTTTTATGATTTATTTAAAGAATAAATTAGACTTAAAAAACATTTCATTATATATTTTTATAAATTTAAATGATCTTTCATGTGAATACCCTAACAAACAGATCAATGAATTCTCACATGTATGCTCAACAATAAAACCTTGTGGAGTGGATGAGGAGAACGTAAAGTGGAGTGAAATATTATTTTCACATAGCTTTCATACAAAAATGGATATATATCTTATAACCTAGTGAGATCTATGAATAAGATTATCTATAATGTATTTACATTCAAATAATTTTCCTCATCTCCAAAAGCACAATTATTATGATGGAGATATATGTCATTAGAAAAGGTATTGGAGGAACTCTTTATGATTACTGAGAGAGATTAAAAAATATGTGTTCCAACATACCACATAAATAAGTATAGTAAAACAACCACCTCAAATTATTTTTCCAATTCCTACTAGAAAATGAAAAAAAAAATTACTGGATTCATTATCTAGAGGATCTATAATAGAAAAATCACCAGAAGAAACCAAAGGATTAATTTAGAAGATTGATCAAAACTGATAAGAATTTGGAACAATAGGTACTAGTATGATTAGAGTACATGATGTAAGAACATAAAACTAATATTCATTATTAAATGAGCTAACATAAAATGTGAGATAGATGGAATTTAAATAGATAGTTGAACAAAAAGAACCAATTATGGTTTGTATATTATTCTCATCACCCAACCATTTAACTTACTGTTGTGTTGAACTATAGGTCCTAGATATTTGTGAATAAACCTTTTAAAATGGTAAGTTTTATAAAAAAATTAGGAATGGAGGACTAATTCCAAGGTATATTATGGTTTTGTAAACTAACGTAATAAAACCATACCACCTATCCAAAACTAACACCGACAACAACCCCCTTACTAGTAATAAAAAAGTCCAAAAAACAACCTCCTTTATAACAACTATATGAAACACCTTATTAATATACTTCCTAACAAAATAAAACACATTTTCTAAAAAATAAACCCTTCTAAACCCATAAACTAATGAACACCCCCCATTATAATAAAATTAAGGATACAAGTTTGTTGATTTTATAATTGAATAGATAAGTTGACAAATATAATGAAAATACTTTGTAAATATTATCCAAATAAATAAGTAAAATACCAATTCAAATAGTTCCCATTCAAAATGAAATTTTTATTACGATAATAGTAATAAGTTTCATTTATATTTACTCCAATTCCACCTTTGAACTTTAAAAAATCTGAACCAAACCTACAGAAAGCCAAGATGGAATTTTTTTGTATACTTATAAAAACCAACACCAAGATGAAGGAGAAATGAGGGAAGAGTAGGATGATAAAACGATTAAGAATAAAATAAAATATACACCATTAAAAACAAATTAAATGAAAAAACATTCTCTGGAATACTTTTCCTTCCAGGGTTATTCAGTCTCTAAAAATATAGGAATAACAACTCTGAATGGAAATTTTTGAAACATTATTGAAATTAAAAATTAACATTCCACTTTTGGAATATCTAAAAAATATTCTTATGTATGATAAATTTACCAAGTACCTTTTTTCCAAGAATGTGAGGCCCCAAGGGAATAAAAGGGTGTACATAAGAAGAAGTTTATCAACTCTAATAACACCCTTGTTTCCTACCATATTTCAGGATCCATGAATATTTTCAATCCATTTCACTATTGATTACATAGATGTTTCTGATGATTTATGTAATTTATATGCCTCTATAAATTTCATCCTCACACTCTGTTTATATATTTAAAAATGGGAGATTTTTTAATCAACAAGATTAGGTATACCTATTTCAAATATATCCACTTTTTTTAATAAATGACTAAGAAGGTGTGTTGTTTAGAGTTCACAATATAATTTTTCCCATATGATTTTTATGTACTATACATGGTAGAATATAGAGCACTAAGGAACTCACCCATCATTTTTGGGAGACCATTCTTGAATTCAACCAAGAAAATTATCAAGGTGCAAGAAAGAAAACTCTCCATGGAGTTTGGAGGAAAAAATTAATTTTATTATCTTTGGCTCCATAAAGCACCATCCACCTGATCATCCGCTCCTTAAAATTAACAAGTCTAAATAGGATGAACCCATTTAATAACTAGGTATATTAAATAAATTTTTATAGTTAATAAAACACAAAATTATTTTTTTATGTATAATTATTTTTTCTAGAATTTTTAATATTTTATTTTCAATTTGTAGGAAGTGGTAACCCATGAATTATTTGATATATTTAATTATTTTTTTAATAATGGGTTATTTTTCATGTCATCTTCTATATATAAAATATGATAAGTTGAAGTGATAAGCCAAAATTATAATTCATTTTTATAAAATTTCTAAATATGGAATCTGAAACACTACCCACTGAATTTAAATATGTATACCTCATAAATAAAGAGAATCTTCTGGTATTAATTTCCAAATACATGATCTATAATCAAGAACTAAAATTGATTAAAATTTTGAGATAGAATTTCCAAGTAATAAGTAATATTTTTGGTGTTATACCATGCACTAATCCTAAAATCTTATCAAATAAAATTTTACATGAGGGAGATTCCAAACCTAATAGGATACCCTAAAGAAGGCTAAATCCCAATATGGTGGTGGTCGTAAAAAAAATAGATATTGAATTTTTTGAAATAGACATTATTTACATAATCTATGACTCACAATTGGTCAGACTCATTTATATAGTTCCAAATAAAATCATTATATCCATTGATTATAATGAGAAAAATGAGTCAATACTAGCCAGAATCCACATTAGTTGGATAGTTTTCATAAATTAGAGGATATTGAACCAAGTCACTATGAATGATTACTTCCCAATTCCTTTTATTGATACAATTATATAGAGGTAAGAATAGAACTCTTACTATTGCTTCTAGGGTAGTTTTTAGGTTATTTTCAAGTATCTATTATTATAAAGAACCAAGAGAATACAACTTTCACATGTCCCTTTAGCACATTTTATTATAGGAGGATTCCCTATAGGCTCTATAATGTCTGGGGAATATTTTAAAGGAATATGGTATGTATATTCTTAGAAAATAATAAATATTACTTGGAGGTATTTTTTGAAGAATTTACTATGTTTGGAAAATAATTTGATCAATTATTGAAAAATATAGAAAAATTATTAAAAACATACATTGAAAAAAAAATTGATGGGTATTACTTAAGGGTAAAAATGAATAGTCTTAGGGTATGTCATTTCATAAAAATAAATTGAGGGGGTTAAATAAAAAATGAAGTATTACACTCTTTTCCTTAACCAACCTTCTTAAAACATGTTATATCCTTCTCTGGATATATATAATTTTATAGTATCTTTATTGAGGAACTCAGTAAGATTTATCTTAAAATCATTAGATTAATTCTAAATGATGATAATTTTGATTTTAAGGATGAGTTTAAGGAAAAAAAATTAATTAATTAGTAGATTAATCACTCCACTGGTGGTGTTTCCACTCAACTAGGAAACCCCATTTGAGTTACTTTATGATTCTTTAAATCAAGCCATGGGAGTAGTTATTTCCAAGAGAATTAAAAGAAGAACACAAGTCATTGCCTATGCCTCAAAAACATGGGATTAATGCCATATAAATTATAAAACCACTAAAAATAATTTTTAATAGTCAATTTTTTATTTATATAAACTAAGATCTTATTTTCTTAGAGATAATGTCATAGTTTTTTCTAATCATGCATCTCTTAGGTACTTGATGAAGAAGGTAGATGAAAATCCCTTTCTTTTCAGATTGATGTTACAGTAATAAGATTTTAAACTAGTGTTAAAGGCTAAAAAATAGTTTAAAATCAAGTGGATGATATTCAAAGAAGGCTTCTTAACAGTAATGAAGTGGAAATTCCACCCAAAAATCAACTGAATGATTACATAATATTCTATTTTATTTATTTTAAGGAGAGGTAGCATGGTATAATGATATATTTAATTATTTGGTAAATTCTTAGAAATCATCTTATTTAAACCCCTATAATATTATTAGTCTTAATAATGACTCAAAATATTATATTTGGGAAGACCCATACAAGTGGAAAATTGAAAATGACCAAGTAATATGAATATTATTACCAAATGTGAAATACGATTTTTATTTGAATTTCTTCACACTATAGTACATGGATCCCACTTTGGATCTCAAATGGTAATCAAAATAATTAAATCAGACATTTATTGGTAAAAATTATTCAAATATTCATATAAATTTCGAAATAAGTGTGAATAATGTAATTTTTTGGAAAATTTTCAAAAATATTTGAAATTCCCCAAATTCCCATTATTTTTTGTGAAAAATTTGACGTCTATGGAATTGATTTTTAGGGAAATTTTCCCATGAAATTTATAAAATCATATATGTTTCATTCCACGTATCATGTATTCAAGTGAGAGGAATATAAAGACATTAAAAATTATGATTCTAAAATTATATGTGTGTTTTTCAATACTAACATAATTTATATACATGGAATGACTAGATCCTTTATTAGTGATCAAGAGACACACTTTCTCAACTAGATAATGTAATCTTTGATAAGGAGGTGTGAAGTTCATCATAAGATATTAAAACCTGACAATCCGCAAAAAAAATGTGAAAGATGAAGTGTCCAACAAGTAGATTAATATAATTCTAGAGAATATTTTCAAAAAAAACCCCAAAATATTAGAGCAAAATTTTAGAAGACACTTTATGGGATTATATTACATCCTAAAAAACAAGGAATGGAATGATATCTTAATTGGTGAGTTTATAAAAACAATTTTCACATAATTGGGGATTTGGAACACAAATCCTATTCGGTTGTGAGATAAATGAATTTATAAATAGAATGATCTAGGAAAGAGAATATTTTTCAATTTAAATAGTTAGAGGAAATTAGAATTGAATCCTTTTATAATTCCAAAATTTATAAATAGAGAACTAGAAGGGCTCATGACAAGATCGTCTAATATAATTATTTCCATCTTATAGACCAAGTATTGTTATATAACTCAAGAATTAAAATGATTTCATTTAAACTTCATTATATATGGGTAGTTACTTTTATAGTTACTCATGTCAATCCTTTTAGTGTTTTGTAGGTAATGAAAGAAGGAAACAAGAACCCATTAACTGAAAATGGTAACAAGATGATGAAATTTCATGTAAACTTGTCTCAATAACTAGTATAGGAGATCACATTGTTTTATCCAGTTTATCAATGAAGATATAATAGGGTTTATCTCTCCTTAAATCTTAATTTCATACTGTGATTCCATTAGAAATTTTTCTTCATGATAAATCTACTTGAATTCACTGAGGTCACTATATATTTTAATTATGAGTGAGGGAACCTACATAGTTTATAATTTTATTTTATTTTTATTTTTATTTTTTTTAAAAAAATTGTGTTTTTTTTTTAAAAGTTTAGTGTGCTTTTAAATCCTCTTGAGATTAAATTAAATACCCATTCAATTTTTTAATCTATTCCAATGTTGATAAAATAATTTTACCCATCAACTCACCTTATATTATTGAATAAATGATCTTATTTTAAAATTCTTAGTGAGATGAATTCATACAGATCACACTATTTTTTAATATCATTCCATGAAATATTGACCTATTTTTTAAATTGCCTACATATGATTCATTTGTAACAATTTTTCTATGTTATTTATAATACCTTGTTTCTTGAGGGAACAAATAAATTATTGAATAATACAAATTTCTTATAAATATAGTCAAAACCATAGAGTATTAAAGGACCTTATATTATAAAGGATTGAAGCATTCTTTTGAATTAAAGCCCCATTTTCAATGAACTTTATTTTAAATACAACCTTGAAATTTAACCCTTTTATACCATAGTAATAATGAATAACTTTTTTAAGAAGAAATAATATAAGCAAAAAATCTCGATAAACATTTACCATGGAGAAAAAATATGATCTAGATTGGATTAAATTGTTTATGAAGGGAGAAAATAGGTTGGAATAAGCTATTTTGTGAATTATAATTTAGATAAATAAAGGCATGTTGAAAATTTTTTACTATTATTTTTTGAGGAAAATAATGTTGGGAAGGATGAAAAATAATTTTATAGATATCATCCATGGTCGATCATGGAAGTAAAACTCTATTTAAAGTGAAATGGGCCTCTTTTCCCACTAAGAAACCAATCATATACAAGATTTATTGAATAAAAATGTTATTGTAGATAAAAATACAAAGATGAAACAATTATTTAAAGTGGGTAATAGGGAATACATATATCATTGATACTTGAGATTCCTAATATGGACTACCCAAAAAGTCGAAGAAGATTTAGAGTACATCTAGAATTGTGTTGAAGAAGAAATTTTTTGGATGATGATAAACCTGTGAATTCTACTCAGTAATATCTGGTTAAGAATAAGTACTTTAGATGAGAAATTAAGTAACTATGATACATTATATGAATGAAAACAATTCTTAATATGGGTTATGATAGATCTCACATCCACAAGAAGAAGTTTCATAATCCCACTCAGACTTCAAGGGATAAAAAATTGTAACCTATTAAAGAATAAAGAGAAAATGAATGGTTAATACTATTAATATAAATAGGGTTGTGGGATTTCTCTTTAAAACTCAAAAGGGTTAAGGTCAATAAATTTATGATAATGAAATTAGGGTATAAATTCTTGAAGGAAACTAAAATTCATGAATTTTTTCTAAAAGATAGTTCCCTAGACCCAGCTTGTAATTTAATTTTCAATTACCAATTCATGTTTACAAAGAGTTATTCATGCATTATACTTTCTATAATAGTGTCTATAATTAAAGAGTTATTATTTACATGGTAATTTTTTTATATTATTTTTCACATCATCTGGTTATATTTGTTCTTATATATAATGAGAAGCTCAAGATACTATGCCATTAATCATAAACATATGTCATATGGTCTAGATACATCATACTGACTGGACAAAAATGGTGTATGAATATTAGGTGTTGGGGGATAATATTTATTGATAATTATTCTCCTGATGTTTTCACTTAGTGATCTTCAATAGAGAATATCATGAGGAATGGCCTGAAAATAGGAACACCACATATTTCGGGTGTCATTGGTTGTTCTTATCTACAAGCATTTGTATTGATCTCTAGAATTGAGATTATTATTAGTGTAATCCATTTGATCACATACTTTGAATCAATATGAAAACAATTTAATTTATGTCACGTTGAGTTATCTTGTGTTGGGAGTTTCATTATTGGTATGGCATTGTTCGAATGGTTTGGATTGAATTTGTAACTTCCAAAAGGAAGTGATATTAAGGGCCAATTGTTTAGGATGGTAAAACTTTTTACAAAATTTATATCCATGGTAGAAGAAGGTAATTTTTTCTAGTAGGGTTAATGAATGATAAATAAATAAAGGATGATGACATAAAGTGTGAATCATGTTTTATATTATATGATGAGAAAAAGGATTATATTACATGGAATGTGGTCATAAGATGTTGTTTCTGCTATGAATATACCTTATCTCCAAAGGGTCCTTGATGGGTTGTTGACCCCTACTCCTGTCAATGAGTAGTAATCACTACTACTTAGATAAGAACCAAGAGGGTCACACAAAATGTGTATTCAAAAGTTTGGCTAATTTAATTGAATTTTATTTTTAGGATATTGTTGCCCCATAGCAGGGGTTGGGTAAAGTCTATGTTTAAATGATCACATTGAAATAAATAAACTCAATATTATTCAATTTTGGAATAGTATCTATTGTATTTATTTACAAATTATATTACTATGTTATTTAGTGTATATTATGAAAAATAATTCAAAAATGAATATTCAATATTCAATATTCGAGGTTCGTTAAATATTTATGTGGGAGAAACTATCCAATTTAATGACCCAAATTTTATTAAATAACATTATTGTAGTGTTAAAAGTATGTGATAGTTTACTTTAGACATTTATGACTCATTTGTAAGGTTATAAGTTTTATTTTGGGTGTTAAATGATGGGTAAAATTATTGAATGGATTAAGTTAAATTTTAATATTTTTAGACCTATATATAAATTCAAAAATAATATCAAATATATTTTACTATTCATTCCCAAGAATCTGATAGATTATCTCACCTCCCTCTCATGTTCTATAGATAGATGGAGGTTTGGGGAATCTTAATCTAATTTATCCTTTTCAGATCAAAGAAATTGTGATCATACAATCATTTTGATGCTGAAAACACCATCAAATCTCCATACTAGCACCTGAATATTGAAGATTGATTCTCAAGAAAAAATTTCAAATGTGTGTGGAAGATCAATTGGATTTTGAGTTCAGTTCCTTTGAGTAATGATTTTGGATGATGAGTGAAGCGTGTTTTCAACTGAAATCGGAAGGTTAGTCATTTCGGTTTATTCTCTCCCACTTAATTTAAATTACACAGGATTCTTGGGTTGAAACTGGGATACAATTATATTTCCAATGATTTCATGATGTTTATCATAGTGAAGAAATTTTAAATTCTTGATATAAGAGCTTCCGCTACATGTCTATTACCAAAAATTGGTATTAGAATGATCATGTATTTAATTAAGTCAAAATAAAATTATTTTTTCACCAATTAAAATGGATCATATTGCAATGGTCCTAACTCCCCTGATGAATTATTAATCATAGATTTGATGATCAGGTTATGGTCATCCAATGATCAAATTTTTTTTTTGGGCTTAATTTGAAGAATTGATAATTATCAGGTTGTTTAAATTAGTTTTTTTTAAATTAAGAATTTTGTTAACAGTACCCAGTATACTATTCATATTAATATTACACAAAAACTATTCATGTGAATAGTGTTGTGGGGTGTTTTCCAAGTCTTTATAGGAAAAAAATATTATTATATATATGTGTGTGTGTTATATTATATATATAATATAGGCACGCGAATATATATATATATAATATATAAGTGTATATATATTTAGGTGCATGGATATATGAATATATATATATAATAGGTTAATATATATATATATATACAATATTTAGGTGCATGAAGGGGGAGTTTTTGTTGGATGATGAATTTAATTTTTAAAATTTATTTCTAGTCCTATGTGATAGAATTACAAGTTTTAAAAAATACCCCCCCCCCTCATCCATGGAATTGAGCCCCTCATTTTAGCGGGGGAGGGGGAAGGGGTAGTAGGTGATACATCCTAAAATAGACTTTTCACCTTACTTTTAGGAGTAGCACTCCATGAAGAAGTATTTTACCCTGTCCGCACACTAGGACCGACGAGGCCCCCATATTGGGTCAACCCAACCCTCGTCAAGATGGGTTGGTTTCCACTTAACCTTCCCAAACCTTCTGGGTTTTCCACATGGTCAGATACCCTTATGAGGGTTTAATAAATACTTATAAATCCTGGATAAATCCCCAAAAAATTCTAAAAATAATAAAAAAAATTATTTTTAATTGAATTAAATAATTTATGGGACTGTGCGACAGGTGTTATGTTAATTGAAATTAAATTTATTTTATTTTAATTTATGAAAAATACCCTCAATATAAATTCCTTTAAAATTTAATTTATTTACATGATCTTAATGGGTATCCAACAATCATTATCCATAGACCAACCAATGTTTGTTAAGATATATTTACTTAATTATTATAATGTATTTATTTGTAATAATTATTTAATAAATAGTGATTTTGGAATCAACTCATTCAACATAATATGAATAAGTTCATATTCATCCACAATAAATATTATGTATCTATATTCTGCATTCCCTTTATCACCTCGCATGCATGAAAGTATTGTTGTATATTGATGAGAATGAAATGATACACAGTTCATGTTGAGACTTGGCATGTCACCAAACAAGACTTTGATGCATTGGATGGGGTGAGTGTTCAAACTCATGTTTCAGATGTCTCAACTCAACGAGTTAAACCTAGGGTCTATTTTGATCTATTATTTACTATATTGATCAACCATTATTATCATCTCATGATCACATCATCTAATTTTACTTATTTATGATTTTTTATTTTAAATATTTTTAGTTTTTACATGAAATCACATAAAATAATAAGAAAGCATTTGTAGATAAAATGAACATACACAATAAATTGTTTTATGGAATTATAATTATGTAAGTGTGGTTACATAAAATAATAATGTCTGAATAGAAAATGAATATATTCAATGAGAATAATAAAAAACCTTAAATAAATATTAAGTCATAAAACCTTCCATTACTTATTTTTAAACAAAATTTTTTTGGAGGTGCTCATCAGCCCTAGTTTAGGGAGCTTCCTACTACTAGGGAATTATTATGGGAGTGGTGAGTCAATTTTACTATAGTTTATAGAAAATAGGTAGTCATGCCTATATTTTTACAACTTTAATGGAACATTTTGAGAATTGTACGGTTGTCTTTTATAATATATGGGACTGAACTCAAAAAATCAAAGAGCCACAAGTTAATGTGGTTGGATAGCTAATATCCCACCTAAGACTCTATGAGTAGTGGGGTATCCATATCATGGACTATTGGGATTGTTTTTAAGGATAATTTACACTAGAATACTCAAGAAACTTTGTATTTTGGATCTAGATGTTGAGTGATACTGTGATTCAAAAAAAAAATGCATGATACATTTAAGATAAAAAATCTATAATGTATAATAACATGTAATCAAGATAAAATTATTTATCTAATTATGTTCAAATTTTTTAGAAAATTGGAAATTAATACACATGTTCATTATGATCGATTTTGGAAAAATAATATGTCCTAACTAACATTAATTTCAAAATATTGTACAGAAATTTGTACAAAGTACAATGACATAAAAGGAAATTATATGTGATGGAGTCCCTAGTACCTATTGATCCACCTCAATAAGTGAAGGTGAAAAGGAATATTACAGGATACACATGTTTCCTCGTCAATGAGAAGCCTCTGAGGAGAAAGTGAAGTTATAAATGAATGCAATAATGATTATACTAAACATATGTAACTTGAATGATGTATCAAGGTCTCTGTAATGTCTTGGAAATTCTATGTAAATAAAATTTCATATGATATGGAATTATTCTGAGACCACACGCCCTAACGGCATGTGATTTTGAGGCCCGGAGAGCCCGGAACAAAATTTTGAACTTTTATAAGGTACATTCAGTAAACGTGTGAGCGGGTTTTTCTAACATTTTAACCGGTGCTCGGATCAAAAAATCCAAGGGCACTGTTGAAATCAGAACATTGGGATTCGCTTATAAGTGACTTAACATTATCAATCAAGGGCTGACCGAAAATGTTATTTTCAAAACTTTCGATAAAAATAATAAAAGATTTATTTCTTTTCTTTTATCACCTTTGATTAGCATAAAATGATGTTGCGGTGCACTGATGAGGCTGTGACATGATTCATTAATGGAACTCATTGATGGATCATATCACGCAGCATAACAATGAAATAAAGGAAGCATAACAACGTAATGATGAGACATACTAGTGTAACTGAAATGCTAAGGCGTGTTTCCTTTTTAATTTTTTTATCTGTTGGTGGAATGAGGATTTAACCATGGTGATTCTCTGAAAAACCTCCAAAGGTATTAATCTACAACATTGAATGTAAAATAGGTAGGGGTTATTTGATTTTTAAAATTCTACCCAGTTCTTTTTCTAAAAACGACGAACATGAATCAACCCACGAATAGGTTCATTTGTGATTCATGTGTTTATGTGGGAGGGTTACTTTTCTTTTGGGGATTCTCTATATGGGATTCAAACATAACTTTTCTTAACTGAACGAAAAATCCCCAAAACTCCCTTGATTATAATCCTCAAACGTAGAGGGTGCGAGCCAACACAAACAAGGCCCAAGCACCACTACCTTTTGTGTTCATTGCGACTGTACCCTCAAAAGGGAGGAAATCTAAATTTGGGGAAAAGGTAGTGGTGGCAGTGACCTGAGAGGCCTGTAAGCGCAGACGGATTGAAAATCCGACAATCGGCACCTTGCAGCGACGACTGGCCCGCACCGACCGCGTGGAAGGGGAGACACCAACCGGCGCCATGGCAGGTGAGGTGGTTGGCCCTTTCCAGTGGTACTAGAGGATGGCGGCATGCCTGTTAGCGCACCACGATAATGGAAGACCATGACCGGAGGGTTGCAGTAGCCGTGGTGTGTCGTGGCACCAAGTGGGCGTGGCGTGGAGGCAGTGACCTACATCCGGGCCACCCGAGAGGTGATGATCCGTAGTAGCCCGACCAATGTAGGAGGAGGCCTACATCCGTGGGGAAAAAAGAGGCCAGATTCATCATGGCTATCGGGTCCCGTCTGGACAGCGCACCGCGAGTCTACCCCCAGGCGGATTGGGCATTGGGCTGGTGAGTCGCACCCCCAGCCATCCAGGCCGGTCCCGCGGCCTAGCGGGACGATCCTGTAGCCTAGATGGATGGACCCACACTTGAGACCCAGACCCACACCAAACAGGTTGGACCCGCACTGATAATCTAGACTCATGCCCTTTGGGCGAGACCAGACTAAATCGAGTCGTCGGGTGACTCGGTGGGCTAGACCCTTGGCCAAACTGGGCTGGGTCCAGTGAGGCCCATTGGGTCAGGCCCACTATCCAGACCATACCGAACTAAACCAGACCCAAACCGAGTTAGTTCAATTCAGTCAAATTTAAACTAGGGTATGTGGGACCCTCAGGCCTGGTTGGTCAGGTCGGTCTGACTGGGTTAGACAGGGCCTAGACGCAACCATCCCCTGTTTTCTAAAATGCTCGTATCTTAAAAATTGTGTGTCTGATTGACAAGTCGTTTACGACGTTGGGACCCTCACGACGAGACATATTTTTTTGAATTCCCTAACGAGGCTTTAATGGAAGATGAAATGAAACTAATGGCTTGAGGAGCGGTTCTCCCTAGCGTACTACGTACGGAACCCTACAGTTGACTGAGACTTGAGGACTAATGACTTTCGACTCTATGATACTCGACTATGGCCCACTAGGAAGCAATTCTGTGTCAATTTGCAGGCCCACAGTGGGAAGCACTTCTATGTGATGTTGAAGGCACATGGTACGTGATGAGGAAGAGTACCTCAGTTGAACAAGATTAGTGGGAAGCACTTATATGTGACTTTGTAGGCCCATGGTACTTGGTGTAGAGGTGTACCTAAGCAGTATAAGGTTAGTGGGAACCAATTTTTTGTGACTTGGCAACCCCACTCTACTCAATAAAGGAGGGGTTATTCTGATGACCTAATGTTCGATGATGTGACTAATATTTCTTATATCATTTCCCTGAATGTATACCTAGTGTGACCTATCTTGTGAATCGTTCTTTCATTTGAGGATTTATGTGTCGTATTTCCCTTTTTCTAGGGAATGTTGATGCTCCTTTCTGTCACAGAGTCTCAACGAATGAAAAGGGAAATATCTTAACCCCAAAATGATTCATCCTTTGAAGAAACATCAAAAATTGAGAAAGGCGTGAACAAATAATAAAATTCCCTTGGGTCGCCCAAGTTCCATCAAGGTCGCACAAGTATAGTTGTGCGCCGCCCAATGGTCACATAGGGGACTTGTGCGTCCTCTTGGAATTTCGCCCAGGATCTTCACCAGCCTATAAATACACTTGGTGCCCCCCCCCCATTTCAAGGATGAAAAATTCTAGAAACTCAGATTTGAGCTCCAAGCGCCCTAGTCTCTTCTCAAAGCTTCTGAAAACTTCTAAGGTAATTTATTACCTAGAACGGAAGATCTAAAGAGATGGAGTAAGGCCAAAGTGTTGAAAATCATCAACACTTGCGCGCCTAAGAGGTCATGCCTTAAGGGAAATGGCCACACTTGTGCGCCGCCTTACCCCTTCCATAGAACTTGCACGCACCTCTTCTGGAAGCCTCTAGGGATAATACTAAGGGCTTGAACCAAGTCTTGCCCAAGTATTACCCTAAGAGTTAATCGTCATGCATGTACCCATTTGTCGTGCAAGTATACTTGTGCGACCAGTACTTGCGTGTCCATGTAGGACTTGCGTGCCACCTTCTTCTTGGGTGCCCCTCCAACCTATTTAACCTCCATTATGCCTATCCACCTATCCTCTTCAAGATTATGCCTTCAGAACTCTCTCCAAAGCCATTCATGGAATGATTTCCTTGTTGGATTCCTTATCTGAAAGGAATTCTGTGGAACATCTCTCAAAACCTAGTGATTTACATATCTTTATATCACTAAGGTTGGATATTTCATTCATTCAACCTCATCCTTTAAAGATGAGAGATTCCTTTAACCTGGGCCTCCTTTTTAGGAGTACGCCCCAGTAATAATTTCCCTAAATGGGCCTCCTCCTCAGGATTAAGTCACAATCTCAAAATTCCAAATGTGGGCATCCCCCTTAGGAGTAATCCCCAAGTCCACTAACCTGGGCTTCCTTTTCAGGAGTAAGCCCCAGTCTTCATGTTCCTTTAAATTTTGGGAATCCTCTTGAGGAGTAAGTCCAAATCATAAGATAAAGTTTGCCTTCAATCTGGGAATCCTCCTTAGGAGTAAGTCCTTAGTTATAAGTCCCTTTAACCTGGGCCTCCTCCTTAGGAGTAAGCCCCAATTCTCAAATCCTTTAACTTGGACCTCCTTCTCAGGAATAAGCCCCAGTTCTCAAATCTTTCAACCTGGGCCTCCTTCTCAGGATAATCCCTAGTCATAATTTCTCTTAACTAGTCTTAATTTACTTTTGATTTGGGCTTCCTTCTCAGGAGTAAAACCTTACCATAAGTCTCATCTTAATTTGGGAATATTCCTCAGGAGTAAGCCCCAAGTTAGAGTATCCAAATCTCTATAAAGTAAATATACCTTTTTGAACCTTTTTTCTAGGTTTATTCCCTAAAGTAAATCCTAATCTTCATCTATTTGGGCAGTCATACATACATAATCCCCATATCATTTCTTAGGATGGCACAATTTTCTGGTTTTACCAATACCTCTTGTTTCTCAAACCAAGCATGACTCACGTGAGCTTAGAGTGTAAAAGTAATTATGACATCTTTTTTTGAGCCATCAATCATGCATAAACCTCATACTTTTTTACTCAAACTACTTGGGTTATGATTCCTTTTCCAAAAAAAGGATACGTAGGTAGCCCATCTGCAGGTATGATCCCAAATCTGAAATAATCCATGTCCTTCTGAATGATAATAAACTTCAAGTGCCCCACTGATTGTCTTTAAAACTAGCACGGTCATCATAATGACCAAGAGACTTTTATGTATAGAAGGATACCATTGAATAAGAATATCTAACAAATAAATATGATTCTATGTTGATGAATAACCTCAAATACATATAAAACATTCTCTAAATTTCATTCATACTAATTATTGATTGTCAGATCTAAAGGAAAGCTCATTTCTATACTTGGTAATGTAATAAGGATTCACAAACATAAACTTTAATCTATAAAGAGAGTCTCGGATTAGACATAATTTCCCCCAAAAAGGTGTGATGAGTCCGACCTTCCATCCTCTCGACCAATGCAAATTCTTAAGCCTCATCGTTTCATAACTAGTGAGCACCTGCCTTTGGAAGGTAGGTTCAAATGGATATGGAATCATTGGATGTTTCCGGTTCTACAAATAAGACCGTTAGAAACCGCTTGGAATGTTTGAACCTTAAATCAATGAGGTCATCCCCATTTCCAGAGGAAGCAAAAAATGGTGAACCCGACGTGAATGCTTAACCAAGTTAAAATGATGTTTTACTTATTTGTTACGCCCCTATTTAAAACTTGATGAGAGGGCCAACAAAGCAATCAATAACATATGTGCTCATCTAAAAGTTTTAGTAGCCGAACTTATCTTGATTATGTTTGTTATATCAAACATGCACTCTTTACAAAGATCTTCTGCATTACAAGAATGGATTTTCTTAAGTTCACGTCTGTGAAAACCTCTGCTGTGAATGAATCTGCTACTACTCCTATGGGATCGTCGTCCGCACTGAGAGAGACATCACCTACTCAGCGTCTTCAACGCTGGGTATCAAATGCAATGGTTAAGGAGTACCATCAAAATGGTACCATTCCAACTCTGGAGGCCGCTAGACAATCCCTCCAAGTCAATAACTCACCCTAGTCTTCCGGACAGCGATGACCAGCGATAAAGAAGAAGGATGTGCTAACCACCGTCTCCAACCGTTTTGGGTCGTTATCCCTGGAACTCAACAACCATTACCTCCCATATTCTAAGGAGGTGAATGAGAAGGCCACTCAAGGCCTTAATTCAAGGAAACATGAGTCCTTCCAGAGGGATCCCACCAAAAATTGCCGCCAGACTCGTGCGGAAGTGCGCCCTTAACAAGATGAGGGTGTCGTCTCCATGAGTTCGGCTCAGGTTCCTCGAACCCAAGCAGGCAAGATGAACCACCAGAGGAGACAACCGGTTAAAATTGAGCAGTTCTTTATCTCTACAATTTCTGGAGAAGTCCACCAACCTAATTGGTGGCAAGCAATGAGCGGGCACACACACCCATCCATTTTAATTCCGCTATCCAGCAGACTTGTCTAGCAGCAGCATGCCAATCCATCTAGGAAATTCCTGAAAAGTACTACAGACAGGAACATACACCTGTTTATAAATCATTAGCTGGTCATCAGGCTCGTCTGACTACATATGATGGAACCTGCCAACCCAAAGTGTTGACAACTGGTAAACAGGAACATACACCTGTGTACACTCATCAATCCTGCCAACATCCTCGTCTATCAGTATTGAAGTAAGTTTGTAAACCATGTTCGGCGGAGTGTAATCAGTAGGCAAATACACCTACTAGTATTGATCAAGCCTACCAACAGTCTCGTTTGGTAGCATTCAGAGAAGTCAGTCGAAAAGCTCTGGCGACAAACAGGCGACAGACTCATCTTTCTACCCCCACACATGAGTACTGTCAGAATTCATTGACAGGAAAAGGAGGATAGGAGTAGGAACATACACCTACTCCAAGCACGGAATGGACGTATATCCCCATTCCGGCCGCTGAAGTCACTAAGCACATTTTGTCAATGGTGAAAGAGCCGAAGCAAATCCCTGCTCATTTTATGGATGCCTACCAGGATATTATAACAGCTTCAACAACATCACAAGAGAAGAAATGCAAATCTATCCCTACCAGTGGAGTGAAACATCAACAGTTCACTCCGGAACAGACACATGCCTCTGTTCCAGTCCTAGAGGGTTGTGGGGCATACTCTCCCATATCATACGGACAACCAAGTCAAGCACACACACCTGATTTGAGTGGAGATAATCAATCTAACCTAATCATTTCTCCTGAGCAGGCAAATACACCTACCCATAATGACCACTTTCATCAACAAGTGGTTCCTAATTTGAGTAAGAAGTCGTCTAAAAAGAAGACTCGCCCAGTGCATTCAAGAAATCAAGGGCCAATCTATAATAAGGCCTTACTCGATGATGGAGTTCTTGATGCACTCAAACAATTATCTGTTGCAACTCAAGATACTACTATCTCAGTTCCCAAAAGTCGGGACATTAATTCTAAAGTTTTGCATCATACACTTCCTCATGAAGGCTTGCTTGATGACAATTCGGTCGATCTCGAAGTTTCATCTTCAGATGAGAGCCACAAGAACCCTCTGTGTGGTCAGAAGACCAAGGACCGAAATGTTTCATCTTTTTTTGTAACCCACCATGGTGGTCCTCCCCTTGATGATGAATTTAGCTGCAAAATTCATCTCCGCAGTAATAATGCACATTGCCTGTAAAATGCTCCAATGGAAAATGTAGTGATGAGAAATACCTCTTATCTTGAGGAACATGAAAATGTGAAGCCAGTCATATCTGATGCTTTACCACTAGCATGTGAAAAACTTTATCAATAAAAATATATCTCAGGGTGTAGGTCATTCTCCGAACCACCCCTGAGTCATGCATCTTCTATTTTGATCAGTGAATTCTCTACCAATCTTGTTGAATCCGATGAAGCAATAAGGAAGCACCAGCTCTGGTCTAATCAGGTAGAAGAATATTCATTGAATGATAAAGAGGTTGTACTGAATATGATAAAACAGCTGGCGAATGATGAAGTTACAGTTATGTGTTGACCTTTGGATGATTCTCAGTATGACATTCCAGAGATGTTGGTGGAAGATGGAATTCATGATATTCTTCTTAACATATGGAAAACTCATTGTCAGTTGAAAAAGAAAATATTATCTTATGATGAATATGAAAATCATGTCAAGATAATAGAAGGGTTGCAATGCCAAATTGACTTGGAATCTCTCTCAGTTTCTTGATATCCGAAGACTGAAAAGCAGCAGAGAGCCCTTCAGCATTCAGGACTTGGCGCACTAAGAAGGTTGCGCCAGTTAATTTCCAATACCCCATCTGATATTCATATCAGGGGATTGGGTATTCATACAGCACTACATTTCACTGTACTCTCCAGTCAGCAAAACCTGCCAAAAATTGTCTCATGAAATGTTATTGCCCATGGCTGGCCACAGTCAATGGGTTTTGTTTGTAATCAAAAGCTTTCCCAAGAACAGGCTTTAACTAGTTCCTCTCAAAATCAAGCATAAAGATAAAAGTTTTTAAATTACTCCTGCATCAATCCAATGAGAATATTGAACAGGCCTCTCATTTGGAGCAAGCACATCACCAAGTGACAAAAGTGTCAGAAATCATCCAACAGTCTTTTGAGATGGGTGATAAAAGTGGATGCATGTAGAGACCCGAAACTTGACGTACATTGACATTACATTACATTTGCGGAATACTTAGTACATAACAAAAACACACACACAAGGATCGTAATATTTTAGTGTCTTTGGAAACTCGGAATATAATCTTCTAATTCCTGTTGAAAGATCTTCAACATCTCCCATAAAGATATTCTTTTTTTATACCTAAAACCTTTCTTTATATCCTAGGGAAAAGAAAACATAAAAGGGTGAGCTCAAATGCTCAGTAAGGGTAAACAAAAGAAATATCAATCACATCATATACATAAGCACATAACTTTTGGAAATCTTATCCTGCAAAAGAGATCATAATTTCATAACATGGGATAAATCATGGCAGTGAAATGTAATCACAATAATCATAACTTAAAACATGAAACTTTGTGGCATACACACATAATCATAGAGAATAATTTCTTGTTAGTCAAGACTCATTGCCAAGACTATCTTAGTGGACAAAGTCCCTTTCTGAATCGAGTAAGCCTCGTTTCAGTCCTGTTTCACTGAACCGGTATAACCTACCATTCCAGCCATGTCTATCTCATGAGATATAAAATCTTTACCCAATGCATTGAAGGGAGATATAGGTCCCACCCATCTCATAATGATACCATTCTTATGTGTGCCACAAAATCATAAACCATACATCATTGCATAACCCATGTAATAAAAAAGGGAATCTTAAACATCATGACATCATAAAACAATTCATATAAGATAAAGGAATTCATAAAAATAATTCCATCACAACATAATCAAATAAATGTAATAATAGGGATAAAAACAGAACCCTTTATTATCTTAGATGGAAAATAATTTTGATAAAACACTTGAACTCCATTCTTGAGGAAAATATCCTTTCTTCTTCAAAAACATTTTTCCTTTCATAACATGTCATACGACTTTAAAATAAAAGAAGTTGATTAAAAATAAACTTGAAAAATTTTAAAGGAATCTTCTTGGAAATAATGTTTTAAAAATCCATTCATGCCGTATAAGTTAAAAAAAATATTCTTCGTACTTTTGTCGGAAAAGTCAAAAAGTTCCTCGTACGAAAAACGACAAAAGATTCCTTTCATATATTTTACTAAAAACTCACCGAAGGGTAAAATTTGATTTAAACTAGTTTAAGTGGATGGAAACAATATTAAATATTGAGGGAACATGGATGTGGATGATAAAATACACCCCAATAAATACTTACGAATAAACAATCTCGGATAAAAATGAGATTGTGATATTTCCCTTACCGTACGTCCGACTTGCTTTGTAAGTGTCTGAACCTCCTATATAATGATTTAAATCATGTTATTGACTTATTCCAAGATCATATTAATTGTTATTATATCATATATGGTCCACTTATGACTTTATATTACCCGTTCTTTTGTAAATTCATGTTAAAGTAGCGTTTTGGGTAAAATCGTCTCATTTGTCGTTCGTGTTTTTAACTTGTAATTATTCATATGATTACTTAGATCATGATTACTTAATTACAGAATATAAAACATGAAATATATATATATATATATATATATATATATTCAGAATATACATATATAATAAATCAGTAAATGGAAAGAAATACACCGTTCATGGAGACGGTAGTCCGTACGTACGCATGAACGATGTTTTCATTTCCTTATTGAATTGAATGGAATTAAGTAGATGACATACATATAAATATAAATAATTCCAGTATCATTATTAGGTCATATATTTCATTATTACTTATTATATATACTTTATAATCATTCATGAATGGTTAATCATTGAGAATGAATCTCATCGCGTCGTGGAGACGGTAGTCCGTACGTACGCACGAGCGATGATATTGTTCCCATGGTCGTGGAATTTTGTTGAAGTGTATGTATACTATTTCAGTATCAATATCAATTTATAATAATCATATATAGTTACTCATTACACCTTTATACCCATCCAATTAAGGTGGTGGCGGAAAATAGATTACACCACGGCGTGGAGACGGTATTCCGTACGTATGCACGCGCGGTGATTTCATTTTTCCGTAGGATGGATAGAAGGTGAATTAGGGTTGTTTCATATTTATAATAACATATCAGTATGTAAGTAATACTGATGTTATTACTTTATCATGAAACAACTAAAGAAGAAGAAGTTGAAGAAGAAATAAATTGAAAAGATCGGTAATGGATATTACCTCTTCTTTGGAACGCCTCTTTGAATCCTCCACTTAGGGAACTAAGATTGGTCTTTGAAGAAGACCAGGACCTCTAGGATTATTCTAGGGAAGTGGAGAAGGGATTTTGGCAGGGGTTGGCCGAGCTTGAGTGCTCAAATTGGTGTGATGAGGAGGGGAAGGAGGTGCCCTTTTATAAGGGAGGAGAGGGGCACCTTAGGAATATCTCAAAATATTATTTTATATTAAAGTCAAAATCGGTTTATAATGGTTCCAAAGGGTCTTATTTCTAATATAAAGTGGGGATGGGTCGAAATCCTATCAACCAATAGGATTTGGCCATGTTTAGGGTATTATTGTAACCTTATCAATTAGATTTAACTCTAAGTTAAATAATTTAACTTTTACCGTGTCTTTTTGTTTTCTTTCACTATATGGTTAATACACTTACTATAACATGCCAAACGAACCCCAAATTGTTTATTATTAATATATATATCCTTATCTATGTCATTTGGCCGAACCTTAGATTTTTAGGAATAAAATAACAATTAATAATATAATATTTGATTTAAAAACTATTTTGTGTCAATTTTGACACTATTTGATATATGATTTTTGTGAAAGTCATAACAGAATTATATGTTCAAACCAAGTTGGTTAAATCAACACTAATATATCATAGTAACCTAGAAAATTTGTGGAATTCATAAAAAGTCTCAAATTACATTTATTTGAGCATTTATAACATCAATTATGTTAATATTTCGTTAAAAGGGTAATTACTGCATCATCATTGTGTCATAAATAAATTAATTTATTTAAAGTATAAAAATTATAAATAAAATATAATTATGTATGAAATATTTTTATCTTTCTAATGAATTTTTATAGTCGAATTTATCTTATGTATAACCCCATATTAAAAATGTTTTAGTTATTAAACATTGATTTTAACTATTTTAACTATTCATTAAATAAAATAATATTAAATGTCATAATCTAATCCAAGTGGACCTAAATGGCCAAATTATATTCATAAGGTTGTTTTTGGTCGAATTACACTTATCCAATAGAATTAGGACATGTGTTAGGGTAATAGTAATATCATATTTACCCTTAGTTACCCTATTTACTATTAACCGTGGTAAAAAAAAGTAAAAAGTTACTATTCACCAAAAATTATTTTCATCTCATTGAACCATATTTTAGTCCTTTATATTAACCGTGTCTGTCAGATTTTCGAAATTCCATTCACAGAAGCTGTAAAATTAAGTTTTATGCAAAATTTAGTTTTTAACCTACCACTTAGTGGTTTCACTATTCATCAAAAATTGAAAGTTTTCAGAAAAATACCAAAATTTCGTCCTAACCTATATTTCATATTCCGAATTCAAAAATGAAGTCTATTTTACCAAATTCATAACATAGAAGTTGCATTAATTAATTTTATAATTAAATCCCGCTGTTAAAACAAATAGCGTGTTTTTAAGAAACAATATCTATCAAAAGATTGACACTTGTTTATATCTGGTTTAAATGTGAAATTACATCCAATGACCAACATTGTATTAAATTGGAAAAATATATTCTAAATATACTTTAAAACAACTCAAATTAATAATTTATCACTATTAATTATTTTGATTAAAAAATTTGTTTTTAATTATAATTTAGTAATTTTCACTATTCATCAGAATATGAAAGTTATCCGAAAAGTACCAAAATTTCACCTTAGGCTAAATTCGATACTCCGAATCCAAAAATGAAGTCCATTTTGAGAGCTAAAATTTCTAAAATTTCAAAAGGTGGTTATTACTATTCATAACGGCTAGTTATAATAATATTTTAATAGCATATCGTTGTTTAGTGAAACTCGGTATTGCGTACTACACACGCTATCGAGGAAGGTCGTGATTGCGTGTAATGCAAGGAAAGTCAAGGATGCATGTTGTGCAAGCTCCTTTTGGTGTAGCGTACAACACAAGACATTAATGAAATTAAAAAGAAAATTTTTCATAAAATTTCGGGGTGTTACATTCTACCCCCCTTAAAATGAATTTCGCCCTCGAAATTCGTCGGGGTTATAAATGGTTTACTATTTGAAAGTTTCTTTAATCGAAACCCACATCATAAAAAGGAATACCAAAACCAATCTTTAAAAATGAAATTATGAAATGTAATGGTTACCCAAATAAACTAATCACTGGGTTTCCACATAGGTGAAAATATGGATATGAAAGAGAAATCTAACCATCATGTTCTGATGGAGAGTGGTAGAGAACATGGCTATGGAAAAGCCAGCAATCACAAATCCATAAATTTGTGACGATCTAAGGTACCATCTGATTAATCAGATATAAGATCACTAGGACAACATTTTTGGTTTTCAAGATCGTTTCCCTAAAGTTGAAGAATTTGAATTAGAATAAATACTTACTTTATTTTGGTACAATCTCACTGTTGTTCGTGCCTTGAACAATTTCCACTTCATCTCTTAAATAAATGAAATTGAATTTGTTATTCGTGAAGTGTTAGCAGATCATGTGATAGAATGATGGGTCATTCCATCTCTTTCAAAAAAAAGGTTAGAAAAAGTTATAAGTCCATCTTATGGTTAGATTAATCATATATGGTTCCAAAAATGAACTTATACTTCATATATCATACTGCTTAATATAATAAAACTAGTTTCTACTAAACAGGGACTTTTTGTATGCCAGTGTTAGGCGATAAAGGCCAGTCGCACTTCGGTTGTGGGTTCGATTCCCACAGCCTTGTCCGACGCGATGGGTTGTCGCCCGTCCTGCAGGTTGTTCTTTTTCTAAAGCTATATTACTATAACATCCAATCAATAATATCGAAAAACGTTTTATCCTATCTTATGTCCAACATAATCCATTCTAATCTTTAGGCTTATCTAAAATACTTCGGTCAAGGCTTATAGTATAAAGAAAATGATTACTTGAAATGTCACAGAATAATCACGTGAATGCCATCATTTATCCCCCATATATCATAAGATATATCTTGTTGGTCAAATTACAAACATGTGAATACCGTAATCATGTATTCTATTGAAGAATGAATACCCATTGAACCTTAGTGAAAACATGAATGTAGTTAAAAGTTAACACTTTCCACATACCAAAATCCTCAAAATTCTATATACTCAAACCATGATATCACTTAGTCCTTATATCAATCATGAGCTCATGAATACAATCAAACATCTCATTATCGTCTTATCCCTTCATTATGCGCATATCATCAACATTCCAAAAATATATGAATAACCTTTCATGGATACTGGTAACATTAATCATACACTTTTAAAACTCAAGGAAAGACAATAGTGTAACAATCCTTAGATGTCTCTTTATTCCATAGTACTATGATATTACTTATACAACATTACACATGATAAACATGTAATCATTACACTACATTCTTAAACCATTTACCGAGCTTCAATAATTCTTTCATCCCACATATCATTTGTAGTCTCATCATCATCATCCACATAAATACTACCCATACGGCCATACTGATTTTCTTCATGAGACTTTCCCTTAGGGCATTGGTTTGCATAATGCCCGTACATTCCACATTTAAAACATTTAACCATTGTTGATGTTGTAGCAATACCATTATCCTCATCCCTGGTATTAACTGAACCTTTTCCTTTTCACTTACTGGCTTTGTGTCCTTCTTTTCCACACCCAAAGCATCGTCCAGTTCCTTTGAAACATTCTCCTTGATGCCTCTTCCCACATGATTTACATAGGGGAAATTGAACTTTCTTTCCTCTATGATCATCATGAAACTCCATCTTTCTCTAATTAGACGAGCTAGGAAACTTACCAAATTTTACTTTATTGATCATATTATGAGATTGCTGATTCGGCATAATAATGATGTTTGGACCTCCAAATCCCATTTCATTTGGTTTCTCATGAAGAATATCATTCCATTGTCCATCATATCCTCTATTATCGTGAATCATCTTATTTCCAGCCATTTTCTAAAACCAAAAAAGAATAGTGTGAGAGGCAAAAATCATAATAAAGGGGGAGTATCCTCAATATCTAACTTCTTAGGTTAAATTATAAGATCGTTACCATAGTTATAGGATTGTATCCTATACGTATACTTATCCTTAGGGACATCCCTAGACAAACCTTATAAATATCTCTAGAGATCTCACTAAAGTTCTCGCATCCTAGTTTCCAAAGGTTGACTAAACCTTTCCTCTGATACCAACTGTAGAGACCCGAAACTTGATGTACATTGACATTACATTACATTTGTGGAATACTTAGTACATAACAAAAACACACACACAAGGATCGTAATAGTTTAGTGTCTTTGGAAACTCGGAATATAATCTTCTAATTCCTGGTGAAAGATCTTCAACATCTCCCATAAAGATCTTCTTTTTTTTATACCTAAAACCTTTCTTTATATCCTGGGGAAAAGAAAACATAAAAGGGTGAGCTCAAATGCTCAGTAAGGGTAAAAAAAAGAAATATCAATCACATCATATACATAAGCACATAACTTTTAGAAATCTTATCCTGCAAAAGAGATCATAATTTCATAACATGGGATAAATCATGGCAGTGAAATGTAATCACAATAATCATAACTTAAAACATGAAACTTTGTGTCATACACACATAATCATAGAGAATCATTTCTTGTTAGTCAAGACTCATTTCCAAGACTATCTTAGTGGACAAAGTCCCTTTCTGAATCGAGTAACCCTCGTTTCAGTCCTGTTTCACTGAACCGGTATAACCTACCATTCCATTCATGTCTATCTCATCAGATATAAAATCTTTACCCAATGAATTGGAGGGAGATATAGGTCCCACCCATCTCATAATGATACCATTCTTATGTGTGCCACAAAATCATAAACCATACATCATTGCATAACCCATGTAATAAAAAAGGGAATCTTAAACATCATGACATCATAAAACAATTCACATAAGATAAAGGAATTCATAAAAATAATTCCATCACAACATAATCAAATCAATGTAATAATAGGGATAAAAACATAACCCTTTATTATCTTAGATGGAAAATAATTTTGATAAAACACTTGAACTCCATTCTTGAGGAAAATATCCTTTCTTCTTCAAAAACATTTTTCCTTTCATAACATGTCATACGACTTTAAAATAAAATAAGTTGATTAAAAATAAACTTAAAAACTTGTAAAGGAAGCTTCTTGGAAATAATTTTTTAAAAATCCATTCATGCCGTATAAGTTAAAAAAACATTCTTCGTACTTTTGTCAGAAAAGTCAAAAAGTACCTCGTACGAAAAATGACAAAAGATTCCTTTCATATCTTTTACTAAAAACTCACCGAAGGGTAAAATTGGATTTAAAATAGTGTAAGTGGATGGAAACAATATTACATATTGAGGGAACATGGATGTGGATGATAAAATACACCCCAATAAATACTTACGAATAAACAATCTCGGATAAAAATGAGATTGTGATATTTCCCTTACCGTAGGTCCGACTTGCTTTGTAAGTGTCTGAACCTCCTGTATAATTATTTAAATCATGTTATTGACTTATTCCAGAATCATATTTATTGTTATTATATCATATATGGTCCACTTATGACTTTATATTACCCGTTCTTTTGTAAATTCATGTTAAAGTAGCGTTTTGGGTAAAATCGTCTCATTTGTCGTTCGTGTTTTTAACTTGTAATTATTCATATGATTACTTAGATCATGATTACTTAATTACAGAATATAAAAAATGATATATATATATATATATATTCAGAATATACATATATAATAAATCAGTAAATGGAAATAAATACATTGTTCATGGAGACGGTAGTCCGTACGTACGCATGAATGCTGTTTTCGTTTCCTTATTGAATTGAATGGAATTAAGTAGATGACATACATATAAATATAAATAATTCCAGTATCATTATTATGTCATATATTTAATTAGTACTTATTATATATACTTTATAATCATTCATGAATGGTTAATCATTGAGAATGAATCTCATCGCGTCGTGGAGACGGTAGTCCGTACGTACGCACGAGCGATGATATCGTTCCCATGGTCGTGGTATTGTGTTGAAGTGTATGTATACTATTTCAGTATCAATATCAATTTATAATAATCATTTATAGTTACTCATTACACCTTTATACCCATCCAATTAAGGTGGTGGCGGAAAATAGATTACACCACGGCGTGGAGACGGTATTCCGTACGTACGCACGCACGGTGATTTCATTTTTCCGTAGGATGGATAGAAGGTGAATTAGGGTTGTTTCATATTTATAATAACATATCAGTATGTATGTAATACTGATGTTATTACTTTATCATGAAACAACTAAAGAAGAAGAAGTTGAAGAAGAAAGAAATTGAAAAGATCGGTAATGGATATTACCTCTTCTTTGGAACGCCTCTTTGAATCCTCCACTTAGGGAACTAAGATTGGTCTTTGAAGAATACCAGGACCTCTAGGATTATTCTAGGGAAGTGGAGAAGGGATTTTGGCAGGGGTTGGCCAAGCTTGAGTGCTCAAATTGGTGTGAGGAGGAGGGGAAGGAGGTGCCCTTTTATAAGGGAGGAGAGGGGCACCTTAGGAATATCTCAAAATATTATTTTATATTAAAGTCAAAATCGGTTTATAATGGTTCCAAAGGGTGTTATTTCGAAGCTAAAGTGGGGATGGGTCGAAATCCTATCAACCAATAGGATTTGGAAAAGTTTAGGGTATTATTTTAACCTTATCAATTAGATTTAACTCTAAGTTAAATAATCTAACTTTTACCGTGTCTTTTTGTTTGCTTTCACTATATGGTTAATACACTTACTATAACATGCCAAACGAACCCCAAATTGTTTATTATTAATATATATATCCTTATCTATGTCATTTGGCCGAACCTTAGATTTTTAGGAATAAAATAACAATTAATAATATAATATTTTATTTAAAAACTATTTTTTGTCAATTTTGACACTATTTGATATATGATTTTTGTGAAAGTCATAACAGAATTATATGTTCGAACCAAGTTGATTAAATCAACACTAATATATCATAGTAACCTAGAAAAATTTTTTAATTAATAAAAAGTCTCAAATTACATTTATTTGAGCATTTATAACATCAATTATGTTAATATTTCCTTAAAAGTTTAATTACTGCATCATCGTTGTGTCATAAATAAATTAATTTATTTAAAGTCTAAAAATTATAAATAAAATATAATTATTTAGTAAATCTTTTTAGCTTTCTAATGAATATTTATAGTCGAATTTATCTTATGCATAACCCCATATTAAAAATGTTTTAGTTATTAATCTTCGATTTTAACTATTTTAACTATTCATTAAATAAAATAATATTAAATGTCATAATCTAATCCAAGTGGACCTAAATGGTCATATTATATTCATAAGGTTGTTTTTGGTCGAATTACACTTATCCAATAGAATTAGGACATGTGTTAGGGTAATAATAATATCATATTTACCATTAGTTACCCTATTTACTATTAACCGTGGTAAAAAAAAAGTAAAAAGTTACTATTCACCAAAAATTATTTTCATCTCATTGAACCACATTTTAGTCCTTGATATTAACCGTGTCTGTCGGATTTTCGAAATTCCATTCACAGAAGCGGTAAAATTAAGTTTTATGCAAAATTTAGTTTTTAACCTACCACTTAGTGGTTTCACTATTCATCAAAAATTGAAAGTTTTCAGAAAAATACCAAAATTTCATCCTAAGCTATATTTCATATTCTGAATTCAAAAATGAAGTCTATTTTACCAAATTCATAACATAGAAGTTGGATTAATTAATTTTATAATTAAATCCCGCTGTTAAAACAAATAGCGTGTTTTTAAGAAACAATATCTATCAAAAGATTGACACTTGTTTATGTCTGGTTTAAATGTGAAATTACATCCAATGACCAACATTGTATTAAATTGGAAAAATATATTCTAAATATACTTTAAAACAACTCAAATTAATAATTTATCACTATTAATTATTTTGATTAAAAAAGTTGTTTTTAATTATAATTTAGTAATTTTCACTATTCATCAGAATATGAAAGTTATCCGAAAAGTACCAAAATTTCACCTTAGGCTAAATTCGATACTCCGAATCCAAAAATGAAGTCCATTTTGAGAGCTAAAATTTCTAGAATTTTAAAAGGTGGTTATTACTATTCATAACGGCTAGTTATAATAATATTTTAATTGCATATCGTTGTTTAGTGAAACTCGGTATTGCGTACTACACACGCTATCGAGGAAGGTCGCGATTGCGTGTAATTCAAGGCAAGTCAAGGATGCGTGTTGTGCAAGATCTTTTTGGTGTAGCATACAACACAAGACATTAATGAAATTAAAAAGATTATTTTTCATAAAATTTCGGGGTGTTACAATGCAGGTTGATGCATCCATCTAATTTCCAGAATAAAGTCTGCAAGATCAAGAGAGATTTCAAGAAAGTCTCAGATATAGAAACTCAAGAACCACCCCAGCTTTCTAGACTGGGGACTCTTTTAACCCAAACCTTAGAATCAACAAATAGGGTTCGAGGAGTTGAGCAGAAACAGCACGAATAGCCCCAGTCCACCTGACTGGAAACTTTTTCAAATCCTCAATCTCTCCCTCAGAGAAAGTCTATCTTCTCTCGATTAGGTAAGAATCCCCAAGAGGAACTAAGATCCAAATTATCATGAGATTACCTCCAAATTACTATTCGTTAAGAAGTTCCTGAGGTATCGAATCAATAAATGGCAATGTCTCATCAAGGACATGGAGGAAGGCAATATCGTAGAAATACCGATAAAATATATGCAATTCGTTATGCATCAATCAATTTCATCAATGTTTTTTTTGATGATCCCCAGATGAGGATCACTCAGAGGGATCAGATGAGGAAGTTCTTGATCAAGAGGATGTATACACAGACACAAATGAAGAAGGTGTGTGTACACAAAATCAAAAAATTACCCAGAATTTAGGTAATCCTTCAAGTAGCCCACTTCCCCCACTCCAAAAGGTGTCCAATAAGGGGAAAGGAAAGAATCAGGTTACATACCCTTCATCTGGAGAAGGCCAATTGCTCTCATTAGAGAAAATATTCACACAACAAGAGGAAGAGATGAAGGAATTAAAGAGGTTGAATGCAGAATTACTTCAAAATAGTCTTCCTTCTAAGCGTACTGGAGTCAGTCAGCCAAGGGAATTTTTTGCGGCTACTGATATGGATCAACAGTATCCTCCTTTACTAGTACACCCTCATAGGTCTTCACTTATGGGTCAGGTGCAACAACAACTGGTGGTGTTATCCTCAGTTGTGGTACCAGTCGCCACACCTATCCAAGTTCCAGTTATTGTACCTGCACAGTTCTAAGTTCAACCAGATGTTTCTTAAGATTTAATGACTACCATTGAATCATTAACAGCTCAGTTGGAAGATATGTAAGGAAAGCATGCACCGGTTCAACCGAAGAAGAGATCTTACCCTGAATGGGTTGACGCAATTACTCCCCCATCAAATTTTGCAAGTACCACATTCCCAATCTTTAATGGTTCGGGAGACCCAGAGAAAAACTTAACACATTTTGTTTCTCGTTGCGATCCTATGATGGGAACCCCTCAGCAACAAGAAGCAGTTAAGCTCAGGTTTTTTGTACAGTCATTACAAGGGCCTGCTTTTGTCTGGTATACAATCTTGAAATCCCGGTAAATTACAAGGTGGGAGGATCTTCATCAACAATTTCTTCTTCAATTCCGCTCAACTTTTCCAAAGACAATAGTTCTTTATCTTAAAAATTATAAGCAAAGGGAGAATGAAAGGGTTTCATATTTCATTGCTCGCTAGAAGGGATTAACCAATTCCCTGAGCTTAGCACTCCCTCAAGAAGAATTGTTGCCAATCTGTGTGGCAAATTTGCATGATAAGTTGTGCACACCATTGATCCCTGTGAAATACACAGGAGGGTTTTAGGACCTTATTTAAATCACTCAACATATTGAAGACTCTCTTATAAAGACTAAGGATAAATCTCGTGTAATTCCATTAGCTCCAGGAAGGAGAATCGGTAAAGCAGATACTGATATAGTTATGATTAAACAAACACCTATAACTGCTTCTACTTCAAGACCTTCATCCTCTCGAAGGGCTCCACCTCTTGAACGTCAACAACAAAGGCCATTTCATCAAGATGATCAAAGAGATCAAAGATGAAAACAATTTGAGGATTTAAAGTTCAAAACATACTCTTTTTGAAATGAACAAGTTCCCGGTTACTTCATTTCGGCTCTGGGAAATAATTTGGTTCAATTTACAAGGCCCAAAAGGCCGAACAAGGAAGGAGATGAAGACCGTCCCAACTATTTCCCATTTCATCAGATGTTGGGGAATCCCATTTAGGAGTGTTTTGTCTTCAAAGACCTCCTGCAAAAAATGGTGGACTTGGAACAATTCAAGTTTAAAGATTCTTCATCTCAGGTAGCATGTGTAACTGCTATGAATTTAGAGGAAGAGGGAGAGTGGCAAAAAGTCAAGAACAAAAATGCACAAAAATATAATGATTGGATTGTCAGAAAAATGATCAACCGAACTCATGCCATTTTGCAAACTCAATTGAAGAAACCAATTGTGTCTTCTGAAATGAATGCCACAGCAAAACCCTCTTCATCAGAGGAAAAATACTCAAAAGGATGAAATTATTCAAAGAAATAGGAACAATCAGAAGAAGATGGAATAGTGTCAAATCCCAAATTGTCTTTGACTCTCGAAGATTATATTCCATCTACTTTGAAGCAACAGGCACCGTCCCACCAAACGACACAGCCTGAATTGGCTAATCAAGAAGAGTCTTCGTTAGAAGAAGAGTTGCTTTTAGGTTCTATTAATTTGTTTCATTTAGCAGATCTTTATGACAGTCGTAGTTTCTATTTTGATGAACCTGAATTCCCTGTATCAAACAGAGGAATCAGAGGGAGTTCCAGAGGCTCAGGGTACAGGGGAAGATGTGGAAATTTTAGATCCCACTATTCCAATTCTACCCCTTATAGAACTGTGTATGCAGTAGAAACTCGTGGAAGATCCCTTCAATGAGCTCAACAAGAACGAGAATGTTCTTCTACACAAGGCAGATTCAGTCCTGGCATAGTTATTATAGAAGATCGGTTGGAGGTTCCACCTTCTTCCTCTCAGCAAGTAAATAGACCTAATCGGTCTAATCTTCCAAAGCTAGGAGTATTACCAACTCCTATACTGGTACAAAATGCATCAACTTTCTAAGCATCAACTTATGAGGCACCTGTGAAACCACATATTCCCATTGGGAAACGTAGACCTTTGGATCAAAAGTATGATGTGTTAAAACAATTAGCCCAAGTACCGGCCAAGTTATCAATTCTGGATGCCTTGAATTTAACAAAGGGTCTTCGGGAGGCACTTATCGAGGCTTTTTCAAGTCCTCAGGAGTTTGAAACTGAAATTGTTGTGGCTAAAGCCTACCATGTTGAGAATAATACTGCAGAATGCCATGCAGTGATATCTTTCATAGATGAAGATGAAGATGATGTCGTGCGTGGACATATTAGACCTTTGTACTTATCTATTAAGGTCAATGGTGTAGACGTCCAAAGAGTCTTCATTGATAATGGTTCAAGAGTCAACATCATCCCCATTCGTACACTTCATCGATTGGCCCTCACAGAATCTGATGTATCTCCTTATACTTTAATGTTACAAGGATATGATAATAATGAACAAGAACCACTGGCTGAGATTACTCTCAGAACTCAGTTTGGAGATTTTGTATCCAATTCAGATTTCATGGTTGTTGATCAAGACTGAGCCTTCAACATCTTCCTTGGTAGACCCTGGCTACATCAACATGCAGTTTTCCCTTCATCATACCATCAATGTCTCAAATATTGTTTCGATGGTAAAATTGGGGAATTGTATGGTGATAAGTCCCAGTTCAAGATAGGTGAATCTCAATACATTAAGGCGGAATTATATCACATGAAGGGAAAGTAGAAATCCACAACAAGGGAGATTACCAAAATTAATTCTCCATATGGTTTGGAAAAGATTCTAGTAAACCCATTTACAAATGTGAGTACAGATTATGTGTTTCCTATCAGTCAAATTGACCGGATAGACCAAAATCAAAATACTCTTATGCAAACTTCCATAATGTCAATTACGACAATCAATCCAGACAACATGGGAGAAATTGGTGATCCACCAAGCAATGATGAAAGCTCAAATGTAGATGTCTTCATTTCACCTGCTGAAATTCAGCAAGTCTATACTTAACCAATCAGGCCATAAGAAGTTATAGCAATGTCAGAGATGAATGATGATGTCGATTCTCAATCCATTATATCCTCTATATTACCCAAGTAAGACCCTTCATCATCAACAGGGTCAGAAATGGAAGCTTCTTCTTCAAGATGTTCAAATTTTAACATCTCTTCTGATCATGGAAATTCTGCTTCTTCATCCACTATGCAAGTAGAAATAGAAGAAATAAAACATGTTTAAGAAGAAGAGGAAGATCTTAAGGATACTCCTCCAGTATTTGAAGAGGGTATCTCTTCCACCGTGGATGAACTCAGAGAAATAAATCTGGGTACAAAAGAAGATCCACGCCCCACATTAATTAGTGCGGCCATGACTCTTGAAGAGCAAGAGATGTATATTTCCTTTTTAAAGAAAAATCGAGATATATTTTCTTGGAACTATAAAAGGATTTCAGGGTTTGATCCTGATGTTTCCACTCATCATTTGGGTTTTCCAGAAGAACATCGAGGATTCAAAAAAGCCACTAAAAAAACACACCCAACCTATGCTTCCAAAATTGAAGCTAAAGTGGATAAGCTTATCAAAGCTAACTTTTTCAGAGAAGTTCAATATCCCAAATGGTTAGATAATATTTTCCCAGTGAAAAAGAAGAATGGGAAAATTAGAGTTTGCATTGATTTCAGAGATCTTAATCAGCATTGTCCTAAGGATGATTTTCCAGTACCAATTAAAGAACTCTTAATTGATGTAACAGCAGGCTATGAAGCACTTTCCTTAATGGATGGATATTCTGGATATAATCAAATCCGAATTCCTCTAGAAGATGAGGAATCTACAGCTTTCAGAGCCCCTCAGGGTGCGTTTTTCTATCTGGTAATGCCCTTTGTCCTAAAGAATGTAGGTGCAACATATCAGCATGCAATGCATTGTATCTTCAAACCTTTTTTAGGGAAGTTTGTTGAATGTTATGTGGATGATTTCGGGGTTAAATCCAAACAACGTTCTAATCACTTGGCTTATTTGGAAATCATATTCCACAATCTTCGGCAACATAATTTGAAGATTAACCCCTTAAAATGTGCTTTTGGGGTAACCTCAGGGATATTTCTCGGCTTTGTTGTATGCCATCGTGTTATCGAGGTTGATCCTGAGAAGACAAAGTAAATCATTGGTATGTCACCTCCTCTAAATTTGTAAGAATTGAGAGGACTTCAAGGAAACTTAGACTATATTTGTAATTTCACCACCAATTTAGCAGGAAAAAGTTTACTGTTCACCAAATTGATGAAGAAGGGAGTCACTTATAAGTGGACTGAAGAATGTCAAGAGGCATTCGATATTATCAAGAAGTATCTCTTGAGTCCATCAGTTTTAATGCCACATGTTGAAGGAAGACCACTTAACCTCTATGTGACATCTCAAGAGTGATCATTGGGTGCCTTTCTTGATTAGAAGAATGATGCTAGGAATGTAAACAACCTCTACTATCTCAGTCAGACTATGCTTGAAGCAGACACCCAATACTCAAATATTGAGAAGTGCTACGTAGCATTAATATTTGCAATTCAAAAGTTGAGACACTACCTGCAACATCACGAGGTCCAATTGGTATATCGCAATAACCCGCTCAAATTTATCCTTAGTCTTCCAATGCTTACAGGACGTCTGGAAAGGTGGGCAGTTATTTTGCAGCAATTTGATATCCAGTACATGTCTCAAAAGGCAATAAAGGGACAAGCTCTAGCTGATTTCCTTTCTGAATATCCTTTAGTAGAAGATACATCTTCAGATATTGAACTTCTTGATGAGGAAGTCTTTTCTATTCAAGGCAGTCTTCAAACATGGGAAATGTACTTTGATGGTACTTCAAGAAGTCCAACAGGGAGGAAAATGGAAGATCCTAAGTTCAAAAAAGTTGTGTTAGGAGTTGTACTCAGTTCCCCAGAAAAGGCATTGCTACCTTATTCCTTCTCATTATTGGGAGGCGGTACAAATAATGAAGTAGAATACCAAGATCTTATCACAGGATTGAATTTGGCACTTCAAGAACAAGTGAATCACTTAAAAGTGAAAGGTGATTCAGACCTGGTAATCAAACTAGTCAATGGGGATTATGCAATCACAAAAGAAGAATTAATCCCTTTGTATGATTACGTCAGAGAGTTAATGGCGAAATTTCTTTTGGAACCGACATTTTCTTATGTCCTGAGATCACAAAATTCCCAAGCTCATGCACTGGCTAATATAGCCATAGCTTTGGAAGATCCAAATCGGGACAAGACAACCATCAGTATTTCCCATCATCGTACAATTTCATCTTATGTTCAAATATAAACAGAAGAAATCAATGAAATTAGTCCCATCTATGAACCATATGGTCATACTATAGTATGGATGATACCTATCAGGG
Source organism: Viscum album (assembly GCA_963277665.1). Taxonomy (NCBI): domain Eukaryota; kingdom Viridiplantae; phylum Streptophyta; class Magnoliopsida; order Santalales; family Viscaceae; genus Viscum; species Viscum album. The sequence goes on from OY728126.1 coordinate 1,162,435,495, forward strand.
AATACCTTAAAAACGGAACACTTCCTCTTGATAAATCCAATAAAGAACAAGTCTGGTGGCTTGTGGTCAATTTCACTCTTTATGATAGAACATATCACCTAAAGAAAATTATATACAAACATGGGTTTGATGGAGTTCTCTTCAGATGTATTGATGGTGAAGAGACAATGGTTGTCATGAAAGAAGTACATGCAAGATTCTATGGTACCCACCAGTCTGGACATAGACTATCTGATCATATTCGAAGGCTTGGATACTTTTGGCCTTCAATGATAAAAGATTGTGTTGATTTCACAAAGAAGTGTAATTTTTTCCATGTACATGCCAAATTCATTCATCAACCCCCAGAGTTTCTTCATACAGCTAAATACTCGTGGCCATTTTCAACATGGGGAATGGATGTAGTGGGACCCTATCATTTGGCTACAGCCGAGAAGTTTAAGTATATTCTTACTGTTACTGACTTATTTTCCAAATGGGCAGAGGCAATACCCCTCAAAGAAGTCAGTTCTAAATGCATTGTTAGCTTCATCATGTCTAACATCATTACCAAATTTGTTGTCCCTCATACCATATTGATGAACAATGGAACCAACTTCTATTCATCTGTGGTGAGGAAGTTGTATCAAGAATACAACATTAAATCCAATCATTCCTCTCGGTATTAGGCAGCAGCCAATGGCCAGATAGAAGCTTTCAACAAGACTCTTTCAAACATACTGCAAAAGATGGTGGATAAAGATAATAATTCATGGCCTGATATACTCTTTCATGCTTTATGGGATTATCGAACCACCACCCGGACTGCAATGAGATTAACTCCGTATTCATTGGTATATAGAATGGAAGAAGTCTTTCCGATTGAGGTTCAATTACCCTCGCTCAGAGTAGCCATTTGTGATCAGTCCTCTACAGATGAACAATCACAAAAGCGATTGGATGAATTGGAACGGTTAGATGAGAAACGGTTGTGAACCCTGCACCACTTGGATGTCTATCAGAATCGAATAGCACAGGCTTCCAACAAAAAAAATTTCCTTCGTTCCTTGGTTCAGGGAGAATTGGTATTGGTTCTCAGAACACCAATGATACCAAGAAAGAAACCTCCCAAGATGAAGCCAAAATGGGAAGGAACTTATTCAATACATAAGGTCTACTCCAATGGAGCATATTCTTTAATCTCAATGGATGGAGATATCATCACTAATCCAACCAATGCTAGATTTCTGAAGAAGTAATTTGTGTAACACAAATACCCTTTCGTCCAACACGATGTTAAACCGTGTTATCATCCAACATGAAGTTAAAATGTGCTATCTTCCAACATGAAGTTAAACTGTTCTATCGTCCAACATGATGTTAAACTATGCTATCGTCCAACATGACTTTAAATTGTGCTATCGTCCAGTAAGACGTTATACTGCAGCATCAACAGTCCAAGCATATGACCTTAAACTATTTGCACCCTCGTCCAACATGACATTAAACTATGAAGTCCTAACTACATGACACTAAACTGTATAGAAATCCCTTACGTCAAGCAAGACGTTACACTGCATAATCTCTGGTCCATGCATATGACCTTAAACTGTTCACAGCATCATCCAACATGATGTTAAACTGTGCTATTTTCCAGTAAGACATTAAACTGCATAATATCTGGTCCATGCATATGACCTTAAACTGTTCACACCATAGTCCAACATGAAGTTAAACTGTGCCATCATCCAACATGACATTAAAATGTGAAAAGGTCCCTAATACGTCCAACATGACGTCAAATTGTGTCCTCTTTTGTCCTCACTGCATGACATTAAACTGCACAGTCCCTCTTTTGTCCAACATGACATTAAACTGTATTGTCCTCATTGTCTTAGCTACAGGATGCTAAATTTTACAGAAACCTTACGTCCAACATGACATTAAACTGTGTCCCTATATTTGTCCTACATGACGTAAAACTGAATAAATTCCCTTAATACGTCCTATATGATGTTAAACTGTATTTTTTCCCTGCTACATGACACTAAACTGTGCAGAACAAATAGTCCTCACTGCAAGACTTTAAACCTATAGTCGCTTCATATATCCTACATGACATTAATTTGTGCATCATTAAGTTTGTTACTACCTCTTATTTCTCACACCGAGTATGACTCACGTGTGCTTAGATTAAACTTCAACCATAACACCCTCTCTGGGCCATAAACCATGTGTAAGTCCCAACACCATTTTTTTAGGTCATTGTCCCCAAGAACAACTTGATCTCTAATTCATTATTTAATTGAACTACACAGACTTTGATCCTTGCCTTCTAGGCTAGTTACGTAGGCAACCTTCTACGGTTCAAGCCCATAACCATTCTCTTCACATTGGTTCACCTTCATCTCATATGATTTTGATATATGAAGCAGCCCCAATACCAATATCTTCACATTTTTTCACCATTGTCCTTACTACATGACGTTAAACTGTACAACACTTTTGTCATGTACGACAATAAACTACAACATTATTTGACACCCTCACCTGAGAGGGAATCATTATTTACATTGATCTTTAATCATGTTCTATTCCAAATACTACATGCATACCTGGCAATGCCTGAGCCTTTTATCTTGGGTCAAACCATCATTGCACTAAAGTCCCCTTTTTACCCTTCATATGTACGAACCAAATTTGTACAGAGGGAATTTCTAGAACTGTGTGCGTCTTGATTCGCATCTTTATGGGATACATAGGAATGTTCGAGCATCCCTCGAATCCAGCCCCAAGTATTTGGGCCTAACCCCAAATTATACATTCAGTCCCCTGGCTGAATAGTCCCTGTGAAAACACACACAGTGTATTCATTATTATGGTCCGAGTTCTATGACCCTAAACTAATATTTCCCACACTTTCATCCTACATGAAATTAAACTTTATTTCAAGAACTAAGTATGGCTTGATTCCCATCCTTATGGGATACATAGTGATGTCCAACACCTTAATTCAGGACCCAACCACAACATGATTATGGTTAGATTTGATCTATGTATTTCTTTCATGCATTGAACAATATCCATTTTTATGTGAGATATTCCTAACCTTAACTACTTTCAGTTCTCCATAACACTTTTCTTGACTTCTGGTCACAAAATGTCCAATTTCTAAGAGTTCTTTTTCATGACCATGTAGCACGTGCCCTTAGGCGGCCTTGCATAAATAGTCTACATAACAAAAGTGTCAGCCAAAAGATGTTATTATTTGACTATGCAGCCAATGCCCTTAGGCAGTCCTGCATAATTCAACCCCCTAACGGGTTTTTCAAATAGTCGTAACTTCATTATTCGGAAGAAAATATCTTTTTTCCTTAGTTTTCTTAATTACAATATGTAGGGATCTTCAAAAAATGGCCATCCTTAACATATCTGTCCCATACTCTTTTTCATGATCTGAAAATATTCAAGTCTATGGTTTATATTTTCCTTCCCTACGTTTGGGTCATACCATCATAAGAGTAACATTCATCCAGTTCCTAGACAATCCTATTTAGAAATATCTTTTCCATATTCAAGTACCTCTCTCTATATAGCTAACTCTATGCTTTGGAAAATTTTAATCCCCATAAACATCCATGGCTTTTTGGAAGTAGAAAGGTAAATTTTTTAGAGTTCTTTTTCCTGAATATGCAGCACGTGCCCTTAAGCAGCCCTACATAAATAGTCTAAATAATAGACTTGTTAGCCAAAAGATACTATTATTTGACCATGGAGCCAATGACCTTAGGCGGCCCTGCATAATTCAACCCCCTAATGGGTTTGTTAAATAATGGTAACTTCATTCTTGGGAACTACTTCTTTTAATGCCTTTTTGCCCTTTTTCATATCATTCCTCAAATTCAAAATTTCTTAAGTCATAGTTTACATATTTTCCTTCATACTTGAGTGTATTAATGTGTTTTTAGATAATTTTTCAAAATATTGAGTCAATTTTAATCCATTGTTCAAATCTATTTTGACCTTAAACATTATCCTTTTTTATGTCCAACTTGCATGACTTTAAATAGCCAATAACCAAAAAGACCCCTAGTTTTTCTTTTTTCCTCAGAGTCAAATCCTCTTTTCCCTCTGGATCCAACTCTGAGGGAGGACTTTTATTGACGCTTCACTCCATCACAGAGTCTAAATGAATGAAAAGGGAAATACCTTAAACCCAAAATGATTCATCCTTTAAAGAAACATCAAAAATTGATAAAGGCATGAACAAAGAATCAAATACCCTTGGGTCGCACAATTTCCACCAAGGTCACACAAGTATACTTGGGCGCCACCCAATGGTCACACAGGTGACTTGCACACCCCTCTTTGAATTTTTCCTAGAATCTTTACGAGCCTATAAATACCCCTGGTGGGCCCCCCATTTCAAGGACGAAAAATTCTAGAAACTCATATTTGATCTCCTGGTGCCCTAGTCTCTTCTCAAAGTATCCGAACACTTCTAAGGAAATTTCTTACCTAGAGCGGAAGATCTAAAGAGGGGGAGTAAGGCCTAAGTGTTGAAACTCATCAACACTTGCGCGCCTAAGTGGCCAGCCCTTAAGGGAAATGGCTACACCTGAACACCACCTTACCCCTTCCATAGAACTTTTTCACCCTCTTTTGGAATCCTCTAGGGATAATACTTAGGGCTTGAGCGAAGTATCTCCCAAGTATTACCCTAAGGGTCAACCGTCGTGCAAGTACCCATGTTTCGCGCAAGTATACTTGCATGACTAGGACTTGTGTGCGACCTTCTTCTTCGGTGCCCCTCCTACCTATTTCACCTCTCTTATGCCTATCCACATATCCTATTCAATATTAAGCCTTCAGAACTCTCTCCAAATCCATTCATGGCATGATTTCCTTGTTGACTTCTTTATCTGAAAGGAATTCTGTGGAACATCTCTCAAAACCTAGTGATGTACATATCTTTACATCACTAAGGTTGGATATTTCATTCATTCAACCTCATCCTTTAAATATGAGAGATTCCTTTAACCTAGGTCTCCTTTTCAGGAGTAAGCCCCAGTGATAATTTATCTAAATGGGCCTCCTCCTCTAGAGTAATTCCCAATATCAAAATTCCAAATGTGGACATCCTCCTTAGGAGTAAGCCCCATGTCCCCTTACATGGGCTTCCTTTTAAATAGTAAGACCCAGTCTTCAGGTTCCTTTAAATTTTGGGAATCCTCTTCAGGAGTAAGTCCCAATCATAAGTTAAAGTTCCCCTTTAATCTGGGAATCCTCCTTAAGAGTAAGCCCCCAAGTTATAAGTCCCTTTAACCTGGGTCTCCTCCTTATGAGTAAGCCCCAGATCTCAAATCCTTTAACCTGGGCCTCCTTTTCAAGAATAATCCCAAGTTCTCAAATCCTTTAACCTGGGCCTCCTTCTCAGGAATAATCCATAGTTCTCAAATTCTTTCACCTGGGCCTCCTTCTCAGGAATAAGCCCCTGTAATAATTTCTCTTAACTAGACTTAATTTAATTTTTATTTGGGATTCATTCTTATGAGTAAAACCCAACCATAAGTCCCCTCCTAATTTGGGCATCTTCTTCAAAAGTAATCCCCAAGTTAGAGTATCCAAACCTCCATAAAGTACATATACCATTGTGGACCTTGTTCCCAAGTTTATTCCCAGAAGTAAATCCTAATATTCATCTATTTTGGCAGTCATACGTACATAATCCCCACATCATTTCTTATGATGGAACAATTGTTTGGTTTTACCAATACCTCTTGTTTCTCACACCAATCATGACTCATGTGAGCTTAGGGGGTAAAAGTAATTATGTAATGTTTCTTTGAGACATCAATCATTCATAAACTTCATACTTATTTACTCGAACTATGTGGGTTCTGATTCCTTTTCCAAAATAAAGGATACATAGGTATCCCATCTGTGGGTACAATCCCAACTCTGAAATAATTCTTGTCCTTCCAAATGACAATAAACTTCAAGTGCCCCACTGAGTGGATTTAAAACCAGTATGGTCATCATAATGGCCAAGAGACTTTTATGTATTGAAGGATACCATTGACTAAGAATCTATATCAAATACAGATGATTCTATATTGATGAAGAACCTCGAATACATATAAAATATTCTCTAAATTTCATTCATACTAATTATTGATTGTTAGATTTAAAGGAAAACCCATTTTTATACTTGGTAATGTAATAAGGATTCACGGACATAAAGATAAATATATAAAGATATTCCAAAAGTAGAAAATAATTCCCCCCAAAAAGGTGAGATGAGTCTGACCTCCCATCCTATCAACCAATGAAAATTCTTAAGCCTCATCGGTTCATAACTAGTGAGCACCTACCTTTGGAAAGTAGGTCCAAATGGATATGGAATCATTGGATGTTTCTGATTCTACAAACAAGCCCATTAGAAACTACTTGTAATGTTTGAACCTTAAATCAATGAGGTCATCCCCATTTCCAGAGGAAACAGGGTCCCTACTGAGTACTTTGTTACTCAAACCTACACAGGCTTCGCCAACACGTGTTGTGTCTGGTGCAGATGATCGATGTTTCGATAGAGACTTTGATGGACCGGGACGGAGAGGTTCTCAGGGGGATGGGACCGACAAATGCTAAGATAGTGGAATTGGTGTCCTATGACTAGGTAGGTCTCAGTATGATTAGGTGGATAGGACTTTCTACTTCTTAATACAGTAGATACACTACTCTCACGATTAGTTGGGGTTTTTTGCAGATGACCATCAGAGTTTCATTTTTGTACTTTTCTATTTATAGTTCTTTTTATGGGTTTGTATTATGGCATACTTATATCAGTTTTACATATACCCGGATTTGTTTTAGTGATACTTATTCCTTAGTTAGTGGGTAGGACTTGTTTGGGTAGTTTTTTGCGTATAGGTACTCAGGGAAATGCCTCCCACTTGTAGGTTGATGCCTTTGACCCTAGTCACAAGCTCCTTGCCTATGGGAGGTGGGCTTGGGGTAGTCCTAGAAAGGGCCCTGGTGGATGGGTCATGAAAAATTGGTATTAGAGGGAGGTCGGTCCTAACACAAAAATCGTGACTCTTTTTTTTGGGGGGAAATAGTATTAAGTGTTGTGAGTCTGACTTTCAGATTCTGGGAGTCCAGTGTTGGTGCGACAGCCGATGTATCAATACACTAGGACCATGAATTATACATTTTGACTCTGTAAATGAAAACACTGGTTACATAAGTGTCTCATTATTTTATTTTGAATAAAATCCATCTATATAGGTACAACCTTCTAACCATGGTACATCTTGATCTATCTCAGGATTCCTCTACATAGACAACAAGGTAGGATCTTGATACGAGGTCATGAGGATAGCCTACCAATGGAAAAGGTGTCCATTCAGGGACCAGTTATAGAGATAGAACCATTGGGTGGTGCACCAGTTATACCACCACCCAATGGTCAGCATCTACTTCCAGCAATTATGGTAGAGGACCTGCGCAGACTCCATGTCTGGAATGAGTTTTAGGGACAAAGACCTCCCAGGTTCAGGGGAGAGAAAGATCCTCTAGTCCTTGAGGACATACTAGAGGTTGTGACTCTAGTCATTCACTTAGGGAAGACACTTCCTGAATATATGGTGATATTATCAGCGAGCCTTCTGCAGGTCTCGGTAGGGAGATGGTGGATATTTACCACATAGACACACCATGAGGCGACCCTTACCTGGGCAGACATCGAGAAGCTTTTCCGGGAGGAGTTTTTTCCCGAGACCTTGTTCTATGTGCGAATTCAAGAGATGATTCACCTTCAATAGGGAAGAATATCAATGGATGAGTACTCAGTGAGGGTCATGGAGATTTTTCGCTACTCCATATACAGGGTGTGATACCCTCTCTTCAAGTCTCGAGCCTTTTAATAGGGACTCGGGTGGGAGATCTGGGCATCAGTGTTGTATTTAAGCTTACCTACCTAGGCTAGGTAGATAGAGTGATCCCTTGTGGTATAGAGATTCTTGGCATAGTAGGAGGCCACAGAAAGAGATACCAAAAAACCCTAGGTGGAAGAGTCTTTAGCAGAATGTAGGAAGCAGATGAGATGACCCAAGTGAGCCAGGTCTTTCAGAGGATGGCCCAAGGACTCAGGGTCGGTAGTACGAGGCTCTCTATCTAGAGGGTGTCATCTAGGAGGTAGGCAGTGCTTCATGTGTGGTGGGTAGGGACACATGGCTCGTTACAACCCAAAATTTCCTAAATATGACCTACAGATGTTTGAGGGGCCGTCGAGACAGTGGCAGTAGTTCAAGAGAGGAAGTCTATAAGGTGGAGGATGTGGAATGGGAGCATGCCAAGTAGTCTATAGTGGGCATCAGTTTGAGGTGTTACTTCCACCAACCCTAGGTGGTCCACCACGACCTCAGGGAGTAGGCATACAGGGGAGAGCACAGCTTCAGGTAGCTAAGGATTATGACCAAGGTGCTCCAAAGATGATATGAGGTATGATATGTGTCGTCTCCACCCTATATGTAGTTCTTATAGACATAGGTTCTAGTCACTCCTTCCTTTCCATGGCTCTCTTTCTGATCATGGATATTTTCATGGATCCGTTGGATTGTTCCTTTTGGATAGAGACTCCTATGGGAGGGGATTTTTTTATTACACACCAGTGCCGATAGTTTAAGCTTACCCTAGGAGGTGAGAGCTTCAGCTAGGATCTCTTTGTAGCAGCGTCGAGGCCTTACGACTTCACCTTTGGTATGGACTGGTTAACCACAGTCCATACTCAGATCGACTATTTTAGGCATACAGTGTGATGTGTCCATAGAGATATTACCAACTTTTCCTTCACCGGTGAGAAGGAAACCCTTCCAGCATAGGATGAAATTTCTCGGAGGAGGGTTTAGCCGATTTCTCACCAATTGGATAACATCGCCTTATATTTAGTGGATGAGAGGAGTCCAGGATTTCATGTAGTGGTGGATGAGTACGAAGATGTTTTTCCTAAGGATTTTCCAGGACTACCTCCTCGTAGGAAGGAAAGCATTTTCATCTAACTAGACCCCAAGATGGAACCAATATCCACATCAGCATATTGGATGGCTCTAGTGGAGCTTTGTGAGTTAAGCGTACAGCTAGATGACATGATGGAGAAGGTGTTCATAAGGCCCATTGTTTCACCATGTGTAGCCCTAGTGCTTTTTTCCAATAATGTAGATAGGAGTTTGAGGTTGTTTATGGACTTTTGGCTCCTAAACCAGGTTACTGTGAAGAACAAGTATCTATTTATGAGAATTGATGAGATCTTTTACCATCTAAAGGGGGAAATTGGTTCTCAAAGATAGACCTTGAATCAGTCTATCAACAGCTTCGGGTACAAGATGAGGATGTATCGACGACATACTTCAAGAGCTAATATGACCAATATGAGTTCCTGGTCATGCCTTTTAGCATGAAAAACACACCATCAGTGTTCATGGGACTCATTAATAGGATCTTCCATCCTTAATTAGACTGGTTTTGTGTGGTCTTCATTGATGGCATCTTGGTGTACTCAGCGTCAGAGGAGGATCACGCTACACACCAGTGGATGGTCCTCGATGCACTTTGAGTTCACCAGCATTATGGTAAGCTCTTAATGTGTTAGTTTTGGATAGGAGAGGTCCAATTTCTAGGACATTTCATCTCATAGGCTGGATTTGAAGTGGATCCAGCAAAGATAGAGGAAGTTCTTTCTTGGGAACCACCTAGATGCGTGACTGAGGTTCAACATTTCTTTGGGTTGGTTGGTTACTACAGGAGGTTTGTGCCCAACTTTTCCATAGTATCATCACCCTTATCATCTTTTATTCTTAAGGTATGGCCCTTCGTGTGGACATAAAAATTTCAATACAGTTTCCATGAGCTGAGTAAGAGACTGACTAGTGCCCCCCATCTTGAGACAACCATAGGAGGGCGTTGGGTATGTAGTTTATTGTGATTCATCATGGACTAGACTGGTTTGTGTCCGGATTTAAGTGTGAGTAGTGATTTTATATGACTCATGCCGGTTGAGGAAGCAATAGAAGAACTACATGACCCACAACCTGGAGTTAGCAGTAGTGGTCTTTTCCTTGAAGATGTGGTAACACTACTTGATGGGTTAATGATTTACAATTTACTCCTCCCACAAAATTCTCAGGTATATATTCTCCCAGAAGTACCTGAACCTGATACAGTGGAAATGGATAGAGTTCCTCCTAGACTATGACTTTGATATAGTCTATACTCTTAGAAAGGGGAACATGGTTGTAGACACACTCGGCATGAGCACTAGTTTGTAGCTGCTAAGTGAGGCGACAGAGCAGTTGGCTGAGATGTAGATATCCTTCGTGAATTATGATGAAGATGTTTACCCTTATCCGATGAATGATACTCCCCCACTCTTGCAGCGAGTCTGGGAGGCACAACTGGGGGATGTTGATTGCGAGGCTTGACATGCTCAGTTATCCTCAACATGGTCCCCTAATGGATTTTTGATAGGTGGGGAGTACATCATCCTTTTTAGGGGCCACACCATAGTGCTGGTGTCATTGTGGGATGAGGTGTTGATGTAGTTCCATATATCCTCCTTGGTGGTACATCCTAGAGTGGAAAAGATGTACTAAGATCTCCGACATCAGTATTGGTGGTTGGGGACGAAGAAAGCGGTGGCCGAGTTCGTTTCATGATGCCTCACTTGTCATCAATTGAAGGTCGAGCATCAGGTTACAGCAGGTTTGGCCCAACCACTCAAGGTTCCTTATTGGAAATGGTATGATATCTCAATAGACTTTTTGAAAAGTTTACCACGCACATCCAAAGGCCACAACTCTATCTGAGTGATTATTGACTGACTCACCAAGTCGGCTCAATTCCTACCCATCTGGGAGTAGGGACCGGTAGAGGGATTGGGGTGACTCTACATCCAGGAGATAGTGCTTCTTCATGGGGTGCCTTTGTAGAACGTCTTGGATCATGACACCCACATTACATCCTAGTTGTGGAGAGGATTACAGGAGGCGTTCAGGATGTAGATGTGATTGAGCACAAATTTTCATCCCCAGACGGATGGTCAGATAGAGAAGACCATACAGACCTTGGAAGACATGCTTCATGCTTGTGTCCTTGACTTTGGTCATAGTTGGGAGAGACACCTACCACTAGTGGAGTTCTCATAGAATAATAGCTATCACTCCACCATTGGCATGCCACCATTTGAGGCCTTGAATGGCCATACTTGTAGATCACCCCTATGATGGATAGACCTAGGGGAGTTGGAACTCATGGGTTTAGAGTTGGTACGGGCTACCATTGTGAAGGTATAGATCATCTAGGAGCAGATGAGGACTGCACGGAGTAGGCATAAGTATTATACTGATAGGAGAAGGATACCCTTGGAGTTTGAGGAGGGAGATCATGTATTCCTTTGGGTCTCACCCTGATAAGGATTGTGAAGATTATAATGGGGTGGAAAGCTATCTTCGATCCCCATCGGACCATTTTAGATTCTGAGAAGAGTTGAAGAGGTGGCGTACTACCTAGATCTTCACCCACAAATTCACAGGGTGAATGATGTTTTCCATGTGTCATAGCTGATGAGATACGTGCATGATCTATCACACGTCATCGACTAGGGAAAGTGGGACGTTGATGATGGGGTGACATTTTCAGAGTTCTCAGTGGAGATAGAGGATTGACATGAGTGGGCCCTACATGGGCGGTCGATCCCTCTAGTGCGATTTTGGTGGTAGTATGAGAATCTCCGGGAGAGAACATGGAAGCGGGAGGATCAAATTCGTGCTCAATACCCCCATATGTTTGATTAGTTTTTGTTTTGGATTTCGAGGATGTAAATCCCTAAGGTATGGAGAATGTAATTTCCCAAAAATTCTGTGTAATTTTATTTTAATTATATGGACATATTTTGAGAACAGATGCTCTAACGGCACGTGATTCCGAGGCTCGGAGAGCCCAGAACAGAATTTTGAACTTCTTTTAGGGTATGTTTAGTAAACGTGCATGCAGTTTTTTTAAACATTTGAACCAATTCTTAGATAAAAAATCAGAGGGCATCATTGAACTCAGAATTTTAGGATTTTTCTAGAAATAACATAACTTTGGATGGTAAGGGTCGATTAGAAAATATATTTTTCAGAATTTTTGAGACAAACAATAAAATAATTTAAAAGAATTATTTTATTTCTTTTCTCACATTTTAATGGAGGACAGCGACGCTGTGGTGCAGTTACGAGTCCTGTATCATGCAAAAATATTATGAAATAAAGGAATTTTAATAGAAAAGCTGTTTCATTTATGAAACTACATAACTAAAACGCTATGACGTGTTTCCTTTTTAATTTTTTGAAGCATTCATGGAATGAGGATTAAACCTTGTAGATTCACTGATGAACCTCAAATGGTCTTCCTCTCTAACAATAAATGATGCACCGGTGGATCATCACTGATTTCAACACACCTCGAAGAATGGAGCTGGAAGTGATGAGAGATGTCGACGTCTTGAACCCTCAAAGACAAGCGTTATGGCATCAAACGTTAATGTGGTAGGGGTTATTTTATTTTTAAATTTCTTCCCCATTCTTTTTCTAGAAAAAAAATGCGGATCATCCCATGAATATGTTGATCCGTGATTTGTGCGTTTATGCGGGAGGGTAACTTTTCTTTTGGGGATTCTCTATATGGGATACGAACATCACTTCTCTTGACTGAACGAGAACATCCAGGACCTTGATTGATTATAAACCTCTAATGTGAAGGGAACATGCCAACATGAACAAGGCTTGATCACCTCCTCTTTTTTCATTGTGATTGTACACTCAAAATGGGGGAAATCTGAATCTGGGGACAAGGCATTGGTGGAAGCGACCCGAGAGGCCCGTATGCGTAGAAGGATCAGAAAACAGGCCACTAAAGCAACTATGGTGGCCCACGGAAGGTGTATCCAGTGAAGCACCACCGGCACGGTGACTCCAATGACCAATGGTGGTAGCCGACCCTCACCGATCGTGCTGGAGGACGACAACATGCCCGTCAGCACACAACGATGGTAGGAGACCGTGGTCGGATGACCGCGGCAGTTGTGTGGGGACACGGTGCCAGGCGGGCACCGTATGGATGGAGTGGCCCATGCTCGAGCCACCCGGGCAGTGACGATATGTTCTTACTTGACCGAGGATGAAGGAGGCTCTGCATCAGCGGGGCCAACAAAGGTTAGGCACGACACGAATGTCGCATCCTTGCTGGACGGCGCACTGCCCATCCGCCCCCTGGCACACCGCTTGTCCAACCCCTCAAGGATCTGGCTTCAAGCTGGAAGGATGCACCCCAGCCAATGGGTTAGGCCATAACCACACCAACGGGCCGAACCCACACCTAGAAGGATAGTCCCATGCCAAAAGTCCTGACTTGCGCCCTTCAAGTCAGACCAGACTAAACCCGAATGCCGGGCGATCTGGCGGGTTGGACCCTCAACCAAATTAGGTTGGGTCCAGCGATGCCCATTGGGTATGGCCTACTGGCCAGACTAGACTGGACTAATCCAGACTCTATGTGGGTTATATCAAGTCAAAATAAATTAAATTGAGGTACATGGGACCCCCGAGTGTGGTTGGTCAGGTCGATCTGATCGGGTTGGACCGGGCCCAGACACAACCGACCCCTGTTTACTAAAACACTTATATCATGAAAACTGTGTGTCTGATTAATGAGTCGTTTGTGGAGTTAGGACCCTCAAAACAAGTAGGATCTTTTGGAATGACCTAAAGTGGATTTCATGGAAGTTGAGATGTGATGAATGGATTGAGGATTGGGTCTCCCAGGTGCGCTATATACAGAACCTTGCAGTTGGTTGAGAATTGAGTACTACTGACTTTCGACTCTATGAGACTCGATTATGGAATAGTGGGAAGCACTTCTAAGTAGATTTTTAGGCCCATGGTGGGAAGCACTTCTGTGTGACTTTTCAGGCCCATGGTACGCAACAAGGAGGTGTACCTCAGTCGGCCAAGATTAGTGGGAAACACTTCTATGTGACATTGCAGGTCCATAGTACATGGTGGGGGATATACCTAATCCTTCCAAAGTTAGTGGGAAGCACATATGTTTGACTTTTCAGGCCCACTGTACTTGATAGAGGAGGATTTCTCCAGTAGCCGAGGTGTTAGATGATGTGACTAATGTCTCTTCTTTCACTACCCTAAATTTATACCTGGTGTGAGATATCTTATGCATCGTCCTTTACATTAAGTATTGTTTTGTGGTATTCCCCTTTTGTTTTGGGGTCCCCACTGAGTACTTTGTTACTCACCCCTACATGGGCTTTACCTGAATGTGTTTTCTCTGGTGCAGACGATCATTGTTTCGACATGGACTTTGGTAGATCGGGACCCATAGTTGCTCATGGGGATGGGAATGATGGATGCTACGATGATGGATTTGGTAGACTAGGACTAGGAGGGTCCCAGTAGGATCGAGTGGACATGAAGTTCTACTTCGTATTCTAGTAGCTACACTACTCTCGTGATCTATTGGGGTTTTCCACTGATGGCCTTCAGAGTTTCCTTTTTATTCATTGCTATTTTTAGTTCTTTTTTGGGTTTTTATTATGTCCCACATATATCATTTGTACTTGTAATCATCTTTGTTTTTGTGATACTTTTTCTTTTTTCATTTTGTGGGACTTCATTTGGCATGTTTTTGTTTCTACAGGTACCCATAAAAATGCCTCCCACTTGCAGGTTGATGCCTTCGATGCTAGTCGCCAGCCCCTAGCCTTTGGGAGGTGGGCTTGGGGTAGTCACATCATGGGCCCTAGGGGAGGGTCATGATAGTATTTTAATACATCCTTTCCAATATAATTATAAACTAGTTACCTCAGTTTCATTTATGATTATAAAATGAAAAATATGGATAAATAAATTCATTTCCGTTTGGGTATGGTTTTCCAAGAAGATAATAAATTAAATAAATATTTATTTTTATTTTTTTGATGAATAAGTTGAAATATAAGGAAAAATGAAAATGGAAACTTTGATTCCAAAGGAACCTTATATCCATATCATAATAGAGGAAACTAGTATATAGAAGTCTATTTTTTTTCTCATGTCATGAGATAATTATATGGAAGATAAAATGCAATGAATTGAAGTAGAAGCAAGAAAAGGATTTGTATTGGTGCATCTTCATCATTGTATTTGATGTTCCTATTTTACTTTTTGGTAATCAGAAAATGAATGTTTGTTAGTTTTTCTCTCCAAATATAATAACCATGTAAGTATAGAAAAATTACTATATGTAAGGTTAATTATCTAAGAGGATGATAAAGGTTGATTACTAAGTCAGTGGTGAAAAGTACACAACTTATAATTTCCACGTTTATTGAATCTAATTAAAATTTTATTAAGTACATATATGGTATTGAATGATTGGTAATCCCAATAATACTACCTCAAAAAGGCCAATGTTAGAATCTTTATAAGACCCTAATGGATTTCTTATGAAGGCAGTGATGCATGAATGATGCATGAAGGTGGTGACGTAGTCAGGATATAGGTCTCGTGATGTATGCATGATGATGTAGGCATGAAACTACACTGGTCCTTTAGAAAATGTTCATGGGCCACTTGGACATGGGCCTATGGGCTATGTAATGGGTCTCCCTCCATCCAGACTGAAAAACGTATTATATTTCATAATAAAAAGATGATTTGATGCTAAATTTTTTATAAAAAGTAAGATTTTATTAAGTATTACAAAAACAATTATCTCATGTGTCCATTTTATACTAGAATAAATTATTCTATTTTGGAATGAATTTATTTTTTGTTGTCTCATACTCGACAAATAGTACATTAATTCATGAGTCATTAGTATTATTTTATGAATGTAGAATGTAAGACTCAAATACCAAGTTGTTTCAGGATAATCCTTTCATTGAAAAAACTAAAAGTTGTTTTAAAGGATATATCAAGTACGATATTCAGAAACTATGGATCTAAAAAAATTAGTTATTATCAAAAAAAATTATTATCTATTTTTATAAAAATTAACCTTTTAGAAATAAAAATAATCCATAAATATTTTTTAATTAGTTTAGTAAGATCGCATAAACTATTACAAGGAGAAGCTGGAGGTAAATTTGTTTACTTTATGAGATTCATTTAAGACTTTGAAGGATAACAAAATAAAAACGAATAACAAGAATGATTATAATGTATGAGTTTCGTTATTTCATTGAGCTAAAGAATATCTCAATGATGCATTCATCTATCATTATAATTGTAGAGTGGATTTATTCCTAAACTCAAATTTTTTTATACAAATTAAATTTATGATGTTAGTAGAATGAGAATTGACTATGGGTTTTACATATAGATATTTATCATTAAATTTTAGCTTGAATAAATTCCTAAACACACTTTCCTTATACACATCAAGTCCATGATGTTAGTAAAAGGAGTATTAATCGAATGTCTATGAGGTATTCCAAATCCTTCATTAATCTTTTCAAGACATGATTCACAAATAGTGGTGTTAAGCCATAACCATATGAAAATTAATTTGAAAATTTGATATCATATGAGTTATAATATGAAATAAATAAATTATTTCATGTCTCTAAATTATATGAGTTCATATATCATAGGTTAATAAATACATTTCATCAAGATAAACACAATGTGAATCTAAAAAAATTATCCAAAATCTCTCTTAGGATTTTACAGTAAAAACCTATGATAGAAAAGGTATAGTCAAGTGATGGACTATATTTATATAAAAGGGTGAACATATTATTTTGAGATAGTGGGAGAAAATTGAATTTTAAAACTCACATATTGAAATTCACAAATAGTTTTAATAGGAAAAAGGTCCATAATATCTCATAGAAATGGAATGTTTTAATGACTTATACTATGTAGAAAAAATAAAACCAATAGAGATGGTTTTATATTCAATATGGGTGGTGATATATTATTCAATGAGAATAATATATCATAAAAGAATGTAGTAAATGAAAATTAGTTTTGATTAACACGTTCATATGAATTCAATAAAATGGGTTCCTTGTACCAAAATCAATTCTATATTTTTGTAGTTTTTCAAATTGATGTAAATCCATTGGTGGGTGTTCAAGAGAATATGTAAATGAGTGGTACAAGTATGGTACCAATAAGTATTGATTGTTTATACTCAATAATCATGAATAAATTCATTTGAGTTAAACTTTTCATATCAACTTTGTATGATCATTATATTGTGCATTATATCTCACAACCATCCTTCTTGGAAGGAATCTATACGACTCAACCATAAAGGGTTGATGACCCCAAAGCATTCCAATAATAAATAAAAGTTAATTATTTGAACTTATGGATTGATACATGAATTGGGATCTTAGAATATTAATTTATAATGAAATTATTTCAGGTGTCTATAGGAGGTCAGTGGTTGTTCCACAGTTTCTAAATAAAACATGTCGATGACATATGGAAGATTGTTACTAGTCTTATTGTTAGTTAAGATTGGGTTGAAAGAAACTCTCCAAATATTGAATTAAAGTAGAAACCCAAGTTCCAGGGAAAAATATTTACTATGGTAGATCTATTGGTTAAATATACCAATTGACTTTATATATACTAATAATGCATTTGAACAATTTGATAGAGGATTGTTTCCAATGTCACATGACATAAATCTTTCCAATGAGACAAGTACGAGACATTAGACGAGATTAAAATAGTGAGTAGAATTATATGCACATTTCTAATAGATATAAAACATATTACATGAAATATACTAAATATTTATATTATATAATTTATGGTAGGAAAATATTTTCTAAATCCAGAATAATTACATGATAAGTATTCAAAACTATCAAATTTTACTTGAGAAAGTATACGGGATATGTACCTAGTACATGAAGAGTACGGGAAAAAGTTATAATGTAAAAAATAGTCCTCCCATGGATATATATGATCTAATATTACAATTAGGATAATATGGTGTGAAATAGAATCTAATGAAAACTAGTGGCAACAATATATATGAACACAGAGTATGTTGTGACTTCTGATGCAACTAAAGAAGAATAACTATGACAACTCATATATTTAATAATATTTATTTAATGACTAATTACATAAAATAACACTTAATACAATCTAAAAGATATAGAGGAATAGTTTTTTGGGATATTATGTAAATAAAATAACATCATAAAACATGGATACAATTAATTTATTGAAAAATTATTAATATGCTCTTAAATTAACAACCCTCTTCTAAAATTGCTCGGGATAACCTTGAAAATTTCATAAAAAGGGGTGAAATTTAAACCCAATAAGGGGTTAAAAAAATAGAATATGTTAAATAAATAAATTCAATATAAGAGTCATAATAATCTTTTGTAGTAGGTGATCATAATCATGAACAATGAGTCATGGTATAACTTGATAGCATAATGGCAACATGGGAATGTGGAAACAACTTAAAACATGGAATCATAAGAATAAGCCAAGGTTAAACACCAATATATCATAACATAGTGTGATTAGGATAACCTATTATGCACCTTACAATGAAATTCATGAAATTAATACATTACCTAATGCATTGAAGAACTACCTGAGTGCACCCATCATAATCATATAAGGTATAGGCATAATTGATCCACATAGATAATATAACATAAGAACACATATATTCACATTTAATCCCAATATTTAGGATTTTGGGTAACATAAATTGAAGTACCCAATAAAATAAGTATAGGTACATATAGGTGAATACACTTGAGTGAAAATGGGTATGGGAATTCTATTTTCAATTATTTTGAATGAAAAAATATAGGGAAATTTCAACAACATACGGTAGTACTTAAAAATTAATAAAATGGTTTAATGAGAAATAAAGGATAATATCATAATTTTTACATAAAAATGATTTTATGAGGGATGTTTAAAAAAAATTAACATCATTTTGAATTGGAATTCAAAATGTGTAAAGTAAATAAGGTTCTTGAATAAATAGGATTAGGAGAGGATACCTTACTTTCAGAATGGAAACCACTTTAGTAAAGGTCATAAGGTGAAGGGATAAATGATATCCAATTAATATAAAATAAATTGGATAGTAAAGGGATTTTTATAAAGGCATAAAAACATATACAATTGATAATTAAAAGGACAATTACAAAGAACGTGCTTGAATGAAAAATAAGAGAGGAAGATCCCTTACCTTGAGAGGGTGTTTCCAAAATAATGGGTGGATCTTCTTGAGAGATTGAGATCACCTTGGGAGGGATATAGTGAAATAATGGTTGGGTAATGAAATTATAAAAGTTTTTTTAGTAAAGATAAATTGGATCTTGGGTGAGTTTATATAGGAAAATATGGGGGACAAAAGAGAGGGGAGTTCTTCATTATTTCCCAATCTCAGGTTTTTGAATCTATACAATAAAGTACTAAAAATCACAATCCTTTCTGTAGTTTTTCCTATAATTTATACCAATAAGAGTTATTTTAATTATTTTATAAATCCAAGAACCAATAACATTAAAATAATACCCTTGGGATTGTGGAAGTGAGTCTTGTTTAAAAAAAATGATTTTATTACCTTAAAATGTAATATAGGTTTTGGAGGATTCATAGACGGTTTATAAATATATTAAAATAACCTAAAAATATATATTTTAAAGGGTAACTATATATTTGTTCTTGGATACGTTTTATAGAATATATTAATTCACTTTTGGGTCATTATTATGTCATAATATACATCGTATATTTACACTCGATCTAATTTTTACCTGAAAAATAGACTATCTTAGGTTCAAGATACATGGACATTTACTACACTTGTGAATGCCCAGAGGGTATGGTGTGAGAAATTGATATTTTATTAGGGTTTTTTTAGATCATGGTATGTGAAATGATCATTATGAGGTTTAAATTATCCCATAAAAAGTTTCTCTTATGATTTTTTGTTGAATATTATCTGTATCTTGGTCAAGAAAAAACCCATAGATGTTATCTCTATCAGAAGTTCTGATAAATAGGATTCATAGGGTATTATCCTACTATTAAAGGAAAATAATTTATCAATTTCAATTGGATTTATTAGAACCATTAATATATAAAAATAATAATATCATTGTTCAATGGATATTTATCAATGGAAAATATTTTTAATGGACTTTTAAATCAGATATAATGGTCCAAAATAACCAATGTATTGCATCTATTTTCTATAACCACATAAAATGAATAAGTAATTTCATTTTATAAAAAAATTAATTTCATTTATAAAAGTTTTTTTAATTAAAATAACATACACATTACATTTTTCAATTTATTAATATCATACCAAAGGTACTAACAATGATTTTAAGATTATGATATAGGAAACATGGTTATAGTTGGTAATATCCTTTATTAGGAGGATTAACTCAAGGAGGTGAAGTCATAGATAAAATAATTTCCATGTTGGATATTTTGTGAGGCCAAATGACTAAATCCATATCTTAGCAAAACCATGATCTTACCATGTGATTTCTAAAAAGTTAATCATTAACAAGTTAGATTTAGTGCAACTGGGAGTGTTATAAAAGTATGTAACCTAGACCGAGAATGAAAAGTATTTTTTGATCACAAAATAATGTATACAAATATTCCAACACAATTTATACTTTCTATAATTGTGTTAAAAAATTTCATACACTATTTATATGGTGATTAAATTATATTATTTTTTGTATTAATATGTTATAGTAGTTCCCAACTATAATGAGAACCTTGAAATACTATGATATTAATAATAAAAATAATTCCTATGTTCTAGAAACATCATATTGATATTCAATATATTATGTATGACTATTTGGTTCTAGGGGATCATAATCATTGATACATCTTCTCATGATGTTTGAACTTTTTTATCTTAAGTAGAGGAGATCACGATGACTATCCCACCAATTGGAACACCACTTTTTTGGTGTGATTGGTTATTCCGATCTATGAGCATTTGTATTTGTATCTCAACTTGATATCATTATCAATGTATACCATTTTCCCATATATATTTATTCTATATTAAAACCAAGGAATTTATTTCATAGAGATGTATCTTGTGTTGGGAATGTCATTAATGTTATGGAATTGGATGAGTGGTCAAGATAGAACTGGTTTCTTTAAAAAGTAATTGATATCTTAGGCCCAGAAGATTAATATGGTAGTACCTTTTAATAAAACTATGTCCATGGTATAATAATTTAAGTCCTTTTAATAAGTTCAATTAATAATAAAATAGTAAGTATGGTGACATAATGTGTGTATCTAATTTTATGATATATCAGGTGAAAAATATATTATATTACAAGGAGTGTGTTTGTAGGAGTTTTTTGTTAGTATAACAATACATTATCTATATAGTTTACATTATTGGTTGCTAGGACCCATATTATGACCTAGAGGTTCATAAAAAAGTGTATTAAGATGTTATTTAATTTTTATTTAATTTGAGTTTTAGGAAATTATAAGATCCATGGAGGGGGTCAGGTAATTTTCAAGTTTAAATGATTGTATGGAAATAAATAAATTCAATATTAATCATATTTGAAATAATATATACTTTATTTATTTACTTATTATATTCACGAGTTATATAGTAAATATTAAGGAAAATATCTTTCAAATGAATATTAAATATTTCATATTAAAGGTTTGTTTAATATTTTTATGGGATAAATGTGTAAGAACCCGGATCTTCGTTTCAGGTATGTCTTTCCTTTTCTGGAGTTTTTTAGATTTTTTGGAGTTTCTGGAAATTTTTGAAGTACACACCGTGTACTGTTTTTCCCGCTCAAAACCGTGTGCTGGCGGTGTCCGGACCACACACAGGGTGTGTAGGGGTGACGTGGAGGCTGATTTTGGCGGAGTACGGAAAACCCCACAACACGCCATGTACTTTAAAAATACACATCGTGTACTTTTCTTTTTTTTTCACTAAATGGACCGGGGCCGCGCCTCATCATCATAATCATCTTCTTCTAGGTCTGGTTCGACCGAGAGACATCGTATGACTATGAAACTTCTCCGGATTCCCGAGACTTCATCCGTTCTCCGATTCGAGATCTGTTGATTGTGTTGGAAGCACAGCGGTGAGTTCTTCCTTTTTCATGAGCCTTGTTTTTTCATTCTTCCTCCTTCTCAAGTTATCTAAGGTTGAACGTTTAGTGCATTTTATTAGATCTACGACGTTCTAGGGAGAATCATCCATCGTGGTTCAAGTATATCGATCTCTTAGGACCAAGGTAGATAGTCTGTTCCTTACCATTCAAAGTCTCTGAGTTTATGTGCGAATTTCTACCGATACCCGTGAACAGGGTATTTTGTGTTACCCATTTTTTCCTTCATTGTTTTCTTGCCTTGATTATATGCTTGTCTAGAGGTAATTTGACCATGTTAGAGGGTAATTTTTTGTTCTTGGATGTTTTTGCCCTTTCTTTGTTCTGTTCATGACCTTTGGGTCTCGTTTTCCTTTGGCTGTTACACCTGTTTTCATGCCTCGCAGTTATAGGTTGAAGTGAAACTCATGACATGCTTGTTGCCTTATACACTATTTAGCTAAGTATCTCTATAGGTGTACTTTTGTTATCCAAGTAGCTCTATAGGTGTACTTTGGCCTTATAGCATTATTATGCATTGACTGGAACAGGGCTGAGAGAACCTGGTGCTATAGACTATATGGGATAGACTAAGTGGGCTTCCCAGAGAGTCTTAGATATTACAGAATATAGAGGGTATGGACCGAGTGATCTCCCAGAGAGTCTTGTTTTTTATAGACTATAAGAGGGTAGACAGAGTGACCTTCCATAGAGAGTCTTACCTTGTTTGAATCTCTTTAAGAACCTTCCCAGGGTAGAGGAGGAATTGACCGAGTTAGCTTCCTCAGAGAGTTTGTGGTATACCTGAGGCTATAGGAGGAATTGACTGAGATAACTTCCTCAGAGAGTCTCTAAACCTTAGGGAAAAGAAGGTTAGACCGTGTGATTTTCCTCAAGAGATTCCCTGACTACCCTAGACTATAAGGGGAATTGACCGAGTGAGCTTCCCCAGAGAGTCTCATAAATTCGTATGACCAAGCCAGAGGGGTTAGGCTGAGTGCACTGCCCAGAGGGTTGTGGTACTTCTTGGATAGAACTAGAGGGGATGGTTGCGAGTACTTCCCAGAGGTTTTTCGGCTTATTAGTTGTTTGTTTCACTATTGTTGATTTGTTGTGGATTGATTGCTGTTATGTATCATCTTATTTTACTGCTTACTGTTTACTGCCTACTGCTTGCTGTTGTTGTTTACTACTTATTTTACTTTTACCTTCCATATACTCACTGACTGTTAGGAACAGATCTTCGGGTGAATTCCTACTGGGATTGTATCTCACACCCTATTTGGGCCATGCTTTTGGACCCAAGCAGACTATGTTGTTGCAGTTATAGACAAGGGAAAGCGACCTTCGACTTCTGGAACTTGATTTCTTGGAGCAGGAGAGCATGGAACCAAGCTTTGGCTTGCGATGCTGAGGAGATGTTACTTTTCTCTTGTACTTGTTTTGGTACTAAAGTGTTTTCCAGCATTGTGACTTGTTTGGATGCTTTCCTAGTTATGTATAATGCATCGTTTCATACATTCATATATGCTCTAGTTGTTGATTTAGTCTTCCACTGTTATATTGTGGGTTATTACTGCTTCCGCTTTTGCATGTTTATTTTTCTTCCATTGTGTACCCTGCCAATGAGGGCATAGTTTCCCCAATATCACACCCAAGGCCCTCGCTGCTAGTCAGCAGCCTCTAGCATTTGGGGAAATGCGCTTGAGGCCATGTGACCAACCAGGTACGGGGCGCATCTGGGTGGATTCTGGAACCAGGACGTTACAAAGTGCTATCAGATGAATTATTTTCTCTTGCATTACTGTTTGGAGACTCAGCCAGGGATAGGAAGGATTCAGTACTTGGTAATAATTTGTGCCTGGGAGTAGCTAACTCGTGTACAAGGAAAATCCATACTACCTCGTTTATTGCATTTTTCTGGTCTTGAGATGTTACGGTTGATACGATTTCACCTAGAGTGATTCACATGATTTTTAATGTTTATCATTTTGATATTATGGTTCTATTTATATCGTAACCCGATGAGATGAGGGTATGCCATCTCATGCATCATATAGGAACTTTTAGAAATCACATGCCATGCATTATTTCCATGCCATTTAGGGTGCATTAGCGATTGCATGATGTTGTGATAGACTTGGTTTAGATTATGGAAGTTGTTGTGATAGATGATTGATAGAATCTCTGCCTCCTTGTTAGAGGATTGTTGTGTTGTACTTCGTTTAAATGAATTACAAGCTTTCATTCTTGTGGTGTTATGGGCCCTCTTGAATCGGAAATTGGTGGATCATGATCTTGTTTTCTCTTGTACATGACTGTAGGGGATGCCAAGATTTGATTCACGAGGAGTATGGGCCCTCAAGAATCGGAATTTGGCACCTATTTGCTTTGTTTTCCATGTTTTTTGGGCTTCTGTGCAGTTTCTGAGCTATTGCCTAGAAAAACCAAGCATAAATGGAGTGTACTTTCCGGTTACATGTCGTGTAGTTTTTAGGTCATTTATTGACTGTGTGTTAAGGAACACGGTGTTGCTAAAATAACTTCAGGAATGTGCCGTGTAGGATATGTACACGCCGTGTAGTGTAGATCATTGCACCCAGTCGGGTCACTAACAACACAGGTCAGGGAAGCTCGAGTAGAACACGCCGTGTTGTAAAGGAACACGTCGTGTAGTTCTGTCCAGGTATCCGACCGTATCATGAACAACACGGGTCGGCGTGACCTTCTCTAAGACACGCCATGTTGCTTTCGGATCATGCCGTGTAGTCTTTCCCAGGTACCCGACCATGTTACAAACAACACGGGATAATGTCACCTTCTCCTATACACACCATGTTTGTTGGAACACGCCGTGTATAGTCCATCCATGTAGACGACCATGTAACTAACAACATGGGCCGCCGAGGCAGTGTCTAGTACAATTCGTGTGGGGGAACAACGCGCTGTGTAGTTTGGGGTGTTACACAACCTGTCGGGCAGGGGTACACGCCCATGTTAATGGATTAAGTAGACACTCCGTGTAGTTTTTATACACGCCATGTATTCATGTTTTGTAAAACATGATAGTTTCTTCCCCTGTTTCCGTTTTGTACTCCTGTGTTTTCAAACTTTGTTAATCCTGATCTAAGGTATGCTTTTGATCTTTCAGAGATATGCCTCCGAGACATACTTTGGTCATGCTTCAGTTTCCAGACAGTGACCAGACACCGGATATGGCTGAACAGGGACCTCCTGGAGATCCTCCTGTTGTGCCAGCCTTGTCACCAGCAGTTATACCCGTTGCAGGCGCCGAGGCTCTATTCATGGAGGACTTCCGAAG
Organism: Viscum album; assembly: GCA_963277665.1. Taxonomy (NCBI): domain Eukaryota; kingdom Viridiplantae; phylum Streptophyta; class Magnoliopsida; order Santalales; family Viscaceae; genus Viscum; species Viscum album. The sequence goes on from OY728126.1 coordinate 1,162,461,003, forward strand.
GATAATGCAGACCTTCCAAGGAGCGCTGCTTCCTGCCCCATCAATGGCTGAGTTGACACGGGTTTTCCAGCAACAGCATCCTCCTACGTTTTCAGGGGATGGAGGACCCCAGGCTGCAGATTCGTGGATAGAGGCCACACTGACCATCTTTGAGCACCTAGAGATCCCTCCAGAGAAATGGGTAAAGCTGACTACTTACATGCTCCGGGACACCGCCAAGAGGTGGTGGGAGGTGATCTCACAGTCAGGGTGTCAACAAGATATGTCTTGGGATGAGTTTCGACCCATCATCTATGGCTAATTCTATCCGGAGACCCTGTGGTCCGATCGATCCCAGGAGTTTATGAGTTTGCAGCTGGGTACTCTTTCTGTTATGGAGTACTCATCTCATTTCACTGAGCTGCAGCGTTTCTCACCGATCCCAGCAGGTGATGTGTTGTTTCTTGCTAGGTAGTCTGAGTACGGTCTCAGGCAGTAGATCTATTCCCAGGTGAATATCTTCTATTTAACTTCTATATCCTCTATCATCAACCAGGCGCAGATCACTGAGCGAAATCTGAGGGATTCTAGAGTAGTGAGCCAGGGCGGTTCATCATCCAAAGCTAGTGTTCCTCCTACGGATAGTAGGAAGCATCGCAGAGAGTCTTCTCAAGGAGATTTAGGTTCGCGGGATGTATCTTATGGCAGCTAGTTTGTGTGCTACCAGTGCGGTAGGAGTGGGCATACTAGGCCTCAATGCCAGAGAGATCTGATGGAGTGTCGGTCTTATGGAAAGATGGGCCATCTTCAGCGTTTCTGTCATATCTTCTCACCTTCAGCTAGTGGAAAGGGTTTTTCTATGACCCTGAATTCTGGAGATTCTTCACCAGTTTCCCACCAGTCAGGGAACTGCAGTTCTTTCGGCCATTCAGGCTGAGGTGGAGGTCGCGGTCGTGGTGGTCAATCACCAGGCCATCAGCGACAGCAGAGTGGATCATCTCATAATAGTCATCCAGGGGTGTAGGGCCGCGGTGCAGGCCAGTCTTTCGCTGTGGAGCAGACCTATCAGGAGCAGGATCCCGACCCTTCTACAGTTTGAGGTACGATCTTAGTAGCCTCATTTTTATCTTCAGCCCTTTTCGATACTGGTGCTTTCTATAGCTTTATATCTATTGCTGTCGTGGAGATCCTTGGGCTCTGTATCTTTTTTCTGCTGACTTATTGACTCTTGACACACCTTTGGGAATGAGGATATCTAGCGTACGTCAGTGCATAGAGTGCCCTCTTGAGGTTTCGGGGTGTCATTTATTATGGGACCTCTATTTCCTAGAGATGATGGTCTATGACGTCATTCTTGGGATGTACTAGTTAGTTCCTTTGCAGGAAATCGTCGATTGCTATCTCTGTATGGTGAGTTTCATATCACCAAAGGGCAGATCTTTCCTTCATAGAGGCGAGTGGGATCTCCAGGCGGGTAGAGCTGGACCAGAGCATCATGGGCTAGGGAAATTTGCATCCCAGATTGCTAGTCTTTATCTGGATGACCAGGGGACTTCACAGTTAGACTTTCCTCCAGTGGTGGATCATTTCAGGGATGTCTTCTTAGAAGACTTTTCATGTTTACCTCCAGAGCATGATGTAGACTTATCGATTGAGCTCGTCCCAGGAGCAGAACTGGTGTCCATTCCTCTTTATAGGATGGCTACACCTGAGTTGCAGGAGCTCAAGAAGCAGTTGGAGGAGTTGCAGGCAAAGGGTTTAATCCGACACAATACCTCTCCTTGGGGTTCACCTGTCCTGTTTGCGAAGAAGGCAGACGGTACCCTTCGTCTTTGTGTGGATTATCGGAAGCTGAAAAAGTTGACGTTCAAGAACCGATATCCCTTTCCGAGGATCGATGACCTCTTTGATCAGCTTCGAGGAGACCATGTGTTCTCGAAGATCGACTTGAGGTCCAGTTATCATTAGTTGTGCGTTAGACCATCAGATATACCTCTGATAGCTTTCAGGAGCAGGTATGGTCTTTTCGAGTATACATTCATGCTGTTTGGTCTCACGAACACGCCTGCAGTTTTCATGTCACTGATGAACCGAGTGTTTCATACATACTTGTATTCTTTTTTCGTGGTCTTCGTGGATGATATCCTGGTGTACTCTCACACTCGACACAACCATCCCACACATCATGATATCATTCTGAGTACACTGAGAGAGCATCAGTTGTATGTTAAACTCTCGAAGTGCTACTTTTGGATGGATCAGATTCACTTCATGGGTCATGTCATCTCAGAGATAGGAGTTTTAGTGGACCCAGAGAAAGTGAGAGCTATAGTTTCTTGGGAGCAGCCGAAGAATGTTTTTGAGGTGCGGAGTTTAATAGGGCTGGCTGGGTACTATAGACAATTCATTCAGGACTTCTCTCACCTAGCAGCACCGTTGACATGTCTGACCAAGAAGGGGGAGAAGTATTTATGGTTAGATTCTTGTGAGTCAGCCTTTCAGGAGATTAAAGGTAGGTTGGCGTCAGCACCGATAATAGTCTTTCTGAAGTTGAGAAAGGGCTATACTATTTACTGTGATGCTTTAGGTATCGGTCTAGGAGTTGTGATTATGCAAGGGGATGGGGTCGTTGATTATGGGTGTAAATAGTTGAGGCCACACGAGAGAAACTGCCCGAAACACAATATGGAGTTGGCAGCAGTTGTTCATGCCTTACACTATTGGAGACACTATCTTTTGGGAGATAATTTTGTGGTTTTTACCGACCACAAGAGTCTCAAGTATATCTTCACTCAGTGTGATCTAAAGTCGAGACAATGCAGGTGGGTTGAGTATCTTCAATCCTTTGACTTAGAGCTTTCCTATATGCCGGGAAAGGGAAACATAGTGGCATACGCGTTGAGCAGGAGGACTCAGATTCAGGCAGTTCAGAAGGCTAGCAGTGAGTGGAAGCTGATGGCTCTGTTCTCTGAGATGCATCCAGAGGTGCACGACAGGCAGGGACATACCTTTCTTTCATCTATGGTTGTTACCTCTAAACTTCTTGATCAGGTATGAATGAGGCAACTATCAGATTCGAAGGCCTTAGTCCTGCGGGAGAGTGTTTCAGGGGGGGGGACCCTCTTCCTGGATAGACAGTGGGTGAGGATGAGATCTTGTGTTTCTAGGGACGCGTATGGGTGCCAGAAGACATACGTGAGGAGCTCATGCAAGATTTTCATTCCTCGGTTTGGGAATTTCATCCTAGCGTCACCAAAATGTATCAGGATATTCATCACCAGTACTGGTGAATAGGTATGAAGATAGATGTTGCTGGTTTTGTCATGAAATGTTCTACTTGTTAGTAGGTGAAAGCAGAGCATCAACGACCAGCAGGGCTTTTACAGCAGTTACCCATTCTGGAGTGGAAGTGGAACAATGTCGCGATGGACTTCGTGACTGGGTTACCGAGGTCACCTCGGGGAAGTGATGATGTTTGGGTCATCATCGATAGGCTTACGAAGGTAGCACACTTCTTGTCGATCAAGGAAACCTTCAGTGTTGATTATTTGGGACGATTGTACATCTGAGAGATTGTATGTCTACATGGAGTTCCACACTCCATTGTTTCAAACAGGGATGCGTGCTTTACCTCTCGGTTCTGGCAGGGACTTCAGAAGGCCTTGGGTACATAGGTACTTTTGAGTAAAACATACCATCCACAGACTGATGGCCAGTCCAAGAACACAATCTAGGTGCTTGAGGATATGCTTCGATCTTGCATTCTAGACTTTAGAAGTTCTTGGTAGAAGAATATACCTCTTGTGGAGTTCTCCTAAAACAACATTTTTCAGGAGACCATTCAGATGGCACCATACGAGGCTCTGTACGGTAGGACATGTTGATCACCCTTATGCTGGCTGGAGGTAGGAGAGGCAGTTTTGCTAGGACCATGTCTTGTTTAGGAGACCTCAAAGCAGATAGAGTTGATTCAGAATGGGATGGATACAGCACAGTCTCAACAGAAGTCTTATGCTGATCAGCGAAGATGACCTCTGGATTTTGAGGTCGGAGATCAGGTTTTCCTGCGTATCGCACTGAGGATGGGACACAAGAGGATTCAGAGACAGAGTAAGCTTTCACTATGGTACGTCGGGTCGTTTGAGGTATTGGAGAGAGTTGGGCCAGTTTCCTATCGGTTGCAAATACCTTAGAGGTATCGGGCTATGCACGATGTCTTCCACGTCTCTCAGCTCCGACGTTACTTTTCAGACCCATTTCATGTCTTTCGGCCCGACGAGGTTGAGCTCGAAGTGGATGCGTCGTTCGAAGAGCATCCTATCTGGATTTTCGATCGCAGTACAAAGGTTCTCTGAGTCCGGTCTGTTCCTCTGGTACGAGTGCTATGGCAGCACGGGCGAGTATAGGATGAGACTTGGGAGAGGGAGGCTGAGATTCAATTGCAGTGGTCAGAGCTGTTTGAGGTTTCTTCTTCTACGCCCATCTAGGGAATTTTAGGGACAAATTTCTTTAAGTGGGGATGTTTTTAAGAACCCAGATCTTCGTTTGCTGGAGTTTTTGAAAATTTTTGGAGTTTCTAGAAATTTTTGAAGTACATGCTGTGTAATTTCTGAGTACACGTCGTGTACTATTTTTCTCGCTCGAGACCATGTGCTGGCCATGTCCGGACCACACACACAGTGTGTAAGGGTGATGTGGAGGCCGATTTTTGCAAATTACGGAAAAAACCAATACATGGCATGTACATTAAAAATATACGCAGTATACTTTTTCTTTTTTTTCACTAAATGGACCGGGGTCGTGCCTCATCATCCTAATCATCTTCTTCTAGGTCTGGTTCGACCGAGAGACGATGTACGGCCACGAATCTTCTCCTGATTCTCGAGCCTCCATCCTTTCTCTGATTCGATCTCTATTGATTGCGTTGGAAGCACAACGGTGAGTTCTTCCTTCTGCTTGAGCCTTGTTTTTAAATTCTTCCTTTTTCTCAGGTTATCTAAGGTTGAACGTTTTGTGCATTTTCTCAGATATACGACATTATAGGGAGAATCAACCGTCTTGGTTCAAGTATATCGATCTCCTAGGATCGAGGTATGTGGTTTGTGCCTTACCATTCAATGTCTCTGAGTTTATGTGTGAATTTCCACTGATACCCATGAACGGGGTATTTCTTGTTACCCATGTTTTCCTTCATTGTATTCCTGCCTTGCTTGTATGCTTGTGTAGAGGTAATTTGACCATGTTAGAGGGTAATTTGTTGTGCTTTGAGGTTTTTACCCTTGATTTGTTCTGTTTATGACCTTTGGGTCTCATTTTCCTTTGGCTGCTACAACTGTTTTCATGCCTCACGGTTATAGGTTGAAGTGAAACTCATGACATGCTTGTTGCCTTGTATACTATTTAGATAAGTAGATCTATAGGTGTACTTCAGTTAGCCAAGTAGCTCTATAGGGGTAATTTGGCCTTATATCATTATTATACACTGACTGGCACGGGGCTAAGAGAACCTGGTGCTATAGACTATAAGGGATAGACCGAGTGAGCTTCCAAGAGAGTCTTAGATATTACATACTATAGAGGGGATGGATTGAGTGAGCTCCCAGAGAGTCTTGGATTTTATAGACTACAGGAGGGTAGACCGAGTGAGCATCCTCAGAGAGTCTTACCTTGTTTGAATCTCTTTAAGAACCTTCCCAGGCTAGAGGAGGAATTGACTGAGTGAGCTTCCTCAGAGAGTCTTACCTTGTTTAAATCTCTTTAAGAACCTTCCCAGGCTAGAGGAGGAATTGACCAAGTGAGCTTCCTCAGAGATTCTGTGGTATATTTAAGGCTATATGAGGAATTAACCAAGATAGATTCTTCATAGAGTCTCCAGACCTTGTGGCTATGAGGGTTGGACCGCGTGATCTTTCTCAAGAGAGTCCCTAACTACCATAGAATATAAGGGGAATTGACCGAGTGAGATTCCCCAAAGAGTCTCATAAATTCGTATGACCAAGCTAGAGGGGTTAGGCTGAGTGCACTACCCGAGGGTTGTGGTACTTCTTAGATAGGACCATAGGGGATGGCTGTGAGTACTTACCAGAGGGTTTCCTGCTTATTAGTTGTTTGTTTCACTACTGTTGATTTGTTGTGGATTGATTGTTGCTATGTATCATCCTGTTTTACTGCTAACTATTTACTGTCTACTACTTGCTGTTGCTATTTACTACATATTGTAATTTTACCTTACATATACTCACTGACTGTTAGACACAGATCTTTGGGTGAATTCCTACTAGGATTGTATCTCACAACCTATTTGGGCCATGCTTTTGGGACCAAGCAGACTATGTTGTTGCATGTATAGACAAGGTCAAGCACCCTTTGACTTCAGGAACTTGATTTCTTAGAGCAGGAGAGCATGGGACCAAGCTTTGGCTTGCGATGTGGAGGAGCTATTACTTTTCTTTTGTACTTGTTTTGGTACTGTTGTGTTTTCTAGCATTGTGACTTGTTTGGCTGCTTTCCAAGTTATGTTTCATGCATCATTTCGTACATACATATGTTCTCCAGTTGTTGATTTAGTCTTCTTCTGTTATAATTTTGGTTATTACTGCTTCCGCTTTTGCATGCTTATTTTTCTTCCGCTGTGTACCCTACCAATGAGGTCATAGTTTCCCCACTATCACACCCAAGGCCCTCGCTGCTAGTCGGAAGCCTCTGGCATTTGGGGAAATGCGCTTGAGGCCATGTGATCAACCGGGTACGGGGCGCCTCTGGGTGGCTTCCAGAACCAAGACGTTACTAAATGAGTCAAGTTAATTTATTTTATTTTATCAAGTAACATTATTTTAGTGTTATAGGTACATGATAATTTACTTACTATGTTTTTGAGGTTGTAAGTGTTATATTTTCATTAAATGAGGGGTAAATTACTGAAGGGATTAAGTAAAATTTTAATTAGTTTAAACCTAGAAATAAATTTCAAAATAAGCCCAAAATTAATGGTACTTTTCATTCTTATGAATTTTAGATTTTATTTAACATTGATCTCAAGTTCTAGAGAGCGAGATAGGGGTTCAGGGCATATTTATCCAGGTTATCCCTTCTTCATTGAAGAAATAATGATCATGTGATGAAGTCGATTTTGAAATCACCTTATAATCTCCATAATAGCACCAAAATATTTAATATAAATTATTTATAAATCTTATATAATGTGTGTGGAGGATCTATAGGGTTTTGGGTTTAGCTCCTTTGATCAATGATCTCATAAAAAGAGAAAATTTTATTTCCAATAAAAATTGAAATAGGTATGGTTTCATTTTATATTTTAATGATTCATTTAAATTTCATAGGATCAATGGGTTGTAATCTAGATAAAACTATTCCATTGATGATGTTATTATGTCGATTTTAGTGTAATTTTTTTAATTTACCAATATTTTAGGCTTTCATTGTATGAAAGGTACCAACAGGTTTTACATAGAGCCAACCATTCTAAATCTGCATTATAATTTTCAAAATAAAAATATCCAACCTAAACCCTAATAGAATCACTATAAATACCTCATGATATGCACAAATACTTGAATAATTTTGTGGAGATAAATAATTACTTCAGTCTTAGGTTAAAACTTATATGAACATGGAGTGATAAATTTTTTTCTTAAAATTTTAAACTTGAATGTTGAGAAAAATATTTTTGGAAAGTAATGTATAAGTCGTATATGATGATAAAATAAGAGTAAATTTTCTGAATATACTTAATAATGAAAATATAATTAAGATAATTTAGGTGGCATTATGCCTTGAGGGACAAGGAACTGAAAAAGGAACTCTCATTGGATTAGTAGTTTAATTTTTGTTTAATAATATTTTTGATATTCACGTGTTTATGAGTCTATGGTTTAAGTGTGGGGGAATTTAAATAGTCATTTTTCATAGTAATTTTTCAATATTCAATTAAATATATTATATCATAATTCTCAATTAATTTTAATTTTATATTTTTTGGAATTAAAGCATCATTTTTTTAAGTTTGGAAAATATTTTTTAAAGATCCAAAGTTATGGAAATTAATTTTATATTTAATTTTTTAGAGAAAACGAATGGATTAGATTGGATTTTAAATTTTTCTAATATATTATGGTGAGATATGATGTTTTTAATAGTTTTTATCTATGTTAGATGAAGCGTGGATATTTTGTAAAGGAGGCTGAGAAAGGGAAAAGGAGGTGAGTGTATGTGTCATTTGGCTCAAACTAGGTTTCATTCGAACTAAGAATACATGCCCTCTACCCAATGTACATGTTATGATGAAATTCATGAATAATTAAAATAATAAAAGGAATATGATATTATGTGTGATTTTTTCCAATGTAGTTGTGATGTACCTCAATATATGTGTCAATTACTTGAGTGTATGTGTCATATTATGGGTGTGTCTGTGATGATGGTAGGAGTAAGTTCCATTTGATCCTAATATAGTTTTAATTTTTTATTTATATAGGATTGAATATATGAGTGTATATGTCGTCCATTACATTTGAATTAAAATGGATGAAGGGTTAAAATAAGAAGACATTGAGTTGAGGTTTTAGGCTTACTGACTAGTATGCATATAATAAATAAGAGTCTTCCAAATGTATTATGATTAATAAAATCACAGCTAAGAAATATGAAAGCTCAAAATAAAAACTGCATATATAAAAGTGATTTTAAGATTAAAGAAAGATGGAAACCTTCAAAAATATAAAAGACAGAAGATCATGAAGGATTGAATATATTAAAATAGGAGAGAAACATGTATTTATAAATGATAGAATATGATTAATATATAGATTACACATGATGCTGGATCCTAGAGAGTTCGACCTTATAACAGTTTTGATGCTACTCTATTTTTATTTTTCTTATTTATTTAGCTTTTTAATGATTCCTTTTCTACCTTTTTCTTTATTTCATTTATAATAGAGGGGTAAATCCTGAGTGATTGGGGAAGGTAAGGTCCCCCCATGTAGTTCATAATTCCTCATTATTTAATGGATAAAAAACCTCTTTTGTTAAATGATTTTGATTCTTAGTTTTGGTATGATGTGTTTAATATAATTGTATTTTGGGTTTTGAACTTGTTTATTTCATACATAAAGGGTTTTTAAATATATCATATTCATCCACCTAGGTAAATTTTTCACAAATGAATATATTTTGTTATGTGGTGAGTGTATAAAAATTTATGGTACATGTGTGTAGGTAATGAGTTACCTATGGATTTCTCAATACCACAAATACTTGATTGGTAATTTATTTGGTTAAATGGCAGTGATTTACTGACATTTCACATACAAAGAAATGGATTCAAGTCAATATGTAATAAATTATAGATTATTCTCCACAATAACCATTGTCTAGGGTGTTTGGTGAATCAATTGAGCATCCTTTCACTTATCAATTATCAAAGAGAGAAGTAGAACTGTTTTAGGGACTATGATAACATTGAAAGTGGGAATCCATCCCTAACCCATTCACCCTTGTAACAATATGTTATTTTTATAAAATATTTCCCTTTGAATAATTTTATTTATTCTATCTCTTGTGTTATATACAATAATGAGTTTAAATGAACCAGAATATACTACTAAAATATTATTATTTAAAATGAAAGTTCTTACATAGCTGTTGGATTGTAATTTATGAATAGGAATAACTAAAATGTGAAATATTTATGGTTATGTATGTATAAAATTAATTCATTTGTTATCAATTTATTATAAATGAAAATAAAATAATCCTTTCAAATAAAAATAAATATTTTTTAGAAAATCCAGTTTTTAGGGGTGTAATGTATTTTAATCATAATAAATTAAATTAACATATTTTTTGGAATTATTTTTATGAAATTTATATATTAATTACTTGATAAAATGTTTTATACAATTAAAAAATATATTTCTAAGCATAAAATAATAATAAATTATGTTTTGTGCTTGAAATATTTTTTTCCAAAAAACAGTCATTGCCACATTTTGTGCACATACATTAAAATTAATTTATACCATCTAAGGGTATCGAAATATATAAAAGTAGTTATATATTCATAATAATTAGTATCATTTATGTTATATAGTTCTATTTTATTTTTTGTTAATATGAATAGTAATCATGGTAGAATTTATCACCTAGATAAATGGCCAATCAGGTTATTCTAGATTAAAAATATGTGATAAGGCCATAATTATTTTTTCCAATTATAATTTTATTAAATTAATTATACCATTAACACCATGGGTTTTAAATTTATTTGTTTAGTAGATAATTGTTTGTAAAAATGACTTATATATTATTTTAATCAAAGAAAGATACAAAATGTCACTCCATTTTTATTATGAATTATGGGTACACGTTAGGAAAAAATTAAGTTATGAAGGAATCTAAGTTTTTATTTGATTTTAATAAAATTATTGTCATGATAGAAATTTATTTTTAATTTTTATTAATATTATAATTTTGTCGTTTCATATGAAACACTAATGTTGTATATCTATATTAAATAGATTTTATAATAAATTATTTAAAAAATATTAAAAGCGATATAATGGGTTCAAATGAGCCATGAATTTTATAGATATATATGAAATACATGGGAGGTTTTGTGGAATTAGATTTTAATTACCCATTCTTTAATGTATTTAAAATTAAATTAAATTAATTATGTAAAAATTGACAATAATGATATTTTATAAAAATTTTATTTTATGAAATTATTTAAAAAATTATGTAAATATTGAAATAATTTTATTTGGATATTTTGTGGTTTAAAATGTAATAAATTGTCCATATATGGTCTAATTTTCAACTTATAAGTAAAACTAACAACCTTTATTATTAAATTTTTTTACCTTAGTTAAAAATAAAATAGGCACATAAGTGTTAATCAAAATGATAGAGTTTAACATTTCACCAAAAATTGTATAAATTATATTAGTTAACGGGATTATAACCCTTTCTTACATTATCTTCTAAGCTATTTCCATTTGGAATAATTTTTCTTCAATATCGACCAAAGACTAAAAATTTGCCTTCTAAATGTCACTATACATATTATAAAGGTTATTTTGTTCTAAAAATATAAACCCTAGAATCGTTTAAAGGATATCTAAAGGATTCATTGTATAGAAGAAGTAATCACCATTACCGATCACATTCATTTACACTCTTATTTACCTCTAATAAATCTATGTTATTTATAATAAAATAATATATTGAGTATCCAAAATATGTTTAAGTGTTATTATGATTATGAAAACACCATTATAAACCCAATTTCTCATCAAATGAGAAGTGGAAGTATCACTCGTGCGTACATATGACTTACTATCTCCACATAGTGATATAATTCATTTTTTATCACCATATTTTGATGATGGGTATTATAATGGGTTTAATTTTTATATATTATATTTATGAAATAATTATACTTCTTAAATTATAATATCACATATTCCTAATTACTATCCAATCCTTTTACAAATGATAATGCCGCTCATGTGTACGTGTGGACTACCACCTACATGAAGTGATGTGATTCTCTTTTTAATTTATATTTTACTTGGATTGTAATGAGGATGAATTTTATGAATATATATGGTATATATTATATAATAATGATCTTTTAATGGTGGATTATTATTTTACTTTCTTTTTTTCCATCTGTTGAAAAATGAAAAATGTGTTCATGCATACGTACAACCTATTGTCTTCATGAATGGTGTAATTCATTTTTTTATCTATAAATTTTTTGGATGAATATAAATATGTATATCATAAATATATATGATATTTATATAATGATATATGTTTTTTATATGATGTAACCAATATAAATTTACAATTATTGGAACTACGTAACTGATATACTCATGATAAAATAAACAATTAACACCTAGAAATAACAATTTTAATTTGGAATTAATGAGAAAAGGGGGTGTTGAAATGTTTTAAAGGGATAATATATGATATTATTACTACAAATATTACTCTCTAATAGAATTATAATAAATTAAAATTTATTATATAGGATTTTTGAGTGATTTCTATGTCATTAAAACTCGATGTGGGGGTTTATTTCAAAATATCATTAATATTCAGGATTGATTATTTTTAAATATCCACTCTGGAATATTTCTCTTCTATATAAATGTTTTCTAAAAATGTTTTTAATAATGTTTTTACCATCATCCTATGATTTTCTAACGACATTTTTCACCATGTTTGACTTTTTATAAAATAGTATTAAAGGGATATTTTTGTTATTTTCAAAATAAAGAACTTTATGATTTTTTCAACAAAAATATGGAAGGAATGTTTTTTAACTTATATAGAATGAATATATTTTCCTACAATAATGACTAATTTTTATTTGAAGATTATTATACATTTTTTAGAGTATATTTTTAAAGAATGGTTTTCCTTTATAATTGTGCATCTTTTTAAAAATAAATTATTTCAAAATGGAAGGGTTATTTTACTCAAGAAGTATTCCAAGTGATCTTTAAAAATAATTTTCCACCTAAGATGGCATTATTTTTTGTTAATTATTCTTTATTGGGGATATGAACCAAGGATAACATCTTTATTCTTTCACGGGATGGTTTATTTTATGTTGAAAAGATGAAACGTTTAGGTTACCCATTTCTTTTCATTGAATTATGTTATGATTAAATGTTTATGAAACCCATTTATTTTACAAGGGATATATTATGATAAAATGATTATAAAAACACTTTATTATCATGGGTTATGATATTATGAATACATTATAATCATTTGTCACAAATATATATGATTTTAATTTTGTGATGGGTAGGACCTATATCTCCCTCCAATGCATTAGGAAAGGATTAACATCCCATTAGATTAATAGGACAAGAATGGGGTGTAAAACCAGTTCAGTAAGGGACTCTATCCACTATGATAGTATTAGGAGGAACCTTTACTACTATTATGGTTAGGGGAGTAAACTCATTCCACTTTTATATCCTTGGAAATGAGCCTTGAATAATAATTAAATTATTTTATATGTTTATGTGTATGCCATAATTCCATGTCTTATTCCTATATTATGATCTCATAGTTTATGTTATTTGATTACTTTATGATTCATGTCTTATGAATAGACAATATATCTTCTATGAATTAAGATTATGATATTTTATATACAGGGAATGGTTTTCAACCATTATGATCATTTTTGTATACCCTTATTCTCATGTTATGCTTATATGATCACTGATATCTACCTTATTTTCTTTTTCTAAGCATCTGATCTCCCCCTTTTTTATCATTACTTTCCTTAGTTTATAATGAAATGTATTTAATATGATCTATCTAATAATGGTGTGTTTTATGAATAAATTACTTGAAGATAGTGTAAATATTTTATGAATTAGTTTATATTTCCATGTTTCCAAATATACTAGACCTAAATGATTCTGGCATGGATCAAAATTTTATGTAATGAATATTCATCTATTAAGATATAATATCTATGTGTGAAAAGTATGAGCTGTCATAGTTGGTATCAGTAAATGTTTTAGTCAAAATTTGGAAACTAGAAAGAGGAAAATTGTGTATAACCCCTAGGGATAAGTATATTTAGAGTGTAAAATTCTAAAGTATTTGAAATAATTATGATTGATCTATATTAAAAAAAAGTTTCATAGAATAAGGTTTCATTATTCACACATCTTAGAAATTATTTTTCTTGATTATGAGGTTTCCCACCATTATTACTGTTTCTCACAAAAAAAAATTGTTTTATTCTATGGTTATAACCCAAAATAATCATGTTATCAGTGAATGTTATGGAAAAAATAAATGATTTTACTCCTAATAAATTGAATTTTATGGTATCTAGAATTAAAAATATTTTTTATATTCTCAAAAAACATTCCAAAAATATGAATCAGGCTGAGATTCCAAATGAGAATGGGAGGGAAAGCGTTTTGTTGATTCATTCATTCAGAAACATCCAGCTTCATTTAGTGATTATATTGATCCCATAGTAATAGAGAAATGTATTAGTACCACTGAATGGATATTTTTGGTACTCTGGTGTTCAGAACATGGAAAAACATTATATTGTATGATTATCATTTATAGGGAGAAGATGATTAATGGTGGACTATTATCAAGAACATTAAGGGACAAGTAGAAATTGAATCAATTAAGTGGGACGAATTTGAAATCTTATTTTTCAAAATGTACTTTACCATATTATTCATATGAAAATGGATAAATAACTCCTTGAGTTAAATAGAATGATATTTAATATGTTGGAACTTATGAGGTTAATTTCAAAATAATTTCAAGGTATGCTTCTGGTATTATCATCCAACCTAAAAGTGAGGTGTATCTATTATTCAGTGGCTTAAATATAATCCTCCTAATGGTGTTATCCATAAGGTACCACAGTAGATATGAATAAATTTTTTTATGTGCTATAAAGGTGGATATGGAGATAGGAATTACCCATCAATCTCATGGTTTTGATAGGAAAATAAAAAATTCAATTAAAAGGAAATTTTAAAAACCATGGAGAGAACAAGATGATCTTTCATTTATGATCAAATTGTGGATGGAATCATGGAAGAAATTTTATAAAGGGAACTGGTAAAAATTTCAGGTGTGGAAAGGAACTTTAGTAGTAAATCGAATATATATGTTATGGGAATAAGTTACCCATAAATATCATGGTTTTGATAGGAAAATAAAAATGGAATTATAAGAAAATTTTAAAACCATACAGAGAAGATGACATTTCCTTTATGATTAAAATGTGTAAGGAAACATGGGGGAAATTTTCTAAAAGGAACTGGTAAATATCTCAAGTATGGAAAGGAATTTCATGATGAAATTGAATATAGAAGTAATGGTATGAGTTTAAATAATGATGAAAATAGATAGAAATCTCTATAGAATCCACAACCCACATTCCAATGTTTTAAATTCAATTATTTTGGACATTATGATAACAAGTACCCAAATATAAAGGTTAATGATGATTTTTTAGTTATAAAGTCTCTTAATCCTAAAGATAAATGGAAATATCATGATATCACTATTTCTGACGAGGGGTATGATAACGACATTGTGAAAGGTGCACTTACCATCCACTCTAGAACTTATAATTTATTTTTTTATTCTAGATATACACACTATTACATGTATAAATACTTTTAAAAGGGTATCACAGTACCACCAAAAAAATTATATATTGAGTTAGTAATAAAAACCACAAATGGTACGATGATCTTACCCCAAGTATATGATTATTCTATGGCTGAATTTTTTTGGAATGTGTTTCATATAAATCTTGTAATTTTTTATCTAGATTAATTTTATGGTATTCTAGTCATATATTAGACTTATTTACAAAAATCCCATATAAATTAACAGGGAATGGAAATTAAATTTTATATTATAATAAAACCTTTGACCGCCTATCATTCTAAATAAAACAAAATTATCTTATGATGGAATTTATATCCATAGTATGGGACATCATTTATTTTTAAAAGGGGAACCTATCTCACATGGTTGGGGGAAAAATCAACATCAAATATATGGATATTATGTGGGATTTTATTGATTTATTACTAAAAATGTTTCCTATTATTATACCAAATATTTAATTTTAATTTTCAATAGAACTTATACATATTGCAACACATATTTCCAATACTTCATATAGAATGACCCCAATTTAGTTTTAAGAGTTGGAGAAGTAACTCCAGGAGACTCTTGATAAGAGATTCATTTGGAAATGTGTGTTGCCTTCGGGTGAACCTATTCAATTTGTTAAGAATAAATATGGATCAATGTGACCCTATATTGATTATAAGTTACATAAAATTTTCAATATCAATATTAAGCACTCTCTACCCTGTATTGATGGCATGTTTGACCAACTACAGAAAGCTAGATACTTTTACAATATTTATCTTCATTTTGAATATCATCAATTGGGGGTCAAGAAGGATGATATACCCAAGAAAACATTTTATACAAGGTATGAAAACTATTAATTTATAGTGATTCCATTTGGTTTTACGAATTCTACCACTATCTTTATTAATTTAATTAATAAAGTCTTTAGTGATTACCTTGATTAGTTTTGGTAGTCTCTATATATGATAATATTATTTATTCAAAGAGTAATGAACATCATAAAGATCATTTTATAATTATATTTAATACACTAATAAAGTAGAATATTGATTAAAAATTTACCAAGTGTGAATTTTTGTTTCTAATGTTTCATTCTTGGGTTATATAATCTCATTTGAGGGTATACCAGTAGACCCTTCAAAGATATAAGTTATTGAACATTGCACCAGACTAACCACTATGAATGAGATATATATTTTTCTTAGTTTGGAAGGATATTATAAACATTTTTTAGATAATTTTTCTTTTTTATACAATAAACTCACCAAGTTAACTTGGATGGGGTCCAAGTTCCTTTAAATTGATGAATGTGTGGAATTTTTTAAGGAAATGAAAAGAAGGATAGTCAGCACACATATGCTTACACTACACTATAGTGGAGAAGGGTTTTTAATATATATCAATGCATCAAATATGGAATTGGGATGTTTCCTCATGAATAATGATATTTTTATAGAATATTACTATAGAAAATTTATGGTCAATGACCAAAATTACCAACTCATGATTTAGAGATAGATACAGTAATTTTTTTCAATAATGATATGGAGGAATTTTCTCTATGGAGAATGATGTGACATATATAATAATAAAAAATGTTCAAAGTATTTCTTCACACAGTAATATCATAATATGAACTATAGAATATGGTTGTAATTGATTAAATATTATGATTTCTCAATACATTACCACCTTGGGAAAGAAAATAAGGTGAAAGATGATCTCAGTTAAAAGGGCCATGTTATATTATCTATGATGAGGATAAAAATATATTTTATATTTATGGACTTCCAAAATATAGATATTGAAGTCTTAAATTTAGGGGAGTAATATTATCTGGCACAAATGAGTGTTCAACCATATATTCAAGTGATGATTAAGGAGGCGTAGAAGGAATATGTAGAGCTATAAATGAAGGTGAGAAATTTTTATGAGTTCAACCTTAATTGTGATAGAATAATAAGGTTCAAGAACTATGTATGTGTCCCTTTGGAACTAGACTTAAAGGAGGAGATGATGGATGAATCTCATAGTTATTCATTCTATATTCATTCTAGAATTAAAAATATGTATAGATATTTTAGAGAGTATTTCTAGTGAGTTGATTTAAAGAGAGATATATAAGAGTATGTTTCTAGGTGATTTTTATGTTTCAAGTTAATTATAAGAGATTGAAGTCTAAGGGTATGTTACAACCATTAACTATACTAGAATAGAAATGGGAAAACATCACCATGGATTTTGTCCTCGGATTACCCAAACCATCCAAAGGGAATCATGCTATTTGGATTGTTTTAATTTCCTTACAAATTCATCACACTTAATTAACATTAGAGAAGATTTATTTTTTAATAAACACACTAAATTATACATTAATTAAGTGGTAAAATTTCATGGTATACCACTATCAATTATATCTAATTGGGATTAGATGTTTACCTTGATGTTTTCGAGAAGCATCTAGTAGGATATGGATATAGAGTTAAGTTTCAACACTTATTATTATCCTTAAATAGATTATTATTATAAGAGGACTATTAAAAAAGTATAAGAAAATTTGAGAAAATTATCTATGGATTTCAAAGCATTTTGGGATCAACACCTTCCTTTGGTGTAATTTTCTTACAAAAATAGCTTTCACTTTAGAATTCATATGGATCCTTATGAATCCCACTATGGTTGGAAGTGAAAAACTCCAAAGTGTTGGAATGAATTTGGAGAAAGAAATATATTGGGACCTGATATTGCTGAGTAAATGGTCAAGAAGTTTAGTGTCAATCAACATCACATAAGATAATCTTATATTTGAAAGAAAATTATATGGTAAATCATTAGAAATATTTGTAGTTTTAATTTGGCAACAAGGTATACCTATGAATATCTCCCAAGAAGAGGGTGATTAGATTTGTAAATAAGGGAAAGATAATCCCTATGTATATTGATCTTTTTGAAATTATTTATCATATTAGGATGGTAAATTATTGATTGGAGAATCAACTGAATGTCACTCAATTTCCTGATGTGTTCTATGTATCTAAATTGAGGAAGTACATACTTGATCTTTCACATGTATTGACCTAATAGGTCATACTAATAGAGGAAGACCTTTATTATAATGAAATAATATTATAGATTCTATATTTTAGATATAATATTTGATGAAAAAAATCCACTCACCTGGTAAAAATTTTGTGGTGAAATGAAAAAATTTGAGGAATCTACTTGGGAAACTAATGATGTGATGAGGTAGAAATATCCTCATCCATTTGTATTAGAGTGAAAATTTTAGACTGTGAAATTTATTTTTAGGGGGGTAGATTATAACACCCCTATATTTATATGAAAAATTTATATCTAAATAATGTTATTTATTTTATAGCTTGCGTTATACACAACTCTAATTTAAATAAACCAAAAAAAAGTATTGAAATAGTATTATTTAAAGTGATATTTATCACATTGATATTGGATTTGTGGGTATGAGTAAGAATAACTAAATTATGTAAAATTTAATTTTATAAATGTATAAAATTAATTAATTGGTTATCAATTTATTATAAATAAAAGTAAAAAAATCATTTGAAATAAAAAAAGAAAAATTTTTCTGAAAAACAGCTTTTCTACATGTAATTTATTTTTATTTTAATAAATTAAATTGACCCCTATTGGTGAATAATTTTAATGAAAATTATATTCTATTTTCTCAATCAAATGATTTAAACAATCAAAAAATATTTCTATAATCATAGGATAATAATTAATCTAGTTTTATGATTAATTTTTTTCCTAAAAAAAATAAATAGTTTTGTTGAAGAAATATATCATTTATGCAAGATATCTTTAACATGGACTACCCAAGAAGATAAAGAAGAGTTAGAGTACATCTATAATTATTTTGAAAAATAAAATTATCAGAAGATGATGAACCTATAAAGTCTTATCAGTAAGAACTGTTTAAGAGAAGTACTCGATATTATAAATAAAGGCCCTATAAAAAATTATATAAATAAAAATACTTCTTAATATATGTTATGATAGATCTCACATCCATAAGAGAAAATTTAATAATCCCATTCATACTTCAAGGGAAGGAAAAAAGCTGTAACCTATTAAAGGAAGAAGAGAAATGTAATAATTGATACTATTAATATGCAAAGGATCATGGTATCACTACTGGAAAAGTAGGCTATACCAACGGTTTATAACCGTTTCTATAGGCTGGAAAACCGTTGGTATAGGATATACCAACGGTTTTCCAAACCGTTGCCCAGTAAGGTGTGGGGAAATCCCTTTACCAACGGTTTCATTTAACCCATTGGTATAGGTGCTCGAGAATTCTGGAAAACAATTTACCAATGGTTCTCAACAGTTGGTACAACTTTTTCCAGAAATCTGGAAAAAGCTTCACCAACGGTTCAAAACCATTGGTAAAGAGTTTCTCAAAACTTCTGCACAGCAGCACCCAGAAGCCCCCCCAGAAGCTACACCTGCATAAAAAAATAGTGCACAACAGCCCTCAGTATACCCTCCACTATACACCTACATAAAAAATATCACAAAAGCCACATACAGACTTCAAACAGTATAAAAAAAACCTAAAATAGCCCAAAAGAACACATATGACAACAATCATCCGGTGGTAATTCACCTCACCCATCAAATTCTAATAGGCAGAATAGTTTGATAAATATCTATTAGAGTTGAATAAGACATTCAAATTGACTCAAATCCCGTTTTTTTGTGATACAAGGTTTGGGTATGTAATGATTTATGATGAATTTTGCATTGAACTTGTATTTTTTATAATATACGGTGAAAATATATTTTCTTAGGAGTCTCGTCACTTATGACCCCATGAGTGAAATTACCAAACTCATGAAAAAGAGTCGTTGATGAGTGTAAATTTCAGTTGTATTCACTTAAAATGATTTCCTTTTGAAATAAAAGAGAGACATTGAGTGGTGTTGTCCACACCGTGCCTCGGATTGAGGCGGAGTTGACTCGTACACATCACAAATGACCCATAGATACATGTCCTAAAGTATCAACAGTATCCGAATGCCTTTGGTCTATTTTCTGTATGTCAGTTGTTGTTTTAACTTAAACTATTTTCCATTTCAAATAAAAGTAAAACACTTTGATTGGTGTCGGCCACACCACACCTCGGATTGAGGCGGGGTTGACTCGTACACGTCACAAATGACCCATGGATCATTGTCCTAAAGTTTTAATAGAATCCGAAAGCGTTTGGTTGGTTTTCCGTATGTCGTTTTTTTACTTAAAAGCACATCCATTTTAAACAAAAGAAAGACACTTTGAGTGGTGTCGGCCACACCGTGCCTCAGATTGAGGAGGGGTTGACTCGTACACATCACAAATGACCAATGGATACATGTCCTAAAGTATCAACAATATCCGAATGTGTTTGGTCAGTTTTCTGTATGTAGTTTTTTTACTTAAAAGCGCATCCATTTTAAACAAAAGAAAGACATTTTCAGTGGTCCTGGCCACACCGGCCCTCAGATTGAGGCGGGGTTGACTCTTACACATCACATATGACCCATGGATACATGTCCTAAAGTATCAATAGTATCTGAATGCCTTTGGTCTATTTTCCGTATGTCAGTTGTTGTTTTAACTTAAACCATTGTCCATTTCAAAGAAAAGTTACAAACATTGAGTGGTCCCAGCCACACCGGCCCTCGGATTGAGGCGGGGTTGACTTGTACATGTCACATATGACCCATGGATCATTTTCCTAAAGTTTCAACAGAATCTGAATGCATTTAGTCTGTTTTCCGTATGCAAGTTGTTGTTTTCACTTAAAATCATGTCCATTTCAAATAAAAGTTAGACACTTTGAGTGGTGTCAGCCACATCGCACCTCGGATTGAGGTGGGGTTGACTCTTATACGTCACAAATGACCCATAAATCATTTTCTTAAAGTTTCAACAGAATCCTAAAGTGTTTGGTCAGTTTTCTATATGTCGTTTATTTTACTTAAAAGCACATCCATTTTAAACAAAATAAAGACACTATGAGTGGTACCGGCCACACCGGCCCTCGGATTGAGGTGGGGTTGACTCGTACACATCACATATGACCCATGGATCATTGTACTACAGTTTCAACAGTATCCGAGTGCGTTTGGTCAGTTTTCCATATGTGGTTTTTTTACTTAAAAGCGCATCCATTTTAAACAAAAGAAAGACACTTTGAGTGGTACCGGCCACACCGGCCCTCGGATTGAGGAGGGGTTGACTCCTACATGTCACAAATGACCCATGGATACATTTCATAAAGTATCAACAGTATCTGAATGCCTTTGTTCTGTTTACCGTATGTCAGTTGTTGTTTTAACTTAAACAGTTGTCCATTTCAAAGAAAAGTGACACACTTTGAGTGGTCCCGGCCACACCGGCCCTCAGATTGAGGAGGGATTGACTCGTACACATCAAATATGACCCATGGATAAATTTCCTAATGTATAAACAGTATCTGAATGCCTTTGGTCCATTTTCCGTATGTCAGTTGTTGTTTTAACTTAAACTGTTGTCCATTTCAAAGAAAAGTGACACACTTTGAGTGGTCCCGGCCACACCGGCCCTCGGATTGAGGTGGGGTTGACTCGTACACATCACATATGACCCATGGATCGTTTTCCTAAAGTTTCAACAGAATACGAATGCGTTTGGTTGGTTTTCCATATGTTAGTTGTTGTTTTAACTTAAATCGTTGTCCATTTCAAAGAAAAGTGACAAACTTTGAGTGGCCCCGGCCACCCCGGCCCTAGGATTGAGGCGGGGTTGACTCATACATGTCACATATTACCCATGGATCGTTTTCCTAAAGTTTCAACAGAATCCGAATGCGTTTGGTCGGTTTTCCATATGCAAGTTGTTGTTTTCACTTAAAATCCTGTCCATTTCAAATAAAAGTTAGACACTTTGAGTGGTGTCGGCCACACCGCACCTCGGATTGAGGTGGGGTTGACTCGTACACATCAAAAATGACCCATAAATCATTTTATTAAAGTCTCAACAGAATCAGAAAGTGTTTGGTTGGTTTTCCATATGTCGTTTGTTTTACTTAAAAGTGCATCCCTTTTAAACAAAAGAAAGACACTTTGAGTGGTACCGGCCACACCGGCCCTCGGATTGATGCGGGGTTGACTCGTACACGTCACAAATGACCCATGGATACATGTCCTAAATTATCAACATTATCCGAGTGCGTTTGGTCAGTTTTCCTTATGTGGTTTTTTTTACTTAAAAGTACATCCATTTTAAACAAAAGAAAGATACTTTGAGTGGTACCGGCCACACCGGCCCTCGGATTGAGGCAGGATTGACTCGTACACGTCACAAATGACCCATTGATACATGTCCTAAAGTATCAACAGTATCCGAGTGCGTTTGTTCAGTTTTCCATATGTTGTTTTTTTACTTAAAAGCGCATCCATTTTAAACAAAAGAAAGACACTTTGAGTGGTACCGGCCACACCGGTCCTCGGATTGAGGTAGGGTTGACTCGTACATGTCACAAATGACCCATGGATACATGTTGTGCGCCCCAAAGTGTGGAGTTATTTCTTTGAATCAATGTTTTTTTGTTTTTTTCAGAAGATTCCTAAATAATGATTAATAATTAATAAGATTATATTAAGGAAAAATATGAAAACTCTCATTTAAATAACTCAAATGAGATTAATACCTTAAATTTGGCAGTCATCCAATGGGTAATCATTTGGAGATATTGCTCTATCAGGCAGTCATCCACGATAGGTAATTTCTCTAACTCCGTGCCCACTCTATCACACCAGCCAACATACAGCTCATGCTTATAAGCTCTCCAAAGCTCTCCTAGCTCTTTTAAACGCGCTGGTCGTGCACCTTTTCCATCAGGGAAGTTAAACCAAAGCTGAAACCAAATTGATTAGTTCATTTAAATACAAAAATATACTACATTAAATCCAATAGATTTTTTACACATATTTGTGCCCACGCTTTATCCTTAACTTCGGGTGGCAGATGTCTCCAAGAGAGAGGGCTGACCGGAATGATATCAGAGTATTTGGGTAGCGTCGCCAAAAAACCCCGACATTTCTACCCAGATTTCTCAATCATTTGTCCATCAACATTGTATTCTACCATCAAATGTGTCTGGCTGTTCCATACCGCACGCAAGCGAGTACGCCCCCTCCCCCGACTCCTATCTGTAGATGAATCTGTTATTAAAGAAAAATAATATCAATACAAGTTATAATAAAAATAAATTTTGGTATAAAAATTTGATAGAGTTATATAAATATACCTGTGGTAGTCAGATCAATGGGTGCAGAAGCTGAAGGAATATCCTGTCCAGGTGGAGTGTCCCTCAGTGTATGCTCCTCAGCCACATACTGTGTCGTAGTAGGAGTCGAAGAAGGTGGAATATAATAACCTGGAGATAATGAACCAGAAGCAAAAGATGATGGCATAGACGTCTGGCTAGCTGGTAGTGTAAACATCGGAGGTCTAAATATCTCATATGTCTCTGAATACATGACAGGATCAAAATAGGGCGTAGAAGATACGTCTGTGGTAGTGGATCGTCTAACTCTTTCCCCACGAGCCCTCGTACCACCAACCTCTCTACTGGGAGCAATATCATGCTCCTCGTCAGATATATGTCGTCTAGGGGGTGGATCCTGAAAAAAAGTTTGACAGAAAAGTAAACACATGATATGATAAGTTATTGAAATATTTATATTTGAAATAAAATACTCACAACAGGGATGAGTGGAGGAACACTCATCTGTACCATGTGATGATTATTATCTGTCATTTTTTTACACCGCCTCTCTTCATTGGGTGTCATTTCCTGCAATGAAAAAAAATATGGAAGTAATTAGAAACAGATAACTAATGTGTAACCCAAAAAACAAAATATAGAAAAACCATTATGATAAAAAGAACATATTGAAACAGAAGATTTATGGTGTTATGAAGGTAAGTACTAGGATACACACTCTGAATGATGTAGGTGAAACATGTAGGTGAGAACATGACTGTATGATTCTATATATTTCCCACCACAACTTCGGGTTCACAATCAACTCTGACAATTGAGCTGTTGGGGTCATCATAAGTAATAAACGGATTTCTTCCAATTGCAGTAGGGATAGTGTCAACTTCATCATCACCATCATCAAAAACATGTCTGGGATTTACTTCAATAATTACACCGAATTTAGGATGACGATGATCTTTGACATAAAAAACTTGTTTCACCATTGATGCTAATACATATGGTTCATCGGTGGCAAGAGTGCGAGTCATGCCAATAACTCGAAATCCACAATCATCAATAAAGGTGCCTTGCCTCGTCATTGAATCAAACCATTGACATTTCGTCATCGTGACTCGACCATGCGAGTAATAATCCAAAATTATTATTTTCTCCATGACACCATAATAATCAACATTTTCAGAACGAGATCTAGTGTCCGATGAACTGGCATAACAGTCTGTTGTGGCAGTTATCATAACACCATTATGTTTTGTTCTCATGTTTCTTGCTCGTTCAGTGATAAAAAAATTTTATCCATTGATCACAAGTGATTTACAAGCACGAACCATGGTATTAGGACCAAAAGCCAAAGCTCTTATTTCCACAGAAACAGAGTATGTAGGCAAACTCGATACCTGAAATATAAACAAATAGTAAACTTAATTAAATATTATTTTTATTTATTTATTACAGAAATATTTTTACCTTCAATTTCAACCAAGCAGAAAACCCTTTGGTATGCAAAGTCTCCTTCTTTCTCAAAGATAAAGAACGATGCTCTCTATATATCAATTCTTTATGTTCCCTGTAGATAAAAATAATAATAGTTTAACAAATATTTAAAATTACAAGATATAAGATAAGAGATACATGTACAATTAACTTACTTTATATACTCATCGAAAAAATCACAATTGAACAACACTGTGTGATGTGTCATCTCTCGCTCTTCAAGGCTTAATGTTGTCAATGTATATGATCCCGGAATTCCTCATGTCTGAGGAAGTGATGGAAAACTGGGTTCAATTTTCCCATACTGTTCTTCTTCATTTCTCATTGGTCTGTTTATTCTCGTAGTATGATCAGACAAACACATTGAGCAGAAATCCATACATTCTTGAGCCAAGTAACCGTTCACAATAGAACCTACGGGATAATTCCTATTTCGAACATATGATTTCAATGTTCACATGTTTCTTTCAGTTGGATACATCCAACGGAAAGCAACGGGTCCTCCAAGAAGTATTTCGGTCGGAAGATGGACAGTCAGATGCAACATGCATGTAAAAAATGATGGAGGGAATATTTTCACTAACTCACACAAAATTAATGGTGTACCTGCCAACAGTTTTTGTACAAGGGATTTGGACAACCTCTTATCACAAAGATCTCTAAACAAATAGCACAACCGAATAACTGAGACTCTAACATTATTGGACAAGAGATGACGGATTGCTATTGGAATCAACTCATGCAAAATGACGTGATAATCATGAGTCTTCAAAGATTTCAACTTCAACTCTATTCTGTTGACCCGTTTTGATATATTTCTTGAATAGCCATCAGGAACTTTAATAGTCTCTTGCACTTCCAGAAATTTATTTTTTTCAGCAGGAGTCATCACATAAGAAGCACATGGAACTTGCCATTTATTTTCACTGATACAGACAGGATGCAATTCTGGTCTGATCCCCCAATCTACCAAGTCGTGCAGAGATCGTAAATCATCTTTTGTATTCCCCTTGACATTTAGAAGAATCAAAAGCAACATTTCACATATATTCTTTTCAATGTGCATTACGTCTAAGCAATGATGTAACAAGTTGGTTGACCAATATGACAACTCAAAGAATATACTCTTCTTCTTCCAATTGTAACACGTATCATTGGAAACATTTTTCCTCTTTCTAGATTTCATTACACTCTTCCCAAATGAATAACTGAAATCTTTCAATTCATTAAGCACATCAGTTCCAGACATACGCTGAGGTGGATCGTCATTCTCCATGGTATTGTCAAATCTTCGACGATTGTTTCTATATGGATGGTTCATTGGCAAGAATCATCGATGTCTCAGAAAACTAAAACTATGATGATATTTCAGTCTTCTCGATCGAGTATTCTTCATAAAACAGGACATGACAATTTTCCTTTTGTGCTCCATCCAGACATCATTTCATAAGCAGGAAAATCATTGATAGTCTACATAAGTGCAGCACGCATCTGAAATATGTCTTTCGAACATGCATCGTATGTGGGAACACCCACATCCCATAGAAGTTTCAACTCTTTTATTAAAGGTTGCATGTATACATCTATATCATTGTCGGGATCAGAAGGGCCAGATATCAATATACTCAAGAAAGTGTAAGGCTTTTTTATACACAACCAAGGGGGAAGGTTATAAATGTGTATGAAAACCAGCCATGTGTTGTGTGAAGTAAGCATCTGCCCAAATGGATTAAAACCATCACATGAAAGACCCAGTCTCACATTACGCATGTCGGCTGCAAATTCGGGATATCGAGCATCAAATCTATTCCATTCAAATCCATATGCAGGGTGAACCAAATCTTTATTATTCTTTTTTCTCTCGGTGTCATGCCATCACATTTTTACAGATATTTCATCCGACATGAAAAGGTTCTGTAATATGGGGATCAATGGAAAGTTCCATATTACTTTTTGTGGCACACGAGATGGTGTTCCAATATCTTTTGGCTTCCATCGGGAGGTTCCTCATTTTATACAATCATTTCTTTCAGCAGTTTCCTCCCAAAATAAGCTGCAATCATTCGGGCAAGCATGAATTTTTTTTTTGAGAATCCAAGTTCATCAACCAACTTCCATGCCATAGAGTGGTTTGAGGGAATATCTGCATCATCTGGAAGTAATTCCTTCAAGAAGGTAAGAATATAATCAATTGCAGTATTTGAAATCCCATACATAGTTTTCCCATGAAACAATCAGATTAAAAATTCCAACTTTTTCATTTTATCACATTGCCGATATACTGGAGTCATCACATCATCATTCAATTTTTTCACCCTATCAACATCATCATTTTCATTGGACGCATCATGTGTGCTTGTATTGAAATCTTGTTGGCTGGACATCCTTTCCTTCTCATGATGTCGAATAAATGGAAACTGATCATATATCAAACTCTTCAATTCAGTCCTATCATTAGGATCATCAACATTTTGAGATTCCATTTTCTCTCCATTGTGATACCACACATAATAGTTTGTTTGGAAACCATATTTGGTTATATGATAGCTAACTGCTTCACAGCTCAACCAAGGACTTCCAACACAATTAAAACATGGGCAGTGTATGCGACCACTATCTGAAGCCTTTTCAAATGCAAAATCTAGAAAGATGTTCAAATTATTTTGAAAATCGGTTGAAATCTGATCAGTTTCGTACATCCAACTTCTATCCATTCTGTAAATAAATCGCAATAATTCATTTCAAAGCAATTCAAAAATATTAAAGTTTAATCAAAAAAATATTTACGTAAATGAAAATTGTTTACTCTATATAAGAGCATAACTGACACATTACTCTATATGAGAATCATATTAAGAAATACAACAAAATATAGTGTATATAAGAAAATAAGATACAAAATTTCTAATGCCTATATTCACGGATTGACCAGTAAGATATTGGAAGTGGATCAAGGAATACATAATCCTTAAGGGTCTTGTTGAGAGTATATGAGTTTTATACTTTAACTTCTTCAAGTAGATCAGGATGAGGAGTAGGATGAGGATCATGGGAGTGGCGGGACTGTCCAAGGGGGGGTGGCGTGTCCAGGGGGTGCGGGGTGTCTAGGGGGTGGTGGGGCCGTCCGGGGGGTCGGAGGTGTCCAGGGGGTGGGGGCTGTCTAGGGGGGTCAGGGTGTCCAGGTGGGCGGGCTGTCCGTGGGGGTGGTCAGGTTGTCCAAGGGGGTCGGGGTGTATAGGTATATTTATATGAAAAGAATACCCCCACAATAATCATGCAGCTCTGTCATTAGTCTAAACCCCTAGAACACATAAAAGAAGCTAGTATGAACATTTACTAAAATATTTAACACCATACGAATGAAAATACAATCTAAATATAGTTTCAGAGGATATAATGGTGTGTGTGAAAAAAATGATATTAAATCAATTTAAATGAATATGGAACAAATGAGGGTTTATAATACACTAAGAGTACCTCATACAATCCGAAACCACTATAGCACCACCCCCTTGGATAGCCCACCCACCCCCTCGAAACCCCTTCTCCCTATGGACATCCCCCAACCCCCTTGGATAGCCCGCCCACCCCCTGGACACCCCTACCCCCCATGGCCAGCCCACGAACCCCCCCTGGACAGCCCGCTCACCCCTCCTTGACAGCATGACCACCCCCGTGGACAGCCCGTCCACCCTTGTGGACAGCCCACCCACCCCCGTAACCCCCTGGACACGCCATACCCCCCCCCCCCCCGGGATAGCCCCGCCCACCCTCCCAAATAGCCCACACCCCCTCCCCTGCAACCCCACCACCACCACCTAGACATACCATCCCCCCTGGACACCCCACACACCCCTCCCCCACCAGGACACCCCACCCAGACCCCCAAGACAGCCCACACCCCCTGGACAGCCCCGCCCACCCCCGTGGACAGCCTTTCCCACCCCCTTGGACAGCCCCGCCCACCCCCGTGGACAACCCACCCACCCCCGTGGACACCCCCTACCCCCTAGACAGCCCAACCACCCCCGTGGACTGCCCACCCACCCCCTTCGACACCCCTTCTCCCTATGGACAGCCCCCCACCCCCTTGGATAGCCCGCCCACCCCCCTGGACACCCCTACCCCCTGTGGCCAGCCCACCCACCCCCCCTGGACAGCCCGCCCACCCCTCCTTGACAGCCCTGCCACCCCCGTGGACAGCCCGTCCACCCATGTGGACAGCCCGCCCACCCCCGTACCCCCCTGGACACCCCATACCCCCCCTGGATAGCCCCTCCCACCCTCCCAAATATCCCACAACCCCCTTCCCTGCAACCCCACCACCACCACCTAGACATACCACCCCACCTGGACACCCCACACACCCCTCCCCCACCAGGACACCCCACCCAGACCCCCAGGACAGCCCACACCCCCTGGATAGCCCCGCCCACCCCCGTGGACACCCCCTACCCCCTAGACAGCCCAACCACCCCTGTGGACAGCCCACCCACCCCCCTCGACACCCCTTCTCCCTATGGACAGCCCCCCACCCCCTTGGATATCCCGCCCACCCCCCTGGACACCCCTACCCACCGTGGTCAGCCCACCCACCCCCCCCTGGACAGCCCGCCCACCCCTCCTTGACAGCCCGGCCACCCCTATGGACAGCCCGTCCACCCTTGTGAACAGCCCACCCACCCCCGTACCCCCCTGGACACCCCGTACCCCCCCTGGATAGCCCCACTCACCCTCCCAAACAGCCCACACCCCTCCCCTACAACCCCACCACCACCACCTAGACATACCACCCCCCTGGACACCCCACACACCCCTCCCCCACCAGGACACCCCACCCAGACCCCCAGGATAGCCCACACCCCCTAGACAGCCCCGCCCACCCTCGTGAATAGCCTTTCCCACCCCCGTGGACAGCCCCGCCCACCCCCGTGGACAACCCACCCACCCCCGTGGACACCCCCTACCACCACAATCCATTATCCAAAACATATCAAATTGGTTTGAACACAATCCATAATTCCCACAATCCATTATCCAAAACATGTAATTGTTCACGATAGCCTCCCCCAACTCTGATTTACATGTTTTGAACACTCTCCTTCCAAACATAGAATATAAAAACATTAAAGAAGTCTTCACAAACACAAACAATATCCTATTTAGATATTAATTTCAATAATCACGTAAACCATCAACACCTGGAAAAAATCTATTCATTAAAACAACTACAACAATATGGTTGAGATCAAACTTTACCTATTCGGATGGGGGTGTACCTGTTGGGATGGGGGGTGATGGTGTTCAGATGGGGGGTTCGCGAGAGCAGTGGAGCGAAAGAGATTCGGATGGGGTTTGCGAGAGCAGCGGAGCGAATAGATTAGGGCTCTGTCCGAATGGGGAGAGGAGATCGTGATCTGCAATTTGGGGAAAACCTTTGCCAATGGTTTATAAAAACCATTGGCAAAGGCACACCTTTCCCAACAGTTCACTGAAACCATTGGGAAAGGGTCCACCGAAATTCCCTTTTCCAACGGTTTAAATAAACTGTTGGCAAATGCTCACTATTCCAACGGTTTAAATAAACCGTTGGTATACTACCGTTGGGAAAAGACAAAATTCCAGTAGTGTATTTCTATTTATACCATTAAAGGTTAAAGATAGATAAATTTAAGATAAAGAAATTAGAGTATAAAATATTTAAGGACACTAAAATTCATGCATGTTTATTTCTTTGTAAAAGATAGTGTCCTAGAACCAAACTATAATTTAATTTTTTTACAAAATCATGTACATGAAGAGTTATACATGATATATACTTTCCATAATAGTTTATACACTTTTACATTTACTATTTACATGGTGATTTCCTTAGATTATTCTTCATATCATCAGATTATATTATTTCATTGATATAACGATAACCTCATGCTATGATTATATTAATCTTAAACATATTTCATTTGGTCTAAATACATCATATTTACGGGAAAAAATTATTTATGACTATAAAGTGTTGGGGGCTCATATTAATTGAGAATTCGTCTCATAAAGTTTTCACATGGAGATCTCCAGTAGAGGAGATTGTGAGAAATAACCTGAAAATAGGAACACAACATTTTTTGGGTGTCATTGGTTGTTCTTATCTACAAGCATATGTATTAGTCTCTATAATTTTTATTATTATCAATATATTCTATTTGATCATGTTTATTGAATCAAGATAAAAAAATTAATTTATATCGTGGTGAGGTAGCTCGTGTTGGGAGTGTCATTAGTGGTATGGAATTGGTTGAATGGTTTAGATAGAGGTTTTCACTTCTAAAAGGAAGTAATATCTCAATACCAGCTTATTATAATGGTAGAACCTTTTACTAAATTCATATCTATGGTAAAAGAATGTAATTTTTCCTAGTAAGGTAAATGAATGATAAATAAAGGATTATCACATAAATTGTGCATCCTTCTGTATAAGATATCATGAGACAAAGAAATTATATTAGACGGAATGTGTTCATAAGATTATTTTCATTATTATGACTATTCATTATCTCTATAGGTTCCCTGATTTTTTTTAGACCCTACTCTTGGTTTGTGAGTAGTACTCACTGTTATCAAGATAAGTGCTTAGAGGTTCACACAAAAACTGTATTCAAAAGTTCGGCTAATTCTATTGAATTATAGTTTTAGGACATTGTTCGCCCAACGGTGAGGGTTTGGAAATGTCCATGTTTAAATGATCACATGAAAATAAATAAATTCAATATTATTCTAGTTTAGAATATTATATATTGGATTTATTTACTGATTATATTCATTAATTATTTAGTGATTATTAAGAAAAATATTTTTCAAATGAATATTAAATATTCAATATTTGAGGATTGTTAAATATTTATGTGGGAGAAAATATTCAAGTTAATGACTAGTATTTTATTACAGAAAATTATTGTAGTGTTACAAGTATTTGATAATTTACTTAATACATTTGTGACACATTTTCAAGGTTATAAGTTTTATTTTGGGTGTCAAATGAAGGGTAAACTTATTGAAGGTATTAGGCACAATTTTAATATTTTTAAACTTTCTATAAATTACAAAATAATGTTAAATATATGGTACTATTCATTCTAATAAATTTTATAGGATCTCTCACATCCCTCTAATGTTCTATAGAGAGGTGGAGGTTTTAGGAATCTAGATTTGAGTTATCCTTTCAAGATCAAAGAAATAATGATCATGCAATTGAGTTGATGTCAAAATTGCCTTAAAATATATACACTATAACCTGATGATTGAAGATTTAATTTTGAGAATGATTTCGAAATTTGTAGGGAAGATCTATAGGGTTTTGGGTTTTGTTCCATAGAGTGAAAATCTCATATGATGAGTGAAGTGGGACTCCAACTAAAATCAAAATAGTTGTGGTTGTGATTTAAGCTATCATGATTAATTTAAATTAAACAGGATCCTTGGGATGTAACTGGGATACAATTATATTTCTGATGATGTCATGATGTTTATCACTGCATAAAAAGTTTTAAATTTTCGATATTTCAAGCTTTTGTTGTGTTCTTGGTACCGAAAATTGGCATCAGAGTGAACGTGTATTTAATTAAGTAAAATTAAAATTACTTTTTCATGAATTCAGGTAGATCATATCTCAATGGCCCAAATGCCACTGTTGGATTTTTAATCATAGATAGGATGATCATAATATGGTCATCGTAAGATTGAAATTATAATTGTTTGCGCATAATTAAAAGACTTGATAATTATAGAAATATTTATATTAAAATTTTATTTTATAAAAATTAATAATTGGGTGGATAGTTACTAGTATACTATTCATGTGAACAGTACTCGAAAACAATTCATGTGAATAGTATTGCACGGTTTTTTCCAAGTATGTATGGAAAAACAAATTAAAAAATATTATCATATATATATGTGTGTTATATTATATATATATAATATATTCACAAGAATATATATATAGGTTCATATATATTTAGGTGCATGAATACATATATATATATATAATAGGTGCATTAATAAATATATATATGTATATAATATTTATGCACATGAAGGGAATTTTTTGGGAGGCTGATGAATTGTATTTTTCAAATTCATTTCAAATCCTTTGTGATGGGATTTAGATATTTAAAAAATACTCCCCCACCCTCATGAGTGGAATTGAGCCCTGCATTTTTTCAAGGAAGGTGGGTGGTGGAATTAGGTGACAAATCCTAAAAAAAGACTTTTCTCCTCCCTTTTAAGAGTGGTTCCCCATGAATGGGTCTTTTCCCTAGTCTACACACTAGGATCAACCTGGGACCCTTACTGGGTCGACCCAACCCCAGTTGAGCTGGGTTGGTTTCTTCCTAACCCACCCAACCATTCTGGTTTTTCCCATAGCCTGATACCCTGTTGAGGGTTTAACATATATCTTTGAAGCCCAGATAATTCTATAAAAAATATGAAAATATTTAAAAATTTATCTATAATTTAATTAAATAATTTTTTGGACTATTAAATAGGTTTTTTGTTTATTATAATTAATATTGTTTTATTTTCATTCAAGAAAAATTCTCTCAATATGAATTCATTGCAAATTTAATTTTATTTACATAAGCTTAATTCATATCCACTAATCATGATCCATCGATTGGCTAATTTTTGTTTGGTTTTTTTACATAATTATTATAATGTATTTATTTTTAATAATTATTTAATAATCAATTATTTTCACATCACATCATTCATCATAATATGTATAAGGGCCTATGAATCCATAATGAATATTATGTATCTATATTTTGTATTCCCAATATCGCCTCATGTGCATGTGAGTATTGTTGTATAATGACTATAACAAAGGGATACATAGTTCTTATTGAGACTCAGAAATTCACCAAAAATGTCTTTGACATGTTACATGGGGTGAGTGTTTCAACTCGAGCCTCACACATCTTGACTCAAGGAGTTTCCCCTAGGGTCTAGGTTGATCCGTTATTCATTTAATGGATCAACCACTGCTATCATCTCATGATCACATCATCAAATTTTATTTATTCATAGATTTATATTTTATATATGTGTAGTTTTTAAATGTTATCACATATACTGATAAGCAGTAATGTGTAGTTAATATGAATATACTCGGAAAATGTTTATTTATTTATGGAATTCTAATTTTGTTTGTGAAGTCAGATAAAATAATAATGTTTAAATTGAAAATGATTATATTCACTGAGAATAATAAAAAACCTTAAAAAAGTACTATGTCGTAAATCCTTCCATTGCTTAATTTAAAAAAAACAAATTGTACGAAGTGATCATCATCCCTATTTGAGGGATATTCATACTACATTGGAGTTATTATAAGATTGGTGAGTCATATTAACTATATATGACAACAAATAAGTATCCATGGATAGATTATTTAAACTTTAGAGACAAGTGACGGTCTTTCCAAGGATATAAATTATAAGAGATTATACTTCACTCAAATAATCAAGGAACCATAAGTTAATTTGTTTGGCCAGTTGATATCCCACCTGAGACTCTATGAGTAATGGCGTAGCCATAGCTTGGAATATGAAGAGTGGTTTTAAGGATCATTTCCACTAGAATACTCAATCAACTTGGTATTTTTAATCTATAATTTGAGGGCTACTATGATTCAATAAAATCATGGGATTCTTATAAGATAAAAAAATATATATTGTCTAATAACAAATAATAAAGATAAAATTACTGATAAAATTATTTTTAATTTTTGTATAAAATGAAAAGTAATACCATAAGTTCACTATGATTGATATTGGAAAAATATCATGTCATGAACAACATTAATTTCCAAATATAATATTGGAACTTGTGAAAAATAAAATGATGTAAAGGGAAATTCTATATGATGGATTCCCTACTACCTATTCACCTACCATAGGAAGTGAAATTGGGAAGGAAGATTACATGAAACACATGTTTCTTCATCTTTAATAAGTTTTTGAAGAAAAATTGAAGTTAAAATAAATGTAATGATGATTACACAAAACATATATAAATTAAATGATGTATCAAGATTTTTTAATACATAACTTCTGATATACATAAAACCTAGATACTATAGTTTCATTTATGATTATAAAATGATACATATGGGGAAATAACTTCATTACATTTTGGTTAAGGTTTTCCAAGAAGATAATAATGTCAATAAATATTAATCTTTAATTCTGATGAAGAACAAGTGGAAATAAAAAAACGAAAATAGAAAGTGTGATGAAAAATTAACCTTCACAACATACTTTAATAAATAGAGGAAAATTATTATACTAGAGGGTATTTTCTTCTCATGTCATGAGATAAGTTAATGGAAGATAAAATGCAATGAATTGAAGTAGAAGCAAGAAAAATATTTTAATTAGTGTATATTCATCATTGTATGTTATGTTACTATATTACTTTTTGGTGATTAGATAATGAATGTGTGTCACACTTTCTATAAAAATATAATAACCAAGTATGTATAGAAACATTTCAATATTTATGTTGAATTTTCTAAGAAGCTGAGAAAGGTTGATTCCTAATTCAGTGGTTAGAAGTACACAACTTCTAATTACTAAGTTTATTGATTCTAATTAAACTTTTATTAAGTATAGTTGGGTGGTTAATGAGTTATAAACCCTTTAATAATACATCAAAAAAACAAGGTTCTAATCTTTCTAAGTCCCTTAGGGATTTTTTATGTTGGTGGTGACACAGGCGTGATGTAGGAAGGTGGTGATGTAGGTATCATGCAGGTTTTGTGACGCTGGCATGATGATGTTGGCATCATGCTACACTAGGCCTTCTGGAAAATGTTTATGGGAATATTTTCCTTGTTCTTATAGGCCATTTAATGCATCTCACTACACCTATATTTAAAAAGGTATTAAATTTCATAATAAAAACTGGATTTGAAACCATATTTTCTAGAAAAATTTACTTTTATTAAGTATTAGCAGAAATATATATCTCACAGGTCCATTGAACACAAGAATAAATTATTAAATTTTGGAAGGAATGTTGTTTTTGTGTATCGTTCTAAACTAATAGTTCATTAATTCTTGAATCATTCGAAATATTTGATGAATGTAAAATATAAGAATCAAATACCTAGTTGTTCTAGGATAATCCTTTCTCTACTGAAACTAAAATTAGTTTTCAAGGATATGACCAGTATGGTATTTAGATACTTTGTAGCTAAAAACATTAGGTATTATCAACACATTTACTTATCTATTTTTAGACAAATAAACATTTTATAAATATAGGTAATCCATAAATATTTTGTAATTAGTTTTGGAAAGAGAGCATAAACTATTCCAAGGATAAGCTATAGGTAAATACATTTACTTCATGATATTCATTTAAGAGTTTGAAGGAATGTAAAATAAAATTAAAGAACATGAGTGGTTAGAAGATATGAGTTTCTTTAGCACATTGAGCGAAAGAATATCTCAATGATGCATTAATCGACCATTATAATTGAAGAGTGGGTTTATTCCTAAACTCAAATTTCCATATAAAAATTAAAGTTATGATGTTAGAAAATGGATAATAAATTATTAGTCTTACATACATATATTTATCATTAAAATGTAT
Organism: Viscum album; assembly: GCA_963277665.1. Classification (NCBI taxonomy): domain Eukaryota; kingdom Viridiplantae; phylum Streptophyta; class Magnoliopsida; order Santalales; family Viscaceae; genus Viscum; species Viscum album. Next base: position 1,162,497,634 of record OY728126.1, read on the forward strand.
CATTAATAAATTCTTAAACACACATTTCATTTTACAAATCTAGGCTATGATGTTATTATAAGTATTATTAATGGAATGTCTATGATGTCTTCCAGAATATCATTAATATTTTCATGAAATGATTTGAAAATAGCAATGTTAAACCACAAGCCTTAAAAATTATTATGAAAAATGGATATCATATGAGTTAAAATATGAAAGAAATCCATGATTTAATGTTTGTAAATTCAAAGAAATCATAAAGGATAGGTCAATAAATAAAATTCCATCAAGAGTAACACAATGTGAATCTAGGTTAATCATCCAAAATCCTTCTTAGTATATTACAAAAAACCCTAAGATAGAAAAGGTATAGTCAAGTGATGGAATATATTTTTATAAAAGGGTGAAAATATCAGTTTGATATAGTTGGAAAAAACTGAATTTTAGAAGTCGTGGATTGAAATACACAAGTAGTTTTCTTAGGAACATGTTCTGTAAGAGATTATAAAAAGGAATTTTCAAGATATGTATTCATCATAGGAAAAATAACACCAATAGATATGGTTTTATGTTCAATGTGAGGGGGTGATATACTATTTGATGAGAATAATGGATCCTATAAGAATTTGGAATATAATTTTTTTATGATTAACAAGTTCTTATGAATTTAGGAAAATGGATTCCATATACCAAAATCAAATCATTTTCTTTTTAGTTTCTCTAATTGATGTAAATCCATTGGTGGGTATTCAAGAGAAATTGTAAATGAGTTATACAAGTATGGTTCCAATAAGGCTCAATTATCTATACTCAATATTAATTCTTAAATCCATTTGAATTAAACTTTTCATATCAACTTTCTATGATCTTTATATATTGAATTATACGTCACAACCAATTTTATTGGAATAATTCCATGAAATAAAACCTAAAAGGGTTGGTGACAACAAATAATGCCAACAAGAAATAAAATAGAAAGAGTAAAACTTATGGATTAATACAAGAATTGTGATTGTAGAATATTCATTTGGAATAAAAGTATGGAAGGTGACTATAAGAGGTTAGTGGGTGTGCCTCATTCTCCAAATAAAATATGTGGATAACATATGTAAAACAGTTATTAGTCTTACAATTGGTGAATATTTCCTTGAAAGAAACTATCCAAATATTGACATAAAGTAGAAACCCATGTTCGAGAGAAAAATATTTACTATGGTATATCTATCAGATATATATACCAATTCAATGTATATGTACTAATAATGTATTAGAATGATTTGAGAGAGAATTGTTTCAAATTTCACATGGAATAAATCTAAACAATAAGACGAGTATGAGATATGGGAGGATATTAAAATAGTGAGTATAATTCTATACACATTTATTGATAGATCTATCACATATTCCCTAAAATATACTAAATATTTATAATATCTAATATATGTTAGGAAAATGTCTATTAAATTCTATATAACTGCACATGAAGCAGTTAGAACTGTCCAATTGTACTGAGATATTAATTCTTTTTGGAAGCAACCAATTATTTCTAAACCATTCAACCAATTCTATACCACTAATGACATTCCCAAGACCAGATACCTCTCTAGAACATTAATTCCGTGGGGTTTATCTTGTATCAAATTATGTTATCAATTTGTATAAATTGATAATGATCTCAATTTGAGAGATAAATACACATTCTCATATATAGGAACAACAGATGACACTCAAAACATGCAGAATTTCATTTTGTGGTCATGTCATCATGATCTCCTCTACTTAAGATCAAAACATATATACTTTATGAAAAGAAGTCTCAATGTTTATGAGCCCCCAAAACATGATAGTCATACATAATCTTTGTCATATCAATATTATTTATTAAGACTATATGACATATGTATATGATTAATATCATAGTATTACAAGGTTTTCAATATAGTTGGGAACTACTATAACTTATTAATAAAAAATAGTCTAAGTTAATCACCATATAAATAGTGGACGTAGAAGTTTTGACACTATTATGGAAATTACACATTATGTGTGACTCTCTGTATACATGATTTGGGGATCAAAAAGTACTATTCTTGTTGGTTCTTGGGTAACGACTTTTATAACACTAATAGTTGCACCAAATCCATATTTTTAAGGATTAAATTATTATCAATCACATGATAATTTCATGCTTTTTATAAGTTATGTATTTATTCATTGGGCCTTTCACATTTTTCCCACATAAAAATTCCACCACCTATAACTTCACCTCCTTGAATTAATTCTCCCAAGAGAGAATATTAACATTTATAAAATATTTTCCTCTATAATAATCTTAAAATATTTTTTAGTAGCATTTTTATGAATAATAATAACTAGAAAAAATCTTTTTTATGTTATTTTAATTACCCAGACTTTTAATTAGGAAATTCCTATTATGATTAAATTAAATTCCTTATTTATGTTATGTGGTTATGGAAAACACATGCACTATTTTTTTCATTTGGTAGAATTATAAAGAATTTAAAATACCATTAAAAATCATAAACATTGATAATATATCCATTTAACAATGATCTTATGATTAGTATATATTAATGGTTGTAACAAATCTAATTGACACAGAAAATAGAAGTGTTGTCCTTAACCAATTGGATCATACCTTATGAATCCCATTTGTTAGAATATATGAGGGAGATAATATCTATGGTATTTCACTATACCTTCATCAAGATAATATTAAATAATTAAATAATGGGTGAAACTATTTATGAGATAATTTCAACCTCATTGAGATCATGTCCCAAACCACGTTTACTGAACCACTATAAGAAAATATCAGTGTCTCAAACCTTACCCTTAGGGAATTCCCTAGTGTAATAAAGGGACATGTATCTTTAACCTAACATGACGTATAAGTGTATTTTATTTTCTATGAAGTAATGATTATATTTATTTCTTATTGATTTTACAGTATAAATAAATAAATAATGATTTTGATAAAAATTATATTATAGTATAACAAAACCCAAATTGTATTTATGGTTAATAATAAATTTCAATTAAGACATTCCTTTCTAAAAAATTCATGATTTTTCAGAACAAATTATATTTTAATAAAATATTTTTTAAAATAATATTTATTAAATCTAATTTATAAAAAAAATTATAAATTCAAAAAAATAATTTTTATAATGGAAAAAAATATTATTATAAAAAAATATTTTCAATAAATAGGGATTATAATTTAAAAGTGAAATTTATTATATTTATAAAATTATTTTTATTAAATAAATATTATTTTTTAAATCAGCATGTCAAAATTATCTAACGATGAATTTTTCATAATTTTCTAAGACAGTCTAATTTTCAAGTAAAAAGTAAACACAATATAAATATATGACATGTATTATGACATCATAATGACCCAAAAGTGATTTAATATATGACATAAAGTGCATAAAAACCAAATATATATTATCCAGTTTAAAATAATGTTTCATTTATGTCATTTTATTAGTTTTTAAACTGTATATGAATCCTCCATAACCTATATTGTATTTTAAGGTTATATAATCAATTGTTTATAAACATGATTAACTTTCACATCCTAAAGGATATAAGTGTTATTTTTGGAATTAAATGAAGTGTAAATTATTAAAGGGGTTAATTGAAATTTTAATAAGTTTAAACTTAGTCATAAATTCAAAAATAATCCCAAAATTCATGGTTCTATTTGTTACCATGAATTTTATAGTTTCTATAACTTCACTCTCAAGTTATAGAGAGAGTGAGATGGAAGTTTGAGGCATCTTGATCCAATTTATCCCTTATGGATTGAAGAAATGATGATAATTTGATCAAGTCAACATTGAAATCACCTTATACTCTCCACACAATCACTAAAACATTTAATTTAAATGATTGAGAAAGCATCTAGAATGTGATTCGATGATCTAGAGGGTTTTGAGTTTAGTTCCTTTGAGAAATGATCTCTAACGAAGAGAAAATTGTGTTTCCAATCAAAATTGAAAGAGGTAAGGTGTCATTTTTTGTTTTCATGATTAATTTTAATTATATTATAAAATTGGGTTGTAATTGAGATTCAATTATCCTAGTGATGATGTTACGATGTCGATCAGAATGTAGAATTTTTTAAATTCTAAATATTTTAGGTTTTAATTGTATGAAAGGTACTAGGAAGTTTTACATATATCCAATCCTTATATATATATACAAAATATTTTCTCATTAAAAATATCCAACCAAAATCCTAAGAACAACCCATAAAATATCCAATGACATGAAAAAATACATGGCTATGTAGGTGGAGATAAATAATTTCAACAAGAATATGGTGAAACTTTTATGAACATTGAGTGATAAAATATTTTATTGAAAATTTATACTTGAGTGTGGAGTGAAATTTTTTTGTAAAGTAATGTATAAGTGGGCACCCATAGTTAAAAAAAGTAGAAATTTTCTTAATATACTTAATAATGAAAATGTAATTAAGATCATTTAAGAGTCATGATGGGTTTACGGATATGGATATGAAAATGGGACTCTTGGGGGATTATTATTTGAATTTTTCTTTGGTAAACTTTTTTATATTCACATGTTTAGGAGTACAAGGTTTAAGTGTGGTGTAATTGACAGATTAAATTTATTCATACTAATTTTTCTATATTCAATTTAATATATCCTATCATACTTTTTAGTTCATTGTGATTTTAGAACTTTGTTAATTAAAGAATCATTTTTTAAGATTGTAAAATATTATTTAAAGATCCAAAATTATGGAATTAATTTTTCAATTTAATTTTCAGATAAAATGAATGGATTAAATTTAATTTTACATTTTTATAATATATGTTTATGAGATATGAAATTTTTAAGAGGATTTTAGTACATTGGAGGATGATTTGTTATTTTGTGGAGTAGGCTAAGAAATAGAAAAATAGTTGAGTGTAGGTGTTATTTGGATCTAACCGGGTATCATTGGAACTAAAAATATATTTTCTCTTACCAATGTATATGTCCTGATGAAATACATAAAGTATTAAAATAATCCACGGAAGATGAGATTATTTGTGAATTTTCCCATTACAGTTTTGATCAGACTCGTTATATTTCTTAATTACCTGAGAATAGGTTTCATATTCTAGGAATATGTGTGAAGATGGAGGAGTAAGTTCCATTTGAGCCTAATATACGTGTCATTTTTTATTTTCATAGCTGTTAATCTGCGAGGGTATGTGTCATCCCTTAGAAAAAATTTGGATGAAGGTTTAAAACAAGTAGACGTCAAGTTGAGGTTTTTGACTTCAATTATAGTATGCACACTATCATTAAGATTCGTCCACATGTATTATTTTTAATAAAATCATAGCTAAAAAATATAAAAAATGAAAATAAAAATTGTATATCTAAATGGGATATAATTCTTTCATAAATGAAGAAACCATATAAAAATATAAAATAGAGAAGATCATGGAGGTTTGGACATATTAAAATAGGAGAAAATCCTATATTTATAAAAGACATGAGAGTAATAAGATAGAGAGTACACTTGATGTTGGATCCAAGAGAGTTCAACCTAGTAAGAGTTCTGCAGCTACTCTAGTTTTATTTTTATTCTTTCTTTAGTTTTTTAATGCTTTCTTTTTCCCCATTTTTCCCTATTTCCTTTTCAATGGATGATTAAATCCTGAGTTATTTAGTAATGGAAGTTACCCCATTATAGTGGTTAATTCCTCTTTCTTTAATGTATAAAAACCCCCTTATGTTAAATTATTTTGATTCTCAGAAGTCGTACAATCTGTTTAATGAAATTGTATTTTTGGTTTTGAACTTGTTCATTTCTTAATTCCAATGTTTTGAAATCTATTATCTCTTTCAACCTAGTGAAATTTTTATCAAAGTAATATTTTTTGTTAGTTTGTGAGTGTATTGAAATTTATGGTGCTTGTGTGAAGGTAGTGATTTACCTTTGGATTTCCAAGGAGTACCAATAATTGATTGGAAATTTCCTTGGTAGGCTGGTAGTGATTTACTAAAATTTCACTTACAAATGAAGTTATTCCAATCAATAAGTAATCAATTATATATCATTCTCCCCAATAAACTTTATCTAGAGTGTTTGGTGAATCAATTGAGAAACCATGCACTTATCAATTCTCATGGGGAGAAGTAAAAACATTTTAGGGACGGTGATAACATTGAAAGTGGGAATATATCTCTAACCCATTCAGCCTTCTAACAATGTGATATTTTTATAAAATATTTATCTTTAAATGGTTTTTTTATTCTCTAGCTTGTGTTATTTTCATCAAAGAGTATAAATGAACCACAATATACTATTAAAATATTATTATATAAAATGAAATTTATTTCCTAGATGTTGGATTGGAAGGTATGAATAGGAATAACTAAATTATGAAAAAATTATGGTTATATATGTATAAAATTAATTCACCAGTCATCAATTTATTATAAATTAATATGAAAAACAATTTGAAAGAAAAATAAATATTTTTCTGAAAAATCAGTTTATATGAACGTAATGTATTTTTACATTAATAAATTATATTAACCATTACTGGTTAATTATTTTAATGAAATATATATATTAATTACTTGATAAAATGTTTCAAAATATCAAAAAATATTTTTCTAAAAATAGAATAAGAATAAATCTTGTTTTATGATTAAATCTTTTTCATTCTAAAAAATCGTTATTGTCGCATTTTGTGCACATACATTAAAATTAATTTCAAACATTTAAGTTTATTGAAATATATAAAATTAATTATATATTTACAATCATTAGGATCATTTTTTGAAAATAGGACCATTATATTTGTTGTCAATATGAATAGTAATCGTGGTATAATTTATCACCTCAATAAAGGGTAAATCGTGTTAATCTAGATTAAAAATAAGTGAGAAGGAAATAATTATTCATAAAAATTATTATTGGATGAAATTAATTCAACCCTAACACCTTAAGTTTCAAATTGAGTTTTTTAATGGATACATTTCCATGAAAATGAATCATATATTATTTAAATCAAAGAAAGTTACAAAATGTCACCCTGGTTTTAATATGTCTTATGTGTCCCCATTAAAAAAAGTAACTTATGAATGAATATAAGTGTTTATTTGGGGATAATAATATTATTTTTATAATATAAAATTATTTTTAATTTTTATTAATAATATAATTACCCTAATTGCTTATGCAACATTATTGCAGTATTTCTCCTTTTAATAAAAATATATAATAAATTATATTAAAAATATTAAAAGAGATATAATGGGTTAATGTGATCCATAAATATTTTAGATATATATGACATGTTAGGTAGGTTTTAAATAATTAGATTCAAATTTCCCCCTTTTTAGGTATTTAAAATTAAATTAAATGAATTGTGTCAAAATTGACAATAATGAAATTTTATAAAAATAATTTATTATTAAATTATTTAAAAAACATGAAAATATTGAGATAATAAAAGGTGGTTATTTTATGTTTTAAATTTTAATAAATTGGACGTTTATGGTCCAATTTTCAACTTACAAAGTAAAAACTACAATATTTGTTTTCAAAATTTTCTTTACCAAAGTTAAAAATAAAATAAGTTAACTATGGGTAAATCAAAATGATAATGTTTAAAATTACACCAAAAAATTTCTAAATTATATTGGTTTATGGGATTAAAATCATTTACAACCTTATCTTTTAACCCATGTACATTTTCAATCAATTATAAAATGGCACATCCTCTCTCACTTCTTCACGCCACTTTGAGCCTTCTATATCAACCAAAATCTTCCAATGTCCCTTATAAAATTAACTATACATATTATAGAGGTTATCATAATCCTAAAATACTAAACCTATAACCATTTATAGGATATATAAAGGATTAATTCAATAGAATAATTAATCACCATTACCGATCATTTTCATTTATACTCTTATCTACATCATATAAATCTATGTTATTTCTAATGAAATAATAAATTGAGTATCCAAAAAATTATAAAGTGTTATTATGATTATTAAAACACCATTATATACCCAATTTTTCATCAAATTATATGTTGAATTATTGCTCATGGATACATATGGCTTACCATCTCCACGTATAGATATAATTCATTTTTCATCACCATATTTTATAGATGAATATTATTATGGGTTTAATTTTTATATATGATAATTATGACATAATTATACTTCTATAATTATAATATCACATATTCTTACTTTCCATACAATAATTTTAGAAATGATAACGTCGCTCAGGTGTACGTATGTTATACTACCTCCACGAAGTGATGTGATTCGTTTTTTCATTTATATTTTACTTAGCTGGTAATGAGTATGAATTTGAAGAATATATATGATATATATGATATAATAACTATATTTTAATGTTTTATTAATATTTTACTTTCTTTCATTCAATCCATTGAAAAATTAAAATAGTGTTTGTGCATACGTACAACCTATTGTCTTCATGAATGGTGTAATTCATTTTTCCATCTCTAAATTTTATGGATGAATATAAATATATATATATAATGAATATATATGATATTTATAACATGAAAAATATTTTTTAGATGATGTATCCAAGATAAATTTACATGTACTAGAACTACAGTACTGATATACTCATGATAATCGAAACAGTTAACACTTGGAAATAACAGTTTAATAAGTAATTATTGAAAAAATAGGGTGTTGAAATGTTTTAAAGGGATAATATATGATATTATTTGTTTTAATATTACTCTATTATGGAATTATAATAAATTTAAATTTATTATATAGTAGTTTATAGTGATTTGTATGTAAGGAAAACTCAAGGTAATGGTTTATTTTACAATCTCATCAATATTGAGGATTGATTATGTTTAAGTCTCCACTAGGGAATATTTTGCTTCTATATCCATGTTTTCTAAAACTATTTTTTAAAATTGATTTTAGAATTATCCTAGAATTTTTATAGTCATTTTTAACCATGTTTTACTTTTTCAAAATAGTTTTAAAGGAATATTTTATTATTTACCAAACGAGGCAATTTCTGACTTTTTTTTAAAAAAATATGGAAGGATTTATTTTCAACTTATAAAGAATAAATGGATTTCCCCGCCATCATGACTAAATTTTTCTTCAAATATTTTTTAAAATGTTTAATAGGTTCTTTTCAAAAAAAATATTTTCCATTATAATTTCACATCTTTTTAAAAAGAATTTATTTTGAAATGGAAAGGTTATTTTACACATGAATTATTCCAAGATATCTTTCAGAATAATTTTCCATCTAAGATGAAATTATTTGATGTTACTTATGATTTATTGGGTATATTATCCAAGGATACCATCTTTATTAATTCTTTTTATGGTTTATATTTGTGATGAAAAGCTACAATGTTTAGGAAACCTATTTCTTCTCATCATGTTATGTTATGATGAAATGTTTTTGAAACCCATCTATTTTACATGGGTTATGTTATGATGAAATGTTTATGAAACCCCTTTATTATCATCATTTATGATATTATTAATAATTTATGATCTTTTTTAAAACATATGTATTTTTTTCATTATGTGATGAGTGTGACCTATATCTCTCTATAACGCATTAAGAAAAGATTGACATATCATGAGATGAATAAGAATGGAATGGGCAGTAAACCCATTATAGTAATGGACTCTGTCTAATGTGATAATCTTGGGAGTGACCGTTTACTACTATTATTGTTTGGGGAGTGAACCAATTCCACTATTATAGCCTTTTAAATGATCCTTTACTACTAACGAAATGATTTTATATGTTTATGTGTATGCCACAATTCTATGTATTATTCCTATATTATGATCTCATGGTCTATGTTCTTTTATTTATTCAATATTAATGTCTTATTAACATCCAAGATTTTTTCCATGACTTATGATTATGATATTTGATATACAGGTTGTGTTTTTCAAATTTTATGATCATGTTTGTATACCCTTATTCTCATGTAATTCTTATATGATCATTGATATCTCCCTTATTCACCCTTACTAAGCACCATATCTCACCCTTTTATTATGTTTCAATTATTTATGTTATAAATAAAGGTATTATGTGTGATATGTCTAATAAGGGTGATATTTATGAATAAATAACTAGGATATGTTGTAAGTATTTTATAAATAAATTTTTTATGTTTTCATGTTTCCAAATATTCTAGAACTAAATTATTATGGAATGGATCAAAATTTTATGTAATGTATATTCATCTATTAAGATGAAAAATATATGTTTGAAAATTATGAGTCTTCTTAGTTGGTATCAGAGCAAGGTTTTATTAAACATTGGAAACTAGGACGAGAAAAAGTTAGCAGGAACCCTGGGTATAGCTCTATATAGACTATAAAATCCTAATTTTTTGGAAATAATTGTGAATGACCTTGGTCAAAAATAAAGATTCATAAAAAAAATTTCATGAAATCTGATATCCTATAAATTATTTTTCATGATTATGTGGTTTCCCACCATGTTTATTGATTCTTACATGATTATTTTTGGATTTAGTAAATGGTTGGAACCAAAATTAATCATGTTATCACTGAATAGAATAGAAAAAAAAGAAATGATTTTACTCCTAAGAAACCAAATGTTATGGGATCTATAATTAAAAATTATTTTTCTATTATCTAACTAGTTTATTAAGATATTAATCACGCTGATCTTATAAATGAGAAAAAGTAAGGGAAAACATTTTGTCGATTCCTTCATGAGGCAACATCCAACTTATTTTAGTGGGTCCATTGATCCACTATTTTCTTAGAAATGGACCAGCACCACTGAAAAGATATTTTTGGTTCTCTAGGGTTCAGTTCATGGAAAAAATTTATTTTGGATGTTTGTCATTTGAAGGATAATATCATTAATGGTGGAATCCTATAAATAACAATATGGGACAAGAAGTAATGAAATCTATTTATTGGGGTGAATTTAAAATATTATTTTTCAAAAATTACTTTCCTCATATTCTTCGTATGAAAATAGAGAAATAATTATTTGAGTTAAAATAGAAGGATAATGAATCTGTTGTAGCTTATGAGGAAAATTCAAAAATACTACCAAGTTATGATTGTGGTATAATATTTCAACCTAAAATTAAGGTCAATCGATTCATCAGTAGATTAAATCCAAATCTCTTAAGGGTGTTATCCATAAGGAACTTCAGTAGGTATGAATAAATTTTTTGATATGCTATAAAGGTTGAGAGGTAGATTGGAATTACACATCAAGCTCATGGTATTGGAAAGAAAATAAAAAAGAAATTTGAAATAAATTTTAAAAACCATGGAGATAAGAATATTCACTTTTTTATGATCAAAATGTGAAAGGAAACATGGAGAAATTGTCTAAAGGGTTCTGATAAATGTTTCAAGTGTGGAAAGGAAGGTCATCATAAAATAAAATATATAAGTAATGGGAAGAGGTTATAAAATAATGAGAATAGATATAAACCTATATATAATGCACCACCCATATTCTAGTGTTATAAATTCATGTATTTTTTTAATATACTGACCCATTCCAAGATATGAAGGTTAATGATGATGATCGAAGTAAAAACCTCTTAATCCTAAAGACAAAGGGAAATCTCATTTGATCACTATTTCTAATGAGAGTATGATACTGACATGGTGAAAGTTACACTTAACATCCACTCTAGAACTACTAATATCTTATTTGATTGTAGATCTACCCACTCTTTTATATATTAATATTTTACAAGGGTACAACAATATCACCTAAAAAATTAGATGTTGAGTTTCTAATAAAAATATTTTATGTTATGATGATCTCATACAAAGTCTATGATTATTCATTGGTTGAATTTTATGGGAATATGTTTCCTATAAATCTGTTCATTCTTCATCTAGTCTAATTAATTGTTATTTTAGTCATGGATTATATTTCTTTACATAAATACCACATCAATTTCCAAATAATAGAACTTACTGACTGAAAATTAAATTTTTATTGAAAAAAAGATCATACAAACTGGCTCACTCCAAATCATGGGGGATAGAAATGATGGATACTGAGGGAATATCTAGTTACAAATACATTACAATCCTCAGTAAGAAATAATGTTCAAGAATATAAACCAATGATAGCTCCTATAAATCCTTTGTTTTCAAGATACTCCTTGGTGAATTTCTATTCCTTATACGTACGCTTGACAAGAATACCCTGGTTGATATAGCCTATGATATTTCTAACGAAGTAAGAAATCTCCCAAGGGGCCTTGATATGACCCCAAACCAATATGACCAACAAGGATGAGTCAGATTCGATTTAAAATCTCTATGTTCAAGATTTTATACAACATAAAACCAGTATACATGGTCGTTGATTCTACTCCCATAGAATTACATATACCATAGAATGCATTAAAACCCATAAGTACAGAACCATGGTAATCTCTTACCAGAATGAAACCCCTCATCACTCTAGAATGACAAGATCCATCAATGTTAAGCTTCAAACTAGAGGTTAGATGAATCCATTTGACCCACTTCCCTTGACCGCTTCTACTCCTATTCCCATATCTGAAAACTCGTGGGAGCAATCTTCGATTGGATAGCACTGACACCCCTCCCTTTAGCAGTTCCCAAAAGTAATAGATAAGGGACAGAATCCAAACATGGATTTGAGAGTCCAAATAAAATCCTCCATTCCTGATTTTATTTCTCACTTCCAAAATAATCCAGTTGCACACACAAAAACCAACATCTAATCCCTCGACTCCCTGCCTAACTGCATTGTTCGTTGAAACCAGTTCACTAGAAAATCATGGATAGAGTCACTATAGAAACGCAAACCCAACCTTATGCCCATGAAATTCTAGATACCCATATCCAATTCCCTCTAGAAGAAAAAATTCAATGAAGACTTTTGTTTGGGTGAAATACATCATTGACACCGAGAATCCAGAACCACCCCTTTCATTTGGATGTTCTCGTTAGTAGGTAATGTAGAATTTATTAGCCTCCAAATAAGAAACATCATCATAATTGGTAACTCCTTGAACCAAATATTAGGATCCCACTCATTCGTACCTCTTCTCATTTAACTCATAAGATTGAAATCACTACTGTTGAAATCCCCAGATGATGAACCAGTGAAGACACACCTGGTGGGATCATCAGTCAGTTGAATCATCCTTTAGATTTCCTTCTTGCTCCTAGTTCAATATGGAGTTGATGAAACCTGAATAAAGGCTAGCATCATTGAAGGATAAATTGGGAACGAGATAGCTCGGGGAATCCAACTTCTCCTTAGTCTAGTTACAATACAAGAAATTGAGGTCCCTTCTAACCACCACCCAGTAACCCTTATCTTGCTGCTCTTCAAGACAGCCTAGCATGCACTGAGAAAGGTAAGATAACCCCCTGTTCCACTCATACCAAACTTCCTGGTCATCCCCATATTGATTTTTCATAAATTTAGCCCAATGGGAATCACCCTCCATGATCTCACACGCCATACGGTTCTGCATGGCATGCATTGTCTCCTCAAAAATGTAAAGGTTAATTCCTCCCTCATTAATAGGCCTATCCAACCAGTGTCATGTTGCCCAGTGGAATTTTCTAGCCTGATTGGAATCCTAGAAGAACTTTTTCATAAGTTTCTCATGTCTATAAATTTTCCCTTTAGCGGATTTAATGATGGCCAGAACATACATAAGAATCTATCCCAACATGCTGTTAATAAGAGTTACATGATCTTTGAACGAAAGAAATTTATTCTTACAGCTACCTATTCTTCTGGTAATCCTACTAATTATTTAACCAAACATGGATCATTTAATTATTCCATTTGAAATAGGAGCACTGATATATTACATTGGAAGTTGGCACCTTTACATACAAAGACACTCCTGAATTTTTTTGTTGTGGCCTCTAGAGCATTTATTTTTAAATGAACATGCTACTCTTCCCCTAATTAATATGTTGACCACTTAAATTCCAATTCATGGAGCTAATATTCATGAGACTGATGTCATACATATCCCTAACATTGATGAAAATGAGAATATCATTAGCAAACAATAGATGAGATATCATTCCGCTGTCGAACCTCTTTTTGTATATCGTTATGGACCCATTTTCCAGACCCCTCACTATATTCAGAGACAAGGACTATTGATACATGATAAAGAGATATTGGTAGAGGGTGTCTCCTTACCTAACACCGCGTAACATTTAAAAGAACCTAAAACTTTTCCCCATCAAAGATATCGAGATCCTAGTAGTGGCATATCACCTGAAGAAACACTAGTGCAGAAAACATTTTTTACAATAGTTAATTTTTATTTTTTTCATCGGCTTTTGGCTGAAGTTATTATCGGAGATGTTATAAACATTGTTTTTAAGTCGTTTATTATAAAACAAATGTAAAAATCCAAAAAAATGAAGCATTTTTCATGTCGGTTTCTCAAAAACTGATGTGGAAAATGCTTCAGAGCCGTGGTTTATTACATCAGTTATTTAAAAACCAACAAGGTATATAATTTTTCATGTTTGTTATTATATAACTGGCATCTTAAATAATGCCTATGAAGCATTTATCACATTGGTTATAAAAATAACTGATGTGATAAACCTATCGGCCAAGCGGTTTTCCATGTCTGTTAAATAAAAACGGACATGAAAACATATCTATTACGTCAGTTATAACATAACCAATGTAAAAAAATATTCCTTTCCATTTTTTACGCCGGTTATGAAATAAATGACGTGAAACCAATTTCCCATGCATTTATTTCATCGGTTTTCAAATAACCGATGTTAAAACCAATCCCCATACATTTTTTACATCGTTTATAATATAACCGACATAAAAAAAATTAATAAAATAGTTCAACCACTGTTATGCCCTACCAAAAGAAGACCTGAAACATACAAAAATCAGACCAAAACCCTACCAAAACCCCCCACCCCATTGGACAGCCCCCACCACACCCTTGGACACCCCCCAATTGATATTCTCTGCCAAAAGATGACCTAAAAGAGACCAAAAATATACCACCCCACACCCTAATGGACAACCCCCACCACACCCCCGGACACCCCCACCCTACTAGACACCCCCCTACCACACACACACCCCTGGACTTCCCCCCCACCCTCCTAGATAGCCCCCCAACCCCTAGACAGATCCCCACACTTCTGGATATCCCTCCCACACCTTTAGACATCCCTCCCACACCCCTGGAAACCTCCCCCCCCCCACCCCACTTACCCCCCCCCCCACCCCACTTACCCCCCCCCCCCCCATTGGATACCCTCCCACCCCACCGGCCATCCCCCCCACCCCTAAACCCCACACCACCCCCACTCCACTGGACAACCCCCCCCCCCCACACACCTCTGGATTTCCCCCACCCTCCTGGACACCCTCACCCCCTAGACAGCTCTCCCACACCCCTATAAAGCCCTCCCACATCCCTAGAACCTCGCACCCCACCCACCCCACCCCACTAGACACCCCTCCCACACCCCTTGAAACCCCCCAACCCAATAGACACTCCCCACACACCCCTGGACATCCCCACCCTCCTGGAAAACCCCCCTAGACATCCCACCCACCCTTTTGGACACCCCACCCCAATGGAACCCCCCCCCCCCCACACACACACCCTTGGACCCCCCCCCCCCCTCCTAGACAACCCCCCACCCCCTTGGGCAGCACTCCCACCCTCCTGGACAGCCCTCTCACACTCCTAGACATGATCTCACCCTATAGACTACCCCCCACCCCCACCCCCACCCCACTAGACAACCCTCCCATGCCCCTGGAAACCCCCCTCACCCCACAGGACACCCCCCCCCCACCCTTAGACTCCCCCTGGATAGCCCCCCACTCCCCGGGACAACCTTCCCACCCTCCTAGAAATGCTCCCACCCCCTAGACTTCCCCCACCCCCATGGACACCCCCCCCCCCCACACACACACACCCTGGGACACCCCCTAGACAGCCCCCATCCCCTAGATAGCCCTCCCACACCCCTAGAAACCCCCCTCACCCCACAGTACACCCCCCCCCCCCCCCCCACACACACCCCTGGAAACCCCCTGGATAGCCCCCCACTCCCCTGGACAGCCCTCCCACCCTCCTGGAAACACTCCCACCCCTAGACTACCTCCCCCCCCCCCATACCCTCATGGACACCCAGGACACCCCCACCCCACTGGGCAGCCCACCCACACCCCACTGGAAACCCCCCTCACCCCATATGACACCCCCCCATGGACACCCCCCCCCCACACACACACACACACCACTGAACAGCCCTCCCACACCCCTTGAAACCCACCCACCCCCTAGACACCCCCACCCCACAACCTTGGAAAGCCCCCCACTCCCCTAGACAGCCTTCCCACCCTCCTGAACACCCTCCCACCCCCCTGGACTGCCCACCCCCATGGACACCCTAGACACTCTCCCACTAGACAGCCCTCCAACACCCCTAGAAATATCCTTCACCCCATAGGACACCCCCTAGACAGGCCCTGGACAGCCCCCACTCCCCTGGATAGCCCTCTCACCCTCTTGGAAATGATCCCACCCCCTGGACTTCCCCCCCCCCACCCCCATGGACTCCCCCCTCCCCCACCCCACTAAATAGCCCTCCCACACCCATAGAAATCCCCTCACCCCACAAGACACCCTCGCCCACCCCTGGACACCCCCCGGACACCCCCCACTCCCCTGGACAGCCCTCCCACCCCTGGAAATACTCTCACCCCTGGACATCCCCACCCCCACCCTTGTGGAAACCCCCCACCCCACTGGATATCCCTCCCACAATCCTGGAAACCCCCCCCCCCCCCCCACCCACCCACCCCACTGGACATCCCCCATGAACCCCCCTCCCCCACTCTATTGTACACCCCCCCCCACCCCTAGATTTACACCCACCCACCTAGACATCCCACCACCCCCTGTACAGCCCTCCCACACCCCTAGACAGCCCCCCACACCCCCGGGAACCCCCCCCCCCCACCCACCCCACTGGATAGCCCTCCCACACCCCTGGAAACCCCCCACCCCACTAGACACCCCCACACCCCCTGGAACCCCCCCCCCCCCAAGAAAACAAAATCCATTCCAGAAATACCATCACAACTAGACCAAAACAATTAGTAGAGAAAAATTAAATATTCACATATATAACATTAAAAACCTACAATGACCACTTATAAAAACTAAATCCAACCTAAATTACTACCAAATACACAATTATAATGATAATATTCAAAATTACATTTTACACTACAAATAAACTAACATCCCATCAAACCTATAAAATAATTTGACCATTCCACTTGTAAGTGTTTGACCTCTTGAGAACTATAGGGTTGAGGGTCATAAAATAGCTACAAATTAAAAGGATAGTAGTTAACATGTATAATGAATAAATCAAATGAAATATTATGGAAAATTTTAAAAGAAAATCTTACCAGTCCAAAGTTCACAAGTGTTGCAGTTGTAATTATTTCATACATAAATGTTAACATATAATATCTTCATTCGACGATTCCTCCTTGTTCGTGACAATTATGTTTGAATGATTGTAAATTCAAAAAATTATTTTTATGTAATAAATCAAAATATAAAAATTATAAAGGGATATTTACATTTACTTTAACTTATTTGATCTTCAGACTCCTTTTCTTTGTGTTTTTTCGAAAGTAGACCCATACCCTGTTAGAAAATAATACGAATGGGATAAATTTAAAATTCATTATAATATATAAAACTATTATGAATTTGAAACTTACTTTTACAACATATTCTTAAAACATTCCCACACATCGCCATGGACAGAGCATATCCAATAAAGTTTTTTCTCCCTTGGAAAAAAAAGACCTAATATCCAATGATCAGTGATAAAATAAAATTTAAGGTTAGTGGTTTTTTATGTTAAGAGATAATGAACTCTTTTCTATAGATATGTTTTATACCTCTCACAAAAAGGCATCATCCAACATTGTGTGATTATATTCTGTTCAAATCTTTCAGTAATATAAAGCATTCTTTGTTCCTCATCCAATGCATGTGCTTCAGGGGAAATCAATTGCAGGTCCATGAATCCATATACATCTATCCGTTCATTATTCTCACACATGTTATAAAGATACCTATTAAAAAACTAACATATGTATACATTTTTAATAAATATAATGTAGATAAAACTTGTTAAGACTTACATGAAAAAAAAATTCACCACGTTGATGCCCAACTTATCTCTAGAAAAAATCTCTATTATATCATTTTTCAAAATCCCCACATTTTTTCACATCCACAAACATGATCTTCCATTGGAAACTCATAATGATCCACAAAAAAATTTGAATATCTTGACAATATGTCAAGAAAACTAGAATTTGTATCTGATGTCATAGCAATTTGTCTTTGTTGTTGTATATACAGTATTTCTTTACCATTTAAGTATTCCTTTAAAAATAAATTGAAAAATATATTAGTTTTCAAATTATAAAACAACTTTAATAAAAAAAATAGAAGATATAACATACATACCTCTATGGTAATGTGTCGTAGAAGTCTGGATGGACATATTATAATATGGCCAATACTATGTCAAACTTTCATCACCTCATCTGTAGCTAATGGTACTCAAGCTGATCTATCTATAATATCCTATATAGTGACCCTATGATGCTCTAACATTAAATTTTGATGATGAACTGTATCTTCTATACAATATATCAACCCATATACAACTATATGATGTTGGGGATAATCAACATATAACTCGCAATAAGTAAAAAGCTTCAGTGGAGGAGTCGGATAAAAAATGGGGTCTGCAGGCTGAGGTGGGGGAGTGGGAGATATTGGTGGAGGTGGTGGATATGTAATGGGGTCTGTAGGGGGAGGTGGAGGAGTGGGAGCTATAGTATGAAATTGTCTTTGCATGTCTGAAAACATAAACTGTACTGACGCTCTAATATTTTCCTCCATCATCGCATTAATATTATAAAATTCAGACTCCAAGGATTCTATTTTTTTTATAAAAATACTCAATGTAAGAAGTTGAATAACATGGGAACAATTTTCTTACTGATACGCCTCTCAGATATCCTCATACACGATCAGGATGTTTGGGCTTTCCCAATACTACAGATACAATATCTTGCCACCCAGCAGCTGTAAATACCCCCTGTGAGCTCTCCTCCTCAAGATAATCCTGTATTGATTAATTGAACATTTTGTGTAATGATTGAAATTATATGAATAATATAGTTAACATAAATAAATAAATAAAATATCTTAAAATCCTATCAGCTACAATTATTGAATCTTCCGAAAGATATTGCCCTTTTTTCCCATCCAAGCTCTCTTCCATTTTTCATGTCCAGATAGAGGGGATGGAGGGGGAACCTCCCAAGATCTTGAAGACTCAGCTCTCAGTTTTTTAAAATTTTTCACCATCATTTGTTCTTCCAACAATGTATACCCTTCCCAAGATAAACTATGAGGGTATACATTTTTATATTGGATCTCTTGATCAGATTTATTTTTTTTCTGTAAATTAAGAATAAGAAATCATTAACAAAACATTAATAAGATCTTTTATATAATAAATCTTATAAAAGTTTACATTTCCCTTACCAAAAATGAATCTTTTCTTCGACTTTCAACAAAATGTCTCCATGTATCTTCATCTGTGAAAAGATATATATGACATGGATTGTCATGACTCCTATGACCAAAAATGAAATCAGTTGAGAGGGTTGATTTGAAATCCCTCCATCTCCTAGCATCCATCGATAAGGATTTCTTCCTGACTCTTCCAGTTTTAGGATTATCAAATGTCATCTGATAAAGAAGAGGTTAAACATATTATATATACTAGAAACATTTAAATAATAGGGCAAAAATAGCAGAATATCGTACCAAAATCATCTCCCACAACTGATATATTATCACTTTGTCCACACTTCTCTAGTCATCATACAAAATTCTTACTTTTCACTTACCCTGAGTTGATATAAAACTCTTAAAATATTTTGCATTTGGACCTCTAGGAATATCATTCTCATAAAACTCAATGAGTATCCTCCGGTCTGGTGTACGGAAAAGTGATAATTTTGGTAAACGTGTGCACCAATGTTTACCAACTCTTGAACTCTTTGTCATTATGGTAGCACATTAGGAAGATTGGGGAACATCAAGAGGAGCATGTGAATGTTCCTCCCGATAGGTATGATCATTATTCTCATCTCTAGATATATGTGGTTGATCAACTCATTGATCTGTCATTATCCTTCAAATCAAACAAAACAAACATTAGTTCACAAATATAAAAATTCAAATTTTATAATACTAATGTAAACAAAAAATAGAAAATTGTACTAAGTTACATAATAGTAAACATGGTTAATATGGTAAGCATGTTAAAAAATGGTAAAGATGGTAAATATGGTAAATATGGTAAACATGGTAAAGTAATTTCATTCAACAAAAATAATTGATATATAATTTACGTGATGTTAAACATGAGGAACTAAACTAAAAAAATAAAATAAACAAAAACTTTTACTTATTTGTTTTAATAAAACTTTTAATAAATAAAAAACATACAATATCTAAAATTTTATGAAAATAATAAATTTAAACAAGAAATAAACATATGTTACATGTAATATTAGAAATTTACAAATGGATTGTTTTCCAAAATTTCTTCGTTGTGATCGTTCCTTATGGCACAAACCATGTCTTCAACATGATCATCATTATGTTCTGCTAATCTTTCCTTGGAAGTAGGGATCTCACATAAATCAGCTTCTTCATCAAGTTGATGCTCACCAACATATTTTTTCCCTTTTAAAACAACATCCCACTACATATCTGATTGAGAAACTATATAGAAATTTTTTCATGTGTTTCCATTATAAAAGAATCAACGGTGTCTTCCAATCTATTTAGATTAACAACTGTCATTCCAAATTCATCATGTCTGATACTATTGTTACCGATAAACAATTTGTAGTTAAAAATAAGAAATTTAATTTTAAAGTAATCCACCTCCCATATTTCTTCAATCACTCCATAATATGCACTTGATGCAAAAATTGGGTTTTTGTCTTTAGAACTCGAAAAATGCATTGCTTCGGCAAAAACAAATACACCACTATTCTGAATTGCACTTCTATTGTCCTGAGCTTTTGTATGAAATGTATATCCATTAATGTCATAACCGGACCATGTTATCACATTTAAACATAGACCACCCACTACCCATTTTAATGTATCTAATACATCTAATCTACCAAGCTAGGTCTTTTTAGACCCTGTCAAAACTGTTTTGTTGTGCTCATTCAAAATCCACATTTCTTTCTTCTTTGGATGACATTGTATCAACTCATTAATATGAAATGTGATATATAGTTGAACATCAGCTATGTTATTCAAGATGTATAATTATAACATCTTTATATGTTCATCTGACAATGATTTGACATTCAAGCCACGAATCCCCTTTCCCTCATTATTAATTCATTCATGGAGAGATGGAGGTAAACCTATGTTCTATGACATAGCCATGTATCTCATAAAAACTCCATAAGCTCCTCAGAAATATAATTTTAATAATGGAGGCTTCAGGTCGATGTGGATTCTTAACATACCCCTTCAATATTTTAATATACATTTCAAAAGGATACATCCAACGATGATATACAGGTCCACAAAGCATTATTTCTCTAACTAGATGAATAATCAAATGCACCATTATATCAAAAAAATATGGATGAAAATACATTTCCAATTTAAAAAGTATAGAAATTGAATCCTTTTACAAAATGTTCAAAGCATTCACAACAATCTCCTTATTAAAAATTGAATTGAAAAAATAACACAACCTCATTATAGTCTTTCTGACAGGGATGGTAAATATTCCACATAATGAAAATGATAGAAGTTGTTGCATCATAACGTGAAAATCATGAGATTTTATACCTATCAACTTCAAATCCTTCAATGAGACAAAATTTTTTACATTTGAATAATAACCTTGAGGCACATTGATATCATGAAGTCACTAACAAAAGCTAATTTTCTCCCTCTTGGATAATGTATAACAACCTGGGGGAAGAAATTTTTGTCTTCCATTAGAAGTGGAAACTAACTCCAAATTTATTCCCATTAATAGAAATTATAATCTTTCATTTGACCCATGTTTTTTCTTTCCTTTAAAATCTAACAATATTCCAATCAAACTATCATAGATATTTTTCTCCACATGAATGAAATCAATATTTTGTTTAACTTCCTGATATCTCTAATATGTTAGCTCAAAAAATATTGACCTTTTATTCCAAATATGTTTATCATTTCCATATTTTTGTGTCATTCCCAATGTCACATCAAGGTTTTCCACCCTCTCAAAATACATATCAGGGGATAAAGGTTTTAGAGCAATATCAAATTCTTGTGATCCATTGAATACCTTTTCTAGTCATCTATAAGTGTGATCCATAGGCAAAAACTTTCGAAGACCCATGTACATTGTTTTCCTCCCATGATGCAATTGAAACTATGAAGTCTATTATTTGCAAATTGGACATGATTCATGCCCTTTAACACTATATCCGGAAAAATTTCCATATGCTGGTAAGTCGTTTATAGTGAACATAAGTAGTGCATGCACTTGAAAATATTCCATTTTATAATAATCATACACCCTAATAAAATCCACCCATAAAACTTTCAAATCATCAATCAATGGTGACAATAAATCATCAATATCATTTCTGAGTTTCTTCGGACCAGATATCATTATACTCAACATGATATATTTTCACATTATACAAACTTCAGTATAGTGGTTTTAAATTACCAATAAAACAGGCCATGAAATATGTGTGCTACTGAGGGTTCGGTATGGCTTCATTCCATCTGTGCACAACCCTTGTCTGATATTTCTAATTTCATTTCAAAATGTTGGATACTGCTCATCAATTTTCTTCCATTGTGGACAATCAACTGGATGATGTATTTTCCCATCACATATCTGCTCATCAGCATGCCATATTAACATTTTTGCATCATGTGAATTAGAAACTAAATTTTTCAAACAATGAATTATAGGAAGATACCAAAATACCTTGGAAGGGATCTTTGTAATCTCTAAATCATCCTGTGATTTTTCTTTCAACTTATATTGTGATGTCCCACATTTAGGAAACTCTGGCATAAATTCATATTCCTTCCAATATATCATACAATCATTTGGATAGGCATGTATTTTCTTATATCCCAATCCCATTCGGAATAATATTTTCTTGGCCTTATAATGTGAATCTGGAAGATCGTTATCTTTTAGAAGAATGTCTTTCATCAATTGTAGTAGCTTTGTAAAACTTATGTCACTCCATCCATGTTTTTCCTTTAGGTTAATCAATCTTAACACTGCTGGAAAAACCTTAAAATCCATACAACCCAGATACAATGGGTTTTCAGTATCACCATATAGATGTGCAACTATCAGTTCTATCTCAATTTGTTATATTGTAATATCTTGAATCATTTCTTCAATTCCATCAGAGTTACCATCTTGCGAATCATCATCATAAGTAGATATAACATTCTGTCCAGTTTCACCATGCTAAATCCAAGGGCTATAACATAGATTAAAACCATGAAAAATCATATGATCTTTGATCTCTCTACTTTTCAACTTCTTCATATTCAAACATTGCATGAATGGATAGAAAAAAATGTCACTTCTTGGAAAATTTTGTTTAGCAAATTCCAAAAAGTCATCAACACCTTCCTCATATTCATTACTCGTTCGATGTGCCATAATCCAACTTTTGCTCATTATTACCTATAAAAATATCAAAATTATACATCTTTTTAAGATATGACAAATATATGTTTCTATGAAAAATATCCTAATTTGAATGTAAAACAATTTTTAAACATAAAAAAAATCTACGCGTATTTAAAAAAATGCAAGAAAATGATTTTAAAAAGAAAACATAGTTAGATATCAAAGTTTTTAATTCATCTTGGATCCTTTCTTATTAAGGGACACAAAGAATACATCCTAGTGCAAATGCATACCAAATTCACCCTTCTATAAAAAAGAAATATGTGGTATAATTATTAAAATATGTATACATTCACTTTTGAAAATAACACAGATCCCACTGATTTGAAAGCTCTGGACAGCCCCCACCCCTCTGGCCAGCCCCCTCGATACCCTCACCCCTCTAGACAGCCCCCAACCCCCTAGACACCCCCACCCCCCAAGACACCCCCACCCCCTGGACACCCCCTACCCCCTTGGACATCCCACTCACCCCCTGGACACCCACCTGGCCACCAACCCCCACCGCACCCCCTGGACACCCCGACCCCCTTGGACAGCCCCCCCCCCCCCCATGATCTTCCATTGGAAACTCATAATGATCCACAAAAAAATTTCAATATCTTGACAATATGTCAAGAAAACTAGAATTTGTATCTGATTTCATAGCCATTTGTCTTTGTTGTTGTATATATAGTATTTCTTTACCTTTTAAGTACTCCTGTAAAAATAAATTGAAAAATATATTAGCTTTCAAATTATAAAACAACTTTAATAAAAAATTAAAATAGAAGATATAACATACATACCTCTATGGTAATGAGTCATATAAGTCTGGATGGAAAAATTAAATATGGCCAATACTATGTCCAAATTTCATCACCTCATCTGTAGCTAATGGTACTCAAGCTAATCTATCTATAATATCATATATAGTGACCCTATGATGCTCTAACTTTAACTTTTGATGATGAACTGTATCTCCTATACAATATATCAACCCATATAAAACTATATGATGTTGAGGATAATCAACATATAACTCGCAATAAGTATGAAGCTACAGTGGAGGAGTCGAATAAAAAATGGGGTCTGCAGGCTGAGGTGGGGGAGTGGGAGCTATTGGTGGAGGTGGTGGATAAGTAATGGGGTCTTCAGGGGGAGGTGGAGGAGTGGGAGCTGTAGTATGAAATTGTCTTTGCATGTCTGAAAACATAGACTGTACCGATGCTCTAATATTTTCCTCCATCATCGTATTAATTTTATGAACTTCAGACTCCAAGGATTCTATTTTTTTTATAAAAACACTCAATAGAAGAAGTTGAAGAACGTGGGAACAATTTTATTACTGATATGCCTGTCAGATATCCTCATACACGACCAGGATGTTTGGGCTTTCCCAATTCTCCATATACAATATCTTGCCTCCCAGCAGCTGTAAATACCCCCTGTGAGCTCTACTCCTCAATATAATCCTGTATTGATTAATTGAACATTTTTTGTAATGATTGAAATTATATGAATAATATAGTTAACTTAAATAAATAAATAAAATATCTTAAAACCCTATCAGCTACAATTATTGAATATTCTAAAAGATATTGCCCTTTTTCCCATCCATGCTCTCTTCCATTTTTCATGTCTAGGTAGAGGGGATGGAGGGGGAACCTCCGTAGATCTTGAAGACTCAAATCTCAGTTTTTTTAAATTTTCCACCATCATTTGTTCTTCCAATAATGTATACCCTTCTAAAGACAAACTATGAGGGTATACATTTTTATATTGGATATCTTGATGAGATTTATTTGTTTTCTGTAAATTAAGAATACGAAATCATTAACAAATCATTAATAAGATCTTTTGTATAATAAAGCTTATAAAAGTTTACATTTCCCTTACGAAAAAAAATCGTTTCTTCTACTTTCAACAAAATGTCTCCATGTGTCTTCATCTATGAAAGGATATATATGACATGGATTTTCATGAATCCTATGACCAAAAATGAAATCAGTTGAGAGGGTTTATTTGAAATACCTCCATCTCTTAGCATCCATCGATAATCATTTCTTCCTGACTCCTCCAGTGTCAGGATTATCAAATGTCATCTGATAAAGAAGAGGTTAAACGTATTATATATTCTAGAAACATTTAAAGAATAGGAAAAAAAAGCATAATATCTTACCAAAATCATCTCCCACGACTAATATATTATCGCTTTATCCACACTTCTAAAGTCATCATTCAAAATTCTTACTTTTCTCTTTCCCTGAGTTGATATAAAACTCTTAAAATATTTTGCATTTGGACCTCTAGGAATATCATTCTCATAAAACTCAACGAGTATCCTCTGGTATGGTGTACGGGAAAGTGATAATTTTGGTAAATGTGTGCACCAACGTTTACCAACTCTTGAACTCTTTGTCATTATGGGAGCACATGAGGAAGATTGGGGAACATGAAGAGGAGCATGTGAATGTTCCTCCCAATAAGTATGATCATTATTCTCATCTCCAGAATTATGTGGTTGATCAACTCATTGATCTGTCATTATCCTTAAAATCAAAAAAAACAAACATTAGTTCACAAATATACAAATTCAAATTTTATAATACTAATGTAAACAAAAAATAGAAAATTGTACTAAGTTACATAATCGTAAACATGGTTAATATGGTAAGCATGTTAAAAAATGGTAAAGATGGTAAACATGGTAAACATGGTAAACATGGTAAAGTAATTTTCATTCAACAAAAATAATAGATATATAATTTACGTGATGTTAAACATGATGAACTAAACTAAAAAATTAAAATAAACAAAAACTTTTACTTATTTGTTTTAATAAAACTTTTAATAAAGAAAAAACATACAATATCTAAAATTTTATGAAAATAATAAATTCAAACAAGAAATAAACATATGTTACATGTAATATTAGAAATTTACAAATGGATTGTTTTCCAAAAATTTTTCGTTGTGATCATTCCTTATGGCACAAACCATGTCTTCAACGCGATCATCATTATGTTCTTCCAATCTTTCCTTGGAAGTAGGGATCTCACATAAATCAGCTTCTTCATCAAATTGATCCTCACCAACATATTTTTTTCCCTTGTAAAACAACATCCCACTACATATCTGATTGAGAAACTATATAGAAATTTTTTTTCATGTGTTTCCATTATAAAAGAATCAATGGTGTCTTACAATCTATTTAGATTAACAACTGTCATTCCAAATTCATCATGTCTGATACTATTGTTACCAATAAACCATTTGTAGTTAAAAATAAGAAATTTAATTTTAAAGTAATCCACCTCCCATATTTCTTCAATCACTCCATAATATGCACTTGATGCAAAAATTGGGTTTTTGTCTTTAGAACTCGAAAAATGCATTGCTTCTGCAAAAACAAATACACCACTATTCTGAATTGCACTTCTATTGTCCAAATCATTTGTATGAAATGTATATCCATTAATGTCATAACCGGACCATGTTATCACATTTAAACATAGACCACCCACTACCCATTTTAATTGCTCTGATACATCTAATCTACTAAGCTAGGTCTTTTTAGACCCTGTCAAAACTGTTTTGTTGTGCTCATTCAAAATCCACATTTTATTCTTCTTTGGATGACATTGTATCAACTCATTAATATGCAATGTGATATATAGTTGAACATCAGCTATGTTATTCAAGATGTATAATTATAACATTTTATCTGTTCATCTGACAATTATTTGACATTCAACCCACGAATCCCCTTTCCCTCATTATTAATTCATTCATGGAGAGATGGAGTTAAACCTATGTTCTATGACATAGCCATGTAGCTCATAAAAACTCCATAAGCTCCTCAGAAATATAATTTTAATAATGGAGGCTTCAGGTCGATGTGGATTCTTAACATACCCCTTCAATATTTTAATATACATTTCAAAAGGATACATCCAACGATGATATACAGGTCCACAAAGCATTATTTCTCTAACTAGATGAATAATCAAATGCACCATTATATCAAAAAAATATGGATGAAAATACATTTCCAATTTAAAAAGTATAGAAATTGAATCCTTTTACAAAATGTTCAAAGCATTGACATCAATCACCTTATTAAAAATTGAATTGAAAAAATAACACAACTTCATTATAGTCTTTCTGACAGGGATGGTAAATATTCCACACAATGAAAATTGTAGAAGTTGTTGCATCATAACGTGACAATCATGAGATTTTATACCTATCAAATTCAAATCCTTCAATGAGACAAAAAATTTTACATTTGAAGAATAACCTTGAGGCACATTGATATCATGAAGTCACTAAAAAAAGATAATTTTCTCCCTCTTGGATAATGTATAACAACCTGGGGGAAGAAATTTTTGTCTTCCATTAGAAGTGGAAACTAACTCCAAATTTATTCCCATTAATAGAAATTATAATCTTTCATTTGACCCATGTTTTTTCTTTCCTTTAAAATCTAACAATATTCCAATAAAACTATCATATATATTTTTCTCCACGTGCATGAAATCAATATTTTGTTTAACTTCCTGATATCTCTAATATGTTAGCTCAAAAAATATTGACCTTTTCTTCCAAATATGTTTATAATTTCCATATTTTTGTGTCATTCCAAATGTCACATCAAGGTTTTCCACCCTCTCAAAATACATATCAGGGGATAAAGGTTTTAGAGCAATATCGAATTCTTGTGATCCATTGAATACATTTTCTAGTCTTCTATAAGTGTGATCCATAGGCAAAAACTTTCGAAGACCCATGTACATTGTTTTCCTCCCATGATGCAATTGACACTATGAAGTCTATTGTTTTCAAATTGGACATGATTTATTCCCTTTAACACTATATCCGGAAAAATTTCCATATGCTGGTAAGTCATTTATAGTGAACATAAGTAGTGCATGCACTTGAAAATATTCCATTTTATAATAATCATACACCCTAATAAAATCCACCCATAAAACTTTCAAATCATCAATCAATGGTGACAATAAGTCATCAATATCATTTCTGAGTTTCTTCAGACTAGATATCATTATACTCAACATGAAATATTTTCACATTATACAAACTTCAGTATAGCAGTTTTAAATTTCCAAAAAAACAGGCCATGAACTATGTGTGCTACTGAGGGTTCGGTATGGCTTCATTCCATCTGTGCACAACCCTTGTCTGATATTTCTAATTTCATTTCAAAATGTTGGATACTGCTCATCAATTTTCTTCCATTGTGGAAAATCATCTGGATGATGTATTTTCCCATCACATATCTGCTCATCAGCATTCCATATTAACATTTTTGCATCATGTGAATTAGAAAATAAATTTTTCAACTGATGAATTATAGGAAGATACCAAAATAACATGGAAGGGATATTTGTAATCTCTAAATCATCCTGTGATTTTTCTTTCAACTTATACTGTGATGTCCCACATTTAGGAAACTCTGGCATAAATTCATATTCCTTCCAATATATCATACAATCATTTGGATAGGCATATATTTTCTTATATCCCAATCCCATTTGGAATAATATTTTCTTGGCCTTATAATGTGAATCTGGAAGATCGTTATCTTTTAGAAGAATGTATTTCATCAATTGTAGTAGCTTTGTAAAACTTATGTCACTCCATCCATGTTTTTCCTTTAGGTTAATCAATCTTAACACTGCTGACAAAACCTTTAAATCCATACAACCCGGATACAATGGGTTTTCAGTATCACCATATAGATGTGAAACTATCATTTCTATCTCAATTTGTTATACTGCAATATCTTGAATCATTTCTTCAATTCCATCGGAGTTACCATCTTGCGAATCATCATCATAAGTAGATCTGACATTCTGTCCAGTTTCACCATGCTAAATCCAAGGGCTATAACATAGATTAAAACCATGACAAATCAGATGATCTTTGATCTCTCTACTTTTCAACTTCTTCATATTCAAAAATTGCAGGAATGGATAGAAAAAAATGTCACTTCTTGGAAAATTTTGTTTATCAAATTCCAAAAAGTCATCAACACCTTCCTCATATCCATTACTCGTTCGATGTGCCATAATCCAACTTTGGCTCATTATTACCTATAAAAATATCAAAATTATACATCTTTTTAAGATATTACAAATATATGTTTCTATGAAAAATATCCTAATTTGAATGTAAAACAATTTTAAAATATAAAAAAAATCTACATGTATTTAAAAAAATGCAAGAAAATGATTTTAAAAAGAAAACATTGTTAGATATCAAAGTTTTTAATTCATCTTGGATCCTTTCTTCTTAAGGTACACAAAGAATACATCCTAGTGCAAATGGATACCAAATTCACCCTTCTATAAAAAAGAAATATGAGGTATAATTATGAAAATATGTATACATTCACTTTTGAAAATTACACAAATCCCACTGATTTGAAAGCTCTGGACAGCCCCCACCCCTCTGGCCAGCCCCCTCGATAGCCTCACCCCTCTAGACAGCCCCCAACCCCCTAGACACCCCCACCCCCCAAGACACCCCCCACCCCCTGGACAGCCCCTACCCCCTTAGACATCCCACTCACCCCCTGGACACCCCCCTGGCCACCAACCCCCACCGCACCCCCTGGACACCCCGACCCCCTTGGACAGCCCCCCCCCCATGATCTTCAATTGGAAACTCATAATGATCCACAAACAAATTTCAATATCTTGACAATATGTCAAGAAAACTAGAATCTGTATCTGATGTCATAGACATTTGTCTTTGTTGTTGTATATATAGTATTTCTTTACCTTTTAAGTATTCCCGTAAAAATAAATTGAAAAATATATTAGCTTTCAAATTATAAAACAACTTTAATAAAAAAAATAGAAGATATAACATACATACCTCTATGGTAATGAGTCATAGAAGTATGGATGGAAAAATTAAATATGGACAATACTATGTCCAAATTTCATCACCTCATATGTAGCTAATGGTACTCAAGCTAATCTATCTATAATATCATATATAGTGACCCTATGATGCTCTAACTTTAACTTTTGATGATGAACTGTATCTCTTATACAATATATCAACCCATATAAAACTATATGATGTTGAGGATAATCAACATATAACTCGCAATAAGTAGGAAGCTGGAGTGGAGGAGTCGAATAAAAAATGGGGTCTGCAGGCTGAGGTGGGGGAGCGGGAGCTATTGGTGGAGGTGGTGGATAAGTAATGGGGTCTTTAGGGGGAGGTGGAGGAGTGGGAGCTGTAGTATGAAGTTGTCTTTGCATGTCTAAAAACATAGACTGTACCGATGCTCTAATATTTTCCTCCACCATCGTATTAATTTTATGAACTTCAGACTCCAAGGATTCTATTTTTTTTATAAAAACACTCAATAGAAGAAGTTGAAGAACGTGGGAACAATTTTATTACTGATATGCCTCTCAGATATCCCCATACACGACCAGGATGTTTGGGCTTTCCCAATGCTCCATATACAATATCTTGCCTCCCAGCAGCTGTAAATACCCCCTGTGAGCTCTACTCCTCAAGATAATCTTGTATTGATTAATTGAACATTTTTTGTAATGATTGAAATTATATGAATAATATAGTTAACTTAAATAAATAAATAAAATATCTTAAAATCCTATCAGCTACAATTATTGAATATTCTGAAAGATATTTCCCTTTTTTCCCATCCATGCTCTCTTCCATTTTTCATGTCTAGATAGAGGGGATGGAGGGGGAACCTCCTTAGATCTTGAAGACTCAACTCTTAGTTTTTTTAAATTTTCCACCATCATTTGTTCTTCCAATAATGTATACCCTTCCCAAGACAAACTATGAGGGTATACATTTTTATATTGGATATCTTGATGAGATTTATTTGTTTTCTATAAATTAATATTACGAAATCATTAACAAATCATTAATAAGATCTTTTTTATAATAAAGCTTATAAAAGTTGACATTTCCCTTACGAAAAAAAATCGTTTCTTCTACATTCAACAAAATGTCTCCATGTGTCTTCATCTATGAAAGGATATATATGACATGGATTTTCATGACTCCTATGACCAAAAATGAAATCAGTTGAGAGGGTTTTTTTGAAATACCTCCATCTCCTAGCATCCATCGATAATCATTTCTTCCTGACTCCTCCAGTGTTAGGATTATCAAATGTCATCGGATAAAGAAGAGGTTAAACGTATTATATATACTAGAAACATTTAAAGAATAGGACAAAAAAGCAGAATATCTTACCAAAATCATCTCCCACAACTAATATGTTATCGCTTTATCCACACTTCTACAGTCATCATTCAAAATTCTAACTTTGCTCTTTCCCTGAGTTGATATAAAACACTTAAAATATTTTGCATTTGGACCTCTAGGAATATCATTCTCATAAAACTCAACGAGTATCCTCTGGTCTGGTGTACGGGAAAGTGATAATTTTGGTAAACGTGTGCACCAACATTTACCAACTCTTGAACTCTTTGTCATTATTGGAGCACATGAGGAAGATTGGAGAACATGAAGAGGAGCATGTGAATGTTCCTCCCAATAAGTATGATCATTATTCTCATCTCCAGAATTATGTGGTTGATCAACTCATTGATCTGTCATTATCCTTCAAATCAAACAAAACAAACATTAGTTCATAAATATACAAATTCAAATTTTATAATACTAATGTAAACAAAAAATAGAAAATTGTACTAAGTTACATAATAATAAACATGGTTAATATGGTAAGCATGTTAAAAATGGTAAATATGGTAAAGATGGTAAACATGGTAAACATGGTAAATTAATTTTCATTCAACAAAAATAATAGATATATAATTTACGTGATGTTAAACATGATGAACTAAACTAAAAAATTAAAGTAAACAAAAACTTTTACTTATTTGTTTTAAAAAAACTTTTAATAAAGAAAAAACATACAATATCTAAAATTTTATGAAAATAATAAATTTAAACAAGAAATAAACATATGTTACATGTAATATTAAAAATTTACAAAAGGATTGTTTTCCAAAATTTCTTCGTTGTGATCGTTCCTTATGGCACAAACCATGTCTTCAACATGATCATCATTATGTTCTGCTAATCTTTCCTTGGAAGTAGGGATCTCACATAAATCAGCTTCTTCATCAAGTTGATCCTCACCAACAAATTTTTTTCCCTTGTAAAACAAAATCCCACTACATATCTGATTGAGAAACTATATAGAAATTTTTTTCCATGTGTTTCCATTATAAAAGAATCAATGGTGTCTTCCAATCTATTTAGATTAACAACTGTCATTCCAAATTCATCATGTCTGATACTATTGTTACTGATAAACCATTTGTAGTTAAAAATAATAATTTTAATTTTAAAGTAATCCACCTCCCATATTTCTTCAATCACTCCATAATATGCACTTGATGCAAAAATTGGGTTTTTGTCTTTAGAACTCGAAAAATGCATTGCTTCTGCAAAAACAAATACACCACTATTCTGAATTGCTCTTCTATTGTCCTGAGATTTTGTATGAAATGTATATCCATTAATGTCATAACCGGACCATGTTATCACATTTAAACATAGACCACCCACTACCCATTTTAATGTCTCTGATACATCTAATCTACCAAGCTAGGTCTTTTTAGACCCTGTCAAAACTGTGTTGTTGTGCTCATTCAAAATCCACATTTCTTTCTTCTTTGGATGACATTGTATCAACTCATTTATATTCAATGTGATATATAGTTTAACATAAGCTATGTTATTCAAGATGTATTATTATAACATCTTTATCTTTTCATATGACAATGATTTGACATTCAAGCCACGAATCCCCTTCCCCTCATTATTAATTCATTCATGGAGAGATGGAGGTAAACCTATGTTCTATGACATAGCCATGTAGCTCATAAAAACTCCATAAGCTCCTCAGAAATATAATTTTAATAACGGAGGCTTCAGGTCGATGTGGATTCTTAACATACCCCTTCAATATTTTAATATACATTTCAAAATGATACATCCAACGATGATATACAGGTCCACAAAGCATTTTTTCTTTAACTAGATGAATAATCAAATGCACCATTATATCAAAAAAATATGGATGAAAATACATTTCCAATTTAAAAAGTATAGAAATTGAATCCTTTTACAAAATGTTCAAA
Organism: Viscum album; assembly: GCA_963277665.1. NCBI lineage: Eukaryota > Viridiplantae > Streptophyta > Magnoliopsida > Santalales > Viscaceae > Viscum > Viscum album. Next base: position 1,162,531,741 of record OY728126.1, read on the forward strand.
GCATTCACATCAATCACCTTATTAAAAATTGAATTGAAAAAATAATACAACTTCATTATAGTCTTTCTGACAGGGATGGTAAATATTCCACACAATGAAAATGGTAGAAGTTGTTGCATCGTAACGTGACAATCATGAGATTTTATACCTATCAACTTCAAATCCTTCAATGAGACAAAAGTTTTTACATTTGAAGAATAACCTTGAGGCACATTGATATCATGAAGTCACTAACAAAAGCTAATTTTCACCCTCTTGGATAATGTATAACAACCTGGGGGAAGAAATTTTTGTCTTCCATTAGAAGTGGAAACTAAATCCAAATTTATTCCCATTAATATAAATTATAATCTTTCATTTGACCCATGTTTTTTATTTCCTTTAAAATCTAACAATATTCCAATCAAACTGTCATAGATATTTTTCTCCACGTGCATGAAATCAATATTTTGTTTAACTTCCTGATATCTCTAATATGTTAGCTCAAAAAATATTGACCTTTTCTTCCAAATATGTTTATCATTTCCATATTTTTGTGTCATTCCCAATGTCACATCAAGGTTTTCCACCCTCTCAAAATACATATCAGGGGATAAAGGTTTTAGAGCAATATCAAAATCTTGTGATCCATTGAATACCTTTTCTAGTCTTCTATAAGTGTGATCCATAGGCAAAAACTTTCGAAGACCCATGTACATTGTTTTCCTCCCATGATGTAATTGACACTATGAAGTCTATTGTTTGAAAAATGGACATGATTTATGCCCTTTAACACTATATCCGGAAAAATTTCCATATGCTGGTAAGTCATTTATAGTGAACATAAGTAGTGCATGCACTTGAAAATATACCATTTTATAATAATCATACACCCTAATAAAATCCACCCATAAAACTTTCAAATCATCAATCAATGGTGACAATAAATCATCAATATCATTTCTGAGTTTCTTCGGACCAGATATCATTATACTCAACATGACATATTTTCACATTATAAAAACTTAAGTATAGTGGTTTTAAATTACCAATAAAATAGGCCATGAACTATGTGTGCTACTGAGGGTTCGGTATGGCTTCATTCCATCTGTGCACAACCCTTGTCTGATATTTCTAATTTCATTTCAAAATGTTGGATACTGCTCATCAATTTTCTTCCATTGTGGACAATCAGCTGGATGATGTATTTTCCCATCACATATCTTCTTATCAGCATGCCATATTAACATTTTTGCATCATGTGAATTAGAAAATAAATTTTTCAAATGATGAATTATAGGAAGATACCAAAATACCTTGGAATGGATCTTTGTAATCTCTAAATCATCCTGTGATTTTTCTTTCAACTTATACTGTGATGTCCCACATTTAGGAAACTCTGGCATAAATTCATATTCCTTCCAATATATCATACAATCATTTGGATAGGCATGTATTTTCTTATATCCCAATCCCATTTGTAATAATATTTTCTTGGCCTTATAATGTGAATCTGGAAGATCGTTATCTTTTAGAAGAATGTCTTTCATCAATTGTAGTAGCTTTGTAAGACTTATGTCACTCCATCCATATTTTTCCTTTAGGTTAATCAATCTTAACACTGCTGACAAAACCTTAAAATCCATACAACCCGGATACAATGGGTTTTCAGTATCACCATATAGATGTGCTACTATCAGTTCTATCTCAATTTGTTATACTGCAATATCTTGAATCATTTCTTCAATTCCATCGGAGTTACCATCTTGTGAATCATCATCATAAGTAGATCTGACATTCTGTCCAGTTTCACCATGCTAAATCCAAGGGCTATAACATAGATTAAAACCATGACAAATCAGATGATCTTTGATCTCTCTACTTTTGAACTTCTTCATATTCAAACATTGTAGGAATGGATAGAAAAAAATGTCACTTCTTGGAAAATTTTGTTTAGAAAATTCCAAAAAGTCATCAACACCTTCCTCATATTCATTACTCGTTCGATGTGCCATAATCCAACTTTGGCTCATTATTACCTATAAAAATATCAAAATTATACATCTTTTTAAGATATGACAAATATATGTTTCTATGAAAAATATCCTAATTTGAATGTAAAAAAAATTTTAAATATAAAAAAAATCTACGCGTATTTAAAAAAATGAAAGAAAATGATTTTAAAAAGAAAACATAGTTAGATATCAAAGTTTTTAATTCATCTTGGATCCTTTCTTCTTAAGGTACACAAAGAATACATCCTAGTGCAAATGGATACCAAATTCACCCTTTTATAAAAAAGAAATATGAGGTATAATTATTAAAATATGTATACATTCACTTTTGAAAATTACACAGATCCCACTGATTTGAATGCTCTGGACAGCCCCCACCCCTCTGGCCAGCACCCTCGATAGCCTCACCCCTCTAGACAGCCCCCAACCCCCTAGACACCCCCTGTAACACCCAAGACTTTTATGTTATATAAACCATCAAAGGAATCTTTTTCTACACAACACTTTCTTGGCTTGCTTTGCACGCAATCGCGACCTTCCTCGATAGCTTGCGTCGTACGCAATACCGAGTTTCACTAAACAACAATATGCTTTTAAAACTAGCCGTTATAGTAATAACCAATTTTTAAAATTTTATAAATTTTATTTTTCAAAATGGACTTCATTTTTGGACTCAGAATATCGAAATTAGCCTAGTGTGAAATTTTGGTATTTTTCTGAAAACTTTCAATTTTTGATGAATAGTGAAACCACTAAGTGGTAGGTTAAAAACTGAATTTTGCATAAAACTTAATTTTACCGCTTCTGTGAATGGAATTTCAGAAATCCGAGAGACATGGTTAATATCAAGGACTAAAATGTGGTTCAATGAGATGAAAATAATTTTTTGGTGAATAGTAACTTTTTACTATTTTTACCGCGGTTAATAGTAAATAGGGTAACTAAGGGTAAATATGATATTAATATTACCCTAACACATGTCCTAATCCTATTGGACAAGTTTATCTCGACCAAAAACAACCTTAAGTGTAAAATATTATCATTTAGGCCCACTTGGATTAGATTAGGACCTTTATTATTAATTTATTTAAAGAAGGGTTAAAATAGTTAAAATCAAAGTTTAATAAGTAAATCATTTTTAATATGGGGTTATACATAAGATAAATTCAATTGTAAATATTCATTAGAAAGCTAAAATGATTTCCTACATGATTATATTTTATTTGTAATTTTTAGACATAAAATAATTTAATTTATTTATGACACAAAGATGATGCAGTAATTATCTTATTAATGAAATATTGACAAAATTGATAATATAAATACCAAAATAAATGTAATTTAAGACTTTTTATGAATTCCACTAATTTTCTAGGTCACTATGATATATTAATGTTGATTTAATCAACTTGGTTATAACATATAATTCTGTTATGACTTTCACAAAAATCATATATCAAATAGTGTCAAAATTGACACAAAATAGTTTTTAAATCAAATATTATATTATTAATTGTTATTGTATTCCTAAAAATCTAAGGTTCGGCCAAAGGACTTAGATAAGGATATATATATTAATAATAAACAATTTGGGGTTCGTTTGGCATGTTATAGTAAGTGTATTAACCATATAGTGAAAGAAAACAAAAAGACACGGTAAAAGTTAAATTAATTAACTTAGAGTTAAATCTAATTGATAAGGTTAAAATAATACCCTAAACTTGTCTAAATCCTATTGGTTGATAGGAGTTCGACCCATCCCCACATTATCTTCGAAATAAGACCCTTTGGAACCATTATAAACCGATTTTGACTTTAATATAAAATAATATTTTGAGATATTCCTAAGGTGCCCCTCTCCTCCCTTATAAAAGGGAACCTCCTCCCCCTCCTCCTCACACCAATTTGAGCACTCAAGCTCGGCCAACCCCTGCCATTTTCTCCTCTCCACTTCCCTAGAATAATCCTAGAGGTCCTGGTCTTCTCCAAAGACCAATATTAGTTCCTTAAGTGGGGGATTCAAAGAGGCGTTCCAAAGAAGAGGTAATATCCATTACCGATCTTTTCAATTTCTTTCTTCTTCAACTTCTTATTCTTTAGTTGTTTCATGATAAAGTAATAACATCAGTATAACTTACATACTGATATGTTATTATAAATATGAAACAACCCTAATTCACCTTCTATCCATCCTACGGAAAAATGAAATCACCGCGCGTGCGTACGTACGGAATACCGTCTCCACGCCGTGGTGTAATCTATTTCCCACCATCACCTTACAAGGATGGGTATAATGGTGTAATGAGTAACTATATATGATTATTATGAAGTAATATTGATACTGAAATAATATATATATACTCCAATACAATTCCACGATCATAGGAACGATATCATCACTCGTGCGTACGTACGGAATACCGTCTCCACAATGTGATGCGACTCGTTCTACATGATCTTCATTTCATAATGATTATATAAATGAATTGAATGAATGAATATGGTATATAATACACTAATACCATTCTGGAAATGAATTATCTATAACCTAAAGATAAGAATAAGAATTTATTCGACAAAACACGCATAAGAACAAAAAGTTATAAAGACTCGAGTAACAAGTAACAATGAAATATTACTAACAAGAAGCTAACAATATGACCATATATGATATCATATCAATATGTATGATTCTGGAAAAGTCAATAACATTATTTAAACCATTATACAGGAGCTTCGGACACGAACAAAGCAAATCGGACCTAAGGTAAGGGAAATATCACAATCTCATTTTTATCCGAGATTGTTTATTCATAAGTATTTACTGGGGTGTATTTTATCATCCACATCCATGTTCCCTCAATATGTAATATTGTTTCCATCCACTTTCAATAGTTTAAATCCAATTTTACCCTTAGGTGAGTTTTTAGTAAAGAATATGAAAGGAATCTTTTGTCGTTTTTTCCGTACGAGGTACTTTTTGACTTTTCCGACAAAAGTACGAAGAATGTTTTTTTTAACTTATACGGCATGAATGGATTTTTAAAACATTAAATCCAAGAAGCTTCCTTTACAAGTTTTCAAGTTTATTTTTAATCAACTTCTTTTATTTTAAAGTCGTATGACATGTTATGAAAGGAAAAATGTTTTTGAAGAAGAAAGGATATTTTCCTCAAAAATGGAGTTCAAGTGTTTTATCAAAATGATTTTCCATCTAAGATAATAAAGGGTTCTGTTTTTATCCCTATTATTAAATTGATTTGTTCATGTTGTGATGAAATTATTTTTATGAATTCCTTTATCTTATATGAATTGATTTATGATGTCATGATGTTTCAAGAATCCCATTTTTGTTACATGTGTTATGCGATGATGTATGTTTTATGATTATGTGGCACACATAAGAAAGGATTCATTATAAGATGGGTGGGACCTATATCTCCCTCCAATGCATTGGGTAAAGATTTTATATCTCATGAGATAGACATGGCTGGAACGGAAGGTTATTTCGGTTCAGTAATACAGGACTGAAACGAGGAGTGAACTCGGTTCAGAAAGGGACTTTGTCCACTAAGATAGTCTTGGCAATGAGTCATGACTAACAAGAAATGATTTTCCATGATTATGTGTTCATGCCACAAAGTTTCAAGTTTTATGTTATGATTATGGGGATCTCATTTTCACTTCTATGATTTATTCCATGTTAAGAAATTATGATCTCTTTTGCAGGTTTTAATTTTCAAAAAGATATGATATGATTTTTATTTCCTTTATTTTCCCTTGCTGAGCATTTGAGCTCACCCTTTTATGTTTTCTTTTACCCAGGTCAGGAAGATGGATATTAAGTAGAATATGCTAAAAGGGACCCTATATATGATGAAATAAATGGGATACACTGTAGAAGATTTATGAACCAGTTGTTTATGTTTCCCAGTTTCTAAAGACACTATACCTATATGGTCCTTTGTGGTTTTGTCATATGTTGTAATAAGTGTGCTTCAGTTTTGAAGTATTAACAATGTATGTAAAGTATGGGTCGTTATAGTTGGTATCAGAGGAAAGGTATAGTCAACCTTTGGAAACTAGGATGTGAAAGCCTTAGTAAGAACCCTAAGGATAAGTCTAAGCATAGAACACAATCTTAGAAATGGCCATGAATAACCTAGGATAAGACCATAAGCATGAAAATTTTATTCTTGAATTATGTGGTTTCCTATTATAATTAGTGTTGCTCACACTATTCTTCTTGGTTTTAGTCAATGGCTGGAACCCAAAGGAACCGTGTTAATGCGGAATGTGATGGGCAATGCAATGATTGTCCCCCTGAGCAACCAAACGATATGGGAGCTGGAATGCAAAATCTTGTAGCCATGCTCACACAACTTTCTCAAGCTATGAATCATGCAGGATTTCCAAACGAGCAAAGGAGGGAGCAACATTCTGTTGAATCCTTCATGAGGCAGCGTCCACCTTATTTCAGCGGGTCTACTGATCCATTAGTTGCTGAACAATGGATTAGTACTACTGAAAAGATATTTTCAGTTCTTCAATGTTCTGAGCATGATAAAGTCATCCTAGCAGTGTATCGTTTGGAAGGAGATGCGGATCAATGGTGGAATCTTGTTAAGAATACGAGGAAAAGGGATGAAATTGAGTCTATGGAATGGGACGAGTTCAAGAACTTATTTTTCAATAAGTACTTCCCTCGTATTCTCCGAACAAAGATGGAGAAAGAGTTCCTTGAACTGAAGCAAAGGGATGATGAATCTGTTAGTACCTATGAAGCAAATTTTACAAGACTTGCAAGGTACGCTTCTGGTATTATTATCCAACCTGAGAGTAAGATCGATCGATTCTTTAGTGGCTTAAAACCAAGTCTTCGAAGGGCGTTAGCCATAAGGGACTTCAATAGCTACGAGGAAATCGTTCGATGTGCTCTCAAAGTCGAGATGGAGATTGGAGTAACCCCTCAGTCACATGGGTTTGATAAGAAGAGGAAGATGGAATTCAAAGAAAAATCTAAAGAGCACACGGAAAAGAAGATGAACTTTCCCTTATGCTCAAAGTGTGGAAAGAAACATGGAGGGAGTTGTCTTAAAGGGACAAGTAAATGTTTTAAATGTGGAAAGGAAGGTCATCGGGCATTTGAATGCCGTGATAATGGGAAGAAGATGTCTAATGATGCAAACAAAGGAAGGGATACACAGAATGAACCTACTACACTTCAATGTTTCAAGTGCAAGGAGATGGGGCATTATGCCAATCAATGCCCAAACCCAAGGGTTGATGATGATGGTCGATGTCAACAAACTCTTAAGGCTAAAGACAAAGTAAAGTCACATGCAATTTCTATCAGCGATGTGGAGTACGATAACGATGTGGTGAAAGGTACACTTACCATCCACTCTAAAGTAGAAAATGTTTTATTTGATTCTGGATCCACCCACTCTTTTATTTCTAAAGAATTTTCTAAGGGTATCACCGTATTACCTCAACAATTAGATGTTGAGTTAGCTGTGACAACACCTAATGGCACAACAGTCGCATCAGAAGTTTATAATTCTTCTCCGATCGAAGTTTGTGGGAAAGTGCTTCCTGCAAATCTTGTGATCCTTCCTTTAGTGGAATTTGATGTGATTCTTGGCATGGATTGGCTTTCCCTACATGGAGCTCATATCAATTGCCAAAGAAGGGAAGTCACATTTCATATTCCAGATCAACCTACGATCGTCTATCAATGCAAGGATGAACATAACCTTCCAGTGGAAATTTCTTCCATCTTATGGGTATTGATTCCAATAAATGAAGGTTATTTATCTCAAATAGTTGGTGAGAAACTCACGATTAAGAATATGCCCATTGTACGGGAGTTTGATGATGTCTTTCCGGAGGAATTACCGGGTCTTCCACCAAATCGTGAAGTTGAGTTTTCAATAGAACTCGTACTGGGTGCTTTGCCTATTTCAAAGACACCTTATAGAATGGCCCCAATTGAGTTACAGGAATTGAAGAAGCAACTCCAAGAGAATCTTGATAAGGGATTCATACGCCCTAGTGCGTCACCTTGGAGAGAACCTGTTCTATTTGTTAAGAAGAAAGATGGATCAATGAGACTCTGCATTGATTATCGAGAACTTAACAAGATCACTATCAAGAACAAATATCCTCTCCCACGCATTGATGACTTATTTGACCAACTACGCGGAGCTCAATACTTTTCCAAGATTGATCTTCGTTCAGGGTATCATCAATTAAGGGTCAAAAGGGAGGATATACCAAAGACGGCTTTCCGTACAAGGTATGGACACTATGAATTTATAGTGATGCCATTTGGTCTTACTAATGCCCCTGCTATCTTCATGGATCTAATGAATAGAGTCTTTAGAGACTATCTTGATCAATTTGTGGTAGTCTTTATAGACGATATTCTTGTCTATTCAAATAGCAAGGAAGAGCATGAAGATCACTTGAGAATTATATTGAAGACCCTGAGAAAAGAGAAGCTTTATGCCAAATTTACCAAGTGTGAATTTTGGCTTCAAAAAGTTGCATTTTTGGGTCATATAATCTCAAAAGAGGGGATATCTGTGGATCCAGCAAAAACAGAGGTTATCGAAAGATGGTCAAGACCAACAACAGTAACTGAGATCCGAAGTTTTCTTGGTTTGGCTGGTTATTATCGACGTTTTGTAAAATATTTTTCACGATTATCTAATCCACTCACCAAGTTGACTCGGAAAGGAGTTAAGTTTGTCTGGACAGAGGAATGTGAAGAGAATTTCAAGGAGTTGAAAAGAAGGTTATCCATTGCACCTGTGCTCACACTGCCTTGTAGTGGAGAAAGGTTTGTGATCTACAGTGATGCATCCAAGAAGGGATTGGGGTGTGTTCTTATGCAAAATGATATGGTGATAGCTTATGCCTCACGACAGTTGAAAATCCATGAGCAAAATTACCCAACACATGATTTGGAGTTGGCTGCGGTAATCTTTGCATTAAAGATTTGGAGGCATTACCTTTATGGTGAAAGGTGTGATATTTATACTGATCATAAAAGTTTAAAGTATATTTTCACACAAAAGGAGTTGAATATGCGTCAAAGAAGATGGTTGGAGCTGATTAAGGATTATGACTGCTCAATCCATTACCACCCTGGGAAAGCAAACAAGGTGGCAGATGCATTAAGTCGACAAGACCATGCTAGTTTATCCATGATGAGGATCACAAAAGATCCAATATTTATGGATTTACAAAGGATGGATCTTGGAATTATAATGGAATGGGAAAAATCTTATCTTTCTCAAATGAATGTTCAACCATCTATACATGTGAAGATTAAAGAGGCACAGAAAGAAGATGTCGAGTTACAAAAGAAGGTGAGAAATGTTCCTGAAATCAACCTTGATTGTGATGGGATAATAAAGTTCAGGAATCGGGTTTGCGTTCCTCCCATCCCCGAATTAAAGAATGAGCTGCTGGATGAGGCTCATAGTTCGTCATTCTCTATTCATCCTGGAAGCACGAAGATGTATAGGGACCTGAAAGAGTACTTCTGGTGGGATGGCATGAAAAGAGATGTTGCTGAATATGTCTCTCGATGCTTGGTTTGTCAACAAGTTAAAGCTGAGAGACAGAAGTCTAAGGGGATGTTACAACCATTACCCATACCCGAATGGAAATGGGAAAACATCACTATGGACTTTGTCACGGGACTTCCTAAAACATCCAAAGGCAATAATGCTATCTGGGTCATAGTTGATCGTCTTACAAAGTCTGCACACTTCATTGCTATTAGAGAGGATTTCTCTCTAGATCAGCTTGCCAGGATATATGTAAAGGAAGTGGTAAGATTGCATGGAGTACCACTTTCTATTATATCTGATCGGGATCCGAGATTTACCTCGAAGTTCTGGCGAAGTCTTTAGCATACTTTGGATACAGAGTTGAGTTTCAGCACTGCTTATCATCCCCAGACAGACGGTCAGTCTGAGAGAACAATTCAAACCCTAGAAGATATGTTGAGAGCTTGCTCTATGGATTTCAAAGGAGGTTGGGATCAACACCTACCTTTGGTGGAATTTTCTTATAATAATAGCTTTCACTCCAGTATTCAGATGACTCCTTATGAAGCTCTCTATGGAAAGAAATGCAGGACTCCAACTTGCTGGGATGAAGTTGGGGAAAGAAAGCTATTAGGACCTGATCTCATTGATGAAATGGCAGAAAAGGTCAGATCTATTCAACAACACATAAGAGCAGCTCAGAGTCGACAGAAAAGTTATGCCGACAACCGAAGAAAAGACCTAGAGTTTGAAGTGGGTGATAAAGTGTTCTTACGAATATCTCCCTGGAAGAGGGTTATGAGATTTGGAAAGAAGGGGAAGTTGAGCCCTAGATATATCGGTCCTTTCGAAATACTGGATCGTGTTGGGAAGGTAGCTTACCGATTGGCGCTTCCACCGAATCTCTCTCAAGTTCACGATGTGTTCCATGTATCTCTCCTGAGAAAGTACATACCAGATCCTTCACATGTACTCAGCTCAGAAGTTGTACCGCTAGAGCAAGATCTTTCTTATGAAGAACAGCCGATAGAGATTCTGGATCGTAGCGAAAAAGTCCTACGAAACAAGACCACTCGCTTGGTGAAAGTTTTATGGAGGAACCACCAACTTGAAGAAGCTACATGGGAGCTTGAGGATATGATGAGGGAGAAGTATCCTCATTTGTTTGTTACAAAGTGACGAATTTCGAGGGCGAAATTCTTTTTAAGGGGGGTAGAATGTAACACCCGAGACTTTTATGTTATATAAACCATTAAAGGAATTTTTTTCTACACAACACTTGCTTGTCTTGCTTTGCACGCAATCGCGACCTTCCTCGATAGCTTGCGTCGTACGCAATACCGAGTTTCACTAAACAACAATATGCTATTAAAACTAGCCGTTATAGTAATAACCACTTTTTAAAATTTTATAAATTTTATTTTTCAAAATGGACTTCATTTTTGGACTCAGAATATCGAAATTATCCTAGGGTGAAATTTTGGTATTTTTCTGAAAACTTTCAATTTTTGATGAATAGTGAAACCACTAAGTGGTAGGTTAAAAACTGAATTTTGCATAAAACTTAATTTTACCGCTTCTGTGAATGGAATTTCAAAAATCCGAGAGACATGGTTAATATCAAGGACTAAAATGTGGTTCAATGAGATGAAAATAATTTTTTGGTGAATAGTAACTTTTTACTATTTTTACCGCGGTTAATAGTAAATAGGGTAACTAAGGGTAAATATGATATTAATATTACCCTAACACATGTCCTAATCCTATTGGACAAGTTTATCTCGACCAAAAACAACCTTAAGTGTAAAATATTATCATTTAGGCCCACTTGGATTAGATTAGGACATTTATTATTAATTTATTTAAAGAAGGGTTAAAATAGTTAAAATCAAAGTTTAATAAGTAAATCATTTTTAATATGGGGTTATACATAAGATAAATTCAATTGTAAATATTCATTAGAAATCTAAAAAGATTTCCTACATGATTATATTTTATTTGTAATTTTTAGACATCAAATATTTTAATTTATTTATGACACAAAGATGATGCAGTAATTATCTTATTAATGAAATATTGACAAAATTGATAATATAAATACCAAAATAAATGTAATTTAAGACTTTTTATGAATTCCACTAATTTTCTAGGTCACTATGATATATTAATGTTGATTTAATCAACTTGATTCGAACATATAATTCTGTTATGACTTTCACAAAAATCATATATCAAATAGTGTCAAAATTGACACAAAATAGTTTTTAAATCAAATATTCTATTATTAATTGTTATTGTATTCCTAAAAATCTAAGGTTCGGCCAAATGACTTAGATAAGGATATATATTTTAATAATAAACAATTTGGGGTTCGTTTGGCATGTTATAGTAAGTGTATTAACCATATAGTGAAAGAAAACAAAAAGACACGGTAAAAGTTAAATTAATTAACTTAGAGTTAAATCTAATTGATAAGGTTAAAATAATACCCTAAACTTGTCTAAATCCTATTGGTTGATAGGATTTCGACCCATCCCCACATTATCTTCGAAATAAGACCCTTTGGAACCATTATAAACCGATTTTGACTTTAATATAAAATAATATTTTGAGATATTCCTAAGGTGCCCCTCTCCTCCCTTATAAAAGGGCACCTCCTCCCCCTCCTCCTCACACCAATTTGAGCACTCAAGCTCGGCCAACCCCTGCCATTTTCTCCTCTCCACTTCCCTAGAATAATCCTAGAGGTCCTGGTCTTCTCCAAAGACCAATCTTAGTTCCTTAAGTGGGGGATTCAAAGAGGCGTTCCAAAGAAGAGGTAATATCCATTACCGATCTTTTCAATTTCTTTCTTCTTCAACTTCTTATTCTTTAGTTGTTTCATGATAAAGTAATAACATCAGTATTACTTACATACTGATATGTTATTATAAATATGAAACAACCCTAATTCACCTTCTATCCATCCTACGGAAAAATGAAATCACCGCGCGTGCGTACGTACGGAATACCGTCTCCACGCCGTGGTGTAATCTATTTTCCACCATCACCTTACAAGGATGGGTATAATGGTGTAATGAGTAACTATGTATGATTATTATGAAGTAATATTGATACTTAAATAATATATATATACTCCAATACAATTCCACGATCATAGGAACGATATCATCACTCGTGCGTACGTACGGAATACCGTCTCCACGATGTGATGCGACTCGTTCTACATGATCTTCATTTCATAATGATTATATAAATGAATTGAATGAATGAATATGGTATATACTACACTAATACCATTCTGGAAATGAATTATCTATAACCTAAAGATAAGAATAAGAATTTATTCGACAAAACACGCATAAGAACAAAAAGTTATAAAGACCCGAGTAACAAGTAACAATGAAATATTACTAACAAGAAGCTAATAATATGACCATATATGATATCATATCAATATTTATGATTCTGGAATAAGTCAATAACATTATTTAAACCATTATACAGGAGCTTCGGACACGAACAAAGCAAATCGGACCTAAGGTAAGGGAAATATCACAATCTCATTTTTATCCGAGATTGTTTATTCGTAAGTATTTACTGGGGTGTATTTTATCATCCACATCCATGTTCCCTCAATATGTAATATTGTTTCCATCCACTTGAAATAGTTTAAATCCAATTTTACCCTTAGGTGAGTTTTTAGTAAAGAATATGAAAGGAATCTTTTGTCGTTTTTTCCGTACGAGGTACTTTTTGACTTTTCCGACAAAAGTACGAAGAATGTTTTTTTTAACTTATACGGCATGAATGGATTTTTAAAACATTAAATCCAAGAAGCTTCCTTTACAAGTTTTCAAGTTTATTTTTAATCAAATTCTTTTATTTTAAAGTCGTATGACATGTTATGAAAGGAAAAATGTTTTTGAAGAAGAAAGGATATTTTCCTCAAGAATGGAGTTCAAGTGTTTTATCAAAATGATTTTCCATCTAAGATAATAAAGGGTTCTGTTTTTATCCCTATTATTAAATTGATTTGTTCATGTTGTGATGAAATTATTTTTATGAATTCCTTTATCTTATATGAATTGATTTATGATGTCATGATGTTTCAAGAATCCCATTTTTGTTACATGTGTTATGCGATGATGTATGTTTTATGATTATGTGGCACACATAAGAAAGGATTCATTATAAGATGGGTGGGACCTATATCTCCCTCCAATGCATTGGGTAAAGATTTTATATCTCATGAGATAGACATGGCTGGAACGGAAGGTTATTTCGGTTCAGTGATACAGGACTGAAACGAGGAGTGAACTCGGTTCAGAAAGGGACTTTGTCCACTAAGATAGTCTTGGCAATGAGTCATGACTAACAAGAAATGATGTTCCATGATTATGTGTGCATGCCACAAAGTTTCAAGTTTTATGTTATGATTATGGGGATCTCATTTTCACTTCTATGATTTATTCCATGTTAAGATATTATGATCTCTTTTGCAGGTTTTAATTTTCAAAAAGATATGATATGATTTTTATTTCCTTTATTTGCCCTTGCTGAGCATTTGAGCTCACCCTTTTATGTTTTCTTTTACCCAGGTCAGGAAGATGGATATTATGTAGAATATGCTAAAAGGGACCCTATATATGATGAAATAAATGGGAGACACTGTAGAAGATTTATGAACCAGTTGTTTATGTTTCCCAGTTTCTAAAGACACTATACCTATATGGTCCTTTGTGGTTTTGTCATATGTCGTAATAAGTGTGCTTCAATTTTGAAGTATTAACAATGTATGTAAAGTATGGGTCGTTATAGTTGGTATTAGAGGGGTATAGTCAACCTTTGGAAACTAGGATGTGAAAGCCTTAGTAAGAACCCTAAGGATAAGTCTAAGCATAGAACACAATCTTAGAAATGGCCATGAATAACCTAGGATAAGACCATAAGCATGAAACTTTTATTCTTGAATTATGTGGTTTCCTATTATAATTAGTGTTGCTCACACTATTCTTCTTGGTTTTAGTCAATGGCTGGAACCCGAAGGAACCGTGTTAATGCGGAATGCGATGGGCAATGCAATGATTGTCCCCCTGAGCAACCAAACGATATGGGAGCTGGAATGCAAAATCTTGTAGCCATGCTCACACAACTTTCTCAAGCTATGAATCATGCAGGATTTCCAAACGAGCAAAGGAGGGAGCAACATTCTGTTGAATCCTTCATGAGGCAGCGTCCGCCTTCTTTCAGCGGGTCTACTGATCCATTAGTTGCTGAACAATGGATTAGTACTACTGAAAAGATATTTTCAGTTCTTCAATGTTCTGAGCATGATAAAGTCATCCTAGCAGTGTATCGTTTGGAAGGAGATGCGGATCAATGGTGGAATCTTGTTAAGAATACGAGGCAAAGGGATGAAATTGAGTCTATGGAATGGGACGAGTTCAAGAACTTATTTTTCAATAAGTACTTCCCTCGTATTCTCAGAACAAAGATGGAGAAATAGTTCCTTGAACTGAAGCAAAGGGATGATGAATCTGTTAGTACCTATGAAGCAAATTTTACAAGACTTGCAAGGTACGCTTCTGGTATTATTATCCAACCTGAGAGTAAGATCGATCGATTCTTTAGTGGCTTAAAACCAAGTCTTCGAAGGGCGTTAGCCATAAGGGGCTTCAATAGCTACGAGGAAATCGTTCGATGTGCTCTCAAAGTCGAGATGGAGATTGGAGTAACCCCTCAGTCACATGGGTTTGATAAGAAGATGAAGATGGAATTCAAAGAAAAATATAAAGAGCACACGGAAAAGAAGATGAACTTTCCCTTATGCTCAAAGTGTGGAAAGAAACATGGAGGGAGTTGTCTTAAAGGGACAAGTAAATGTTTTAAATGTGGAAAGGAAGGTCATCGGGCATTTGAATGTCGTGATAATGGGAAGAAGATGTCTAATGATGCAAACAAAGGAAGGGATACACAGAATGACCTACTACACTTCAATGTTTCAAGTGCAAGGAGATGGGGCATTATGCCAATCAATGCCCAAATCCAAGGGTTGATGATGATGGTCGACGTCAACAAACTCTTAAGGCTAAAGACAAAGGAAAGTCACATGCAATTTCTATCAGCGATGTGGAGTACGATAACGATGTGGTGAAAGGTACACTTACCATCCACTCTAAAGTAGAAAATGTTTTATTTGATTCTGGATCCACCCACTCTTTTATTTCTAAAGAATTTTATAAGGGTATCACCGTATTACCTCAACAATTAGATGTTGAGTTAGCTGTGACAACACCTAATGGCACAACAGTCGCATCAGAAGTTTATAATTCTTCTCCGATCGAAGTTTGTGGGAAAGTGCTTCCTGCAAATCTTGTGATCCTTCCTTTAGTGGAATTTGATGTGATTCTTGGCATGGATTGGCTTTCCCTACATGGAGATCATATCAATTTCCAAAGAAGGGAAGTCACATTTCATATTCCAGATCAACCTACGATCGTCTATCAATGCAAGGATGAACATAACCTTCCAGTGGAAATTTCTTCCATCTTATGGGTATTGATTCCACTAAATGAAGGTTATTTATCTCAAATAGTTGGTGAGAAACTCACGATTAAGAATATGCCCATTGTACGGGAGTTTGATGATGTCTTTCCGGAGGAATTACCGGGTCTTCCACCAAATCGTGAAGTTGAGTTTTCAATAGAACTCGTACCGGGTGCTTTGCCTATTTCAAAGACACCTTATAGAATGGCCCCAATTGAGTTGCAGGAATTGAAGAAGCAACTCCAAGAGAATCTTGATAAGGGATTCATACGGCCTAGTGCGTCACCTTGGGGAGAACCTGTTCTATTTGTTAAGAAGAAAGATGGATCAATGAGACTCTGCATTGATTATCGAGAACTTAACAAGATCACTATCAAGAACAAATATCCTCTCCCACGCATTGATGACTTATTTGACCAACTACGCGGAGCTCAATACTTTTCCAAGATTGATCTTCGTTCAGGGTATCATCAATTAAGGGTCAAAAGGGAGGATATACCAAAGACGGCTTTCCGTACAAGGTATGGACACTATGAATTTATAGTGATGCCATTTGGTCTTACTAATGCCCCTGCTATCTTCATGGATCTAATGAATAGAGTCTTTAGAGACTATCTTGATCAATTTGTGGTATTCTTTATAGACGATATTCTTGTCTATTCAAAGAGCAAGGAAGAGCATGAAGATCACTTGAGAATTATATTGAAGACCCTGAGAAAAGAGAAGCTTTATGCCAAATTTACCAAGTGTGAATTTTGGCTTCAAAAAGTTGCATTTTTGGGTCATATAATCTCAAAAGAGGGGATATCTGTGGATCCAGCAAAAACAGAGGTTATCGAAAGATGGTCAAGACCAACAACAGTAACTGAGATCCGAAGTTTTCTTGGTTTGGCTGGTTATTATCGACGTTTTGTAAAATATTTTTCACGATTATCTAATCCACTCACCAAGTTGACTCGGAAAGGAGTTAAGTTTGTCTGGACAGAGGAATGTGAAGAGAATTTCAAGGAGTTGAAAAGAAGGTTATCCATTGCACCTGTGCTCACACTGCCTTGTAGTGTAGAAAGGTTTGTGATCTACAGTGATGCATCCAAGAAGGGATTGGGGTGTGTTCTTATGCAAAATGATATGGTGATAGCTTATGCCTCACGACAGTTGAAAATCCATGAGCAAAATTACCCAACACATGATTTGGAGTTGGCTGCGGTAATCTTTGCATTAAAGATTTGGAGGCATTACCTTTATGGTGAAAGGTGTGATATTTATACTGATCATAAAAGTTTAAAGTATATTTTCACACAAAAGGAGTTGAATATGCGTCAAAGAAGATGGTTGGAGCTGATTAAGGATTATGACTGCTCAATCCATTACCACCCTGGGAAAGCAAACAAGGTGGCAGATGCATTAAGTCGACAAGACCATGCTAGTTTATCCATGATGAGGATCACAAAAGATCCAATATTTATGGATTTACAAAGGATGGATCTTGGAATTATAATGGAAGGGGAAAAATCTTATCTTTCTCAAATGAATGTTCAACCATCTATACATGTGAAGATTAAAGAGGCACAGAAAGAAGATGTCGAGTTACAAAAGAAGGTGAGAAATGTTCCTGAAATCAACCTTGATTGTGATGGGATAATAAAGTTCAGGAATCGGGTTTGCGTTCCTCCCATCCCCGAATTAAAGAATGAGCTACTGGATGAGGCTCATAGTTCTTCATTCTCTATTCATCCTGGAAGCACGAAGATGTATAGGGACCTGAAAGAGTACTTCTGGTGGGATGGCATGAAAAGAGATGTTGCTGAATATGTCTCTCGATGCTTGGTTTGTCAACAAGTTAAAGCTGAGAGACAGAAGTCTAAGGGGATGTTACAACCATTACCCATACCCGAAGGGAAATGGGAAAACATCACTATGGACTTTGTCACAGGACTTCCTAAAACATCCAAAGGCAATAATGCTATCTGGGTCATAGTTGATCGTCTTACAAAGTCTGCACACTTCATTGCTATTAGAGAGGATTTCTCTCTAGATCAGCTTGCCAGGATATATGTAAAGGAAGTGGTAAGATTGCAAGGAGTACCACTTTCTATTATATCTGATCGGGATCCGAGATTTACCTCGAAGTTCTGGAGAAGTCTTCAGTATACTTTGGATACAGAGTTGAGTTTCAGCACTGCTTATCATCCCCAGACAGACGATCAGTCTGAGAGAACAATTCAAACCCTAGAAGATATGTTGAGAGCTTGCTCTATGGATTTCAAAGGAGGTTGGGATCAACACCTACCTTTGGTGGAATTTTCTTATAATAATAGCTTTCACTCCAGTATTCAGATGGCTCCTTATGAAGCTCTCTATGGAAAGAAATGCAGGACTCCAACTTGCTGGGATGAAGTTGGGGAAAGAAAGCTATTAGGACCTGATCTCGTTGATGAAATGGCAGAAAAGGTCAGATCTATTCAACAACACATAAGAGCAGCTCAGAGTCGACAGAAAAGTTATGCCGACAACCGAAGAAAAGACCTAGAGTTTGAAGTGGGTGATAAAGTGTTCTTACGAATATCTCCCTGGAAGAGGGTTATGAGATTTGGAAAGAAGGGGAAGTTGAGCCCTAGATATATCGGTCCTTTCGAAATACTGGATCGTGTTGGGAAGGTAGCTTACCGATTGGCGCTTCCACCGAATTTCTCTCAAGTTCACGATGTGTTCCATGTATCTCTCCTGAGAAAGTACATACCAGATCCTTCACATGTACTCAGCTCAGAAGTTGTACCGCTGGAGCAAGATCTTTCTTATGAAGAACAGCCGATAGAGATTCTGGATCGTAGCGAAAAAGTCCTACGAAACAAGACCACTCTCTTGGTGAAAGTTTTATGGAGGAACCACCAACTTGAAGAAGCTACATGGGAGCTTGAGGATATGATGAGGGAGAAGTGTCCTCATTTGTTTGTTACAAAGTGACGAATTTCGAGGGCGAAATTCTTTTTAAGGGGGGTAGAATGTAACACCTGAGACTTTTATGTTATATAAACCATTAAAGGAATCTTTTTCTACACAACACTTGCTTGGCTTGCTTTGCACGCAATCGCGACCTTCCTCGATAGCTTGCGTCGTACGCAATACCGAGTTTCACTAAACAACAATATGCTATTAAAACTAGCCGTTATAGTAATAACCACTTTTTAAAATTTTATAAATTTTATTTTTCAAAATGGACTTCATTTTTGGACTCAGAATATCGAAATTAGCCTAGGGTGAAATTTTGGTATTTTTCTGAAAACTTTCAATTTTTGATGAATAGTGAAACCACTAAGTGGTAGGTTAAAAACTGAATTTTGCATAAAACTTAATTTTACCGCTTCTGTGAATGGAATTTCAAAAATCCGAGAGACATGGTTAATATCAAGGACTAAAATGTGGTTCAATGAGATGAAAATAATTTTTTGGTGAATAGTAACTTTTTACTATTTTTACCGCGGTTAATAGTAAATAGGGTAACTAAGGGTAAATATGATATTAATATTACCCTAACACATGTCCTAATCCTATTGGACAAGTTTATCTCGACCAAAAACAACCTTAAGTGTAAAATATTATCATTTAGGCCCACTTGGATTATATTAGGACATTTATTATTAATTTATTTAAAGAAGGGTTAAAATAGTTAAAATCAAAGTTTAATAAGTAAATCATTTTTAATATGGGGTTATACATAAGATAAATTCAATTGTAAATATTCATTAGAAAGATAAAAATATTTCCTACATGATTATATTTTATTTGTAATTTTTAGACATCAAATAATTTAATTTATTTATGACACAAAGATGATGCAGTAATTATCTTATTAATGAAATATTGACAAAATTGATAATATAAATACCAAAATAAATGTAATTTAAGACTTTTTATTAATTCCACTAATTTTCTAGGTCACTATGATATATTAATGTTGATTTAATCAACTTGGTTCGAACATATAATTCTGTTATGACTTTCACAAAAATCATATATCAAATAGTGTCAAAATTGACACAAAATAGTTTTTAAATCAAATATTATATTATTAATTGTTATTGTATTCCTAAAAATCTAAGGTTCGGCCAAATGACTTAGATAAGGATATATATATTAATAATAAACAATTTGGGGTTCGTTTGGCATGTTATAGTAAGTGTATTAACCATATAGTGAAAGAAAACAAAAAGACACGGTAAAAGTTAAATTAATTAACTTAGAGTTAAATCTAATTGATAAGGTTAAAATAATACCCTAAACTTGTCTAAATCCTATTGGTTGATAGGATTTCTACCCATCCCCACATTATCTTCGAAATAAGACCCTTTGGAACCATTATAAACCGATTTTGACTTTAATATAAAATAATATTTTGAGATATTCCTAAGGTGCCCCTCTCCTCCCTTATAAAAGGGCACCTCCTCCCCCTCCTCCTCACACCAATTTGAGCACTCAAGCTCGGCCAACCCCTGCCATTTTCTCCTCTCCACTTCCCTAGAATAATCCTAGAGGTCCTGGTCTTCTCCAAAGACCAATCTTAGTTCCTTAAGTGGGGGATTCAAAGAGGCGTTCCAAAGAAGAGGTAACATCCATTACTGATCTTTTCAATTTCTTTCTTCTTCAACTTCTTATTCTTTAGTTGTTTCATGATAAAGTAATAACATCAGTATTACTTACATACTGATATGTTATTATAAATATGAAACAACCCTAATTCACCTTCTATCCATCCTACGGAAAAATGAAATCACCGCGCGTGCGTACGTACGGAATACCGTCTCCACGCCGTGGTGTAATCTATTTTCCACCATCACCTTACAAGGATGGGTATAATGGTGTAATGAGTAACTATATATGATTATTATGAAGTAATATTGATACTTAAATAATATATATATACTCCAATACAATTCCACGATCATAGGAACGATATCATCACTCGTGCGTACGTACGGAATACCGTCTCCACGATGTGATGCGACTCGTTCTACATGATCTTCATTTCATAATGATTATATAAATGAATTGAATGAATGAATATGGTATATACTACACTAATACCATTCTGGAAATGAATTATCTATAACCTAAAGATAAGAATAAGAATTTATTCGACAAAACACGCATAAGAACAAAAAGTTATAAAGACCCGAGTAACAAGTAACAATGAAATATTACTAACAAGAAGCTAATAATATCACCATATATGATATCATATCATTATGTATGATTCTGGAATAAGTCAATAACATTTTTTAAACCATTATACAGGAGCTTCGGACACGAACAAAGCAAATCGGACCTAAGGTAAGGGAAATATCACAATCTCATTTTTATCCGAGATTGTTTATTCGTAAGTATTTACTGGGGTGTATTTTATCATCCACATCCATGTTCCCTCAATATGTAATATTGTTTCCATACATTTGCAATAGTTTAAATCCAATTTTACCCTTAGGTGAGTTTTTAGTAAAGAATATGAAAGGAATCTTTTGTCGTTTTTTCCGTACGAGGTACTTTTTGACTTTTCCGACAAAAGTATGAAGAATGTTTTTTTTAACTTATACGGCATGAATGGATTTTTAAAACATTAAATCCAAGAAGCTTCCTTTACAAGTTTTCAAGTTTATATTTAATCAACTTCTTTTATTTTAAAGTCGTATGACATGTTATGAAAGGAAAAATGTTTTTGAAGAAGAAAGGATATTTTCCTCAAGAATGGAGTTCAAGTGTTTTATCAAAATGATTTTCCATCTAAGATAATAAAGGGTTCTGTTTTTATCCCTATTATTAAATTGATTTGTTCATGTTGTGATGAAATTATTTTTATGAATTCCTTTATCTTATATGAATTGATTTATGATGTCATGATGTTTCAAGAATCCCATTTTTGTTACATGTGTTATGCGATGATGTATGTTTTATGATTATGTGGCACACATAAGAAAGGATTCATTATAAGATGGGTGGGACCTATATCTCCCTCCAATTCATTGGGTAAAGATTTTATATCTCATGATATAGACATGGCTGGAACGGAAGGTTATTTCGGTTCAGTGATACAGGACTGAAATGAGGAGTGAACTCGGTTCAGAAAGGGACTTTGTCCACTAAGATAGTCTTGGCAATGAGTCATGACTAACAAGAAATGATTTTCCATGATTATGTGTGCATGCCACAAAGTTTCAAGTTTTATGTTATGATTATGGGGATCTCATTTTCACTTCTATGATTTATTCCATGTTAATATATTATGATCTCTTTTGCAGGTTTTAATTTTCAAAAAGATATGATATGATTTTTATTTCCTTTATTTGCCCTTGCTGAGCATTTGAGCTCACCCTTTTATGTTTTCTTTTACCCAGGTTAGGAAGATGGATATTAAGTAGAATATTCTAAAAGGGACCCTATATATGATGAAATAAATGGGAGACACTGTAGAAGATTTATGAACCAGTTGTTTATGTTTCCCAGTTTCTAAAGACACTATACCTATACGGTCCTTTGTGGTTTTGTCATATGTTGTAATAAGTGTGCTTCAATTTTGAAGTATTAACAATGTATGTAAAGTATGGGTCGTTATACCCCCACCCCCCCAAGACACCCCCCACCCCCTGGACACCCCCTACCCCCTTGGACATCCCACTCACCCCCTGGACACCCCTCTGGCCACCAACCCCCACCGCACCCCCTGGACACCCCGACCCCCTTGGATAGCCCCCCCCCCATGATCTTCTATTGTAAACTCATAATGATCCACAAACAAATTTCAATATCTTGACAATATGTCAAGAAAACTAGAATCTGTATCTGATGTCATAGCCATTTGTCTTTGTTGTTGTATATATAGTATTTCTTTACCTTTTAAGTATTCCTGTAAAAATAAATTGAAAAAATATATTAGCTTTCAAATTATAAAACAACTTTAATAAAAAAATAAAATAGAAGATATAACATACATACCTCTATGGTAATGATTCATAGAAGTCTGGATGGAAAAATTAAATATGGCCAATACTATGTCCAAATTTCATCACCTCATCTGTAGCTAATGGTACTCAAGCTAATCTATCTATAATATCATATATAGTGACCCTATGATGCTCTAACATTAACTTTTGATGATGAAAAATATCTCCTATACAATATATCAACCCATATAAAACTATATGATGTTGAGGATAATCAACATATAACTCGCAATAAGTAGGAAGCTGCAGTGGAGGAGTCGAATAAAAAATGGGGTCTGCAGGCTGAGGTGAGGGAGTGGGAGCTATTGGTGGAGGTGGTGGATAAGTAATGGGGTCTTCAGGGGGAGGTGGAGGAGTGGGAGCTGTAGTATGAAATAGTCTTTGCATGTCTGAAAACATAGACTGTACCGATGCTCTAATATTTTCCTCCATCATCGTATTAATTTTATGAACTTCAGACTCCAAGGATTCTATTTTTTTTATAATAACACTCAATAGAAGAAGTTGAAGAATGTGGGAACAATTTTATTACTGATATGCCTCTCAGATATCCTCATACATGAACAGGATGTTTGGGCTTTCCCAATGCTCCATATACAATATCTTTCCTCCCAGCAGCTGTAAATACCCCCTGTGAGCTCTACTCCTCAAGATAATCCTGTATTTATTAATTGAACATTTTTTGTAATGATTTAAATTATATGAATAATATAGTTAACTTAAATAAATAAATAAAATATCTTAAAATCCTATCAGCTACAATTATTGAATATTCTGAAAGATAGTGCCCTTTTTTCCCATCCATGCTCTCTTCCATTTTTCATGTCTAGATAGAGGGGATGGAGGGGGAACCTCCCTAGATCTTGAAGACTCAACTCTCAGTTTTTTTAAATTTTCCACCATCATTTGTTCTTCCAATAATGTATACCCTTCCCAAGACAAACTATGAGGGTATACATTTTTATATTGGATCTCTTGATGAGATTTATTTGTTTTTTGTAAATTAAGAATACGAAATCATTAACAAATAATTAATAAGATATTTTGTATAATAAAGCTTATAAAAGTTTACATTTCCCTTACGAAAAAAAATCGTTTCTTCTACTTTCAACAAAATGTCTCCATGTGTCTTCATCTATGAAAGGATATATATGACATGGATTTTCATGACTCCTATGACCAAAAATGAAATCAGTTGAGAGGGTTTATTTGAAATACCTCCATCTCCTAGCATCCATCGATAATCATTTCTTCCTGACTCCTCCAGTGTCAGGATTATCAAATGTCATCTGATAAAGAAGAGGTTAAACGTATTATATATACTAGAAACATTTATAGAATAGGACAAAAAAGGCAGAATATCTTACCAAAATCATCTCCCACAACTAATATATTATTGCTTTATCCACACTTCTACAGTCATCATTCAAAATTCTTACTTTGCTCTTGCCTTGAGTTGATATAAAACTCTTAAAATATTTTGCATTTGGACCTCTAGGAATATCATTCTCATAAAACTCAATGAGTATCCTCTGGTCTGGTGTACGGGAAAGTGATAATTTTGGTAAACGTGTGCACCAACGTTTACCAACTCTTGAACTCTTTGTCATTATGGGAGCACATGAGGAAGATTGGGGAACATGAAGAGGAGCATTTGAATGTTCCTCCCAATAAGTATGATCATTATTCTCATCTACAGAATTATGTGGTTGATCAACTCATTGACCTGTCATTATCCTTCAAATCAAAAAAAACAAACATTAGTTCACAAATATAAAAATTCAAATTTTATAAGACTAATGTAAACAAAAAATAGAAAATTGTACTAAGTTACGTAATAGTAAACATGGTTAATATGGTAAGCATGTTAAAAAATGGTAAAGATGGTAAAGATGGTAAACATGGTAAACATGGTAAATTAATTTTCATTCAACAAAAATAATAGATATATAATTTACGTGATGTTAAACATGATGAACTAAACTAAAAAATTAAAATAAACAAAAACTTTTACTTATTTGTTTTAATAAAACTTTTAATAAAGAAAAAACATACAATATCTAAAATTTTATGAAAATAATAAATTTAAACAAGAAATAAACATATGTTACATGTAATATTAAAAATTTACAAAAGGATTGTTTTCCAAAATTTCTTCGTTGTGATCGTTCCTTATGGCACAAACCATGTCTTCAACATGATCATCATTATGTTCTGCTAATCTTTCCTTGGAAGTAGGGATCTCACATAAATCAGCTTCTTCATCAAGTTGATCCTCACCAACATATTTTTTTCCCTTGTAAAACAAAATCCCACTACATATCTGATTGAGAAACTATATAGAAATTTTTTTTCATGTGTTTCCATTATAAAAGAATCAACGGTGTCTTCCAATCTATTTAGATTAACAACTGTCATTCCAAATTCATCATGTCTGATACTATTGTTACCAATAAACCATTTGTAGTTAAAAATAATAATTTTAATTTTAAAGTAATCCACCTCCAATGTTTCTTCAATCACTCCATAATATGCACTTGATGCAAAAATTGGGTTTTTGTCTTTAGAAATCGAAAAATGCATTGCTTCTGCAAAAAACAAATACACCACTATTCTGAATTGCACTTCTATTGTCCTGAGATTTTGTATTAAATGTATATCCATTAATGTCATAACCGGACCATGTTATCACATTTAAACATAGACCACCCACTACCCATTTTAATGTCTCTGATACATCTAATCTACCAAGCTAGGTCTTTTTAGACCCTGTCAAAACTGTGTTGTTGTGCTCATTCAAAATCCACATTTCTTTCTTCTTTGGATGACATTATATCAACTCATTTATATTCAATGTGATATATAGTTTAACATCAGCTATGTTATTCAAGATGTATAATTATAACATCTTTATCTTTTCATATGACAATTATTTGACATTCAAGCCACGAATCCCCTTCCCCTCATTATTAATTCATTCATGGAGAGATGGAGGTAAACCTATGTTCTATGACATAGCCATGTAGCTCATAAAAACTCCATAAGCTCCTCAAAAATATAATTTTAATAATGGAGGCTTCAGGTCGATGTGGATTCTTAACATACCCCTTCAATATTTTAATATACATTTCAAAAGGATACATCCAACGATGATATACAGGTCCACAAAGCATTTTTTCTCTAACTAGATGAATAATCAAATGCACCATTATATCAAAAAAATATGGATGAAAATACATTTCCAATTTAAAAATTATAAAAATTGAATCCTTTTACAAAATTTTCAAAGCATTCACATCAATCACCTTATTAAAAATTGAATTGAAAAAATAATACAACTTCATTATAGTCTTTCTGACAGGGATGGTAAATATTCCACACAATGAAAATGGTAGAAGTTTTTGCATCGTAACGTGACAATCATGAGATTTTATACCTATCAACTTCAAATCCTTCAATGAGACAAAATTTTTTACATTTGAAGAATAACCTTGAGGCACATTGATATCATGAAGTCACTAACAAAAGCTAATTTTCACCCTCTTGGATAATGTATAACAACCTGGGGGAAGAAATTTTTGTCTTCCATTAGAAGTGGAAACTAACTCCAAATTTATTCCCATTAATAGAAATTATAATCTTTCATTTGACCCATGTTTTTTCTTTCCTTTAAAATCTAACAATATTCCAATCAAACTATCATAGATATTTTTCTCCACGTGCATGAAATCAATATTTTGTTTAACTTCCTGATATCTCTAATATGTTAGCTCAAAAAATATTGACCTTTTCTTCCAAATATGTTTATCATTTCCATATTTTTGTGTCATTCCCAATGTCACATCAAAGTTTTCCACCCTCTCAAAATACATATCAGGGGATAAAGGTTTTAGAGAAATATCAAAATCTTGTGATCCATTGAATACCTTTTCTAGTCTTCTATAAGTGTGATCCATAGGCAAAAACTTTCGAAGACCCATGTACATTGTTTTCCTCCCATGATGTAATTGACACTATGAAGTCTATTGTTTGAAAATTGGACATGATTTATTCCCTTTAACACTATATCCGGAAAAATTTCCATATGCTGGTAAGTCATTTATAGTGAACATAAGTAGTGCATGCACTTGAAAATATTCTATTTTATAATAATCATACACCCTAATAAAATCCACCCATAAAACTTTCAAATCATCAATCAATGGTGACAATAAATCATCAATATAATTTCTGAGTTTCTTCGGACCAGATATCATTATACTCAACATGACATATTTTCACATTATAAAAACTTCAGTATAGTGGTTTTAAATTACCAATAAAATAGGCCATGAACTATGTGTGCTACTGAGGGTTCGGTATGGCTTCATTCCATCTGTGCACAACCCTTGTCTGATATTTCTAATTTCATTTCAAAATGTTGGATACTGCTCATCAATTTTCTTCCATTGTGGACAATCAGCTGGATGATGTATTTTCCCATCACATATCTTCTTATCAGCATGCCATATTAACATTTTTGCATCATGTGAATTAGAAAATAAAATTTTCAAACAATGAATTATAGGAAGATACCAAAATACCTTGGAAGGGATCTTTGTAATCTCTAAATCATCCTGTGATTTTTCTTTCAACTTATACTGTGATGTCCCACATTTAGGAAACTCTGGCATAAATTCATATTCCTTCCAATATATCATACAATCTTTTGGATAGGCATGTATTTTCTTATATCCCAAGCCCATTTGGAATAATATTTTCTTGGCCTTATAATGTGAATCTGGAAGATCGTTATCTTTTAGAAGAATGTCTTTCATCAATTGTAGTAGCTTTGTAAGACTTATGTCACTCCATCCATGTTTTTCCTTTAGGTTAATCAATCTTAACACTGCTGACAAAAAATTAAAATCCATACAACCCGGATACAATGGGTTTTCAGTATCACCATATAGATGTGCAACTATCAGTTCTATCTCAATTTGTTATACTGCAATATCTTGAATCATTTCTTCAATTCCATCGGAGTTACCATCTTGTGAATCATCATCATAAGTAGATCTGACATTCTGTCCAGTTTCACCATGCTAAATCCAAGGGCTATAACATAGATTAAAACCATGACAAATCAGATGATCTTTTATCTCTCTACTTTTCAACTTCTTCATATTCAAACATTGTAGGAATGGATAGAAACAAATGTCACTTCTTGGAAAATTTTGTTTAGAAAATTCCAAAAAGTCATCAACACCTTCCTCATATTCATTACTCGTTCGATGTGCCATAATCCAACTTTGGCTCATTATTACCTATAAAAATATCAAAATTATACATCTTTTTAAGATATGACAAATATATGTTTCTATGAAAAATATCCTAATTTGAATGTAAAACAATTTTTAAATATAAAAAAAATCTACGCGTATTTAAAAAAATGCAAGAAAATGATTTTAAAAAGAAAACATCGTTAGATATCAAAGTTTTTAATTCATCTTGGATCCTTTCTTCTTAAGGTACACAAAGAATACATCCTAGTGAAAATGGATACCAAATTTACCCTTTTATAAAAAAGAAATATGAGGTATAATTATTAAAATATGTATACATTCACTTTCGAAAATTACACAGATCCCACTGATTTGAATGCTCTGGACAGCCCCCACCCCTCTGGCCAGCCCCCTCGATAGCCTCACCCCTCTAGACAGCCCCCAACCCCCTAGACACCCCCACCCCCCCAAGACACCTCCCACCCCCTGGACACCCCCTACCCCCTTGGACATCCCACTCACCCCCTGGACACCCCTCTGGCCACCAACCCCCACCGCACCCCCTGGACACCCCGACCCCCTTGGACAGCCCCCCCCCCCCATGATCTTCCATTGGAAACTCATAATGATCCACAAACAAATTTCAATATCTTGACAATATGTCAAGAAAACTAGAATCTGTATCTGATGTCATAGCCATTTGTCTTTGTTGTTGTATATATAGTATTTCTTTACCTTTTAAGTATTCCTGTAAAAATAAATTGAAAAATATATTAGCTTTCAAATTATAAAACAACTTTAATAAAAAAAATAAAATAGAAGATATAACATACATACCTCTATGGTAATGAGTCATAGAAGTCTGGATGGAAAAATTAAATATGGCCAATACTATGTCCAAATTTCATCACCTCATCTGTAGCTAATGGTACTCAAGCTAATCTATCTATAATATCATATATAGTGACCCTATGATGCTCTAACTTTAACTTTTGATGATTAACAGTATCTCCTATACAATATATCAACCCATATAAAACTATATGATGTTGAGGATAATCAACATATAAATCGCAATAAGTAGGAAGCTGCAGTGGAGGAGTCGAATAAAAAATGGGGTCTGCAGGCTGAGGTGGGGGAGTGGGAGCTATTGGTGGAGGTGGTGGATAAGTAATGGGGTCTTCAGGGGGAGGTGGAGGAGTGGGAGCTGTAGTATGAAATAGTCTTTGCATGTCTGAAAACATAGACTGTACCGATGCTCTAATATTTTCCTCCATCATCGTATTAATTTTATGAACTTCAGACTCCAAGGATTCTATTTTTTTTATAATAACACTCAATAGGCGAAGTTGAAGAACGTGGGAACAATTTTATTACTGATATGCCTCTCAGATATCCTCATACACGGCCAGGATGTTTGGGCTTTCCCAATGCTCCATATACAATATCTTTCCTCCCAACAGCTGTAAATACCCCCTGTGAGCTCTACTCCTCAAGATAATCCTGTATTGATTAATTGAAATTTTTTTGTAATGATTGAAATTATATGAATAATATAGTTAACTTAAATAAATAAATAAAATATCTTAAAATCCTATCAGCTACAATTATTGAATATTCTGAAAGATAATGCCCTTTTTTCCCATCCATGCTCTCTTCCATTTTTCATGTCTAGATATAGGGGATGGAGGGGGAACCTCCCTAGATCTTGAAGACTCAACTCTCAGTTTTTTTAAATTTTCCACCATCATTTGTTCTTCCAATAATGTATACCCTTCCCAAGACAAACTATGAGGGTATACATTTTTATATTGGATCTCTTGATGAGATTTATTTGTTTTCTGTAAATTAAGAATACGAAATCATTAACAAATCATTAATAAGATCTTTTGTATAATAAAGCTTATAAAAGTTTACATTTCCCTTACGAAAAAAAACGTTTCTTCTACTTTCAACAAAATGTCTCCATGTGTCTTCATCTATGAAAGGATATATATGACATGGATTTTCATGACTCCTATGACCAAAAATGAAATCAGTTGAGAGGGTTTATTTGAAATACCTCCATCTCCTAGCATCCATCGATAATTATTTCTTCCTGACTCCTCTAGTGTCAGGATTATCAAATGTCATCTGATAAAGAAGAGGTTAAACGTATTATATATACTAGAAACATTTATAGAATAGGACAAAAAAGGCAGAATATCTTACCAAAATCATCTCCCACAACTAATATATTATTGCTTTATCCACACTTCTACAGTCATCATTCAAAATTCTTACTTTGCTCTTGCCTTGAGTTGATATATAACTCTTAAAATATTTTGCATTTGGACCTCTAGGAATATCATTCTCATAAAACTCAACGAGTATCCTCTGGTCTGGTGTACGGGAAAGTGATAATTTTTGTAAACGTGTGCACCAACGTTTACCAACTCTTGAACTCTTTGTCATTATGGGAGCACATGAGGAATATTGGGGAACATGAAGAGGAGCATGTGAATGTTCCTCCCAATAAGTATGATCATTATTCTCATCTCCAGAATTATGTGGTTGATCAACTCATTGATCTGTCATTATCCTTCAAATTAAACAAAACAAACATTAGTTCACAAATATACAAATTCAAATTTTATAATACTAATGTAAACAAAAAATAGAAAATTGTACTAAGTTACATAATAGTAAACATGGTTAATATGGTAAGCATGTTAAAAAATGGTAAAGATGGTAAAGATGGTAAACATGGTAAACATGGTAAACATGGTAAAGTGATTTTCATTCAACAAAAATAATAGATATATAATTTACCTGATGTTAAACATGATGAACTAAACTAAAAAAATTAAAGAAACAAAAACTTTTACTTATTTGTTTTAATACAACTTTTAATAAAGAAAAAACACACAATATCTTACATTTTATGAAAATAATAAATTTAAACAAGAAATAAAAATATGTTACATGTAATATTAGAAATTTACAAATGGATTGTTTTCCAAAATTTCTTCGATGTGATCGTTCCTTATGAAACAAACCATGTCTTCAACATGATCATCATTATGTTCTGCTAATCTTTCCATGGAAGTAGGGATCTCACATAAATCATCTTATTCATCAAGTTAATCCTCACCAACATATTTTTACCTTGTAAAACAATATCCCACTACATATCTTATTTAGAAACGATATAGATATTTTATTGCGTGTGTTTCCATTATAAAAAAATCAAATGTGTCTTCCAATCTATTTAGATTAACAACTGTCATTCCAAATTCATTGTGTCTGATACTGTTGTTACCTTTAACCATTTTTAGTTAAAAATAGGAAATTTAATTTTAATGTAATCCACCTCCCATATTTCTTCAATCACTCCATCATATGCACTTGATGCAAAAAATGGGTTTTTGTCTTTAGAACTCGAAAAATGCATTGCTTCTACAAAAAAAAATACACCACTATTCTGAACTGGACTTCTATTGTCCTGAGCTTTTGTATGAAATGTATAGCCATTAATGTCATAATCAGACCATGTTATCACATTTAAACATTGACCACCCACTACCCATTTTAATGTCTCTGATAAATCTAATCTACCAACCTATGTCTTTTTAAATCCTGACAAAAATGTTTTGTTGTGCTCATTCAAAATCCACATTTCTTTCTTCTTTAGATGACACTGTTTCAACTCATTAATATGCAATGTGATATACAGTTGAACATCAGCTATGTTATTCAAGATGTATAATTATAACATCTTTATCTTTTCTTCTTATAATTATTTGACTTTCATGCCACGAATCCCCTTTCCCTCATTATTAACTCATTCATGGAGAGATGGAGCCAAATCAATGTGCTATGACACAGCCAAGTAGCTCATAAAAACTCCATAACCTCCTCAGAAATATACTTTTTAATAATGGAGGCTTCAGGTCAATGTCTATTATTAACATACCCCTTCAATATTTTCAAATACATTTCAAAAGGATACATCCAACGATAATATGCATGTCCACAAAGCTTTATTTATCTAACTAGATGAATCATCAAATGCACCATTATATCAAAAAAATATGGATGAAAATACATTTCCAATTGAAAAATTATAGAAATTGAATCCTTTTAAAAACTTTCAAAGCATTCACATCAATCACCTTATTACAAATTGAATTGAAAAAATAACACAACATCATTATAGTCTTTCTGACACGAATGGTAAATATTCCACACAATGCAAATGGTAGAAGTTGTTGCGTCATAACGTGACAATCATGAGATTTCATACCTATCAACTTCAAATCCTTCAATGAGACAAAATTTTTTACATTTGAAGAATAACCTTAAGTCACATTGATATCATGAAGACACTAACAAAAGCCAATTTTCTCCCTCTTTGATAATATATAACAAGACGGGGGAAGACATTTTTTTCTTCCATTCGAAGTGGGAACTAACTCCAAACGTATTGCCATTTATAGTAATTCTAATCTTTCATTTGACCCATCTTTTGTCTTTCCTTTAATATCTAACAATGTTCCAATAAAAATGTCATAGATATTTTTCTCCACGTGCATGAACTCAATATTTTGTTTAACATTATGATATCTCTAATATGTTAGCTCAAAAAATATTGACCTTTTCTTCCAAATATGTTTATCATTACCATATTTTTGTGTCATTCTCAATGTCACATCAAGGTTTTCCACCCTCTCAAAATACATATCAGGGGATAAAGTTTTTGGAGCAATATCAAATTCTTTTGATCCATTGAATTCCTTTTCTAGTCTTCTATAAGAGTGATCCATAGACAAAAACTTTCGAAGACCCATGTACATTGATTTCCTCCCATGATGAAATTGAAACTATGAAGTCTATTGTTTTCAAATTGGACATGATTTATGCCCTTTAACACTATATCCAGAAAAATTTCCATATGCTGGTAAGTCATTTATAGTGAACATAAGTAGTGCATGCAGTTGAAAATATTCCATTTTATAAGAATCATACACCCTAATACCATCCTCCCATAAAATTTTCAAATCATCAATCAATGGTGACAATAAAACATCAATATCATTTCCGAGTTTCTTCGGACCAGAGATCATTATAATCAACATGATATATTTTCACTTCATACAAACTTCAGTATAGTGGTTGTAAATTACCAATAAAACAGGCCATGAACTATGTGTCATACTAAGGGTTCGGTATGGATTCATTCCATCTGTGCACAACCCTTGTCTGAGATTTCTAATTTCATTTCAAAATGTTGGATACTGCTCATCAATTTTCTTCCATTGTGGACAATCAGCTGGATGATGTATTTTTCCATCACATATCTTCTCATCAGCATGCCATATTAACATTTTTGTATCATGGGAATTAGAAAATAAATGTTTCAAACGATGAATTATAGGAAGATACCGAAATACCTTGGAAGGGATCTTTGTAATCTCTACATCATCCTGTGATTTTTCTTTCAAATTATACTGTGATGTCCAACATTTAGGAAACTCTGCCATAAATTAATATTCCTTCCAATATATCATACAGTCATTTGGATAGGCATGTATTTTCTTATATCCCAATCCCATTTTTCATAATATTTTCTTGGCCTTATAATGTGAATCTGGAAGATCGCTATCTTTTAGAATAATGTATTTCATCAATTGTATTAGCTTTGTAAAACTTATGTCACTCCATCCATGTTTCACCTTCAGGTTAATCAATCTTAACACTGCTGACAAAAGCATAAAATCCATAGAACCAGGATACAATGGGTTTTCAGCATCACCATATAGATGTGAAACTGTTAGTTCTATCTTAATTTGTTATACTGCAATATCTTGAATCATTTCTTCAATTCCATCGGCGTTACCATCTTGCGAATCATCATCATAAGTAGATCTGACATTCTATCCAGTTTCACCAGGCTAAATCCAAGGGCTATAACATGGATTAAAACCATGAAAAAATAGATGATCTTTGATCTCTCTACTTTTCAACTTCTTCATATTCAAACATTGCAGGAATGGATAGAAAAAAATTTCACTTCTTGGAACATTTCATTTAGCAAATTCCAAAAAGTTATCAACACCTTCCTCATATTCATTACTCGTTTGATGTGTCGTAATCCAACTTCGGCTCATTATTACCTATAAAAATATCCAAATTATACCTCTTTTTAAGATAAGCCAAATATATGTTTATATGAAAAATATCATAATTTGAATGTAAAAAAAAATTTAAATATAAAAAAAATCTACACGTATTTAAAAAAATACAAGAAAATGATTTTAAAAAGAAAATATAGTTATATATAAAAGTTTTAAATTCATCTTGGATCCTTTCTTCTTAAGGTACACAAAGAATACATCCTGGTGCAACTGGATACCAAATTCACCATTCTGTAAAAAAGAAATATGATGTATAATTATTAAAATATGTATACATTCACTTTTGAAAATTACACAGATCCCACCGATTTGAAATCTCTGGATAACCCCCACCCCTCTGGACATCCCCCCTGGATAGCCTCGCCCCTCTAGATAGCCCCCAACCCCCTAGACACTTCCACCCCCCCAAGACACCACCCACCCCCTGGACACCCCTACCCCCTTAGACATCCCACTCACCCCCTAGACACCCCCTGGATACCAACCCCCACCGCACCCCCATGGACAACCCCCCCACCCCACCCATGGACACCCCCTACCCCTTGGAAATCCCACTCACCCCTAGACACCACCCCCCCCCCCCCCCCGCCCCACCCCCTCGACCCCCTTGGACACCCCCCCCCCCCACCCCCTTGGACACCACCACCCCCTTGGACACCACCACCCCCTTGGATAGCCCCCCATGCCCTGGATGGCCCCCAACCCCTATGGATATCCCCCACCCCCTGGACACCCCCACCCATGGACACCTCATACACCCTTAGACAGCCCACTCACCCCCCTAAACACCACCCCCCACGCCCCTGGACACCCCCACCCCTCTTGGACACCACCCTGGACACCCCCCCCCCCCCCAACCCTTTGGACACTCCCCCATTGGACAGTCTGCCACCCCCCTGGACAACCCCCATAACCATCTTTACAACCCCCACCCCCTAGACAGCCCCCACCCCTCTAGACAGCCCCCACCCCCCAAATAGCGTCCACCACTCTAGACATCCCCCCTAGACACCCCACCCCTGGACCCCCCCCCCCCACCCCCTGGACTGCCCCTCACCCACCTCGACACCACCCCCAACCCCTCGGAAACCCCTACCCCATTGGAAATCCCCCTCACCCCCTGGACAACACCCCCCGCCCCCAGAACACCACCACACCTTGTAAATCCCCCCTCCCCCACCCACCCCTCTAGACGGACCCCACCCCCTATACAGCCCTCCGAACCCTCTGGAAATCCCCCCCCCCCCACACACCCCTCTGGATATCCCCCCACCCCTGGATAGCCCCCCACCCCTCTAGACTTCCCCCACCCCCTGGACACCCCCTCCCCATGGACACCCCTTCCCCCTTGGAGAACCCCCTCACTCCCTAGACACCCCCAACCCCCTTGGACATCCCTCGCACCCCTGGACACCACCCCACCCCTTTTGAAAACCCCTAGACACCCCCACCCCACTGGACAGCCCCCCTGACACCCCCACCCACTTGGACAACCCCCACCCCCTTGGACAACCCCTATATGTGCACACACACATGATAGAACACACAAAAATTGTAAACTTGAATG
Source organism: Viscum album (assembly GCA_963277665.1). Lineage (NCBI taxonomy): Eukaryota > Viridiplantae > Streptophyta > Magnoliopsida > Santalales > Viscaceae > Viscum > Viscum album. The sequence continues at coordinate 1,162,567,845 of OY728126.1, forward strand.
ATATCACTTCCATGGTATCTTTTACTAGAAAAGAATTTAGTATCGTATAAATGAACACTATGAAACATACCATGATAGGAAGAACAAAGATAGAAAAATAACATCTCAAAAATTTAGTTTAGGGAATCATGAAAAATAAAAAACTAAAACTAATCTGTGTGAGGCTTACTTGATTGTTGTGAGTCGACCTAATAGATTTGTTGACAATAAATATGATGAATGATGTTGGAAAAATGATGTTGGAGGGCACGAATTCGAAGAATCCTTTCTAGGTTTTCCACATGGGAGGGACGAGTCACCGGTCGCCCGATCGAAGAAAATAGAATAACTGAATATGGGGCACGATAAATCATTTAAAATCCTTATCACATCAGTTATTTAATAACTCATGTGATAAACTATTTTCCTCTATGTTTATAAGGTCGGTTATTTAATAACCGACGTAGAAAATAATTTATCACGTCTGTTATTTTATAACCATCATTATAAATGGCGCTTTATCATGTCAGTTATTTTTTTAACTGATGTGATAAAGAACCAAGATTTTCTTTATCACGTCGGTTATAAAATAACCGACGTGATAAAGCACACCAGATTTGATTTTCACATCGGTTATAAAATAACTTATGTGGAAATTCTAATCTTGGTATTTTTACGTTGGTTATTTTATAACCGACATAAAAAATTGATACTCATCAATTTATCATGTCGGTTATAAAATAACTGATGTGATAAATTGATTTTTATAGCATTGCACATCGGTTATATAGAACCGACATGAAAAATGCTGACATGTTAAACGTTTTTTCCAATAGTTCAAAGGTCACAAAAAAATAATGAAAACCCAATTTCCTCGTCACTTTATTAATAAAGTCCCATTCAAGTCTGCCATAAGATTTTCTCATGTCCAACTTGATCATAATATTGGAACCCATTGCTCTTATATTCAAGTAATCTATCATCTCTTTAGAAATTCATATCACCCCTTAGATACGTCTACCCAGAACAAAACCATTTTTCTCCTCTGCGATAAGATTTGGTATGAAACCAATTACCCCCATATTCAATAAGTTGGAAAGAATTTTAAAGGTGAAATTATAGATATAGATGGGTCTAAACTGAGACAGCTTGGTAGGTTGTTTAACCTTGGATAATAGAATGACCCTAGAAGCACAAATTTACATGTTAAGAGGACCACCTCTAAAAAAATAAAAAACCATCTCAATCAAATGGATTTTGATAATACTCCATGATGTGACAAAGAATGGCCTAGGGAAACCGTCTGGACCAGGGGTACTCTAGTGTTTCAAACTGAACACTGCATCCATTATTTCTTCTTCCCCTAGAACCCCTACTAGAACCTAGTTGTATTACTCATGCACCATACTCTAGATGCAATGCATAAAAGATTCAACCTAAGACTGATCATCATGATCAACATCAAGGACCAACCTCGGACATTCCAATAGACCCTGAAAATAATTCACAGCCATACTACCTACCACCTCCAAATCAAACCTGAAAAAAGGTCCTCACATTTCAAGTTAATCCTCCTTGACACCTTTCTCTCTCTCATACAATATTTAATGAAATAATTATTATGATATCCCTCCTTAAGCCAAATGTATTTATAAATTTCTCTATAAATCCTATCAATTTTTATCAATGATTCTTGTAGAATTTTTTTTTCTCAGTCATCATCATGAAGGAATCGTCATCCCATTTGTTCTGAAAGTCATCCTCAAGATTATCAATATCATGTTTGATATCCTCTAGGTTGGAGTTCACTTCAGTCTTGGAGAGGAAATCGAGGATGTCACTTTTGAGATTTCAAAGGTGCTGCACAAGACCCAACCATGAAAATCTACTCACTGGTTGGCCCCATGAGTCATTAAACACCTGAAGATGAGACACTGATGCCCATAAAAATTAATCCCTTAGAGGTTTGACAGGAACCTGTCCAACCTTCACCATATCCTTGATTTCCTTTCCTATTTTTGCACCATGTAAACTTGTTCTCGACGAAACCCATGTTAATTAGACCATTTTCGGCAAAGATGTTCTGAAAATCAAGAATTTCTTAGATCACAAGATCAGTTCCTCACCTTTTATTTGAAACATCTGCAATTGAATTAAAGTCACTACCTATAAACTAGGGTAAGGAACCGGTGTGAAAATCAAAAAGTCGCTACCATAGGTCCATCATTTCAATAGCCTCACATTTTGCATAAGAAATTGAAAATAAAACATCCATACCCCCATCACTAATTCTGATCGAGATATGCTGAGTTGAAAAATATAATGAGTCAACTGAAATACTTAGTTTCCAAAAAATCCATATATGGGATTTGTGTCACGACCCGCCCTCGGGGTCCGTGCCGTGACTACCCCAAGCCCGCCTTCCATAGGCCAGGGGCTGGCGACTAGCACCAAGGCGTAAATCCCGGTAAAAAGGGAAGGCATTGTCTTTGTAAAGTAAACAAACACCACAGAGAAAGCAAGTGGAAAGTAAACACTAAACAAAAGCAGAGTACAACTGAAAGTGCGGGAAAGTAAATGGGCCAGTATACAACCCCAAACTGAAAGTAATGTACAACTCGAAAGGGAAAACAGCAACTGAAAAGCAAAAGCCGCTACACCGAGCTGTCCACTGGAAATCCCACCTGAAGGGTGGGTACAGATAGCTCCACTGCTCCACGGGTCCCGCCGTCCGCTCCGAGCACATCCCGCCCAGTGGTCCACCTCCTGGTACCGTCCCGCTCTGAAAACCTCAGCTAAGGTCAACGCTGTCCGTCGTCTGCAACCAACACAACGTAGTGCGGGCAAAGCCCGTGCAGGGGTGAGTATAAGCTACTCAGTAGAGACCCCGAGACCCCTGAAGGTCTCTAAAAATCCACAAAGGATAAACCACGAAGAAAGGTACAGTCACGAAGTAACAACCGACACTGCTTAGGTATATGCCCATACATATACCTAAGTCGTCAATTTCAAATACGCTCCAACCTCCGAGCCCAAGTACAACTCAGTCCACACAGGAAAGTAAACGTATTCCACACAGGAAAGCAAAACGTAATCCACAGAGGAAAGCAACAGGATTCAGCTCACACAGGTATACATATTCAAAGGACGATAAAGATGATCTCTGATCCATCTAAGTCGTCGGACCCACGAAGGATCGATAGGTAACTAACCCCCGCAAAAGACCCACACAGGATCGGGCCCACGTAGGACCTGTAGGCGCTGGTTCACATAGGACCGCTGAGCGCAAAGACCCACACAGGATCGGACCCACACAGGATCGGGCCCACACAGGACCTGTAGCACTGATCCACGTAGGATCACTGAGTGCTGTAGTCGTCGTCGTCGAATCCACACAGGATCTCTGTACTGTCGTCGCCGCAGTCACAGTAGCAGTAGCAGTCACAGTAACAGTCGCAGCCAGCACTAGGGTTCCCGCACACAGCAAGCTCGTTCGGAGGGTCCGCTCCACGAGCCGAGAGGCTGATACATCAACTGTCACAAAGTCCAGAGTTGATCTATCCAAAAGTTTCATATCGTCAACAGGAACTCAACGCAGCAGACGGCGCGTCGATCGGACGCCCGGTCTGAGAGTTATTGGCATTTTCGTCCCCGGGGCCCGGTTGGTTTTTAAGGCAAAACCAACCCGACCGTACTCCACCTGCGTCCAAACCTGGGGTGGAGTATGCCAAAAGATCTGTCTCACTAAGAGGAACACAACACAGCTGACGGCACGTCAATCGGACGTCCGTAGCTCAAGATATGAGCGTTTCCGCTCCGAAGGCCCGGTTGGTTTCGTGAACGAACCAACCCGGCCGAACTAAAAGTAATCCGAAACCTTGAGTGCGATATACCGAAACGACCGTCTCGATCCAAGGATCGTGTTGCCGAAGACGGTTCGTCGATCGGAGGTCCGTGTCTCATGTTATGGCCAAAAGACCGAAACTGATTCGAAACGGTGGCGCGGCGGCGCGGTGGCGCGGTGGCCTGGCGCCGCACGGAGGCGGCACGCAGGGGGAATCAATCCCCCGCTTGATTAATGAGGCGGCGCGGCTATATTCCGTGCCCTTTGAAAAAAAAAAACGGCCCCCACGTGGGGGCCGGCTTGAAGAAAAACCGGGGGCCTCCTGCCCCCCCTCAAGGGAACCGCCCTCCTCTTAAATGAGGAGGGTTTTAATGCTGGCCGGGGGAATTTATTTTCCCTGGCCTTTGAACTTCCGGTCGGCCAACTGCCGGCCGGTTTTCTCCAACGGGACCGGAAAAATCTGGTCCCCTTTTCGGCTTCCGACGCCGGCGGCCTGGCCGCCGGCCTTCTCGTTCCGCCGCGGCCCGGAACCGGCCGCGGTGTTCGTCGTCCGGCGCGGTGCGACGGCACCGCGCCCCTCCGCCGCGCCTTTGATTTCCTTCAACGCGGCGTGACGGCGTCACGTTCTTGATGATTCTTCCATGGTGCGCGCGCGACGGCGTCGCGTAATAAGATTTGGGCGAATATCCGCGTGGTGCGACGGCACCACGCCACTTTGATTCATCCGCAAAATTAAACACCAAGAACGAAGGAGGGGGTTCGGCCGTGTTCATGCGGTCCGGCCCCCTCACGTTAGAACGCAACTTAAATATTCAATCCTCACGTTAGTCATGCGAACCACGAGCAAGAATAAAATAATTAAACAATAATCAACAACCCCTACCTTGGGTATAAGTTAGAAGATTTGTCAACGTCCCGCGGAAGACAACGTCGCGGAGGTCGGGCGTCGCGGTAGTCGTTCGTCAAATCCGTTGACGAAGAGATACGCCCGAAGAGATACGTCGTTGGAGAATCTTCGTATGCCGACGAAGAAGGTCCGAGGAGGAAGCAGCGTTCCCTCTCGTTGACACGGAAGACGAAGAAGAGAGGAGTGACGTTCTTCGTCGGAGCTTGAGCGTTCTTCGTCAAGTTGAGCGTTCTTCATCAAAGATTGAAGAAGGAAGAAAAAGCTCTCAAACCTCACAAGATGAATAAACAAAACTAACCAAATAAAATAAGGTTCCTCCTTATTTTATTTACCAAGCCAAGGAATTCAAAACTTCAAATTCAAAAACATAACACTTAATTAATTATACATGTCATGTGTAATTAATTAGATGTTAAGTTAACAAACTTTAAAGAGGGAGAGAGGGGAGTTTAAGGGGGAAGTTGAGAGGTTTAGGTTCGTGTGGGTCCCACAACACTTAATCCTCTCAAGGGTGGTTAAGTGGGTGTGGGTCCCACCCCTAACTCCCTTTGAGAGGAGTTAACCTACAAAATTAAAATAAAAAGAATTCCACATTTTTTTATTCAACTTTTTATAATTCTCCCAAAAACTAACTTTCATCCCGCAACAAACGCAACTTCCGAAAAGGTCTCTTTAAGCGAATATCGGCGCTGCGAGTTCATCGGTGCCCTCGGATTTCAATTCCGAGCACCGGATCAAAAGTTAGGAATTCCCGCTCGTTCGTTCACTGAACGTACCCGGGCCAAACTTCAGAAATTGATTCTGGGCACTCCGGGTCTCGGAATCAGGTGCCGTCTGAAACCACGCTCTTGTAAAATTCTAAAGAAAATTAAGAAAAAAAATTCCCTTGAATTTTACGGGTCTTTACATTACTCCCACCTCAGGGCTTTACGTCCCCGTAAAGATACATCAAAAACTAGGGAAACAAATGAGGGTACTGAGCACGCATCTGAGCCTCCCGCTCCCATGTGCTCTCCTGGAGATTCCCGTGCTGCCATCTGATGCGCACAAGAGGAATCGATCGCCCACGCAGGACCCGCTCCTGTCGATCCTCTATCTCCATCGGGACCTCCGTAAAAGTCGCCCCATCGTCAACGTCAAGCTCCCCATGATCAATGATGTGTGTCGGGTCGTGCACGTATCTCCTCAGCTGAGACACGTGGAAGACGTCGTGCACCCGGTGTAACTGAGGTGGTAGAGCCAGGTGATAAGCCACCTCACCAATCCTGCTGAGGACCTGGAAGGGTCCGATGAAGCGCGGAGATAACTTGCCGCCTCGGCCAAATCTCCGAATACCACGTCGAGGTGAGACCCGCAAGAAGACGTGGTCGCCATCCTCGAACTCCAGTGGCCTCCGCCTCCTGTCAGCATATGACTTCTACCGGCTCTGAGCTGTCCTCATCCGCTCCTGGATGACCTGGACCTTCTCTGTCGTGGCCTGGACCATCTCTGGTCCCACAAGTGCTGACTCCCCAGGGTCTGTCCAGCACAAAGGAGATCTACAAGGTCGGCCGTACAACGCCTCGTACGGTGCCATCCCGATGGTGGAGTGGTAGCTGTTGTTGTACGCAAACTCCACCAAGGGTAGGTGGTCCTCCCAGCTACGACCAAAGTCGAGAACACATGCGCGGAGCATGTCCTCGAGAGTCTGAATGGTCCTCTCCGTCTGACCATCCGTCTGAGGGTGAAAGGCTGTGCTCAGACGTAGCTGCGTCCCGAACGCCTCCTGTAACCCCTTCCAAAGCCGGGAAGTAAAGCGAGTATCTCGATCGGATACGATAGATGATGGCACGCCGTGCAGCCGCACAATCTCCTGAACGTAGAGACGTCCCAAGCTCTCTACTGAGCCCTGCTCTCTGATGGGTAAGAAGTGTGCCGACTTGGTGAGTCGGTCAACAATCACTCAGATGGAGTCGTGACCTCTGGAAGTGCGTGGAAGTCCAGTTATGAAGTCCATAGATATGCCGTCCCACTTCCACTCCGTAACCTCCAAGGGCTGTACCAAGCCCGCTGGTACCTGATGCTCTGCCTTCACTTGCTGGCAGGTGAGGCATCGAGAAACGAACTCTGCTACTGCCTTCTTCATGCCCGGCCACCAGTGCTGTCGTCTGAGGTCCTGGTACATCTTCGCCACTCCAGGATGTACCGCCAAAGGAGAAGTGTGAAACTCTCTCAGCACTTCCTCTCGCAAAGCGATTGGTACCATGGTACGTCCTCTGAAAAGGATGTCGTGCTCTGCTCCAAGGGAGAAACCATCAGGTGCCTGTCCCGAGGATATCTGAGCACGTTGTGCCTCACAGTCAGCGTCCTCACGCTGTGCCTCTCTGACTCGCTGCAGTAGTGGAGGAGTGACTGTGAGAGACTGAAGGAAGGCTGCTCCATCTCTATCCACGAAGGATATCTGCATAGAGGCTAGTTGCTCTGTCGCCTCCTCAAGTAGCTGAATGCCCGTCCTCCTGCTAAGGGCATCGGCTACTACGTTCCCCTTCCCAGGAGTATAGACTATCTCAAAGTCATAGTCCTGGAGGAACTCGAGCCATCGCCGCTGTCTCAGGTTCAGGTCTTTCTGCGAGAAGATATACCTGAGACTCTGATGATCAGAAAAGACTGTAAAGCACTCGCCCATCAGATAGTGTCGCCATGTCTTCAGAGCGAATACCACTGCTGCTAACTCCAGGTCATGGGTAGCATAGTTCTGCTCATGCGGCCTCAACTGACGTGATCCATAGGCGATCATTGCCCGCTCCTGCATCAGAACACATCCGAGTCTGGTCCCTGATGCATCGCAGTAAACTACGTACCCTACTCCCTCCTCAGGAAACCTCAGGATAGGTGCGCAGGTCAATCTCTGTCTCAGCTCCTGAAAGCTCTGCTGACATCTGTCAGACCACACGAAGGGTTTCCCCTTCTTCGTCAAAGCTTTGAGTGATGCCGCAACTCTAGAGAAGTCTGGCATGAATCTACGATAGTATCCAGCTAGTCCCAAGAAACTCCGAACCTTAGTCACGCTTCTGGGTGGCTCCCATGCTAACACAGCCTCAATCTTCACGGGATCCACTGCAACTCCCGCCTCAGAGATAACGTGTCCCAAGAAGTGGACCTCACGTATCCAGAACTGGCACTTCGAGAGCTTACCAAAAAGCTGGTGCTCTCGGAGTGTGTCTAGTACAACTCACAAGTGATAGGCGTGCTCCTCCTCTGTCGTAGAGTAAATCAGAATGTCGTCGATGAAGACCACGACAAACCGATCGAGGTATGGATGAAAGATCCTGTTCATGAGAGCCATGAACACTGCTGGAGCATTGGTTACACCGAAAGGCATAACCAAGAACTCATAGTGGCCATACCGACATCTGAAGGCTGTCTTCTGCACATCCTCGTCTCTGACTCTGAGCTGATGATAGCCTGACCTGAGGTCTATCTTCGAGAACCACCGTGCTCCCTTGACCTGATCAAAGAGGTCATCAATCCTCGGTAGCGGATACTTGTTCCTCACTGTCACCTGGTTCAGGCGACGATAGTCAACACAAAGTCGCAAGCTTCCGTCCGCCTTCTTGGCGAACAAAATCGGGGAAGCCCAGGGTGAAACACTGGGTCAGATGAACCCCTTGCCCTGCAAGTCCTCCAACTGTACCCGTAGCTCTCGAAGCTCGGCGGGGGCCATCCGATATGCTGGAGTGGATATCGGGGCTGTCCCGGGGTACAATTCAATATAAAAGTCTACCTCTCTACGAGGAGGTAGTCCTGGAACGTCGTCGGGAAAAACATCCGCAAACTGATCCACCACTGCAGGAAAACCAGGACTCCGCACGTCAACTGCTCCAAGGATGAGGCTAGCCAACTGATGAGTGATGGGCTGTCCTCTCCTCCGCGGAAGTCCATCCTGTGCTGCTAAGGATCCCTTCTCGCCGGTGAAGGTGAACCTGCTCCCGTCGGTGCGTACACATCACACCTTGCGCCTAAAACAGTCAATCTGTGCATGGACCGTAGATAGCCAATCCATGCCCAAGATGACGTCGTAAGGCCTCGACGCTGCTACAAGAAGATCCCAACCGAAGCTCTCGCCTCCTAGAGTAAGCTCACACTGCCGGCACCAGTGCGTAATCGTCGAGTCTGCTCCCGTAGGAGTCTCTAGCCGTAAGGATCGAGCCAACGGCTCTGTCAGAATCTCCGAGCTCCGAACAAGGGCAGCGGCTATGAAAGAGTGACTCGCTCCTGTGTCTATAAGAACTGCAACAAGGGTGGAATAGACACAGATAGTACCTCGAATCATCTCGGGTGCGCCGTGGTCGTAGGCCTCTGCTGCCTGGAGCTGTGCCTGTCTCTGCCCTCCAGCTCCCTGTGGTCGGGGTGGACCTCCTGGTGGTGGTGGTGGCAGAGCCTCAAAGCGTCGCCCACCACCGGCTGCTCGTCCAGCTCCTCTGGCTCGTCTGCCTCCTCCCTGCGGACCGCCACGGTCGACCCTCTGCCTCTGCCTCGGTGGTCCCTCAACCGTCTGCTCCTCCTCGGCACGGCGGGTCGGGCAGTCACGAGCCATGTGGCCCTGCCCGCCGCACGAGTAGCACTGTCTGCCTCTCGAAAGACTGGCTCTGCGCTGTGTGCCCCGCACTGCTGAGCCTGTGTCCTGAGGTTGTCTGCCCGAAGGTCTGGTCTGTCTGGACCCCTGAGTCATCCGTCGACTGCCTGCTGCAGATGACTCTGCCACGTGCCGCCCTGCGGTGGGTCGCTGTGCTGGTGTAGACTCAGCAAGGAAGCTCTCGATCAGGAGGGCCCGCTCCAGTACTCCTGTCTGAGTCGGTATGCTGAGGGAGATCAGCGATGCCCTGATCTCGTGTCTCAAACCCTGCTCGAAGGTCCGGGCCCGGAAGAATGGGTCTCGTACCATGTCGGTCGAGTAGCGCGAGAGATCGGTAAATCTCGCCGAGTACTGAGCGACTGTCATGCTGCCCTGCCGCAGCTGAAGAAGCTCCTGAATGCACACCGCACGAAGGGTGGTTGGGACGAACTCCGAGCGGAAGAGGCTCTCAAAGTCCGTCCAAAGTAGAGATGCCTCATCGTGCACCTGGAGCATCAAGCTCCACCATCGTCCTGCTGCTGCGTGTAGTAGGCTCGCAGCGAGGATCACCATGAGGTCTGCTGGTGTCCTCACTAGCCTAAACACTCGTACCACTGCCTCCAGCCAGTCCTCTGCTGCCTGGGGATCCGTCTCCCCGCGAAACCTGGGCGGTCGCTGGCGCTGAAACTCATGCAGTGCGCTGAGGCGACGTGCATCGTCAGCGGCTGCTGCTGGAAGCATCGGGGGCTCGGCGGGTAGAGCTACCGCCGGTGCCACTACTGACAAAGGGCCCTGCACCGAGGCCTCGTCGCTCGGTGGGCTGTCGTCACGCTCGACTCTCGGAACCCTAGCTGGCTGCCGTCGTGGGGCCATCCTGAAAGAAAACAGGTGCGCCACGGTCAGAACAGTATACCAGGTGAGCTGATATAAGTAATCACAAAGAAAACTTTGAAACACACACGCAATCAATGTTTTCGTGCATTAAGTCGGAAATCAGAAGTCAGGGTCCTGGTGTACGGATACGTCGGCCGCCGCACCAACACTGGACTCCCTGGACTGATAACCATACTCAATACGCTAAACTTTATTGCTCCACATAGAAAAGATCAGAGTTCGCAGTAGAACCGAACTCCTCTGATACCAATTTGTCACAACCCGCCCTCGGGGTCCGTGCCGTGACTACCCCAAGCCCGCCTTCCATAGGCCAGGGCTGGCGACTAGCACCAAGGCATAAATCCCGGTAAAAAGGGAAGGCATTTCCTTTGTAAAGTAAACAAACATCACAGAGAAAGCAAGCGGAAAGTAAACACTAAACAAAAGCAGAGTACAACTGAAAGTGCGGGAAAGTAAATGGGCCAGTATACAAACCCAAACTAAAAGTAAAGTACAACTCGAAAGGGAAAACAGCAACTGAAAAGTAAAAGCCGCTACACCGAGCTGTCCACTGGAAATCCCACCTGAAAGGTGGGTACAGATAGCTCCACTGCTCCACGGGTCCCGCCGTCCGCTCCGAGCACGTCCCGCCCAGTGGTCCACCTCCGGGTACCGTCCCGCTCTGCAAGCCTCAGCTAAGGTCAACGATGTCCGTCGTCTGCAACCAACACAACGTAGTGCGGGCAAAGCCCGTGCAGGGGTGAGTATAAGCTACTCAGTAGAGACCCCGAGACCCCTGAAAGTCTCTAAAAATCCACAAAGGATAAACCACGAAGAAAGGTACAATCACGAAGTAACAACCGACACTTCTTAGGTATATGCCCATACATATACCTAAGTCATCAATTTCAAATACGCTCCAACCTCCGAGCCCAAGTACAACTCAGTCCACACAGGAAAGTAAACGTATTCCACACAGGAAAGCAAAACGTAATCCATAGAGGAAAGCAACAGGATTCAGCTCACACAGGTATACATCTTCAAAGGACGATAAAGATGATCTCTGATTCATCTAAGTCGTCGGACCCACGAAGGATCGATAGGTAACTAACCCCCGCAAAAGACCCACACAGGATCGGGCCCACGTAGGACCTGTAGGCGCTGGTTCACACAGGACCGCTGAGCGCAAAGACCCACACAGGATCGGACCCACACAGGATCGGGCCCACACAGGACCTGTAGCACTGATCCACGTAGGATCGCTGAGTGTTGTAGTCGTCGTCGTCGAATCCACACAGGATCTATGTACTGTCGTCGTCGCAGTCACAGTAGCAGTAGCAGTAGCAGTCACAGTAACAGTCGCAGCCAGCACTAGGGTTCCCGCACACAGCAAGCTCGTTCGGAGGGTCCGCTCCACGAGCCGAGAGGCTGATACATCAACTGTCACAAAGTCCAGAGTTGATCTATCCAAAAGTTCCGTATCTTCAACAGGAACTCAACGCAACAGACGGCGCGTCGATCGGACGCCCGGTCTGAGAGTTATTGGCATTTTCGTCCCCGGGGCCCGGTTGGTTTTTAAGGCAAAACCAACCCGACCGTACTCCACCTGCGTCCAAACCTCGGGCGGAGTATGCCAAAAGATCCGTCTCACTAAGAGGAACACAACACAGCTGACGGCACGTCAATCGGACGTCCCTAGCTCAAGATATGAGCGTTTCCGCTCCGAAGGCCCGGTTGGTTTCGTGAACGAACCAACCCGGCCGAACTCAAAGTAATCCGAAACCTTGAGTGCGATATACCGAAACGATCGTCTCGATCCAAGGATCGTGTTGCCGTAGACGGTTCGTCGATCGGAGGTACGTGGCTCATGTTATGGCCAAAAGACCGAAACTGATTCGAAACGGGGGGTCCGGGTCCGGGCCGACCCGGCCCGACCCCCCCTGGGTCGGCCCGAACCGGTTCGACCCGACCCGGGTCCGACCCGGCCCGGCCGGCCGGCCGGCCGGCGGCGCGGTGGCGCGGCGGCCTGGCGCCGCATGGAAGCGGCACGCGGGGGGAATCAATCCCCCGCTTGATTGATGAGGCGGCGCGGCTATATGCCGCGCCCTTTGAAAAAAAAACGGCCCCCACGTGGGGGCCGGCTTGAAGAAAAACCGGGGGGCCTCCTGCCCCCCCTCAAGGGAACCGCCCTCCTCTTAAATGAGGAGGGTTTTAATGCTGGCCGGGGGAATTTATTTCCCCCGGCCTTTGACCTTCCGGCCGGCCAACTGCCGGCCGGTTTTCTCCAACGGGACCGGAAAAATCCGGTCCCCTTTTCGGCTTCCGACGCCGGCGGCCCGGCCGCCGGTCTTCTCGTTCCGCCGCGGCCCGGAACCGGCCGCGGTGTTCGTCGTCCGGCGCGGTGCGACGGCACCGCGCCCCTCCGCCGCGCCTTTGATTTCCTTCAACGCGGCGCGACGGCGTCGCGTTCTTGATGATTCTTCCACGCCGCGCGCGCGACGGCGTCGCGTAATAAGATTTGGGCGAATATCCACGTGGTGCGACGGCACCACGCCACTTTGATTCATCCGCAAAATTAAACACCAAGAACGAAGGAGGGGGTTCGGCCGTGTTCATGCGGTCTGGCCCCCTCACGTTAAAACACAACTTAAATATTCAATCCTCACGTTAGTCATGCGAACCACGAGCAAGAATAAAATAATTAAACAATAATCAACAACCCCTACCTTGGGTATAAGTTCGAAGATTTGTCAACGTCCCGCGGAAGACAACGTCGCGGAGGTCGGGCGTCGCGGTAGTCGTTCGTCAAATCCGTTGACGAAGAGATACGACCGAAGAGATACGTCGTTGGCGAATCTTCGTATGCCGACGAAGAAGGTCCGAGGAGGAAGCGACGTTCCCTCTCGTTGACACGGAAGACGAAGAGGAGAGGAGCGACGTTCTTCGTCGGAGCTTGAGCGTTCTTCGTCAAGTTGAGCATTCTTCGTCAAAGATTGAAGAAGGAAGAAAAAGCTCTCAAACCTCACAAGATGAATAAACAAAACTAACCAAATAAAATAAGGTTCCTCCTTATTTTATTTACCAAGCCAAGGAATTCAAAACTTCAAATTCAAAAACATAACACTTAATTAATTATACATGTCATGTGTAATTAATTAGATGTTAAGTTAACAAACTTTAAAGAGGGAGAGAGGGGAGTTTAAGGGGGAAGTTGAGAGGTTTAGGTTCGTGTGGGTCCCACCACACTTAATCCTCTCAAGGGAGGTTAAGTGGGTGTGGGTCCCACCCCTAACTCCCTTTGAGAGGAGTTAACCTACAAAAGTAAAATAAAAAGAATTCCACATTTTTTTATTCAACTTTTTATAATTCTCCCAAAAACTAACTTTCGTCCCGCAACAAACGCAACTTCCGAAAAGGTCTCTTTAAGCGAATATCGGCGCTGCGAGTTCATCGGTGCCCTCGGATTTCAATTCCGAGTACCGGATCAAAAGTTAGGAATTCCCGCTCGTTCGTTCACTGAACGTACCCGAGCCAAACTTCAAAAATTGATTCCGGGCACTCCGGGCCTCGGAATCATGTGCCGTCTGAAACAGCGCTCTTGTAAAATTCTAAAAAAAATTAAGAAAAAAAAAATTTCCTTGAATTTTACGGGTCTTTACAATTTGAGAGTATTTCCATGCATGAAATTACTAAAACCCAAATTCTTCGAAAAGAATGTTATATGGTTCACCCCGTTTTTGGGTTCCAGAATAACAATCATAGAAACATTCCACTTTATTTCTTTCATCTTCAGTAAGGTTGTCTTTTCCTGGCCACCAAGCCCACAAAAATTTGAAATAATGACAACAAACATTAATAGATAAGGTTGGTGGCCTTGCGGCCTAGAGAACAGAACTTTGAAAGTGGTTTGAGATCCGACATACCTCTCACCATAGACCGTTGGATGCACCCACTATCCGAAGAGGAGGGGGCCTAATGAACATCCTTAACCTTCCTTCTTGGAGTAGAAGGAAGGTCATTCAAAGGAACTTCGGGGGCCTCAAGAGCCGAAAAACTGTAGTTGGATACAATATCAACCTTGGAGAATGGCGATGCCACAAAACCTGGAAAAAAAGATTTAAGAACCCGAAGTTCCAGCGATGACTAAGTCGCACAGATCTCATCGACGACTCCCTTCGGGAACACTTTGTTCTGAAAGAAATTCACTGAAATAGGGGCATCCTAGGTAACCCTAGAAGGGGAGGTAAGCATCACGAGAGACCACGATATATGAGGGCCAGAGGATGGAACCTTATGACGAACCAAGCTTCCAATAGCAGGTAACAGCGGGAGAAAACATCCTAAAACTGATTCAAATGTGGCAGGCGACACAACGGTCGACTTGTTAGACGCATCAGGTAAGGCAGGCACATGATCCTCAGAAGAATAAATTGAAAAGGATGTGCCCGCCTTTTCCACGACTTCAACTCTAGCTACCAAAGCCCGTTTGACCACCATTGGAGGTGCTATCGACTGATTATCTGACCTAGAAGAAGCACCATATGGTTTCACCCTTCCCGTAGGATCCATAGAGGGAGATTACCACCAAACACTAAAGAAGACGAAGAATTCTCAACACCTTTAGGGGACACACCTAGGGGAGATGACTGAGCGACATCCATGGGAGGCACTATCACCATATTAGAATTCCTACATACATCAATCAAGTGGCCCTAGATATCGAAATAAACTCAAAATTTTGGGATTCTTTGGAAAAATACCCACTTCCACCATGAAAGAGAGGACCCATCCTCAACTAGAACACACAACAGAAGCTATGCGGACAGATCCACCTCAATGTACATCTGCGGACAAGCTGCATTTTGAAGACTTCAAGTAGCATCTTACATATATAAAAATGTCCCCAGCGTATTATTGATAGACTGAAGAATGGATGGATTATTCAAGGGTCGAGGGAGACTCGGAAGGTGGATCCAAACAACAGCCTTACAAGAATATTTTCTATAGTGAGTGTCACAGGACCATCTGAAGAGGGATAACTACCAAGACCTACAATTAAGATCCTCGCATGGCCAAGATTTAACAAAATCCTTTGGGTAAATCTATTCAATTTTTTAAGAATAAATATGGATCAATGTGACTCTACATTAGTTAACAAGAACTTAACAAGATCATTATCAATAATAAGTGTCCTCTGTCCTTGATTGATTATATGTATAATCAACTACATGATGTTTAATACTTTTAAAAAATCTATCTTAATTTTGGATATCATCAATTGTGGATTAAAAAGGATGATATAACCAAGACAACTTTCCATAAAAGTTATAGACACTATGATTTTATAGAGATTCCATTTGGTTTTACTAATTCCAAAAAAAATCATCATGTGTTTAATGAATAGAGTCTTTAGATATTACCTTGATTGATTTTTGGTAGTATTTATAGATGATATTATTATTTATTAAAAGAGTAAGTAATATCATAAAGATAATTTTTTAATTGTACTGAATACCCTACATAAGCATAATCTTTTTGAAAAAATCAGCAACATTGAAGTTTGGCTTTTAGAGTTTCATTTATGGGTTATATAATCTCATGTGAGGGTGTATCAATAGATCCTTCAAAGAAATAAGTTATTGAGCATTGGGTCACACCAACCACTATGAATGAGATCCATAATTTTCTTGGATTGGCTGGATATTATCTATATTTTTTAGATAGTTTTTCCTAGATATCAAATCCAATCACCAATTTAACTCATAAGGGATCTAAGATCCTTTAAATGGATGAATGTGAGGAGTGATGTAAGGAACTGAAAACAAGGCTAGTCAACACACCTGTGCAGACACTAACCTGTAGTGAATAAGGGTTTGTAATCTATAGTTATGCATAAAATAAGGAATTAGAATGTTTCCTTGGGAAGAATGATATTTTTAAAGCATATTCCTCACAAAAATTTAAGGTCTATGACCAAAATTACCCAACTTATGATTTGAAATTAGCTATGGTAATTTTTTCATAAAAGATAAGGAGGCATTATCTATATGGAGAAAGGTGTGACATATATACTGATAAAAAACTTTAATGTATCTCTTCACACAAAAATATCTAAATATAATCCCAAGAATATGGTTTTAATTGATTAAAGATTATAATTTGTCAATACATTCCCACCCCGGGAAAGCAAACAAGTTGAAAGATGCTCTTAATTGGAAGGGTTGGGCTATCTAATCTATGATGGGGATCACAAAAGATCTGATATTTCTGGACTTCCAGAGGATGGATCTTGAAATCTTAAAGTAAGGGTAAAATATTATCTAGATCAAATGAGTGTTCAACAATATATTCAAGTGAATATTAAATAGGTGTAGAAGGAATATGTAGAGCTATAAATTAATGTGAGAAATGTTCCTGAGTTCAACCATTATTGTGATGGAATAAAAAGGTTCAGAACATGTGTATATGTCCCTTTGTAATAGATTTAATGGAGGATATGATGGGTGAAGCTCACAGTTCTTTACTCTCTATTCATCATGGAAGTACAAAGATGTATAGCTATTTGAAAGAGTATTTCTTGTGGGATGACATAAAGAGAGATATTGAAGAGTATGTTTCTTGTTTCTTGGTATGTCTGCAAGTTAATGCTGAGAGACATAAGTATAAGGGTTTTTTTACAACCATTGCCTATTCCAAAATATAAATGAGAAAACATCACCATGTACTTTGTCGTCGGGTTTCATAAAACATCTAAAGGTAGTAATGGTATTTGGGTTGTAGTCAATTTCAATACAAAGTCAGCACACCTTATTACCATTAGATAGAGTTTATATCTTAATAAAAATACACAATTATACATTAAGTAAGTTTTAATATTTCATTGGGTAACACTATCAATTATATCTGATTAGGATCAGAGGTTTACCTCAATGTTTTGGAGAAATCTTTAGTAATCTCTGGATACAAAGTTATGTTTCAGTATTACTTATTATCCTTAAAGAAATTATTATTTTGATAAGACTATTAAAACTCTAAAAGGAATTTTGAGATCTTTCTCAATGGATTTCAATGGTGGTTGGGATCAACACCTTCCTTTGGTGTAATTTTTCTCATACAATAGCTTTCACTTCAACAATCATATGGATCCTTATAAAGATCTCTATGGTTTGAAGTGTATAACTCCAACATACTAGAATGAAGTTAGATAAATAGATCTATTGGGACCTGATCTATATGAGGAAATGGTATAGATGGTTAGATTCATTCAACATCACATAATAGCATCTTAGATTTAATAAAAAATTTATGTTGAAAATATTCAGAAATATATGTAGTTTGAATTTGGTGATAAGGTATTCCTTTGAATATCTACCTAGAAGAGGGTGATGAGATTTATAAATAAGGGAAAGATGATCCCAAGTTATACTATTCATTTTTAAATTCATGATAATATTAGAATGAAATCTTATTGATTGACACTTCAAACAAATCTCTCTCAAGTTAATAACGTGTTCAATTTATTTAAAATGAGGAATTAATTATTTGATCCTTCATATGAACTGAACTCAAAGGTCATAATTCTAGAGTAAGATATTTATTATAAATAAAAACTATTATATATTCTGGATTTTAGATAAAACGTTTTAAAAAACAAGACCACTCACCTAGTCACAATTTTATGGTCAAACCACCAATTTGAGGAAGTTATGTGGGAAATAGGGGATGTGATGTGGTAGAAGTATTCTCATCCATTTGTATCAGAGTAAAAATTTTAGAGGTATAGATTAATTTTTTATGGGGGTATAATATAAAACCCCTATATTTTTATGCAATATTTCTTTTAAAATAATTTTATGTATTCGATAGCTTTCATTATACACAACACTGAGTTTAAATGAACCACAATATACTATTAAAGTATTATTATTTGAAAATGACAGTTATCACCTAGATTTTGAATTTGTGGGTATGAATAGGAATGAATAAATTATGAAAAATTTATGGTTATATATGTATAAAATTAATTCATTGGTTATCAAGTGGTTATAAATGAAAACATAAAAAAATCATTTCAAAGAAAAAAATATATTTTTCTGAAAAATGTTTTTATGCACGTAATTTATTTTTATCTTGATAGATTAAATTAACCCCAAATGGAGAATTAATTGAATTAAAATTATATATTATTTACTACATCAAATTTTTTAGACAATCAAAAAATATTTTTCTAATAATTGGATAAGAATAAATCCAGTTTTATACTTAATTGTTTTATTTAAAAAAACAATTTCTATTACATTTTTCACACTTAATTTAAAAGTAATTTCTTCAATTTATTAATATTGAATTATATAAAATTATTTTTTAATTTTTAATTAGGAGGTTCAAATTTTGTAAATAGGCCAATAATTTTTTTTCAATTTGTATAATAGTCGCGGTAAAATTTATCACCTCAGTAAAGGGTAAATCAGGTTAATCATGATCAAAAATAAGTTACAAGGCCCTAATTATTCATCCAAATTAATTTTGGATGAAATTAATTATACCCTTAAAACCTTAGGTTTGGTATTGATTTTTTTAATGAACACTTCTCCCTGATAATGACTTATAAATTATTTATATCAACGAAAGTTACAAAATGTCAATCTCTTTGTTTTTTATATTTCTTATGTCTCCACATGTGGAAAAAAGTAATTTATGACTCAATTTAATTTTATATTTGATATTAATAAAATTATTTTTATTATAGAAATCTATTTTAAATTTTTAGTAATTATATAATGACTGTAATTTCTTATGCAACATTGATGTAGTATTTCTCCATTTGATCAAAATATATAATCAGTGGTTTTAAAAATATTAAGAGTGATATAAAGATTTAACTTTAACCAATAACCTTATATATATATATATGAAATATTATAATGGTTTGAAATAATTAGATTCTAATTCTCCCATTTTGATGTATTTATAAATAAATTAAGGGTGTAGTGTCAAAGTTGACAATAATGATATTTTATCAAAATAATATTTTATTAAATTATTTTAAATCCATAAAAAATTTAAATAATACAAAGTGGTTATTATATGGTCTTAAATGTCAGGAATTTTCTATTTATGGTCCAATTTTCATCTTATAAGTAAAAAATTCCAAACATTATTGTTAAAAAATTTGTTACCATTGTTAAAATAAAAATAGATTAACTAATGTTAAATCAAAATGATAAGGTTTAAAATTACTCCAAAACCTGTCTAAATTATATTGGTTGATGATATTATAACCCTATACTACCTTAGATTCAAATCCATATCCATTTTGAAGAATTTTTCTTGAGAATAAATTTATTATAATTTAATATTTTGAGAAATTCCCAAAGTGCCCCTAAACTCAATTATAAATGCGCACCTCCTCCCTCACATCTTCACACCAATTAGAGAATTATAGATTAATCAAAATCTATAAAATTTAAATTCTAAAATTCCCTATACACATTTTATAGTTTCCTTAATTAAAAAAAGTCTAACCCTAGAACCCTTTAAAGGATATCTAATGGATTAGTTCCAAAGAAGAGGTAATCACCCTTACTGATCACTTTCTTGCATACTCTTATTTACCTCCTATAAATACATAGAATTTATCATAAAATAATAAATTAAGTATTATAAATATTCATAAGGGTTATTATAATTATGAAAATATCATTATACACATTTTTTCCATGAAACAATAAGTGAAAGTATCACTCATGCATACATACGGCTTACTGTCTCCACGTGGCGATGCAATTCATTTTTCATCAACATATTTTAAGGATGGGTGATGTGATTGTTTGAAGTTAGTATATTATATTTATTACATAATTATACTTCTTGAATTAAAATATCACATCTACCTACTAACCATCCAATCCTTTGATAAATGATAATGTCACATGTGTATACGTGTGGACTACCACCTCTATGAAGTGATATGATACGTTTTTAAATTTTTATTTTACATGGGTGGAAATGAGTATTAATGTGATGAATATATATTATATATATTATATAATTATGATATTTTATAGTTTTATTAGTATTTACCTATATTTAATTCAGTAAATTTAACAATTAAAACAACGTTCATGCGTAAGTATGACCTACCATCTCCACGAAGGGTGTAATTCATTTTTCTATCTCTATATTTTTTGGATGATGATAAATATATATATATATATATAATGAATATATATGGTATTTATATCATGATAAATATTCTAGATATTGTGGAACCAAGATAAAATACAAGGATCAAAACTACTAAACTGATATACTCGGGATAAATAAAATTGTTAACACCTAGAAATAACAACCTTAATAAGGAATTATTGACAAAATGGTGTTTAAAGGTTATAATGGTATCATATTTGATATTATAATTATGAATATGAATCTAGTGTATAATTATAATAAATCTAAATTTATTATACATTAGTTTATATTTCTTTCAAAGCAATCAGAACTAGTGGTTACGGTTTATTTCACAATCTCAAAAATATTTGGGATTAGTTATGTTTAAGTCTCCACTTTGGAATATTTATCTTCTATATTCATGTTTTCTAAAAATATTTAAAAATTTTATTTTAACATATTTCTATTATTTCTTAAATTCATGTGTACCCATGTTTAACTTTTTACAACATGGTTATAAGGGAATCTTTTTTTCATTTTCTAAATGAGGAACTTTTTGACTTTTACAAAAACTAATATGGAAAGAATGATTTTTACTTATATAGCATGACTGAAATTTCCTGGAATTATGAATAAATTTTTCATTCAATCATTCATTAAAAATTTATATTGTTTTATTTAAATAATCTTTTTTTCCTTTTATTTTTTCAATTTTTTAAAAAGAAATGATTTAAAAATGGAAAGGTTATTTTCCTCAAAATTTATTCCAAGTGATATTTCAAAATCAATTTCCACCTAAGATGAAATTATTTTATGTTACTTATGCTTTACAGAGGATATTATCCAAGTATAAAATATTTATTATTTATCTGGATGTTTTACATTTATAATGAAAGGATGGATTATTTATGAAACACTTTTCTTTTCCAGGAATTATCTTATGATGAAATGTTAATGAAACCCATTTATTTTACATGGGTTATGCTATGATGAAATTTTTATAAAACCAATTTATTTTCATGGGTTATAATATGATAAATTATTTATGATATTATGAAACACATATATATGATTTTCATTATGTGATGGGTTGGACCTATACCTCCATCCAATTCATTGGTTAAAGATTGATATATCATGAGATAAATAAGACTAGAATGGGGAGTGAACCCAGTTCAGCAAGGGACACTTATCCACTAAGATAGTATTGGGATTGAACCTTTGATACTATGATTTTTTTGGGGATTGAACCCATTTAACCATGATATCCTTGGTAATGTGTCTTTATAACTAAGGAAATGATTTTATATGTTTATGTGTATGACACAATTCAATGTCTTATGCCTATACTATAGTATCATGGTTCAGGTTTATTGATTCCATTATGATTCAGGTCTTATGAACTAACAATATTTATTCCATGACTTAAGATTATGATATTTGGTATACAATGTATGGTTTTAAAATGTTAAGATCATGTTCTTATACCCTTATATGTATGTAATTCTTATACGATCGTTGATATCTCCCTTGTTTACCCTTACTGAGCATAAGAGTTCACCCTTTTCTTATGTTTCCTTTCCCTAAGTTGTAAAGAAAGGTATGAAGTATTATATGAATATGAATGGTGCTAGTAATGAATAAATAATTGGTAGATGATTCAGATATTTTACGAACTAGGTGTTTATGTTTCTATGTTTCCAAAGTCACTAGACCTAAAATATTCTAGTGTGGATCAAAATGTTATGTAATGAATATTCTCTATTAAGATATAATATCTATGTATTAAGATTTTTGGTCACTATAACCCTTCTCATCAAATTTCTTTCAAAAAAAATTTAGTTCTTATTTTTTCTTTTAAAATCATAAAGTCAAAACCAAACCCTATTTTTAACTAATCAATAAGTAGAAAAAATAATTGTGAAATCCTCCTTAAGAGAAATATTAAGTTACCAATAATATTACATTTAACAAAATAGAAATAAAATATTTTTTCACACCCCCTAAAATGTGTACATCATGATCCCTATGAAATATAAACACCACCAACATGAAACTCCCCTCAATTGATGAACAATAAATCATATCCAATGCTCTTTCCTAAAATATATTAGACTAAAAGTGATCTATAAATCCCCATATTGGTGCTCTATAATCTTATTAGAAATAACCACCTTATATTTGTTGCGATTCGATGATAAAATTCACCCAGAATCTTCCTATAGGGATCATCAACTTCTATTGAGCCAACCCTCCTCTCGCCAACTAGATCATCCTATTTCACCTTATATATCCAAACCAATATCAAATGAAGACTACCATCCCTATATATAAAAAAATAAAGAAAACTCTTAATCCGGAGAACATATAATTCATTAAATATCATTTATCTCAATTAATTTTATTCTCCTAACAATCACCTCGACTAAAAAAATAACAATCAAGCATGATTCATGTACCACTCATAAGACTCTACTCTAAAATTGATTTCATCTTTCCATGAATTTTTAGTAAGGTAATGGTATGTTCATTTTATCACAGGGGGCTTAATTTTTTATTTCCAAACATTTTAATCTTTCTGTATCACATTCTATTTTTGACTGATACTATTTCCCTAAAAACCCATGTGGTCACACTAGTATCAAACTCTCATCTCCACCATAACTTTCATTCATATATTTGAGACCTATCTATCATGATTGGCACCCAATGAACCCCTCTTGTGATAAATATAAATAGGAGTGTGACCCCTGAATCCTACCTCCAATAGGCCATGGGTTGGAGACTTGCATCGAGGGTATAAAACACACAAGTGGGAGGAATTACCCGTATAATCCCAATAATATAAGATAAACCACAAATATAATCCATGAAATATAAGATCAAACATAATACATAGTACATGTAAATAGTATACCTATATAAGGCCTCCAAAATAAAATTCCAAACAATAACTCCTATGAAAGCACCAACTACACTAACCAACAACCACAATGAGCTAGTACGTCCCAAAATGATCACTAATTCTTTCATAGAAACATATAAATAGATTTATATATAAGGGTGCGTATAAAAGTATACCCAGTATGATCCTCCCCAAAACATCTTATGTAAATTTGGATGAATCATAATAATGTCATAGTGAATAAATAACAAAACTAACTTGCACCTACATTTGGGAAACTATTACCAAACCCCATAAAGTATTTTTCATTCAATATATCATCAAGAGAAATATCATAATAACAAATGATCATATATCAAAAATTTAACCTATATCTAATTCCCCACTAACATGGTCACTCTCCCACCCCTAACCACATATGTATTGTTCTAAAATCCCTCCCATATCCAAACATCCTCATAACCGTGTTTCATTTCATATATATAACCACACATCCACAACCAAATACCTCATCATAACCTCATAACCACATGTTATATTATAAGAACATTTGGGTATCATGAATATGATGGAAATCAACCTCATTCCCTCCTCCTACCATGCACGACCTCCATCGTATATCACAACTATTATCTCATCATCATCGTATCATATGAACTCTAATAGTATTCTATTATATCCCATGAATCATAACCTTAGGCTATTAAATCCTATTCTATATCTAATGGTTGAGTGAGGAAGAAGAATAATTCAGCTATATGTTCCCTCTAGAACCTGGATATTGTGGAAGACATTGTGAACCCATGACCATATATAGGAAATAGCCATGTTACTTTACTTAGGTGGTGGGGAATATAAGATCAAAAGAAAATATAATGAATATCATATAGTCACATAATCCCAATCAAAGGGTTCACACCACACATATACAACCATCACCTATAACAGTCATCACATCATTTATACCACACTATAACAACTTCCACCATCACTATACCACAAATGTGGCCCACCTCTACACACAAGACATCTGAAACAACAATATTAATTACTAATTTGATCACACCATTAATTAAATTATAGTTTTATCATTTACTAACATAATTACATTCATTATATAGTTAATTATCAGTATATAATGTGAAACTATTCAATAAACCACTTATCACTTTAGTCCATTTGTTAATCATTAATCAAATTTAGTCCAGAAATATTATTTCATCATTTAGATTTATTACATCAAAGATTAATTACCATCCATTAACCCAACATTTATCAATTCCATTCTATTACCCATTATAATTTCCATTAATTCAAGCCACATTCTAAGACACTTGCCAACTCTAATATAACTCCATGATAACCAAACCCATCTCCACATAGTCTTAAATATAAAACATACTAAAAACCAATATAGTATCCCCAAAAAAATTTATTTTCCACCCAAATAACCATGCCACCATAATCATGATTTCAAAAAATATCATCTATCACTACTATGTCAACAACCACAAACAATCCTCCCAAAAAACAACAAAAACCATCCATAACACTTATAATCATATCATGAAGACCACATATATAGAAAAAAAATAAAGTAAAACACTATATAAATACACATTATATTACTTTTCATAAAAATTCTGGTTAAAGCATAATTTCATGTTCGACACCAAAACATCAATTCCATATTTCAATTACACCAATTAAATTCTAGATTTAAGTGACTAACCCATTATCAAATATGATTCCAATAAATAAATAGTATTAAATAATTTATATCACAATAATACACATAAATCCTTTGGCAACAACATCAACAGAATCTCTAATATATAAACAATATCATGGAATTTCATAAATCACATGTGAATAATCCCCTCCCCTTCAATTTTATTTATTCAATATCGGTATATTTTTAGGTTCATATATACCATCCACCCAAATAAAATAAAATAATGTTAATTCTATGAATTTCACATAAATAATAAAATTTAGGTCTTCAATTTCCTACCTCAACCAAAGTTTTAATAATCACTATATGAGATAAAGTAAAAAATTAAATCAGTTTCCATCCAACACATGAGGATCGACCATAGATCATGCACAAAACCATTTACCATAAAAACAATAATACAACAACACAAAAACTAAATCAACACCACTATCACAGCCTCCCTAAATATAAAGTACAAGAAAAACAATTAAGGATAATAGAATCATAATTCACCTTGTAACAAAAATATTTGATCTCTTAAATTTGATGATTAAAACAAACCAATAGATGGCTAAAGTTATCCTAATACACAAATATGGATTCCTAGTATTTTAAATAAGTCATATCAATAAGTTATAATTCAATATAGGACCCTAATTTACAATCACTCCAGAATATTAATGAATAATGATATAAGAGGTTATGATCATACTTTAAAGATTCTAAATAGATCTTAGATTAAAAAATTACAGTGAAAACTCTCTTTATCTCCCTATAATATCATGTTAAAAATCATCTTAAATCAATGTGTCTAAATAATTCCATGGTGAAACACCATCACTATGATGCAATGATGTAAAAATAGGAAGAACCATGAAATAAACCTATAAAGACTCCACATCACAATGGGAATATCCATGCCTCAGTTTCACTCACATGATATTGACTAGTAACTCACATAATATAAACCTCCAAGACACAAATTGACAACCAACTAACATAATATAAACTCAAAAAACCCTGATACTATCATGTCACAACCATACCTCATCACAACGCAACCAAATTTCCACCTTGAAAATTAAATTTTGCTCTATGGTGTCGGATAAAGGAGTGAAAAATCAAAAAAAATTACTAATGTGAGTTTCCAAATAATTAATTCTTTCTATGAAAAAAATTAACAAAGTTGTTGCATGAATATATTATTCACTTAAGTGATAAGGGGTTGAATTTCCTTACTACTAATAAGATTTTTAAGATCATAAACATGGATAAATAACAAGTGAATAATTAATCCTTATAAAGAAGAAGTAGGTGTCATTATGATTATAAGGGAAGGTTCCCATGGGACATAATTTAATGCAGGTTCATATAGAAATATGGTGGCTAGATCTGGTTTATTCTCATAGAAGTTCACCATACTATATTACCTTTATTAATGATATGACATGGAATGTGTGGGTGTCCTTTCTCAGGAACAAGTAAAAAAATTTCATAACCTTCATTCAATGGATAAAAATGGTGGAAAAAGATAGAATTTGTTAACTAAAATGTTTGGGGACTGAAAATAGTGGGAAAAATAAAAGTAAGTAATTAATGAGGTTTTATAAGAAAAAGTCATATGATTTGGGAAGGCCGCACCAATAACTATAAAAAAATTGATTCATGGAGATTATGAATATTATTTTTTTGGAGAAGGAAATGATAATGGGGATTAATGTTGTTTTCCTAAAGTAATTTTGGGAGATGGACTTGAGTTATTGTAACTACTTAGTGAATAAATGTCCTTATTTTCTATTGAGATAGGATCCTATGCAATCATAATAGTTTTTAAATAATATAGAAATTTCCTATATCAAAGTCATTACTTAACTCAACTTAATCCATGTTGATAAAAAATAAATAGATAAGTTAGATTCTAAGTCCTAAGAATGATTCCTTATAGGTAATAGTGATGAAGATGTTAGATTTAAACTCTATGATAACAACTTAGATACGGTTTTTAGAAATTGAAATGTAATCTTCAATGAAGAAATATTCTAGAAATATAAAATCCAATTAGAAGTTATAGAAGTTATAACAGTCATCAAAATATAATGCTCATATAAATGGAAGTATGAATGTATGGATTTTCTGGAAAATTGAAATAGTGTTCCAGTTTCAAAAACACTAGACTGTCTAGAAGAATTTTTGGATATACGTCATGTTTTTATGGTGTTTCTTTTGCTATAAGTAGTGTAGAGTTTAGTGAATATGGATTGTCTAGAGAGATCATCATAAGGTGATGTTTTTTAAGTAGTCATTATAGAATGACCAAAGATGAAGAGTCACTTGTGGAAGTATAATAGGATTTGGCACTAGGTGTAGAGATACAAAATGTATTTTTATTATTGGATTTTCATAGATAGTGGATAACCTAAAATTCAAAAAGTGGCTACAAATATAAGTGAATAAATTTAGTTTGAGTTATCAATGAGGTATGAAATGGGTTCCTTATATATTTATTGGTAATGTGATCTAATAAAAACACATACCGGTAGGATATTACTTCAGAATAAATAGTTTGTTTGGATAAAGAATGAAATTTTTCATATAAATAAGTACAAGGTGAGGATTATTGAGAAGTGTTTTCAAAAAACTGATAGTTTATATTTTTACATGATCATTTCTAGTTTGGTTAAACACCCAACTATTTGCATGTTACTCTAAATTTTTTCCATGGAAGTATTGCATCTAGAGTAGTTAAATATTAAAACCTCATTTCTCCATGGATACTTGGACGAGGTTATTTTCTTAGATAAGATAATGGTTTTTTGTATAAAAAAACAATGATCTTGTGTGCTAAATAAATCAAAGCCTTTATGGGTTTAATCAAGAACCAAGTTAGTGGAATCAAAATTTCAACTCCTTTATGGTGGTATAAAATTTCCTCTAGATTAATTTATATCATTTTTATTACCAAAAGGTTTTTTATGATGGGATCATTATCAAATTACTTCTCTATGTGGATGAAATGATCATTTCAAGATTAATAAAAAAAGAATCGATCATCTGGAGGATGAACTATCTGAATGTTTTATGATGAAGCAAATTTGTCTAGAAAATGTATTTTGGTGATAGATATTATAAAATAATTAATGTTCATGACATTCTAATCAACTCAAAATGGATTCAAATAAAAGGTGGTGAAAATATTTGGAATTAGTGTGGTGAAATTGGTTACCACTCCCTTGTTCAACCACTTTAAACTATGTATAGAGGCGTAAACTAGAATAGAATATGAGGCTAAGTACATAGGAAAAGGTCTTTTTCAATGGTAATCATAAGCTTTATGTGTGTTATAGTTTGTAAACATCTTGACATTGTGCATGTAGTTGGATTTTTTATTTGATTCATGGATAAAATCAAAAGAGACCATTGGGAACCAGTTTGGTAAATCCTTTGGTATCTCATATTTTTTGAAATTTGGTCTATCTATTTTAAAATTTTTGAAACATTTTAGGGGTTTATAGATTTGGAATTTTTGGATAGATCTAGAAACTTGAAGGACAAACACTGATGATGAGTTTACTTATAGAGGCACAATTATGAATTGTATGTTAAATATTTAATTAGTAGCGTCCCTTTAAATAATGGAGGTGGAGTAAAATTGTCTTATAGAAGCTAGTTTGGAGTTGATTTAGCTAAAGGGGTTGTTAGAGGATCTTGAAATTAGTTACATTGGTGGGATTCTATTTTGTGATTCACAATTTTAAATTCACTTAGAAAAAAAATTGACATTTCATTCTTGGATAATGTATATTCAGTTAAGCTATAATTTCATTTGGAAGTTACTGGAGGTGAAATTAAACGATCTATATATAGGTGATGGAGTACATAATTTGTTAGATATGATGACCAAAGTTGTACTCTAGGATATATCGGGGCAGTGCTATGAATTAGTCCGGCTGGTATGGATGGAATTGTATTAGAGGAACCATGTGGTTAAAATGGAATATTGAGATAAAAAGTGATTTGTGGATACTTATAGTGGAATTTGGGGTGAATCTTGAAAATGATTCTCAAGGGGGTGACTGTTAGGTTCAGCTGTGTGAAAACCATTTTCTTTCCATGTTTTTAAACTTTCTAAAATAGTGAATCAATATTTCCAATTATGAAACTAGTTGAACATAGTGGAATGGCATGACTAAGTTCCGGAAGTCTATAATTATAAACATAAAAGTAGGTAGAGAGAAAGAGATATTTGGTATTAGACTCTGAAAGGGTGTGAAGGATATGTTTGAATTACAGTGGAGGTTCAAAGGTGTTGTAAATTTAATCTAACAAGCTAGGTAATATTAATCTCATGTGAAGGATTTATAATCTCATACTATTCACTGGAAGGAGGATTTATGTCTTAGGATGCATTTGTAAAAGTGAATAAATTACCATCTAAAGGGTTTACTCATTCTAAAGATCGAAAGGTGGTGAAACTGGATGATTGGATGGTTGTGGTGGTATT
The DNA here is from genome assembly GCA_963277665.1 of Viscum album. Classification (NCBI taxonomy): domain Eukaryota; kingdom Viridiplantae; phylum Streptophyta; class Magnoliopsida; order Santalales; family Viscaceae; genus Viscum; species Viscum album. Next base: position 1,162,597,335 of record OY728126.1, read on the forward strand.
TTTCTATATATATAGTCAATATTCATTTTTATATGTACTTTTCATTATTTTAATAATCTTCCATTAATTAATAAAAGTTTATAGTGTCCCACCCATGGAGTAGGATATCATTCGAACAAAATAAAATAATTGTATTGTTCTTTGGTACTATTTCTTTCTATCACTACCTTTTAGAAGTTTTGGACTATTGTGTATATTGAATTATGGTTTTTGGTTGAGATTCTTTTTCTTACAAATTATATACACATCATGGATATGGTTTTATTCTATCTTGAATGTTATAAATCACTATTCCATGCTTGAAGTATCCAGAAGTTTCCTTCTGGTGATCAAGGGTTTCAAACCCAATATGAAATATGTGAAATTACAATTATTGGGTTTTTTGTGATTAACTCAGTCATTAGAGATCACCATGAACAAACTTCATTAGAATAAATAAAAATGTTTATTCTACCCTTGTACTTAATATTCATATTCAATCTATGTCATTTAAATAAGATGTATCTAGACCATATGATATATTATTTAAGAATATTTTTACGGAATTTAAAGGTTGTCATTATAGTGGTGAACTATTATAAAAAATTGACGTAATAAAAAATACAAATACATTATTACATTAATTTTATAAAAGAGAATAACCACTATGAGATAAATGTAAAATACATATAATTAATTATTTGTTAATCAAAAGTGTAACATTATTTGGTTTTAGGGAACAAACTCCAAAAAATCCTACTTAAACTATATCTAATGCTATCATTTCTTAGCTTGTTAACACTCATTTGATATTCATTCTTCTTCTGAGGTATGAATTTAGACTCTAATAATTCTATATTTAAATTTGTGGCTATAATTCTAAATACAAATTTTTCTCCTTGAGAAAAACATCATAAGATATGACATTTAAAAATATCTTCATATCGCTTCTTTAGTTTCATAAAGAACTATACAATTCTGAAAAACCTTCTCCAAACACAAATTTTAGCTTCCTTATTATTGGATAAAAGTTTTTTATCCTTACATAATAACATTCCACCTTCTTCCATGATAAAAAAAACTATATTTGTTTCATTCATTAAGTTCCCTTGTTAACCTATGTATTATATTGTGGTTTTAGTAAAACTTCTTCTAATGATTCATATGGATTTGATGTTCCTATACTAGATTTTTATATATTGAGCCTTGACTTAATTAAAGTTTCTATTTATATCATTATCTATTTTGAATATATGAAAACTTCCATGATATACTCTTTTATTTCTAATATCATTTAATGATACACTTTGTGTCTTGTGATGTAATTTTGTTTCTATGGATAGCATTAACAAATAATTTACGTCACTATAAACATATATATGGCTTCAAAAGTTTATTAATCATACTATAACTCATATGAGATCATGTATTTTTGTTATAGTGAATAACTCAATAGGTTTTACCACCCAAGAAAAATTTATGTCTAAAGTAGATTATTTTAAAATCCACCAAATATTTAATATCCGCCTGGTTTATCAAAATAAGTAGTATGATATAGTTCCCAATCATTCTGATGATTTCTTTAAAGATTTATAAGGTCTTAAAATAATGATATAAAATATTATTTGATCCTTTGAAATCAGTATACTTGATCAAAATACTATATAAACACAAATTAAGATAAATTATCAAAGTATATATTTTGTTTACAGTTAATACAATTTTCATTTTTAAAGAAAAAATAAAATAAAAAAATTAAAGTGCACAGTGGAAAGAATTAATACAATCCGTTTAGTATCTAGTTGAGACTTCATCCTCTCCACTTAGTTATCACTCTCTACCAAGAATTTTATGTAAAACAAACAAGATGATCCAAAACCTCAACTAGGTTTTACAATAGTTTAAAAACTATCTAGGTCACACACATCATATTCCATAGTTATACATGGGAGCAAGAATAAACAGAGCACATAAGGACCACTACCACTCCTATCCATGGTGGAAATAAATATGAATGGAGTTTATAAGATAACAAGTATCTTCTAGTTTATCACCGGAGATAGTGTACAAATATAAAACAGAGTATAACACACACTTATCAAAAGTAATAAATATAAATATAATAGATAAATCTATAAGAGTGGAGTTTAGAATTGATCAATTTTTCACAACTCAGCTAGTGACTCTTGAGTTTATTCATATGTGAAGTTTGAGTGGGGTTATCTTGAAAACATCATTAAAAAATAGTGTCACATACTATTGTAATTTGACTCGAGGAAAGAAGAAAATATTAATGTATAGTTCAGCTTCCGAGCCATGTCTATAATAGGTGAGTTCATCTTGTTTTCAATCAGTTTCAACTCTAAGTGTGTTCAGGAAGTTCAATATTTCATCTTTCTAGTGGTCCACTTCATCTACAATGTCATCTCTTTTCCATCTCTTCCAACCATATTGCATGAGTAATTGTGCTTCAATTTTATCAGTAGTAGTGATTATAATATCCAGATCAACTACTTCTTCATACTTCATATCCTGACGCACTACTCAATGATTTCTACTGAGAATTTAAGAGAAAAAAATTATAAAATATAATTTAATGTATTTCAATAAATATATATATTATAATAATATGATTCCAAAAAAAATTAAGAAAATTATAAGTGGTGTCTTAGACAAGTGGTGTCTCTAAATCTGACGGTGTCTCTCTCTAGAATTATGTTGATTTGGTGGTATGATACTATCAGTATCTTTGACTTATCCAAATTTCCACTACATTGGTTACATATAAACTAGAAGTGTTTGGTCTGGTAGTGTGTGGTATGATAGTGACATAGAAATAGCTAAAATTATATTTTTGATGTATGATATTGGCGGAGTGATATCCTAGCAGTATCAAATACTTAGAAAAAAAACTTCTGGCAGTATGGCACCCTGATAGTGCATCAACTGATGATGTCTTGGAATTTTCAATTTTTTAGACCAATGGTGTGGAAATCTAGTAGTGTGAGATATTGGCGGTATCTAAAATTTTATACTGAGAGTGAGTCATTGACAATGGTGTCTCGAGTTTCCAATGCCAATATCAAGGGTGCATCATCCTTAGAAATTTTTTTACATGGCTCAGAATATAAATTTATTACAGAGAAACATGAAACTGATTAATAATATCAAAATCATGATTTTTTATCATTAATACTAGGAGGTCAACAATAACATCTTTTTTTATGATCACAAATCATGGCATCCAAAATATTAAAAAAATTAAATATGATATCCATAGACATATAAGTTAGAACGTATAATTCCCTAGAATTTCAATTGGTATCAAAGAAAAATAAGAACAGAGTAATATCAAAGTTTAAGTATCATGAATATAAATATTAAAGACATATGGTATCAAAGATAACTTATAAATAGTATTGTAATAAATCAAAAATTCCACAAGGATTTATAATATGCCATAAATTGTACCCCTTTTGGGTTTATCAAAATTTTAAATAAAGTCATTATAAATACAAGAATGAAATAATAGAATTATAAATATCAGAGGCATTAAAAATTATTATCAAAATTTTATTTCATCCCAATTCCCATAAATGAAAAAATGTCTAATTCAACAAATGAAAAAGGGTTTAAGATTTAGCAGAGTGGTTTATTGGTGTTTTTCCTTTAGCCTAGGATTTCTCTTTCTCTTTAGTAGAAGGATCATCTCTAGGTAAGTTAGAAGGAACACTATATGATATTCTAGCAACATTCTGAGGATTATATTCAAAAATAACAACCATTTAGAGATGTCTCAAATCATGAGCACAATACATTAGAAAAGGCTTCAAATGGGAAGGAAAAAGAGATAAAGGATTTTGACTAACTCCTTGTCTTAGATACAAATAACGAGTAATTGGAAAAACTTCCTGAACAAAAACTAATTGGGAATGGACATGAAGAAATAACTTCATGATATTTGTAAAGTCTATTATGAATTTCCCCCCTCTTACTATTACACTAAAGAAATATACCTTCTCTTCCATAAAACATTTTAGCACTGTAGTTGTCTCCTTGAGTTGTATTACTTGTTCTTTGAAGGCTTGATTCATAGGAGGCACTCTCAATTTTTCATCCAAGAATTTGAAATTGGAATCCATTGCATGATTGGTATAGATCCAAGAGATATATAACATGATGGAATTCATTGTAGTTTCCCTATCATATTTAATCTCATGGGAATAGCTGGTAACCAACTTGAGAATATGATCAATGTTGTACTGAATTCTGATCAATCTCTTGGAGGGATAATCAATGACAATTACTAAAGTACTAGTTGAAGTGGCTCTCAACTCATCATTGACATCTGTCCTGATATGATCAACATAAAACAATGGAAGAGAAGGAATAAAAATAGTATAAGTATCTGAAGAGGTATCCTTATATCTTTTAAGGATTCCATTCAGAGAGGCATTAAAATCAGATCTCATCTCTTCAACCAAAGACTTGAGGGATTCCAATTCACCTCTTATACTCTTCTCAATCTATATCTCATAAATGTGATGCATCAACTTTGGTTGGATATGTTGAATAACCAATTAAAATATTTATCTTTCATCCTTATCACAGATGAAATTCTCTTGAGATAGTAGATTCTTTAACATCAAAGAAAAATCAGACATCAACATTCTACCAAAAGCATCCAAGTCAATTTTAGTGACTACATCAATTAGAGGAGAAATAGGTTCTAGATAATGGTTTCTAATAGAAGCATACTTTTCCAAAATCCCATTAAAATATACTTGAGCTATCAAGGATCCCTTAGGATCTCTTTCAATTTGAAACTCGAGTGTTTCATGATTTTTTGAACTCCTAAATTTTCCACATTCTTTAAACATGGGACCAACCCATCTCCCAAAAACCTCAGTAGCTATTGAAAAAGTTGTAGAGGGACCACAATATCATGTAAAACCACCACTATATTATTATTTATGAAAATATCTAAACTTTTTCCACCTTCAAATTGTACAATATCTATAGGTATTTCTTTTAATTCTTGAGAGAATTATCCATGTTAAACGATACTAGAAGACTCTACTTTTAACTGTTTACCAACTGTAGGTGCATCTATCATTTGAACATCCTTTTTTGAACAAAATTAGATTCAACATCCACATTTTCATCCATAAGATACTTATTATTATCCAAAAAATCAATATGTTCATAATTTCCTTACTTAGAAGAATGACTCTCTATCATCTCTTGCTCAGCTGTATGCTATTTTATAGTATTCATAACTAAAATTTTCTCATCCATATTAGAATCAAATACTTCATTAACGGTTGAAAAAGAACTATTCTCATATTAATAAACTACTGGATCTTACTGAAATAATTAAACATATGGGGATTCCCCCCCCCATGTCAACAAGTATATCCTGAAGCTCTAGAGGAATATCTACTTCCTTTCTTTTAATTCGTCCATTAAAACCATTTGGTTCAGATTCTACATCCCCATCATCACTACCAATACCATTTTTATCTCTATTTCAATTATCATATTCTTCTTGATTTTCTTCGTTCTCGTTATCATCATCATCACCTTCAGTGGATTTGAATCTTTTATACTAATACTCCCTAAAGACCTTCAACTCTTGTTCATCTATTTTTATCAACATTTATATTTTTGAAAACCTCCTAAGTGTTATATGATCTCCAAAAGTAATGGGAGAATATTTGGGAGACAAATCAGTATCACTCACTACATCAATAGATGATTACATTTATTTTTTTTCAATAATAAATTTTTCTTTATCCTCATCAGAGTAATCAACCACTACATCAGGATCCAAGCCTGGATCAACTTCAACCTTTGGTTTGGTTGGATGATCAACCAAATTATGCTCAATATATAACTTCTTAGAATATCCAACCAATTTTTATTCTTGGGATTATATCTAATATTAATCCTAGAACATGTATCACTTGTAATATGGAAACCACCAAAGTCTATACTAGACATTTAATCCTTAGTTACTAAGCCCTTGGCCTTCAACATTATATAAATCATCGTCGTTTAGATGAAAGAATTATATATTGATGATTGTTTAGTCTTCTCACACATATGCACCATGAGATATCTAAAAATATTCATCTTGCGGCCTTCTATAATCAGAGATAAAAGATACACATCTTGGTACCTTAAGGTTGAAAAATCACCCTTCCTAAGGAAAATCATCTTCTACACAAACTTAAAAAGTAGCCTATATTCTCCATCCAGCTCTGAGTCAATAGGCCTTTAGGTTGTTCCATCTCATGCCATCACAGTAAGATAATCCTCATACATAAGCAATGCACTAAATTTTGGAATGTTTCCTTGGTAGTAATTATAAATTCCTTCATGAGGCACACCTAAACACTTAGCCCATTTCCTTGATGAAAAAAATGTCATTTCACATGACTTCTTACCTAATCAGTTCCATATTACTCAAATAAAAACTATACATGATGATAAAAATCATGAACCTTGTTAGGGTATAAATTCCTTTTGTTAGATAAAAACCACTCCAACCATCCCTAATTATTATGTATAATTATTAGCGTAGACTTATTGGACAACAAAGACTTCTATTCATCTTATTTTTCCAGTATAATAATTCTATTGGTAAGCCTGGTGTTGACTAGAGCAATTGCAGCCTGTTCACTTGAAACTTTATTCTTATTCTTTGAATATCTCGATATAGAAGGTGAAAGATCAAAATCACACTCCATTATTGGCATTGAGATCAGCTCATCAAGCTTGGTCAAGGGTACGAGAAGGTTTGAAATGCGATAGGTAAATGGTATCACTATGATTGAGAGAGGGATATGAGAGTATCTCATGGGGCTCAATGTAATGTTAAAAATAGATATAATTCCATTTTAATTTTATTTGAGATATTATGTTTTCTAAAATTGAATTTATTCTTCAAATTGAAATTAAAATATTAGAAAAATCATGCATCATGTTATAAGAAATATCATAAACAAGGAAATAAATCGGCTGTTCAAAATATCAAGAAACAAAGAAAAATTTGTAAAGGCATGAAAAGAAATGGAATGATAACCAATTCTATGAAAAAACAACAACATGACAATACAACAGTATGACAAACTAATGGTATGAAAACCAACTACATGACAAGCCAATAGAATTTCATCACAACGGTATGTCATCAAAATGGTAAGTCACCAAAAAATTATACTTAAGAAAAATTTATCATCCCTAATTGATGATTGATATAATTCATTACTTTAGAATATACAGGATTAGAAAAATATCTACTAACTGATGTTTGGTGATAATAAATTTTAGAGTAATATCTTCTTTTTTAAAATGTTTTCTCAAAAAGTGATGTCTTATACGAATATTTTTTTTCTTAGAATGTGAAATAAGATTCTAAGAGATGTTAATAGAACTTGCGTTTTCAATGTTTCTGGGATCATATCAGAATTGATATCCATATTTTATTAGAGTGTTTCATCCAAAAAATTTGTGTACAGTAAGTACCTATAACTATATACTCAACTTCAGTAGTAGAAAATGCAATATAATTTTTATTTTTACTACACCATAAAACTAGAGACTTGCCTAAAAAGAGACATGTTCTAGAGGATATTTTTATTTCTAACTTACATCTACTGAAATTAGCATCATAATAACTTAATAAATCAAGTTTGTGTCCTCTTGGGTAAAATAATCCTAAATTGGTCATATTATTGAGGTAATTTAAAATTAAATTAACAACAACTAAATTTTTATCTTTTGGGTTTTCTTGAAAATGATCATACACACACTAAACATTATATCTAACCAGTTAGCATTCGAGTAGAAAATAAATCCAATCACACCTCTATAAATGGTTTGATCAACTAGTTTCCCAGCTTTATCAAGATCCTATTTAAAAATGGTACTCATAGGAGTATCATTACTCTTAGTTCTATCCAAGTTAAAAAAAATTATAATATCTTTTGTATATTTAATTTGATTTACAATAATTCCTTTTGTTGGTTGGAGTGTAATCTCAAGAGAGGGGTGAATTGAGTTCCCAATTAAAATTTCTATTGAAAACTTTATTATAAAGATCCCTTAATTCTGAAACAGCCCAGTTAATTTAGGAAGTAGAGATATAAATGTTTAGTTGGTCAACTAGTTTCTCAAAGGGTTATTAGTCCTCAATTGAATTAGTGTAAAACACTTCTTTAACTTTTGAAACAAGTTTTCTAAATTAAACACATACACACACTAACCAAAACTAACTATTAGATTCAATGAAAAATAGTTCTCTGTTTGAGCAATCATAAGCAACAAAAACTACACAAAACCGAGTATTAGAAAATTAGTATATAGTAGAGTTATAAAGAGGTTAAATCTCAAGATGAGACTTAATCCTCTCCACTTGGTGATCACCTACCACCGAGCAGTTTATATTAACAATAAACTTGATACACATCCTGTATCAGGCTTTACAATAGTTTTTTCCAACTATCCAGGGTTCACACCCTCTACCAAAGTTATTCAGGGTAAAAACAAACAATACAGACCACACACAGTCTCTTCCATAGTTATTCATGGGAAAAAATATGTAAGTGAAGTTTTATATGAGGATTTTCAGTATCCTCCAATTCAAGAACAAGAGATTATGTGTGTAACAGACAGACACACACACTTCATAGTAATGTAAAAATGAAGGAACACAATAGAGTTGATACAATAAGATTGAGTTTAGAAATATCTATGTGTTTTTAGTTCATCTCTTGACTCATTGGAGTGAGGAATTTTCAGTTTGAGTCTTTTTCCAGAAGTTGTCCTCAGAACAGAGTGGCGTAACTCTAGGTTCTAGCTTTCAGGGACTAAGTGTTTTTCTTCTTGTATTGATCGAGATGTGTTGATTGAGAGTTGATGAAGCACAAAAAGAATCCTGGAAATTATTCTCCTGAAATGATCTTCTTGAGGTTCGTGAGTTCACATTGTAAGTGCTCTAATGGTTCTTCCTTGTTTTCTTTGATCTAGAGAGTAATTTATTTCTCATGCATTCCTCTGTTGTTTAATTCTTCTCTCACTTTTAGTTTCTACCTCTTTCATCTCTTTTATATTTGAGATTTGAAAATAAGAATAAGTAAACTATGTGTGTTCCTCTTCGTACCTCGTACTGTCCCTAGATACGGTAGCTTGATATGTCTACAATCAGTATTAATTAATGTGAGAAGCATTAAATTTACCAAATATGACCATTAGAATAAATTAAAGAATTTTACAAAGTATGGAGTAAAAGAGTAAGAATCGGTAGAGCGGTAACGGTTTCCTTCACAACAGTATGATTCAATAGTAGGTGTGCATCGGATTCCTTCATCGGTGACCTTTATTAGTGACCTTTGCATAGGTGACCTTTGCATCGGTGACCTTTGCATCGGTGACATTTTCATCAGTGTCCTTTTAATCATTGACATTTGCATCAGTAACCTTTGAATCAATAACCTTTTCATTGGTAATTTTTGCATTAGTGACCTTCGCATCGGTGACCTTTCTTCCTTAGAGAAAATTGTCACTATAAACTTAAACAAGAGAGCAGTGATATTAAAGAAACATAGTCATCACTTGATAGAAACTATAACCAAGAATGATACATGATTATCAGATAATAGAAACACGATTATCAAATAAGTGAAACATGATTTTGGATTGTCAAAATAGGTGAGTCGAACAATCTCCCCCTTTTTGATAATCACAAATTATGTCAGTATTTTCTGAATCATGGTAAATCACATTTTCTAAATAATATCAGAGGTGTGTATTCATAAAATTGAACCATGTTATTGTGGAAAGAAAAAAAATATAGATAGTATATATATATGAAAAGATTCTAGGTATCTTAAAATTTTCTCCCACCTTTAGGAAACTTAAAATTAAAACTAAAAATTTATCCCCCTTTGTGATTAACAAAAATATAGGAAGATAAAAAGAGACAAAAGATGAATGTATTATTAATGAGTAAATAGTACAATATACAAAATGAGAGTACAAAGATCCCCATCAACTAGTAAATGCCACATTCAATACACATCTGATATGTCCAAGGGAGATTTGTCTTTTTAAGCTGAGTAATTAGGTCCAGAAGATGGAGGGATATGCCTCTGTATGGCAGTCAGTAGTGTGGAAGGAGCTGCTAAAGAGGCATCAGTAGACCTATAGTGAGTAGATCTCTAAGGAATCATAAGGGTCAAGCTTCTGATGGCCTGTGAAGAAGTCATCATTGGTGCAGCACCGGTAGATCCTGAAGTAGCCAAGGAAGAAGGAAGGGATAGAGAAACAATGATGGGAGTGCAGTCCACATGGATAAAAGGTAACAGAGGATTTCTAAAATCCATAATAATGCTTC